>OU343162.1:120440745-121640745 GCA_910595825.1 Philhelius pedissequus
CAGTCTGTCAGTCTGTCAGTCTGTCAGTCTGTCAGTCTGTCAGTCTGTCAGTCTGTCAGTCTGTCAGTCTGTCAGTCTGTCAGTCTGTCAGTCTGTCAGTCTGTCAGTCTGTCAGTCTGTCAGTCTGTCAGTCTGTCAGTCTGTCAGTCTGTCAGTCTGTCAGTCTGTCAGTCTGTCAGTCTGTCAGTCTGTCAGTCTGTCAGTCTGTCAGTCTGTCAGTCTGTCAGTCTGTCAGTCTGTCAGTCTGTCAGTCTGTCAGTCTGTCAGTCTGTCAGTCTGTCAGTCTGTCAGTCTGTCAGTCTGTCAGTCTGTCAGTCTGTCAGTCTGTCAGTCTGTCAGTCTGTCAGTCTGTCAGTCTGTCAGTCTGTCAGTCTGTCAGTCTGTCAGTCTGTCAGTCTGTCAGTCTGTCAGTCTGTCAGTCTGTCAGTCTGTCAGTCTGTCAGTCTGTCAGTCTGACAGTCTGTCAGTCTGTTAGTCTGTCAGTCTGTCAGTCTGTCAGTCTGTCAGTCTGTCAGTCTGTCAGTCTGTCAGTCTGTCAGTCTGTCAGTCTGTCAGTCTGTCAGTCTGTCAGTCTGTCAGTCTGTCAGTCTGTCAGTCTGTCAGTCTGTCAGTCTGTCAGTCTGTCAGTCTGTCAGTCTGTCAGTCTGTCAGTCTGTCAGTCTGTCAGTCTGTCAGTCTGTCAGTCTGTCAGTCTGTCAGTCTGTCAGTCTGTCAGTCTGTCAGTCTGTCAGTCTGTCAGTCTGTCAGTCTGTCAGTCTGTCAGTCTGTCAGTCTGTCAGTCTGTCAGTCTGTCAGTCTGTCAGTCTGTCAGTCTGTCAGTCTGTCAGTCTGTCAGTCTGTCAGTCTGTCAGTCTGTCAGTCTGTCAGTCTGTCAGTCTGTCAGTCTGTCAGTCTGTCAGTCTGTCAGTCTGTCAGTCTGTCAGTCTGTCAGTCTGTCAGTCTGTCAGTCTGTCAGTCTGTCAGTCTGTCAGTCTGTCAGTCTGTCAGTCTGTCAGTCTGTCAGTCTGTCAGTCTGTCAGTCTGTCAGTCTGTCAGTCTGTCAGTCTGTCAGTCTGTCAGTCTGTCAGTCTGTCAGTCTGTCAGTCTGTCAGTCTGTCAGTCTGTCAGTCTGTCAGTCTGTCAGTCTGTCAGTCTGTCAGTCTGTCAGTCTGTCAGTCTGTCAGTCTGTCAGTCTGTCAGTCTGTCAGTCTGTCAGTCTGTCAGTCTGTCAGTCTGTCAGTCTGTCAGTCTGTCAGTCTGTCAGTCTGTCAGTCTGTCAGTCTGTCAGTCTGTCAGTCTGTCAGTCTGTCAGTCTGTCAGTCTGTCAGTCTGTCAGTCTGTCAGTCTGTCAGTCTGTCAGTCTGTCAGTCTGTCAGTCTGTCAGTCTGTCAGTCTGTCAGTCTGTCAGTCTGTCAGTCTGTCAGTCTGTCAGTCTGTCAGTCTGTCAGTCTGTCAGTCTGTCAGTCTGTCAGTCTGTCAGTCTGTCAGTCTGTCAGTCTGTCAGTCTGTCAGTCTGTCAGTCTGTCAGTCTGTCAGTCTGTCAGTCTGTCAGTCTGTCAGTCTGTCAGTCTGTCAGTCTGTCAGTCTGTCAGTCTGTCAGTCTGTCAGTCTGTCAGTCTGTCAGTCTGTCAGTCTGTCAGTCTGTCAGTCTGTCAGTCTGTCAGTCTGTCAGTCTGTCAGTCTGTCAGTCTGTCAGTCTGTCAGTCTGTCAGTCTGTCAGTCTGTCAGTCTGTCAGTCTGTCAGTCTGTCAGTCTGTCAGTCTGTCAGTCTGTCAGTCTGTCAGTCTGTCAGTCTGTCAGTCTGTCAGTCTGTCAGTCTGTCAGTCTGTCAGTCTGTCAGTCTGTCAGTCTGTCAGTCTGTCAGTCTGTCAGTCTGTCAGTCTGTCAGTCTGTCAGTCTGTCAGTCTGTCAGTCTGTCAGTCTGTCAGTCTGTCAGTCTGTCAGTCTGTCAGTCTGTCAGTCTGTCAGTCTGTCAGTCTGTCAGTCTGTCAGTCTGTCAGTCTGTCAGTCTGTCAGTCTGTCAGTCTGTCAGTCTGTCAGTCTGTCAGTCTGTCAGTCTGTCAGTCTGTCAGTCTGTCAGTCTGTCAGTCTGTCAGTCTGTCAGTCTGTCAGTCTGTCAGTCTGTCAGTCTGTCAGTCTGTCAGTCTGTCAGTCTGTCAGTCTGTCAGTCTGTCAGTCTGTCAGTCTGTCAGTCTGTCAGTCTGTCAGTCTGTCAGTCTGTCAGTCTGTCAGTCTGTCAGTCTGTCAGTCTGTCAGTCTGTCAGTCTGTCAGTCTGTCAGTCTGTCAGTCTGTCAGTCTGTCAGTCTGTCAGTCTGTCAGTCTGTCAGTCTGTCAGTCTGTCAGTCTGTCAGTCTGTCAGTCTGTCAGTCTGTCAGTCTGTCAGTCTGTCAGTCTGTCAGTCTGTCAGTCTGTCAGTCTGTCAGTCTGTCAGTCTGTCAGTCTGTCAGTCTGTCAGTCTGTCAGTCTGTCAGTCTGTCAGTCTGTCAGTCTGTCAGTCTGTCAGTCTGTCAGTCTGTCAGTCTGTCAGTCTGTCAGTCTGTCAGTCTGTCAGTCTGTCAGTCTGTCAGTCTGTCAGTCTGTCAGTCTGTCAGTCTGTCAGTCTGTCAGTCTGTCAGTCTGTCAGTCTGTCAGTCTGTCAGTCTGTCAGTCTGTCAGTCTGTCAGTCTGTCAGTCTGTCAGTCTGTCAGTCTGTCAGTCTGTCAGTCTGTCAGTCTGTCAGTCTGTCAGTCTGTCAGTCTGTCAGTCTGTCAGTCTGTCAGTCTGTCAGTCTGTCAGTCTGTCAGTCTGTCAGTCTGTCAGTCTGTCAGTCTGTCAGTCTGTCAGTCTGTCAGTCTGTCAGTCTGTCAGTCTGTCAGTCTGTCAGTCTGTCAGTCTGTCAGTCTGTCAGTCTGTCAGTCTGTCAGTCTGTCAGTCTGTCAGTCTGTCAGTCTGTCAGTCTGTCAGTCTGTCAGTCTGTCAGTCTGTCAGTCTGTCAGTCTGTCAGTCTGTCAGTCTGTCAGTCTGTCAGTCTGTCAGTCTGTCAGTCTGTCAGTCTGTCAGTCTGTCAGTCTGTCAGTCTGTCAGTCTGTCAGTCTGTCAGTCTGTCAGTCTGTCAGTCTGTCAGTCTGTCAGTCTGTCAGTCTGTCAGTCTGTCAGTCTGTCAGTCTGTCAGTCTGTCAGTCTGTCAGTCTGTCAGTCTGTCAGTCTGTCAGTCTGTCAGTCTGTCAGTCTGTCAGTCTGTCAGTCTGTCAGTCTGTCAGTCTGTCAGTCTGTCAGTCTGTCAGTCTGTCAGTCTGTCAGTCTGTCAGTCTGTCAGTCTGTCAGTCTGTCAGTCTGTCAGTCTGTCAGTCTGTCAGTCTGTCAGTCTGTCAGTCTGTCAGTCTGTCAGTCTGTCAGTCTGTCAGTCTGTCAGTCTGTCAGTCTGTCAGTCTGTCAGTCTGTCAGTCTGTCAGTCTGTCAGTCTGTCAGTCTGTCAGTCTGTCAGTCTGTCAGTCTGTCAGTCTGTCAGTCTGTCAGTCTGTCAGTCTGTCAGTCTGTCAGTCTGTCAGTCTGTCAGTCTGTCAGTCTGTCAGTCTGTCAGTCTGTCAGTCTGTCAGTCTGTCAGTCTGTCAGTCTGTCAGTCTGTCAGTCTGTCAGTCTGTCAGTCTGTCAGTCTGTCAGTCTGTCAGTCTGTCAGTCTGTCAGTCTGTCAGTCTGTCAGTCTGTCAGTCTGTCAGTCTGTCAGTCTGTCAGTCTGTCAGTCTGTCAGTCTGTCAGTCTGTCAGTCTGTCAGTCTGTCAGTCTGTCAGTCTGTCAGTCTGTCAGTCTGTCAGTCTGTCAGTCTGTCAGTCTGTCAGTCTGTCAGTCTGTCAGTCTGTCAGTCTGTCAGTCTGTCAGTCTGTCAGTCTGTCAGTCTGTCAGTCTGTCAGTCTGTCAGTCTGTCAGTCTGTCAGTCTGTCAGTCTGTCAGTCTGTCAGTCTGTCAGTCTGTCAGTCTGTCAGTCTGTCAGTCTGTCAGTCTGTCAGTCTGTCAGTCTGTCAGTCTGTCAGTCTGTCAGTCTGTCAGTCTGTCAGTCTGTCAGTCTGTCAGTCTGTCAGTCTGTCAGTCTGTCAGTCTGTCAGTCTGTCAGTCTGTCAGTCTGTCAGTCTGTCAGTCTGTCAGTCTGTCAGTCTGTCAGTCTGTCAGTCTGTCAGTCTGTCAGTCTGTCAGTCTGTCAGTCTGTCAGTCTGTCAGTCTGTCAGTCTGTCAGTCTGTCAGTCTGTCAGTCTGTCAGTCTGTCAGTCTGTCAGTCTGTCAGTCTGTCAGTCTGTCAGTCTGTCAGTCTGTCAGTCTGTCAGTCTGTCAGTCTGTCAGTCTGTCAGTCTGTCAGTCTGTCAGTCTGTCAGTCTGTCAGTCTGTCAGTCTGTCAGTCTGTCAGTCTGTCAGTCTGTCAGTCTGTCAGTCTGTCAGTCTGTCAGTCTGTCAGTCTGTCAGTCTGTCAGTCTGTCAGTCTGTCAGTCTGTCAGTCTGTCAGTCTGTCAGTCTGTCAGTCTGTCAGTCTGTCAGTCTGTCAGTCTGTCAGTCTGTCAGTCTGTCAGTCTGTCAGTCTGTCAGTCTGTCAGTCTGTCAGTCTGTCAGTCTGTCAGTCTGTCAGTCTGTCAGTCTGTCAGTCTGTCAGTCTGTCAGTCTGTCAGTCTGTCAGTCTGTCAGTCTGTCAGTCTGTCAGTCTGTCAGTCTGTCAGTCTGTCAGTCTGTCAGTCTGTCAGTCTGTCAGTCTGTCAGTCTGTCAGTCTGTCAGTCTGTCAGTCTGTCAGTCTGTCAGTCTGTCAGTCTGTCAGTCTGTCAGTCTGTCAGTCTGTCAGTCTGTCAGTCTGTCAGTCTGTCAGTCTGTCAGTCTGTCAGTCTGTCAGTCTGTCAGTCTGTCAGTCTGTCAGTCTGTCAGTCTGTCAGTCTGTCAGTCTGTCAGTCTGTCAGTCTGTCAGTCTGTCAGTCTGTCAGTCTGTCAGTCTGTCAGTCTGTCAGTCTGTCAGTCTGTCAGTCTGTCAGTCTGTCAGTCTGTCAGTCTGTCAGTCTGTCAGTCTGTCAGTCTGTCAGTCTGTCAGTCTGTCAGTCTGTCAGTCTGTCAGTCTGTCAGTCTGTCAGTCTGTCAGTCTGTCAGTCTGTCAGTCTGTCAGTCTGTCAGTCTGTCAGTCTGTCAGTCTGTCAGTCTGTCAGTCTGTCAGTCTGTCAGTCTGTCAGTCTGTCAGTCTGTCAGTCTGTCAGTCTGTCAGTCTGTCAGTCTGTCAGTCTGTCAGTCTGTCAG
Source organism: Philhelius pedissequus (assembly GCA_910595825.1). Taxonomy (NCBI): domain Eukaryota; kingdom Metazoa; phylum Arthropoda; class Insecta; order Diptera; family Syrphidae; genus Philhelius; species Philhelius pedissequus. The sequence continues at coordinate 120,445,965 of OU343162.1, forward strand.
TCTGTCAGTCTGTCAGTCTGTCAGTCTGTCAGTCTGTCAGTCTGTCAGTCTGTCAGTCTGTCAGTCTGTCAGTCTGTCAGTCTGTCAGTCTGTCAGTCTGTCAGTCTGTCAGTCTGTCAGTCTGTCAGTCTGTCAGTCTGTCAGTCTGTCAGTCTGTCAGTCTGTCAGTCTGTCAGTCTGTCAGTCTGTCAGTCTGTCAGTCTGTCAGTCTGTCAGTCTGTCAGTCTGTCAGTCTGTCAGTCTGTCAGTCTGTCAGTCTGTCAGTCTGTCAGTCTGTCAGTCTGTCAGTCTGTCAGTCTGTCAGTCTGTCAGTCTGTCAGTCTGTCAGTCTGTCAGTCTGTCAGTCTGTCAGTCTGTCAGTCTGTCAGTCTGTCAGTCTGTCAGTCTGTCAGTCTGTCAGTCTGTCAGTCTGTCAGTCTGTCAGTCTGTCAGTCTGTCAGTCTGTCAGTCTGTCAGTCTGTCAGTCTGTCAGTCTGTCAGTCTGTCAGTCTGTCAGTCTGTCAGTCTGTCAGTCTGTCAGTCTGTCAGTCTGTCAGTCTGTCAGTCTGTCAGTCTGTCAGTCTGTCAGTCTGTCAGTCTGTCAGTCTGTCAGTCTGTCAGTCTGTCAGTCTGTCAGTCTGTCAGTCTGTCAGTCTGTCAGTCTGTCAGTCTGTCAGTCTGTCAGTCTGTCAGTCTGTCAGTCTGTCAGTCTGTCAGTCTGTCAGTCTGTCAGTCTGTCAGTCTGTCAGTCTGTCAGTCTGTCAGTCTGTCAGTCTGTCAGTCTGTCAGTCTGTCAGTCTGTCAGTCTGTCAGTCTGTCAGTCTGTCAGTCTGTCAGTCTGTCAGTCTGTCAGTCTGTCAGTCTGTCAGTCTGTCAGTCTGTCAGTCTGTCAGTCTGTCAGTCTGTCAGTCTGTCAGTCTGTCAGTCTGTCAGTCTGTCAGTCTGTCAGTCTGTCAGTCTGTCAGTCTGTCAGTCTGTCAGTCTGTCAGTCTGTCAGTCTGTCAGTCTGTCAGTCTGTCAGTCTGTCAGTCTGTCAGTCTGTCAGTCTGTCAGTCTGTCAGTCTGTCAGTCTGTCAGTCTGTCAGTCTGTCAGTCTGTCAGTCTGTCAGTCTGTCAGTCTGTCAGTCTGTCAGTCTGTCAGTCTGTCAGTCTGTCAGTCTGTCAGTCTGTCAGTCTGTCAGTCTGTCAGTCTGTCAGTCTGTCAGTCTGTCAGTCTGTCAGTCTGTCAGTCTGTCAGTCTGTCAGTCTGTCAGTCTGTCAGTCTGTCAGTCTGTCAGTCTGTCAGTCTGTCAGTCTGTCAGTCTGTCAGTCTGTCAGTCTGTCAGTCTGTCAGTCTGTCAGTCTGTCAGTCTGTCAGTCTGTCAGTCTGTCAGTCTGTCAGTCTGTCAGTCTGTCAGTCTGTCAGTCTGTCAGTCTGTCAGTCTGTCAGTCTGTCAGTCTGTCAGTCTGTCAGTCTGTCAGTCTGTCAGTCTGTCAGTCTGTCAGTCTGTCAGTCTGTCAGTCTGTCAGTCTGTCAGTCTGTCAGTCTGTCAGTCTGTCAGTCTGTCAGTCTGTCAGTCTGTCAGTCTGTCAGTCTGTCAGTCTGTCAGTCTGTCAGTCTGTCAGTCTGTCAGTCTGTCAGTCTGTCAGTCTGTCAGTCTGTCAGTCTGTCAGTCTGTCAGTCTGTCAGTCTGTCAGTCTGTCAGTCTGTCAGTCTGTCAGTCTGTCAGTCTGTCAGTCTGTCAGTCTGTCAGTCTGTCAGTCTGTCAGTCTGTCAGTCTGTCAGTCTGTCAGTCTGTCAGTCTGTCAGTCTGTCAGTCTGTCAGTCTGTCAGTCTGTCAGTCTGTCAGTCTGTCAGTCTGTCAGTCTGTCAGTCTGTCAGTCTGTCAGTCTGTCAGTCTGTCAGTCTGTCAGTCTGTCAGTCTGTCAGTCTGTCAGTCTGTCAGTCTGTCAGTCTGTCAGTCTGTCAGTCTGTCAGTCTGTCAGTCTGTCAGTCTGTCAGTCTGTCAGTCTGTCAGTCTGTCAGTCTGTCAGTCTGTCAGTCTGTCAGTCTGTCAGTCTGTCAGTCTGTCAGTCTGTCAGTCTGTCAGTCTGTCAGTCTGTCAGTCTGTCAGTCTGTCAGTCTGTCAGTCTGTCAGTCTGTCAGTCTGTCAGTCTGTCAGTCTGTCAGTCTGTCAGTCTGTCAGTCTGTCAGTCTGTCAGTCTGTCAGTCTGTCAGTCTGTCAGTCTGTCAGTCTGTCAGTCTGTCAGTCTGTCAGTCTGTCAGTCTGTCAGTCTGTCAGTCTGTCAGTCTGTCAGTCTGTCAGTCTGTCAGTCTGTCAGTCTGTCAGTCTGTCAGTCTGTCAGTCTGTCAGTCTGTCAGTCTGTCAGTCTGTCAGTCTGTCAGTCTGTCAGTCTGTCAGTCTGTCAGTCTGTCAGTCTGTCAGTCTGTCAGTCTGTCAGTCTGTCAGTCTGTCAGTCTGTCAGTCTGTCAGTCTGTCAGTCTGTCAGTCTGTCAGTCTGTCAGTCTGTCAGTCTGTCAGTCTGTCAGTCTGTCAGTCTGTCAGTCTGTCAGTCTGTCAGTCTGTCAGTCTGTCAGTCTGTCAGTCTGTCAGTCTGTCAGTCTGTCAGTCTGTCAGTCTGTCAGTCTGTCAGTCTGTCAGTCTGTCAGTCTGTCAGTCTGTCAGTCTGTCAGTCTGTCAGTCTGTCAGTCTGTCAGTCTGTCAGTCTGTCAGTCTGTCAGTCTGTCAGTCTGTCAGTCTGTCAGTCTGTCAGTCTGTCAGTCTGTCAGTCTGTCAGTCTGTCAGTCTGTCAGTCTGTCAGTCTGTCAGTCTGTCAGTCTGTCAGTCTGTCAGTCTGTCAGTCTGTCAGTCTGTCAGTCTGTCAGTCTGTCAGTCTGTCAGTCTGTCAGTCTGTCAGTCTGTCAGTCTGTCAGTCTGTCAGTCTGTCAGTCTGTCAGTCTGTCAGTCTGTCAGTCTGTCAGTCTGTCAGTCTGTCAGTCTGTCAGTCTGTCAGTCTGTCAGTCTGTCAGTCTGTCAGTCTGTCAGTCTGTCAGTCTGTCAGTCTGTCAGTCTGTCAGTCTGTCAGTCTGTCAGTCTGTCAGTCTGTCAGTCTGTCAGTCTGTCAGTCTGTCAGTCTGTCAGTCTGTCAGTCTGTCAGTCTGTCAGTCTGTCAGTCTGTCAGTCTGTCAGTCTGTCAGTCTGTCAGTCTGTCAGTCTGTCAGTCTGTCAGTCTGTCAGTCTGTCAGTCTGTCAGTCTGTCAGTCTGTCAGTCTGTCAGTCTGTCAGTCTGTCAGTCTGTCAGTCTGTCAGTCTGTCAGTCTGTCAGTCTGTCAGTCTGTCAGTCTGTCAGTCTGTCAGTCTGTCAGTCTGTCAGTCTGTCAGTCTGTCAGTCTGTCAGTCTGTCAGTCTGTCAGTCTGTCAGTCTGTCAGTCTGTCAGTCTGTCAGTCTGTCAGTCTGTCAGTCTGTCAGTCTGTCAGTCTGTCAGTCTGTCAGTCTGTCAGTCTGTCAGTCTGTCAGTCTGTCAGTCTGTCAGTCTGTCAGTCTGTCAGTCTGTCAGTCTGTCAGTCTGTCAGTCTGTCAGTCTGTCAGTCTGTCAGTCTGTCAGTCTGTCAGTCTGTCAGTCTGTCAGTCTGTCAGTCTGTCAGTCTGTCAGTCTGTCAGTCTGTCAGTCTGTCAGTCTGTCAGTCTGTCAGTCTGTCAGTCTGTCAGTCTGTCAGTCTGTCAGTCTGTCAGTCTGTCAGTCTGTCAGTCTGTCAGTCTGTCAGTCTGTCAGTCTGTCAGTCTGTCAGTCTGTCAGTCTGTCAGTCTGTCAGTCTGTCAGTCTGTCAGTCTGTCAGTCTGTCAGTCTGTCAGTCTGTCAGTCTGTCAGTCTGTCAGTCTGTCAGTCTGTCAGTCTGTCAGTCTGTCAGTCTGTCAGTCTGTCAGTCTGTCAGTCTGTCAGTCTGTCAGTCTGTCAGTCTGTCAGTCTGTCAGTCTGTCAGTCTGTCAGTCTGTCAGTCTGTCAGTCTGTCAGTCTGTCAGTCTGTCAGTCTGTCAGTCTGTCAGTCTGTCAGTCTGTCAGTCTGTCAGTCTGTCAGTCTGTCAGTCTGTCAGTCTGTCAGTCTGTCAGTCTGTCAGTCTGTCAGTCTGTCAGTCTGTCAGTCTGTCAGTCTGTCAGTCTGTCAGTCTGTCAGTCTGTCAGTCTGTCAGTCTGTCAGTCTGTCAGTCTGTCAGTCTGTCAGTCTGTCAGTCTGTCAGTCTGTCAGTCTGTCAGTCTGTCAGTCTGTCAGTCTGTCAGTCTGTCAGTCTGTCAGTCTGTCAGTCTGTCAGTCTGTCAGTCTGTCAGTCTGTCAGTCTGTCAGTCTGTCAGTCTGTCAGTCTGTCAGTCTGTCAGTCTGTCAGTCTGTCAGTCTGTCAGTCTGTCAGTCTGTCAGTCTGTCAGTCTGTCAGTCTGTCAGTCTGTCAGTCTGTCAGTCTGTCAGTCTGTCAGTCTGTCAGTCTGTCAGTCTGTCAGTCTGTCAGTCTGTCAGTCTGTCAGTCTGTCAGTCTGTCAGTCTGTCAGTCTGTCAGTCTGTCAGTCTGTCAGTCTGTCAGTCTGTCAGTCTGTCAGTCTGTCAGTCTGTCAGTCTGTCAGTCTGTCAGTCTGTCAGTCTGTCAGTCTGTCAGTCTGTCAGTCTGTCAGTCTGTCAGTCTGTCAGTCTGTCAGTCTGTCAGTCTGTCAGTCTGTCAGTCTGTCAGTCTGTCAGTCTGTCAGTCTGTCAGTCTGTCAGTCTGTCAGTCTGTCAGTCTGTCAGTCTGTCAGTCTGTCAGTCTGTCAGTCTGTCAGTCTGTCAGTCTGTCAGTCTGTCAGTCTGTCAGTCTGTCAGTCTGTCAGTCTGTCAGTCTGTCAGTCTGTCAGTCTGTCAGTCTGTCAGTCTGTCAGTCTGTCAGTCTGTCAGTCTGTCAGTCTGTCAGTCTGTCAGTCTGTCAGTCTGTCAGTCTGTCAGTCTGTCAGTCTGTCAGTCTGTCAGTCTGTCAGTCTGTCAGTCTGTCAGTCTGTCAGTCTGTCAGTCTGTCAGTCTGTCAGTCTGTCAGTCTGTCAGTCTGTCAGTCTGTCAGTCTGTCAGTCTGTCAGTCTGTCAGTCTGTCAGTCTGTCAGTCTGTCAGTCTGTCAGTCTGTCAGTCTGTCAGTCTGTCAGTCTGTCAGTCTGTCAGTCTGTCAGTCTGTCAGTCTGTCAGTCTGTCAGTCTGTCAGTCTGTCAGTCTGTCAGTCTGTCAGTCTGTCAGTCTGTCAGTCTGTCAGTCTGTCAGTCTGTCAGTCTGTCAGTCTGTCAGTCTGTCAGTCTGTCAGTCTGTCAGTCTGTCAGTCTGTCAGTCTGTCAGTCTGTCAGTCTGTCAGTCTGTCAGTCTGTCAGTCTGTCAGTCTGTCAGTCTGTCAGTCTGTCAGTCTGTCAGTCTGTCAGTCTGTCAGTCTGTCAGTCTGTCAGTCTGTCAGTCTGTCAGTCTGTCAGTCTGTCAGTCTGTCAGTCTGTCAGTCTGTCAGTCTGTCAGTCTGTCAGTCTGTCAGTCTGTCAGTCTGTCAGTCTGTCAGTCTGTCAGTCTGTCAGTCTGTCAGTCTGTCAGTCTGTCAGTCTGTCAGTCTGTCAGTCTGTCAGTCTGTCAGTCTGTCAGTCTGTCAGTCTGTCAGTCTGTCAGTCTGTCAGTCTGTCAGTCTGTCAGTCTGTCAGTCTGTCAGTCTGTCAGTCTGTCAGTCTGTCAGTCTGTCAGTCTGTCAGTCTGTCAGTCTGTCAGTCTGTCAGTCTGTCAGTCTGTCAGTCTGTCAGTCTGTCAGTCTGTCAGTCTGTCAGTCTGTCAGTCTGTCAGTCTGTCAGTCTGTCAGTCTGTCAGTCTGTCAGTCTGTCAGTCTGTCAGTCTGTCAGTCTGTCAGTCTGTCAGTCTGTCAGTCTGTCAGTCTGTCAGTCTGTCAGTCTGTCAGTCTGTCAGTCTGTCAGTCTGTCAGTCTGTCAGTCTGTCAGTCTGTCAGTCTGTCAGTCTGTCAGTCTGTCAGTCTGTCAGTCTGTCAGTCTGTCAGTCTGTCAGTCTGTCAGTCTGTCAGTCTGTCAGTCTGTCAGTCTGTCAGTCTGTCAGTCTGTCAGTCTGTCAGTCTGTCAGTCTGTCAGTCTGTCAGTCTGTCAGTCTGTCAGTCTGTCAGTCTGTCAGTCTGTCAGTCTGTCAGTCTGTCAGTCTGTCAGTCTGTCAGTCTGTCAGTCTGTCAGTCTGTCAGTCTGTCAGTCTGTCAGTCTGTCAGTCTGTCAGTCTGTCAGTCTGTCAGTCTGTCAGTCTGTCAGTCTGTCAGTCTGTCAGTCTGTCAGTCTGTCAGTCTGTCAGTCTGTCAGTCTGTCAGTCTGTCAGTCTGTCAGTCTGTCAGTCTGTCAGTCTGTCAGTCTGTCAGTCTGTCAGTCTGTCAGTCTGTCAGTCTGTCAGTCTGTCAGTCTGTCAGTCTGTCAGTCTGTCAGTCTGTCAGTCTGTCAGTCTGTCAGTCTGTCAGTCTGTCAGTCTGTCAGTCTGTCAGTCTGTCAGTCTGTCAGTCTGTCAGTCTGTCAGTCTGTCAGTCTGTCAGTCTGTCAGTCTGTCAGTCTGTCAGTCTGTCAGTCTGTCAGTCTGTCAGTCTGTCAGTCTGTCAGTCTGTCAGTCTGTCAGTCTGTCAGTCTGTCAGTCTGTCAGTCTGTCAGTCTGTCAGTCTGTCAGTCTGTCAGTCTGTCAGTCTGTCAGTCTGTCAGTCTGTCAGTCTGTCAGTCTGTCAGTCTGTCAGTCTGTCAGTCTGTCAGTCTGTCAGTCTGTCAGTCTGTCAGTCTGTCAGTCTGTCAGTCTGTCAGTCTGTCAGTCTGTCAGTCTGTCAGTCTGTCAGTCTGTCAGTCTGTCAGTCTGTCAGTCTGTCAGTCTGTCAGTCTGTCAGTCTGTCAGTCTGTCAGTCTGTCAGTCTGTCAGTCTGTCAGTCTGTCAGTCTGTCAGTCTGTCAGTCTGTCAGTCTGTCAGTCTGTCAGTCTGTCAGTCTGTCAGTCTGTCAGTCTGTCAGTCTGTCAGTCTGTCAGTCTGTCAGTCTGTCAGTCTGTCAGTCTGTCAGTCTGTCAGTCTGTCAGTCTGTCAGTCTGTCAGTCTGTCAGTCTGTCAGTCTGTCAGTCTGTCAGTCTGTCAGTCTGTCAGTCTGTCAGTCTGTCAGTCTGTCAGTCTGTCAGTCTGTCAGTCTGTCAGTCTGTCAGTCTGTCAGTCTGTCAGTCTGTCAGTCTGTCAGTCTGTCAGTCTGTCAGTCTGTCAGTCTGTCAGTCTGTCAGTCTGTCAGTCTGTCAGTCTGTCAGTCTGTCAGTCTGTCAGTCTGTCAGTCTGTCAGTCTGTCAGTCTGTCAGTCTGTCAGTCTGTCAGTCTGTCAGTCTGTCAGTCTGTCAGTCTGTCAGTCTGTCAGTCTGTCAGTCTGTCAGTCTGTCAGTCTGTCAGTCTGTCAGTCTGTCAGTCTGTCAGTCTGTCAGTCTGTCAGTCTGTCAGTCTGTCAGTCTGTCAGTCTGTCAGTCTGTCAGTCTGTCAGTCTGTCAGTCTGTCAGTCTGTCAGTCTGTCAGTCTGTCAGTCTGTCAGTCTGTCAGTCTGTCAGTCTGTCAGTCTGTCAGTCTGTCAGTCTGTCAGTCTGTCAGTCTGTCAGTCTGTCAGTCTGTCAGTCTGTCAGTCTGTCAGTCTGTCAGTCTGTCAGTCTGTCAGTCTGTCAGTCTGTCAGTCTGTCAGTCTGTCAGTCTGTCAGTCTGTCAGTCTGTCAGTCTGTCAGTCTGTCAGTCTGTCAGTCTGTCAGTCTGTCAGTCTGTCAGTCTGTCAGTCTGTCAGTCTGTCAGTCTGTCAGTCTGTCAGTCTGTCAGTCTGTCAGTCTGTCAGTCTGTCAGTCTGTCAGTCTGTCAGTCTGTCAGTCTGTCAGTCTGTCAGTCTGTCAGTCTGTCAGTCTGTCAGTCTGTCAGTCTGTCAGTCTGTCAGTCTGTCAGTCTGTCAGTCTGTCAGTCTGTCAGTCTGTCAGTCTGTCAGTCTGTCAGTCTGTCAGTCTGTCAGTCTGTCAGTCTGTCAGTCTGTCAGTCTGTCAGTCTGTCAGTCTGTCAGTCTGTCAGTCTGTCAGTCTGTCAGTCTGTCAGTCTGTCAGTCTGTCAGTCTGTCAGTCTGTCAGTCTGTCAGTCTGTCAGTCTGTCAGTCTGTCAGTCTGTCAGTCTGTCAGTCTGTCAGTCTGTCAGTCTGTCAGTCTGTCAGTCTGTCAGTCTGTCAGTCTGTCAGTCTGTCAGTCTGTCAGTCTGTCAGTCTGTCAGTCTGTCAGTCTGTCAGTCTGTCAGTCTGTCAGTCTGTCAGTCTGTCAGTCTGTCAGTCTGTCAGTCTGTCAGTCTGTCAGTCTGTCAGTCTGTCAGTCTGTCAGTCTGTCAGTCTGTCAGTCTGTCAGTCTGTCAGTCTGTCAGTCTAGTCTGTCTGTCAGTCTGTCAGTCTGTCAGTCTGTCAGTCTGTCAGTCTGTCAGTCTGTCAGTCTGTCAGTCTGTCAGTCTGTCAGTCTGTCAGTCTGTCAGTCTGTCAGTCTGTCAGTCTGTCTGTCAGTCTGTCAGTCTGTCAGTCTGTCAGTCTGTCTGTCAGTCTGTCAGTCTGTCAGTCTGTCAGTCTGTCAGTCTGTCTGTCAGTCTGTCAGTCTGTCAGTCTGTCAGTCTGTCAGTCAGTCTGTCAGTCTGTCAGTCTTCTGTCAGTCTGTCTGTCAGTCAGTCTGTCAGTCTGTCAGTCTGTCAGTCTGTCAGTCTGTCAGTCTGTCAGTCTGTCAGTCTGTCAGTCTGTCAGTCTGTCAGTCTGTCAGTCAGTCTGTCAGTCTGTCTGTCTGTCTGTCTGTCAGTCTGTCAGTCTGTCAGTCTGTCAGTCTGTCAGTCAGTCAGTCTGTCAGTCTGTCAGTCTGTCAGTCTGTCAGTCTGTCAGTCTGTCAGTCTGTCAGTCTGTCAGTCTGTCAGTCTGTCAGTCTGTCAGTCTGTCAGTCTGTCAGTCTGTCAGTCTGTCAGTCTGTCAGTCAGTCTGTCAGTCTGTCAGTCTGTCAGTCTGTCAGTCTGTCAGTCTGTCAGTCTGTCAGTCTGTCAGTCTGTCAGTCTGTCAGTCTGTCAGTCTGTCAGTCTGTCAGTCTGTCAGTCTGTCAGTCTGTCAGTCTGTCAGTCTGTCAGTCTGTCAGTCTGTCAGTCTGTCAGTCTGTCAGTCTGTCAGTCTGTCAGTCTGTCAGTCTGTCAGTCTGTCAGTCTGTCAGTCTGTCAGTCTGTCAGTCTGTCAGTCTGTCAGTCTGTCAGTCTGTCAGTCTGTCAGTCTGTCAGTCTGTCAGTCTGTCAGTCTGTCAGTCTGTCAGTCTGTCAGTCTGTCAGTCTGTCAGTCTGTCAGTCTGTCAGTCTGTCAGTCTGTCAGTCTGTCAGTCTGTCAGTCTGTCAGTCTGTCAGTCTGTCAGTCTGTCAGTCTGTCAGTCTGTCAGTCTGTCAGTCTGTCAGTCTGTCAGTCTGTCAGTCTGTCAGTCTGTCAGTCTGTCAGTCTGTCAGTCTGTCAGTCTGTCAGTCTGTCAGTCTGTCAGTCTGTCAGTCTGTCAGTCTGTCAGTCTGTCAGTCTGTCAGTCTGTCAGTCTGTCAGTCTGTCAGTCTGTCAGTCTGTCAGTCTGTCAGTCTGTCAGTCTGTCAGTCTGTCAGTCTGTCAGTCTGTCAGTCTGTCAGTCTGTCAGTCTGTCAGTCTGTCAGTCTGTCAGTCTGTCAGTCTGTCAGTCTGTCAGTCTGTCAGTCTGTCAGTCTGTCAGTCTGTCAGTCTGTCAGTCTGGTCAGTCTGTCAGTCTGTCAGTCTGTCAGTCTGTCAGTCTGTCAGTCTGTCAGTCTGTCAGTCTGGCTGTCAGTCTGTCAGTCTGTCAGTCTGTCAGTCTGTCAGTCTGTCAGTCTGTCAGTCTGTCAGTCTGTCAGTCTGTCAGTCTGTCAGTCTGTCAGTCTGTCAGTCTGTCAGTCTGTCAGTCTGTCAGTCTGTCAGTCTGTCAGTCTGTCAGTCTGTCAGTCTGTCAGTCTGTCAGTCTGTCAGTCTGTCAGTCTGTCAGTCTGTCAGTCTGTCAGTCTGTCAGTCTGTCAGTCTGTCAGTCTGTCAGTCTGTCAGTCTGTCAGTCTGTCAGTCTGTCAGTCTGTCAGTCTGTCAGTCTGTCAGTCTGTCAGTCTGTCAGTCTGTCAGTCTGTCAGTCTGTCAGTCTGTCAGTCTGTCGTCAGTCTGGTCAGTCTGTCAGTCAGTCGCTGTCAGTCTGTCAGTCTGTCAGTCTGTCTGTCTGTCAGTCTGTCAGTCTGTCAGTCTGTCAGTCTGTCAGTCTGTCAGTCTGTCAGTCTGTCAGTCTGTCAGTCTGTCAGTCTGTCAGTCTTGTCAGTCTGTCAGTCTGTCAGTCTGTCAGTCTGTCAGTCTGTCAGTCTGTCAGTCTGTCAGTCCAGTCTGTCAGTCTGTCAGTCTGTCAGTCTGTCAGTCTGTCAGTCTGTCAGTCTGTCAGTCTGTCAGTCTGTCAGTCTGTCAGTCTGTCAGTCTGTCAGTCTGTCAGTCTGTCAGTCTGTCAGTCTGTCAGTCTGTCAGTCTGTCAGTCTGTCAGTCTGTCAGTCTGTCAGTCTGTCAGTCTGTCAGTCTGTCAGTCTGTCAGTCTGTCAGTCTGTCAGTCTGTCAGTCTGTCAGTCTGTCAGTCTGTCAGTCTGTCAGTCTGTCAGTCTGTCAGTCTGTCAGTCTGTCAGTCTGTCAGTCTGTCAGTCTGTCAGTCTGTCAGTCTGTCAGTCTGTCAGTCTGTCAGTCTGTCAGTCTGTCAGTCTGTCAGTCTGTCAGTCTGTCAGTCTGTCAGTCTGTCAGTCTGTCAGTCTGTCAGTCTGTCAGTCTGTCAGTCTGTCAGTCTGTCAGTCTGTCAGGTCAGTCTGTCAGTCTGTCAGTCTGTCAGTCTGTCAGTCTGTCAGTCTGTCAGTCTGTCAGTCTGTCAGTCTGTCAGTCTGTCAGTCTGTCAGTCTGTCAGTCTGTCAGTCTGTCAGTCTGTCAGTCTGTCAGTCTGTCAGTCTGTCAGTCTGTCAGTCTGTCAGTCTGTCAGTCTGTCAGTCTGTCAGTCTGTCAGTCTGTCAGTCTGTCAGTCTGTCAGGTCAGTCTGTCAGTCTGTCAGTCTGTCAGTCTGTCAGTCTGTCAGTCTGTCAGTCTGTCAGTCTGTCAGTCTGTCAGTCTGTCAGTCTGTCAGTCTGTCAGTCTGTCAGTCTGTCAGTCTGTCAGTCTGTCAGTCTGTCAGTCTGTCAGTCTGTCAGTCTGTCAGTCTGTCAGTCTGTCAGTCTGTCAGTCTGTCAGTCTGTCAGTCTGTCAGTCTGTCAGTCTGTCAGTCTGTCAGTCTGTCAGTCTGTCAGTCTGTCAGTCTGTCAGTCTGTCAGTCTGTCAGTCTGTCAGTCTGTCAGTCTGTCAGTCTGTCAGTCTGTCAGTCTGTCAGTCTGTCAGTCTGTCAGTCTGTCAGTCTGTCAGTCTGTCAGTCTGTCAGTCTGTCAGTCTGTCAGTCTGTCGTCTGTCAGTCTGTCAGTCTGTCAGTCTGTCAGTCTGTCAGTCTGTCAGTCTGTCAGTCTGTCAGTCTGTCAGTCTGGTCTGTCAGTCTGTCAGTCTGTCAGTCTGTCAGTCTGTCAGTCTGTCAGTCTGTCAGTCTGTCAGTCTGTCAGTCTGTCAGTCTGTCAGTCTGTCAGTCTGTCAGTCTGTCAGTCTGTCAGTCTGTCAGTCTGTCAGTCTGTCAGTCTGTCAGTCTGTCAGTCTGTCAGTCTGTCAGTCTGTCAGTCTGTCAGTCTGTCAGTCTGTCAGTCTGTCAGTCTGTCAGTCTGTCAGTCTGTCAGTCTGTCAGTCTGTCAGTCTGTCAGTCTGTCAGTCTGTCAGTCTGTCAGTCTGTCAGTCTGTCAGTCTGTCAGTCTGTCAGTCTGTCAGTCTGTCAGTCTGTCTGTCAGTCTGTCAGTCTGTCAGTCTGTCAGTCTGTCAGTCTGTCAGTCTGCAGTCTGTCAGTCTGTCAGTCTGTCAGTCTGTCAGTCTGTCAGTCTGTCAGTCTGTCAGTCTGTCAGTCTGTCAGTCTGTCAGTCTGTCAGTCTGTCAGTCTGTCAGTCTGTCAGTCTGTCAGTCTGTCAGGTCAGTCTGTCAGTCTGTCAGTCTGTCAGTCTGTCAGTCTGTCAGTCTGTCAGTCTGTCAGTCTGTCAGTCTGTCAGTCTGTCAGTCTGTCAGTCTGTCAGTCTGTCAGTCTGTCAGTCTGTCAGTCTGTCAGTCTGTCAGTCTGTCAGTCTGTCAGTCTGTCAGTCTGTCAGTCTGTCAGTCTGTCAGTCTGTCAGTCTGTCAGTCTGTCAGTCTGTCAGTCTGTCAGTCTGTCAGTCTGTCAGTCTGTCAGTCTGTCAGTCTGTCAGTCTGTCAGTCTGTCAGTCTGTGAGTCTGTCAGTCTGTCAGTCTGTCAGTCTGTCAGGTCTGTCAGTCTGTCAGTCTGTCAGTCTGTCAGTCTGTCAGTCTGTCAGTCTGTCAGTCTGTCAGTCTGTCAGTCTGTCAGTCTGTCAGTCTGTCAGTCTGTCAGTCTGTCAGTAGTCTGTCAGTCTGTCAGTCTGTCAGTCTGTCAGTCTGTCAGTCTGTCAGTCTGTCAGTCTGTCAGTCTGTCAGTCTGTCAGTCTGTCAGTCTGTCAGTCTGTCAGTCTGTCAGTCTGTCAGTCTGTCAGTCTGTCAGTCTGTCAGGTCTGTCAGTCTGTCAGTCTGTCAGTCTGTCAGTCTGTCAGTCTGTCAGTCTGTCAGTCTGTCAGTCTGTCAGTCTGTCAGTCTGTCAGTCTGTCAGTCTGTCAGTCTGTCAGTCTGTCAGTCTGTCTTCTGTCAGTCTGTCAGTCTGTCAGTCTGTCAGTCTGTCAGTCTGTCAGTCTGTCAGTCTGTCAGTCTGTCAGTCTGTCAGTCTGTCAGTCTGTCAGTCTGTCAGTCTGTCAGTCTGTCAGTCTGTCAGTCTGTCAGTCTGTCAGTCTGTCAGTCTGTCAGTCTGTCAGTCTGTCAGTCTGTCAGTCTGGTCAGTCTGTCAGTCTGTCAGTCTGTCAGTCTGTCAGTCTGTCAGTCTGTCAGTCTGGTCAGTCTGTCAGTCTGTCAGTCTGTCAGTCTGTCAGTCTGTCAGTCTGTCAGTCTGTCAGTCTGTCAGTCTGTCAGTCTGTCAGTCTGTCAGTCTGTCAGTCTGTCAGTCTGTCAGTCTGTCAGTCTGTCAGTCTGTCAGTCTGTCAGTCTGTCAGTCTGTCAGTCTGTCAGTCTGTCAGTCTGTCATCTGTCAGTCTGTCAGTCTGTCAGTCTGTCAGTCTGTCAGTCTGTCAGTCTGTCAGTCTGTCAGTCTGTCAGTCTGTCAGTCTGTCAGTCTGTCAGTCTGTCAGTCTGTCAGTCTGTCAGTCTGTCAGTCTGTCAGTCTGTCAGTCTGTCAGTCTGTCAGTCTGTCAGTCTGTCAGTCTGTCAGTCAGTCTGTCAGTCTGTCAGTCTGTCAGTCTGTCAGTCTGTCAGTCTGTCAGTCCTGTCAGTCTGTCAGTCTGTCAGTCTGTCAGTCTGTCAGTCTGTCAGTCTGTCAGTCTGTCAGTCTGTCAGTCTGTCAGTCTGTCAGTCTGTCAGTCTGTCATCTGTCAGTCTGTCAGTCTGTCAGTCTGTCAGTCTGTCAGTCTGTCAGTCTGTCAGTCTGTCAGTCTGTCAGTCTGTCAGTCTGTCAGTCTGTCAGTCTGTCAGTCTGTCAGTCTGTCAGTCTGTCAGTCTGTCAGTCTGTCAGTCTGTCAGTCTGTCAGTCTGTCAGTCTGTCAGTCTGTCAGTCTGTCAGTCTGTCAGTCTGTCAGTCTGTCAGTCTGTCAGTCTGTCAGTCTGTCAGTCTGTCAGTCTGTCAGTCTGTCAGTCTGTCAGTCTGTCAGTCTGTCAGTCTGTCAGTCTGTCAGTCTGTCAGTCTGTCAGTCTGTCAGTCTGTCAGTCTGTCAGTCTGTCAGTCTGTCAGTCTGTCAGTCTGTCAGTCTGTCAGTCTGTCAGTCTGTCAGTCTGTCAGTCTGTCAGTCCTGTCAGTCTGTCAGTCTGTCAGTCTGTCAGTCTGTCAGTCTGTCAGTCTGTCAGTCTGTCAGTCTGTCAGTCTGTCAGTCTGTCAGTCTGTCAGTCTGTCAGTCTGTCAGTCTGTCAGTCTGTCAGTCTGTCAGTCTGTCAGTCTGTCAGTCTGTCAGTCTGTCAGTCTGTCCAGTCTGTCAGTCTGTCAGTCTGTCAGTCAAGTCTGTCAGTCTGTCAGTCTGTCAGTCTGTCAGTCTGTCAGTCTGTCAGTCTGTCAGTCTGTCAGTCTGTCAGTCTGTCAGTCTGTCAGTCTGTCAGTCTGTCAGTCTGTCAGTCTGTCAGTCTGTCAGTCTGTCAGGTCTGTCAGTCTGTCAGTCTGTCAGTCCTGTCAGTCTGTCAGTCTGTCAGTCTGTCAGTCTGTCAGTCTGTCAGTCCTGTCAGTCTGTCAGTCTGTCAGTCTGTCAGTCTGTCAGTCTGTCAGTCTGTCAGTCTGTCAGTCTGTCAGTCTGTCAGTCTGTCAGTCTGTCAGTCTGTCAGTCTGTCAGTCTGTCAGTCTGTCAGTCTGTCAGTCTGTCAGTCTGTCAGTCTGTCAGTCTGTCAGTCTGTCAGTCTGTCAGTCTGTCAGTCTGTCAGTCTGTCAGTCTGTCAGTCTGTCAGTCTGTCAGTCTGTCAGTCTGTCAGGTCTGTCAGTCTGTCAGTCTGTCAGTCTGTCAGTCTGTCAGTCTGTCAGTCCTGTCAGTCTGTCAGTCTGTCAGTCTGTCAGTCTGTCAGTCTGTCAGTCTGTCAGTCTGTCAGTCTGTCAGTCTGTCAGTCTGTCAGTCTGTCAGTCTGTCAGTCTGTCAGTCTGTCAGTCTGTCAGTCTGTCAGTCTGTCAGGTCTGTCAGTCTGTCAGTCTGTCAGTCTGTCAGTCTGTCAGTCTGTCAGTCTGTCAGTCTGTCAGTCTGTCAGTCTGTCAGTCTGTCAGTCTGTCAGTCTGTCAGTCTGTCAGTCTGTCAGTCTGTCAGTCTGTCAGTCTGTCAGTCTGTCAGTCTGTCAGTCTGTCAGTCTGTCAGTCTGTCAGTCTGTCAGTCTGTCAGTCTGTCTCAGTCTGTCAGTCTGTCAGTCTGTCAGTCTGTCAGTCTGTCAGTCTGTCAGTCTGTCAGTCTGTCAGTCTGTCAGTCTGTCAGTCTGTCAGTCTGTCAGTCTGTCGAGTCTGTCAGTCTGTCAGTCTGTCAGTCTGTCAGTCTGTCAGTCTGTCAGTCTGTCAGTCTGTCAGTCTGTCAGTCTGTCAGTCTGTCAGTCTGATCAGTCTGTCAGTCTGTCAGTCTGTCAGTCTGTCAGTCTGTCAGTCTGTCAGTCCTGTCAGTCTGTCCAGTCTGTCAGTCTGTCAGTCTGTCAAGTCTGTCAGTCTGTCAGTCTGTCAGTCTGTCAGTCTGTCAGTCTGTCAGTCTGTCAGTCTGTCAGTCCTGTCAGTCTGTCAGTCTGTCAGTCTGTCAGTCTGTCAGTCTGTCAGTCTGTCAGTCTGTCAGTCTGTCAGTCTGTCAGTCTGTCAGTCTGTCAGTCTGTCAGTCTGTCAGTCTGTCAGTCTGTCAGTCTGTCAGTCTGTCAGTCTGTCGAGTCTGTCAGTCTGTCAGTCTGTCAGTCTGTCAGTCTGTCAGTCTGTCAGTCTGTCAGTCTGTTGTCAGTCTGTCAGTCTGTCAGTCTGTCAGTCTGTCAGTCTGTCAGTCTGTCAGTCTGTCAGTCTGTCAGTCTGTCAGTCTGTCAGTCTGTCAGTCTGTCAGTCTGTCAGTCTGTCAGTCTGTCAGTCTGTCAGTCTGTCAGTCTGTCAGTCTGTCAGTCTGTCAGTCTGTCAGTCTGTCAGTCTGTCAGTCTGTCAGTCTGTCAGTCTGTCAGTCTGTCAGTCTGTCAGTCTGTCAGTCTGTCAGTCTGTCAGTCTGTCAGTCTGTCAGTCTGTCAGTCTGTCAGTCTGTCAGTCTGTCAGTCTGTCAGTCTGTCAGTCTGTCAGTCTGTCAGTCTGTCAGTCTGTCAGTCTGTCAGTCTGTCAGTCTGTCAGTCTGTCAGTCTGTCAGTCTGTCAGTCTGTCAGTCTGTCAGTCTGTCAGTCTGTCAGTCTGTCAGTCTGTCAGTCTGTCAGTCTGTCAGTCTGTCAGTCTGTCAGTCTGTCAGTCTGTCAGTCTGTCAGTCTGTCAGTCTGTCAGTCTGTCAGTCTGTCAGTCTGTCAGTCTGTCAGTCTGTCAGTCTGTCAGTCTGTCAGTCTGTCAGTCTGTCAGTCTGTCAGTCTGTCAGTCTGTCAGTCTGTCAGTCTGTCAGTCTGTCAGTCTGTCAGTCTGTCAGTCTGTCAGTCTGTCAGTCTGTCAGTCTGTCAGTCTGTCAGTCTGTCAGTCTGTCAGTCTGTCAGTCTGTCAGTCTGTCAGTCTGTCAGTCTGTCAGTCTGTCAGTCTGTCAGTCTGTCAGTCTGTCAGTCTGTCAGTCTGTCAGTCTGTCAGTCTGTCAGTCTGTCAGTCTGTCAGTCTGTCAGTCTGTCAGTCTGTCAGTCTGTCAGTCTGTCAGTCTGTCAGTCTGTCAGTCTGTCAGTCTGTCAGTCTGTCAGTCTGTCAGTCTGTCAGTCTGTCAGTCTGTCAGTCTGTCAGTCTGTCAGTCTGTCAGTCTGTCAGTCTGTCAGTCTGTCAGTCTGTCAGTCTGTCAGTCTGTCAGTCTGTCAGTCTGTCAGTCTGTCAGTCTGTCAGTCTGTCAGTCTGTCAGTCTGTCAGTCTGTCAGTCTGTCAGTCTGTCAGTCTGTCAGTCTGTCAGTCTGTCAGTCTGTCAGTCTGTCAGTCTGTCAGTCTGTCAGTCTGTCAGTCTGTCAGTCTGTCAGTCTGTCAGTCTGTCAGTCTGTCAGTCTGTCAGTCTGTCAGTCTGTCAGTCTGTCAGTCTGTCAGTCTGTCAGTCTGTCAGTCTGTCAGTCTGTCAGTCTGTCAGTCTGTCAGTCTGTCAGTCTGTCAGTCTGTCAGTCTGTCAGTCTGTCAGTCTGTCAGTCTGTCAGTCTGTCAGTCTGTCAGTCTGTCAGTCTGTCAGTCTGTCAGTCTGTCAGTCTGTCAGTCTGTCAGTCTGTCAGTCTGTCAGTCTGTCAGTCTGTCAGTCTGTCAGTCTGTCAGTCTGTCAGTCTGTCAGTCTGTCAGTCTGTCAGTCTGTCAGTCTGTCAGTCTGTCAGTCTGTCAGTCTGTCAGTCTGTCAGTCTGTCAGTCTGTCAGTCTGTCAGTCTGTCAGTCTGTCAGTCTGTCAGTCTGTCAGTCTGTCAGTCTGTCAGTCTGTCAGTCTGTCAGTCTGTCAGTCTGTCAGTCTGTCAGTCTGTCAGTCTGTCAGTCTGTCAGTCTGTCAGTCTGTCAGTCTGTCAGTCTGTCAGTCTGTCAGTCTGTCAGTCTGTCAGTCTGTCAGTCTGTCAGTCTGTCAGTCTGTCAGTCTGTCAGTCTGTCAGTCTGTCAGTCTGTCAGTCTGTCAGTCTGTCAGTCTGTCAGTCTGTCAGTCTGTCAGTCTGTCAGTCTGTCAGTCTGTCAGTCTGTCAGTCTGTCAGTCTGTCAGTCTGTCAGTCTGTCAGTCTGTCAGTCTGTCAGTCTGTCAGTCTGTCAGTCTGTCAGTCTGTCAGTCTGTCAGTCTGTCAGTCTGTCAGTCTGTCAGTCTGTCAGTCTGTCAGTCTGTCAGTCTGTCAGTCTGTCAGTCTGTCAGTCTGTCAGTCTGTCAGTCTGTCAGTCTGTCAGTCTGTCAGTCTGTCAGTCTGTCAGTCTGTCAGTCTGTCAGTCTGTCAGTCTGTCAGTCTGTCAGTCTGTCAGTCTGTCAGTCTGTCAGTCTGTCAGTCTGTCAGTCTGTCAGTCTGTCAGTCTGTCAGTCTGTCAGTCTGTCAGTCTGTCAGTCTGTCAGTCTGTCAGTCTGTCAGTCTGTCAGTCTGTCAGTCTGTCAGTCTGTCAGTCTGTCAGTCTGTCAGTCTGTCAGTCTGTCAGTCTGTCAGTCTGTCAGTCTGTCAGTCTGTCAGTCTGTCAGTCTGTCAGTCTGTCAGTCTGTCAGTCTGTCAGTCTGTCAGTCTGTCAGTCTGTCAGTCTGTCAGTCTGTCAGTCTGTCAGTCTGTCAGTCTGTCAGTCTGTCAGTCTGTCAGTCTGTCAGTCTGTCAGTCTGTCAGTCTGTCAGTCTGTCAGTCTGTCAGTCTGTCAGTCTGTCAGTCTGTCAGTCTGTCAGTCTGTCAGTCTGTCAGTCTGTCAGTCTGTCAGTCTGTCAGTCTGTCAGTCTGTCAGTCTGTCAGTCTGTCAGTCTGTCAGTCTGTCAGTCTGTCAGTCTGTCAGTCTGTCAGTCTGTCAGTCTGTCAGTCTGTCAGTCTGTCAGTCTGTCAGTCTGTCAGTCTGTCAGTCTGTCAGTCTGTCAGTCTGTCAGTCTGTCAGTCTGTCAGTCTGTCAGTCTGTCAGTCTGTCAGTCTGTCAGTCTGTCAGTCTGTCGTCTGTCAGTCTGTCAGTCTGTCAGTCTGTCAGTCTGTCAGTCTGTCAGTCTGTCAGTCTGTCAGTCTGTCAGTCTGTCAGTCTGTCAGTCTGTCAGTCTGTCAGTCTGTCAGTCTGTCTCAGTCTGTCAGTCTGTCAGTCTGTCAGTCTGTCAGTCTGTCAGTCTGTCAGTCTGTCAGTCTGTCAGTCTGTCAGTCTGTCAGTCTGTCAGTCTGTCAGTCTGTCAGTCTGTCAGTCTGTCAGTCTGTCAGTCTGTCAGTCTGTCAGTCTGTCAGTCTGTCAGTCTGTCAGTCTGTCAGTCTGTCAGTCTGTCAGTCTGTCAGTCTGTCAGTCTGTCAGTCTGTCAGTCTGTCAGTCTGTCAGTCTGTCAGTCTGTCAGTCTGTCAGTCTGTCAGTCTGTCAGTCTGTCAGTCTGTCAGTCTGTCAGTCTGTCAGTCTGTCAGTCTGTCAGTCTGTCAGTCTGTCAGTCTGTCAGTCTGTCAGTCTGTCAGTCTGTCAGTCTGTCAGTCTGTCAGTCTGTCAGTCTGTCAGTCTGTCAGTCTGTCAGTCTGTCAGTCTGTCAGTCTGTCAGTCTGTCAGTCTGTCAGTCTGTCAGTCTGTCAGTCTGTCAGTCTGTCAGTCTGTCAGTCTGTCAGTCTGTCAGTCTGTCAGTCTGTCAGTCTGTCAGTCTGTCAGTCTGTCAGTCTGTCAGTCTGTCAGTCTGTCAGTCTGTCAGTCTGTCAGTCTGTCAGTCTGTCAGTCTGTCAGTCTGTCAGTCTGTCAGTCTGTCAGTCTGTCAGTCTGTCAGTCTGTCAGTCTGTCAGTCTGTCAGTCTGTCAGTCTGTCAGTCTGTCAGTCTGTCAGTCTGTCAGTCTGTCAGTCTGTCAGTCTGTCAGTCTGTCAGTCTGTCAGTCTGTCAGTCTGTCAGTCTGTCAGTCTGTCAGTCTGTCAGTCTGTCTGTCTGTCTGTCAGTCTGTCAGTCTGTCAGTCTGTCAGTCTGTCAGTCTGTCAGTCTGTCAGTCTGTCAGTCTGTCAGTCTGTCAGTCTGTCAGTCTGTCAGTCTGTCAGTCTGTCAGTCTGTCAGTCTGTCAGTCTGTCAGTCTGTCAGTCTGTCAGTCTGTCAGTCTGTCAGTCTGTCAGTCTGTCAGTCTGTCAGTCTGTCAGTCTGTCAGTCTGTCAGTCTGTCAGTCTGTCAGTCTGTCAGTCTGTCAGTCTGTCAGTCTGTCAGTCTGTCAGTCTGTCAGTCTGTCAGTCTGTCAGTCTGTCAGTCTGTCAGTCTGTCAGTCTGTCAGTCTGTCAGTCTGTCAGTCTGTCAGTCTGTCAGTCTGTCAGTCTGTCAGTCTGTCAGTCTGTCAGTCTGTCAGTCTGTCAGTCTGTCAGTCTGTCAGTCTGTCAGTCTGTCAGTCTGTCAGTCTGTCAGTCTGTCAGTCTGTCAGTCTGTCAGTCTGTCAGTCTGTCAGTCTGTCAGTCTGTCAGTCTGTCAGTCTGTCAGTCTGTCAGTCTGTCAGTCTGTCAGTCTGTCAGTCTGTCAGTCTGTCAGTCTGTCAGTCTGTCAGTCTGTCAGTCTGTCAGTCTGTCAGTCTGTCAGTCTGTCAGTCTGTCAGTCTGTCAGTCTGTCAGTCTGTCAGTCTGTCAGTCTGTCAGTCTGTCAGTCTGTCAGTCTGTCAGTCTGTCAGTCTGTCAGTCTGTCAGTCTGTCAGTCTGTCAGTCTGTCAGTCTGTCAGTCTGTCAGTCTGTCAGTCTGTCAGTCTGTCAGTCTGTCAGTCTGTCAGTCTGTCAGTCTGTCAGTCTGTCAGTCTGTCAGTCTGTCAGTCTGTCAGTCTGTCAGTCTGTCAGTCTGTCAGTCTGTCAGTCTGTCAGTCTGTCAGTCTGTCAGTCTGTCAGTCTGTCAGTCTGTCAGTCTGTCAGTCTGTCAGTCTGTCAGTCTGTCAGTCTGTCAGTCTGTCAGTCTGTCAGTCTGTCAGTCTGTCAGTCTGTCAGTCTGTCAGTCTGTCAGTCTGTCAGTCTGTCAGTCTGTCAGTCTGTCAGTCTGTCAGTCTGTCAGTCTGTCAGTCTGTCAGTCTGTCAGTCTGTCAGTCTGTCAGTCTGTCAGTCTGTCAGTCTGTCAGTCTGTCAGTCTGTCAGTCTGTCAGTCTGTCAGTCTGTCAGTCTGTCAGTCTGTCAGTCTGTCAGTCTGTCAGTCTGTCAGTCTGTCAGTCTGTCAGTCTGTCAGTCTGTCAGTCTGTCAGTCTGTCAGTCTGTCAGTCTGTCAGTCTGTCAGTCTGTCAGTCTGTCAGTCTGTCAGTCTGTCAGTCTGTCAGTCTGTCAGTCTGTCAGTCTGTCAGTCTGTCAGTCTGTCAGTCTGTCAGTCTGTCAGTCTGTCAGTCTGTCAGTCTGTCAGTCTGTCAGTCTGTCAGTCTGTCAGTCTGTCAGTCTGTCAGTCTGTCAGTCTGTCAGTCTGTCAGTCTGTCAGTCTGTCAGTCTGTCAGTCTGTCAGTCTGTCAGTCTGTCAGTCTGTCAGTCTGTCAGTCTGTCAGTCTGTCAGTCTGTCAGTCTGTCAGTCTGTCAGTCTGTCAGTCTGTCAGTCTGTCAGTCTGTCAGTCTGTCAGTCTGTCAGTCTGTCAGTCTGTCAGTCTGTCAGTCTGTCAGTCTGTCAGTCTGTCAGTCTGTCAGTCTGTCAGTCTGTCAGTCTGTCAGTCTGTCAGTCTGTCAGTCTGTCAGTCTGTCAGTCTGTCAGTCTGTCAGTCTGTCAGTCTGTCAGTCTGTCAGTCTGTCAGTCTGTCAGTCTGTCAGTCTGTCAGTCTGTCAGTCTGTCAGTCTGTCAGTCTGTCAGTCTGTCAGTCTGTCAGTCTGTCAGTCTGTCAGTCTGTCAGTCTGTCAGTCTGTCAGTCTGTCAGTCTGTCAGTCTGTCAGTCTGTCAGTCTGTCAGTCTGTCAGTCTGTCAGTCTGTCAGTCTGTCAGTCTGTCAGTCTGTCAGTCTGTCAGTCTGTCAGTCTGTCAGTCTGTCAGTCTGTCAGTCTGTCAGTCTGTCAGTCTGTCAGTCTGTCAGTCTGTCAGTCTGTCAGTCTGTCAGTCTGTCAGTCTGTCAGTCTGTCAGTCTGTCAGTCTGTCAGTCTGTCAGTCTGTCAGTCTGTCAGTCTGTCAGTCTGTCAGTCTGTCAGTCTGTCAGTCTGTCAGTCTGTCAGTCTGTCAGTCTGTCAGTCTGTCAGTCTGTCAGTCTGTCAGTCTGTCAGTCTGTCAGTCTGTCAGTCTGTCAGTCTGTCAGTCTGTCAGTCTGTCAGTCTGTCAGTCTGTCAGTCTGTCAGTCTGTCAGTCTGTCAGTCTGTCAGTCTGTCAGTCTGTCAGTCTGTCAGTCTGTCAGTCTGTCAGTCTGTCAGTCTGTCAGTCTGTCAGTCTGTCAGTCTGTCAGTCTGTCAGTCTGTCAGTCTGTCAGTCTGTCAGTCTGTCAGTCTGTCAGTCTGTCAGTCTGTCAGTCTGTCAGTCTGTCAGTCTGTCAGTCTGTCAGTCTGTCAGTCTGTCAGTCTGTCAGTCTGTCAGTCTGTCAGTCTGTCAGTCTGTCAGTCTGTCAGTCTGTCAGTCTGTCAGTCTGTCAGTCTGTCAGTCTGTCAGTCTGTCAGTCTGTCAGTCTGTCAGTCTGTCAGTCTGTCAGTCTGTCAGTCTGTCAGTCTGTCAGTCTGTCAGTCTGTCAGTCTGTCAGTCTGTCAGTCTGTCAGTCTGTCAGTCTGTCAGTCTGTCAGTCTGTCAGTCTGTCAGTCTGTCAGTCTGTCAGTCTGTCAGTCTGTCAGTCTGTCAGTCTGTCAGTCTGTCAGTCTGTCAGTCTGTCAGTCTGTCAGTCTGTCAGTCTGTCAGTCTGTCAGTCTGTCAGTCTGTCAGTCTGTCAGTCTGTCAGTCTGTCAGTCTGTCAGTCTGTCAGTCTGTCAGTCTGTCAGTCTGTCAGTCTGTCAGTCTGTCAGTCTGTCAGTCTGTCAGTCTGTCAGTCTGTCAGTCTGTCAGTCTGTCAGTCTGTCAGTCTGTCAGTCTGTCAGTCTGTCAGTCTGTCAGTCTGTCAGTCTGTCAGTCTGTCAGTCTGTCAGTCTGTCAGTCTGTCAGTCTGTCAGTCTGTCAGTCTGTCAGTCTGTCAGTCTGTCAGTCTGTCAGTCTGTCAGTCTGTCAGTCTGTCAGTCTGTCAGTCTGTCAGTCTGTCAGTCTGTCAGTCTGTCAGTCTGTCAGTCTGTCAGTCTGTCAGTCTGTCAGTCTGTCAGTCTGTCAGTCTGTCAGTCTGTCAGTCTGTCAGTCTGTCAGTCTGTCAGTCTGTCAGTCTGTCAGTCTGTCAGTCTGTCAGTCTGTCAGTCTGTCAGTCTGTCAGTCTGTCAGTCTGTCAGTCTGTCAGTCTGTCAGTCTGTCAGTCTGTCAGTCTGTCAGTCTGTCAGTCTGTCAGTCTGTCAGTCTGTCAGTCTGTCAGTCTGTCAGTCTGTCAGTCTGTCAGTCTGTCAGTCTGTCAGTCTGTCAGTCTGTCAGTCTGTCAGTCTGTCAGTCTGTCAGTCTGTCAGTCTGTCAGTCTGTCAGTCTGTCAGTCTGTCAGTCTGTCAGTCTGTCAGTCTGTCAGTCTGTCAGTCTGTCAGTCTGTCAGTCTGTCAGTCTGTCAGTCTGTCAGTCTGTCAGTCTGTCAGTCTGTCAGTCTGTCAGTCTGTCAGTCTGTCAGTCTGTCAGTCTGTCAGTCTGTCAGTCTGTCAGTCTGTCAGTCTGTCAGTCTGTCAGTCTGTCAGTCTGTCAGTCTGTCAGTCTGTCAGTCTGTCAGTCTGTCAGTCTGTCAGTCTGTCAGTCTGTCAGTCTGTCAGTCTGTCAGTCTGTCAGTCTGTCAGTCTGTCAGTCTGTCAGTCTGTCAGTCTGTCAGTCTGTCAGTCTGTCAGTCTGTCAGTCTGTCAGTCTGTCAGTCTGTCAGTCTGTCAGTCTGTCAGTCTGTCAGTCTGTCAGTCTGTCAGTCTGTCAGTCTGTCAGTCTGTCAGTCTGTCAGTCTGTCAGTCTGTCAGTCTGTCAGTCTGTCAGTCTGTCAGTCTGTCAGTCTGTCAGTCTGTCAGTCTGTCAGTCTGTCAGTCTGTCAGTCTGTCAGTCTGTCAGTCTGTCAGTCTGTCAGTCTGTCAGTCTGTCAGTCTGTCAGTCTGTCAGTCTGTCAGTCTGTCAGTCTGTCAGTCTGTCAGTCTGTCAGTCTGTCAGTCTGTCAGTCTGTCAGTCTGTCAGTCTGTCAGTCTGTCAGTCTGTCAGTCTGTCAGTCTGTCAGTCTGTCAGTCTGTCAGTCTGTCAGTCTGTCAGTCTGTCAGTCTGTCAGTCTGTCAGTCTGTCAGTCTGTCAGTCTGTCAGTCTGTCAGTCTGTCAGTCTGTCAGTCTGTCAGTCTGTCAGTCTGTCAGTCTGTCAGTCTGTCAGTCTGTCAGTCTGTCAGTCTGTCAGTCTGTCAGTCTGTCAGTCTGTCAGTCTGTCAGTCTGTCAGTCTGTCAGTCTGTCAGTCTGTCAGTCTGTCAGTCTGTCAGTCTGTCAGTCTGTCAGTCTGTCAGTCTGTCAGTCTGTCAGTCTGTCAGTCTGTCAGTCTGTCAGTCTGTCAGTCTGTCAGTCTGTCAGTCTGTCAGTCTGTCAGTCTGTCAGTCTGTCAGTCTGTCAGTCTGTCAGTCTGTCAGTCTGTCAGTCTGTCAGTCTGTCAGTCTGTCAGTCTGTCAGTCTGTCAGTCTGTCAGTCTGTCAGTCTGTCAGTCTGTCAGTCTGTCAGTCTGTCAGTCTGTCAGTCTGTCAGTCTGTCAGTCTGTCAGTCTGTCAGTCTGTCAGTCTGTCAGTCTGTCAGTCTGTCAGTCTGTCAGTCTGTCAGTCTGTCAGTCTGTCAGTCTGTCAGTCTGTCAGTCTGTCAGTCTGTCAGTCTGTCAGTCTGTCAGTCTGTCAGTCTGTCAGTCTGTCAGTCTGTCAGTCTGTCAGTCTGTCAGTCTGTCAGTCTGTCAGTCTGTCAGTCTGTCAGTCTGTCAGTCTGTCAGTCTGTCAGTCTGTCAGTCTGTCAGTCTGTCAGTCTGTCAGTCTGTCAGTCTGTCAGTCTGTCAGTCTGTCAGTCTGTCAGTCTGTCAGTCTGTCAGTCTGTCAGTCTGTCAGTCTGTCAGTCTGTCAGTCTGTCAGTCTGTCAGTCTGTCAGTCTGTCAGTCTGTCAGTCTGTCAGTCTGTCAGTCTGTCAGTCTGTCAGTCTGTCAGTCTGTCAGTCTGTCAGTCTGTCAGTCTGTCAGTCTGTCAGTCTGTCAGTCTGTCAGTCTGTCAGTCTGTCAGTCTGTCAGTCTGTCAGTCTGTCAGTCTGTCAGTCTGTCAGTCTGTCAGTCTGTCAGTCTGTCAGTCTGTCAGTCTGTCAGTCTGTCAGTCTGTCAGTCTGTCAGTCTGTCAGTCTGTCAGTCTGTCAGTCTGTCAGTCTGTCAGTCTGTCAGTCTGTCAGTCTGTCAGTCTGTCAGTCTGTCAGTCTGTCAGTCTGTCAGTCTGTCAGTCTGTCAGTCTGTCAGTCTGTCAGTCTGTCAGTCTGTCAGTCTGTCAGTCTGTCAGTCTGTCAGTCTGTCAGTCTGTCAGTCTGTCAGTCTGTCAGTCTGTCAGTCTGTCAGTCTGTCAGTCTGTCAGTCTGTCAGTCTGTCAGTCTGTCAGTCTGTCAGTCTGTCAGTCTGTCAGTCTGTCAGTCTGTCAGTCTGTCAGTCTGTCAGTCTGTCAGTCTGTCAGTCTGTCAGTCTGTCAGTCTGTCAGTCTGTCAGTCTGTCAGTCTGTCAGTCTGTCAGTCTGTCAGTCTGTCAGTCTGTCAGTCTGTCAGTCTGTCAGTCTGTCAGTCTGTCAGTCTGTCAGTCTGTCAGTCTGTCAGTCTGTCAGTCTGTCAGTCTGTCAGTCTGTCAGTCTGTCAGTCTGTCAGTCTGTCAGTCTGTCAGTCTGTCAGTCTGTCAGTCTGTCAGTCTGTCAGTCTGTCAGTCTGTCAGTCTGTCAGTCTGTCAGTCTGTCAGTCTGTCAGTCTGTCAGTCTGTCAGTCTGTCAGTCTGTCAGTCTGTCAGTCTGTCAGTCTGTCAGTCTGTCAGTCTGTCAGTCTGTCAGTCTGTCAGTCTGTCAGTCTGTCAGTCTGTCAGTCTGTCAGTCTGTCAGTCTGTCAGTCTGTCAGTCTGTCAGTCTGTCAGTCTGTCAGTCTGTCAGTCTGTCAGTCTGTCAGTCTGTCAGTCTGTCAGTCTGTCAGTCTGTCAGTCTGTCAGTCTGTCAGTCTGTCAGTCTGTCAGTCTGTCAGTCTGTCAGTCTGTCAGTCTGTCAGTCTGTCAGTCTGTCAGTCTGTCAGTCTGTCAGTCTGTCAGTCTGTCAGTCTGTCAGTCTGTCAGTCTGTCAGTCTGTCAGTCTGTCAGTCTGTCAGTCTGTCAGTCTGTCAGTCTGTCAGTCTGTCAGTCTGTCAGTCTGTCAGTCTGTCAGTCTGTCAGTCTGTCAGTCTGTCAGTCTGTCAGTCTGTCAGTCTGTCAGTCTGTCAGTCTGTCAGTCTGTCAGTCTGTCAGTCTGTCAGTCTGTCAGTCTGTCAGTCTGTCAGTCTGTCAGTCTGTCAGTCTGTCAGTCTGTCAGTCTGTCAGTCTGTCAGTCTGTCAGTCTGTCAGTCTGTCAGTCTGTCAGTCTGTCAGTCTGTCAGTCTGTCAGTCTGTCAGTCTGTCAGTCTGTCAGTCTGTCAGTCTGTCAGTCTGTCAGTCTGTCAGTCTGTCAGTCTGTCAGTCTGTCAGTCTGTCAGTCTGTCAGTCTGTCAGTCTGTCAGTCTGTCAGTCTGTCAGTCTGTCAGTCTGTCAGTCTGTCAGTCTGTCAGTCTGTCAGTCTGTCAGTCTGTCAGTCTGTCAGTCTGTCAGTCTGTCAGTCTGTCAGTCTGTCAGTCTGTCAGTCTGTCAGTCTGTCAGTCTGTCAGTCTGTCAGTCTGTCAGTCTGTCAGTCTGTCAGTCTGTCAGTCTGTCAGTCTGTCAGTCTGTCAGTCTGTCAGTCTGTCAGTCTGTCAGTCTGTCAGTCTGTCAGTCTGTCAGTCTGTCAGTCTGTCAGTCTGTCAGTCTGTCAGTCTGTCAGTCTGTCAGTCTGTCAGTCTGTCAGTCTGTCAGTCTGTCAGTCTGTCAGTCTGTCAGTCTGTCAGTCTGTCAGTCTGTCAGTCTGTCAGTCTGTCAGTCTGTCAGTCTGTCAGTCTGTCAGTCTGTCAGTCTGTCAGTCTGTCAGTCTGTCAGTCTGTCAGTCTGTCAGTCTGTCAGTCTGTCAGTCTGTCAGTCTGTCAGTCTGTCAGTCTGTCAGTCTGTCAGTCTGTCAGTCTGTCAGTCTGTCAGTCTGTCAGTCTGTCAGTCTGTCAGTCTGTCAGTCTGTCAGTCTGTCAGTCTGTCAGTCTGTCAGTCTGTCAGTCTGTCAGTCTGTCAGTCTGTCAGTCTGTCAGTCTGTCAGTCTGTCAGTCAGTCTGTCAGTCTGTCAGTCTGTCAGTCTGTCAGTCTGTCAGTCTGTCAGTCTGTCAGTCTGTCAGTCTGTCAGTCTGTCAGTCTGTCAGTCTGTCAGTCTGTCAGTCTGTCAGTCTGTCAGTCTGTCAGTCTGTCAGTCTGTCAGTCTGTCAGTCTGTCAGTCTGTCAGTCTGTCAGTCTGTCAGTCTGTCAGTCTGTCAGTCTGTCAGTCTGTCAGTCTGTCAGTCTGTCAGTCTGTCAGTCTGTCAGTCTGTCAGTCTGTCAGTCTGTCAGTCTGTCAGTCTGTCAGTCTGTCAGTCTGTCAGTCTGTCAGTCTGTCAGTCTGTCAGTCTGTCAGTCTGTCAGTCTGTCAGTCTGTCAGTCTGTCAGTCTCAGTCTGTCTGTCAGTCTGTCAGTCTGTCAGTCTGTCAGTCTGTCAGTCTGATCAGTCTGTCAGTCTGTCAGTCTGTCAGTCTGTCAGTCTGTCAGTCTGTCAGTCTGTCAGTCTGTCAGTCTGGTCAGTCTGTCAGTCTGTCAGTCTGTCAGTCTGTCAGTCTGTCAGTCTGTCAGTCTGCTGTCAGTCTGTCAGTCTGTCAGTCTGTCAGTCCTGTCAGTCTGTCAGTCTGTCAGTCTGTCAGTCTGTCAGTCTGTCAGTCTGTCAGTCTGTCAGTCTGTCAGTCTGTCAGTCTGTCAGTCTGTCAGTCTGTCAGTCTGTCAGTCTGTCAGTCTGTCAGTCTGTCAGTCTGTCAGTCTGTCAGTCTGTCAGTCTGTCAGTCTGTCAGTCTGTCAGTCTGTCAGTCTGTCAGTCTGTCAGTCTGTCAGTCTGTCAGTCTGTCAGTCTGTCAGCTATCAGTCTGTCAGTCTGTCAGTCTGTCAGTCTGTCAGTCTGTCAGTCTGTCAGTCTCTGTCAGTCTGTCAGTCTGTCAGTCTGTCAGTCTGTCAGTCTGTCAGTCTGTCAGTCTGTCAGTCTGTCAGTCTGTCAGTCTGTCAGTCTGTCAGTCTGTCAGTCTGTCAGTCTGTCAGTCTGTCAGTCTGTCAGTCTGTCAGTCTGTCAGTCTGTCAGTCTGTCAGTCTGTCAGTCTGTCAGTCTGTCAGTCTGTCAGTCTGTCAGTCTGTCAGTCTGTCAGTCTAGTCAGTCTGTCAGTCTGTCAGTCCTGTCAGTCTGTCAGTCTGTCAGTCTGTCAGTCTGTCAGTCTGTCAGTCTGTCAGTCTGTCAGTCTGTCAGTCTGTCAGTCTGTCAGTCTGTCAGTCTGTCAGTCTGTCAGTCTGTCAGTCTGTCAGTCTGTCAGTCTGTCAGTCTGTCAGTCTGTCAGTCTGTCAGTCCTGTCAGTCTGGTCAGTCTGTCAGTCTGTCAGTCTGTCAGTCTGTCAGTCTGTCAGTCTGTCAGTCTGTCAGTCTGTCAGTCTGTCATCTGTCAGTCTGTCAGTCTGTCAGTCTGTCAGTCTGTCAGTCTGTCAGTCTGTCAGTCTGTCAGTCTGTCAGTCTGTCAGTCTGTCAGTCTGTCAGTCAGTCTGTCAGTCTGTCAGTCTGTCAGTCTGTCAGTCTGTCAGTCTGTCAGTCTGTCAGTCTGTCAGTCTGTCAGTCTGTCAGTCTGTCAGTCTGTCAGTCTGTCAGTCTGTCAGTCTGTCAGTCTGTCAGTCTGTCAGTCTGTCAGTCTGTCAGTCTGTCAGTCTGTCAGTCTGTCAGTCTGTCAGTCTGTCAGTCTGTCAGTCTGTCAGTCTGTCAGTCTGTCAGTCTGTCAGTCTGTCAGTCTGTCAGTCTGTCAGTCTGTCAGTCTAGTCAGTCTGTCAGTCTGTCAGTCTGTCAGTCTGTCAGTCTGTCAGTCTGTCAGTCTGTCAGTCTGTCAGTCTGTCATCTGTCAGTCTGTCAGTCTGTCAGTCTGTCAGTCTGTCAGTCTGTCAGTCTCTGTCAGTCTGTCAGTCTGTCAGTCTGTCAGTCTGTCAGTCTGTCAGTCTGTCAGTCTGTCAGTCTGTCATCTGTCAGTCTGTCAGTCTGTCAGTCTGTCAGTCTGTCAGTCTGTCATTGTCAGTCTGTCAGTCTGTCAGTCTGTCAGTCTGTCAGTCTGTCAGTCTGTCAGTCTGTCAGTCTGTCAGTCTGTCAGTCTGTCAGTCTGTCAGTCTGTCAGTCTGTCAGTCTGTCAGTCTGTCAGTCTGTCAGTCTGTCAGTCTGTCAGTCTGATCAGTCTGTCAGTCTGTCAGTCTGTCAGTCTGCAGTCTGTCAGTCTGTCAGTCTGTCAGTCTGTCAGTCTGTCAGTCTGTCAGTCTGTCAGTCTGTCAGTCTGTCAGTCTGTCAGTCTGTCAGTCTGTCAGTCTGTCAGTCTGTCAGTCTGTCAGTCTGTCAGTCTGTCAGTCTGTCAGTCTGTCAGTCTGTCAGTCTGTCAGTCTGTCAGTCTGTCAGTCAGTCTGTCAGTCTGTCAGTCTGTCAGTCTGTCAGTCTGTCAGTCTGTCAGTTGTCAGTCTGTCAGTCTGTCAGTCTGTCAGTCTGTCAGTCTGTCAGTCTGTCAGTCTGTCAGTCTGTCAGTCTGTCAGTCTGTCAGTCTGTCAGTCTGTCAGTCTGTCATCTGTCAGTCTGTCAGTCTGTCAGTCTGTCAGTCTCAGTCTGTCAGTCTGTCAGTCTGTCAGTCTGTCAGTCTGTCAGTCTGTCAGTCTGTCAGCCTGTCAGTCTGTCAGTCTGTCAGTCTGTCAGTCTGTCAGTCTGTCAGATCTGTCAGTCTGTCAGTCCTGTCCAGTCTGTCAGTCTCAGTCTGTCAGTCTGTCAGTCTGTCTGTCCTGTCAGTCAGTCCTGTCAGTCTGTCAGTCTGTCAGTCTGTCCAGTCCTGTCAGTCTGTCAGTCTTTCAGCTGTCAGTCTTGTCAGTCTGTCAGTCTGTCGAAAACAGTCTGTCAGTCTGTCAGTCTGTCAGTCTGTCAGTCTGTCAGTCTGTCAGTCTGTCAGTCTGTCAGTCTGTCAGTCTGTCAGTCTGTCAGTCTGTCAGTCTGTCAGTCTGTCAGTCTGTCAGTCTGTCAGTCTGTCAGTCTGTCAGTCTGTCAGTCTGTCAGTCTGTCAGTCTGTCAGTCTGTCAGTCTGTCAGTCTGTCAGTCTGTCAGTCTGTCAGTCTGTCAGTCTGTCAGTCTGTCAGTCTGTCAGTCTGTCAGTCTGTCAGTCTGTCAGTCTGTCAGTCTGTCAGTCTGTCAGTCTGTCAGTCTGTCAGTCTGTCAGTCTGTCAGTCTGTCAGTCTGTCAGTCTGTCAGTCTGTCAGTCTGTCAGTCTGTCAGTCTGTCAGTCTGTCAGTCTGTGAGTCTGTCAGTCTGTCAGTCTGTCAGTCTGTCAGTCTGTCAGTCTGTCAGTCTGTCAGTCTGTCAGTCTGTCAGTCTGTCAGTCTGTCAGTCTAGCAGTCTGTCAGTCTAGCAGTCTAGCAGTCTGTCAGTCTGTCAGTCTGTCAGTCTGTCAGTCTGTCAGTCTGTCAGTCTGTCAGTCTGTCAGTCTGTCAGTCTAGCAGTCTGTCAGTCTAGCAGTCTGTCAGTCTGTCAGTCTAGCAGTCTGTCAGTCTGTCAGTCTGTCAGTCTGTCAGTCTGTCAGTCTGTCAGTCTGTCAGTCTGTCAGTCTGTCAGTCTGTCAGTCTGTCAGTCTGTCAGTCTGTCAGTCTGTCAGTCTGTCAGTCTGTCAGTCTGTCAGTCTGTCAGTCTGTCAGTCTGTCAGTCTGTCAGTCTGTCAGTCTGTCAGTCTGTCAGTCTGTCAGTCTGTCAGTCTAGCAGTCTGTCAGTCTGTCAGTCTGTCAGTCTGTCAGTCTAGCAGTCTGTCAGTCTGTCAGTCTGTCAGTCTGTCAGTCTGTCAGTCTGTCAGTCTGTCAGTCTGTCAGTCTGTCAGTCTGTCAGTCTGTCAGTCTGTCAGTCTGTCAGTCTGTCAGTCTGTCAGTCTGTCAGTCTGTCAGTCTGTCAGTCTGTCAGTCTGTCAGTCTGTCAGTCTGTCAGTCTGTCAGTCTGTCAGTCTGTCAGTCTGTCAGTCTGTCAGTCTGTCAGTCTGTCAGTCTGTCAGTCTGTCAGTCTGTCAGTCTGTCAGTCTGTCAGTCTGTCAGTCTGTCAGTCTGTCAGTCTGTCAGTCTGTCAGTCTGTCAGTCTGTCAGTCTGTCAGTCTGTCAGTCTGTCAGTCTGTCAGTCTGTCAGTCTGTCAGTCTGTCAGTCTGTCAGTCTGTCAGTCTGTCAGTCTGTCAGTCTGTCAGTCTGTCAGTCTGTCAGTCTGTCAGTCTGTGAGTCTGTCAGTCTGTCAGTCTGTCAGTCTGTCAGTCTGTCAGTCTGTCAGTCTGTCAGTCTGTCAGTCTGTCAGTCTGTCAGTCTGTCAGTCTGTCAGTCTGTCAGTCTGTCAGTCTGTCAGTCTGTCAGTCTGTCAGTCTGTCAGTCTGTCAGTCTGTCAGTCTGTCAGTCTGTCAGTCTGTCAGTCTGTCAGTCTGTCAGTCTGTCAGTCTGTCAGTCTGTCAGTCTGTCAGTCTGTCAGTCTGTCAGTCTGTCAGTCTGTCAGTCTGTCAGTCTGTCAGTCTGTCAGTCTGTCAGTCTGTCAGTCTGTCAGTCTGTCAGTCTGTCAGTCTGTCAGTCTGTCAGTCTGTCAGTCTGTCAGTCTGTCAGTCTGTCAGTCTGTCAGTCTGTCAGTCTGTCAGTCTGTCAGTCTGTCAGTCTGTCAGTCTGTCAGTCTGTCAGTCTGTCAGTCTGTCAGTCTGTCAGTCTGTCAGTCTGTCAGTCTGTCAGTCTGTCAGTCTGTCAGTCTGTCAGTCTGTCAGTCTGTCAGTCTGTCAGTCTGTCAGTCTGTCAGTCTGGCAGTCTGTCAGTCTGTCAGTCTATCAGTCTGTCAGTCTGTCAGTCTGTCAGTCTGCCAGTCTGTCAGTCTGTCAGTCTGTCAGTCTGTCAGTCTGTCAGTCTGTCAGTCTGTCAGTCTGTCAGTCTGTCAGTCTGTCAGTCTGTCAGTCTGTCAGTCTGTCAGTCTGTCAGTCTGTCAGTCTGTCAGTCTGTCAGTCTGTCAGTCTGTCAGTCTGTCAGTCTGTCAGTCTGTCAGTCTGTCAGTCTGTCAGTCTGTCAGTCTGTCAGTCTGTCAGTCTGTCAGTCTGTCAGTCTGTCAGTCTGTCAGTCTGTCAGTCTGTCAGTCTGTCAGTCTGTCAGTCTGTCAGTCTGTCAGTCTGTCAGTCTGTCAGTCTGTCAGTCTGTCAGTCTGTCAGTCTGTCAGTCTGTCAGTCTGTCAGTCTGTCAGTCTGTCAGTCTGTCAGTCTGTCAGTCTGTCAGTCTGTCAGTCTGTCAGTCTGTCAGTCTGTCAGTCTGTCAGTCTGTCAGTCTGTCAGTCTGTCAGTCTGTCAGTCTGTCAGTCTGTCAGTCTGTCAGTCTGTCAGTCTGTCAGTCTGTCAGTCTGTCAGTCTGTCAGTCTGTCAGTCTGTCAGTCTGTCAGTCTGTCAGTCTGTCAGTCTGTCAGTCTGTCAGTCTGTCAGTCTGTCAGTCTGTCAGTCTGTCAGTCTGTCAGTCTGTCAGTCTGTCAGTCTGTCAGTCTGTCAGTCTGTCAGTCTGTCAGTCTGTCAGTCTGTCAGTCTGTCAGTCTGTCAGTCTGTCAGTCTGTCAGTCTGTCAGTCTGTCAGTCTGTCAGTCTGTCAGTCTGTCAGTCTGTCAGTCTGTCAGTCTGTCAGTCTGTCAGTCTGTCAGTCTGTCAGTCTGTCAGTCTGTCAGTCTGTCAGTCTGTCAGTCTGTCAGTCTGTCAGTCTGTCAGTCTGTCAGTCTGTCAGTCTGTCAGTCTGTCAGTCTGTCAGTCTGTCAGTCTGTCAGTCTGTCAGTCTGTCAGTCTGTCAGTCTGTCAGTCTGTCAGTCTGTCAGTCTGTCAGTCTGTCAGTCTGTCAGTCTGTCAGTCTGTCAGTCTGTCAGTCTGTCAGTCTGTCAGTCTGTCAGTCTGTCAGTCTGTCAGTCTGTCAGTCTGTCAGTCTGTCAGTCTGTCAGTCTGTCAGTCTGTCAGTCTGTCAGTCTGTCAGTCTGTCAGTCTGTCAGTCTGTCAGTCTGTCAGTCTGTCAGTCTGTCAGTCTGTCAGTCTGTCAGTCTGTCAGTCTGTCAGTCTGTCAGTCTGTCAGTCTGTCAGTCTGTCAGTCTGTCAGTCTGTCAGTCTGTCAGTCTGTCAGTCTGTCAGTCTGTCAGTCTGTCAGTCTGTCAGTCTGTCAGTCTGTCAGTCTGTCAGTCTGTCAGTCTGTCAGTCTGTCAGTCTGTCAGTCTGCAGTCTGTCAGTCTGTCAGTCTGTCAGTCTGTCAGTCTGTCAGTCAGTCTGTCAGTCTGTCAGTCTGTCAGTCTGTCAGTCTGTCAGTCTGTCAGTCTGTCAGTCTGTCAGTCTGTCAGTCTGTCAGTCTGTCAGTCTGTCAGTCTGTCAGTCTGTCAGTCTGTCAGTCTGTCAGTCTGTCAGTCTGTCAGTCTGTCAGTCTGTCAGTCTGTCAGTCTGTCAGTCTGTCAGTCTGTCAGTCTGTCAGTCTGTCAGTCTGTCAGTCTGTCAGTCTGTCAGTCTGTCAGTCTGTCAGTCTGTCAGTCTGTCAGTCTGTCAGTCTGTCAGTCTGTCAGTCTGTCAGTCTGTCAGTCTGTCAGTCTGTCAGTCTGTCAGTCTGTCAGTCTGTCAGTCTGTCAGTCTGTCAGTCTGTCAGTCTGTCAGTCTGTCAGTCTGTCAGTCTGTCAGTCTGTCAGTCTGTCAGTCTGTCAGTCTGTCAGTCTGTCAGTCTGTCAGTCTGTCAGTCTGTCAGTCTGTCAGTCTGTCAGTCTGTCAGTCTGTCAGTCTGTCAGTCTGTCAGTCTGTCAGTCTGTCAGTCTGTCAGTCTGTCAGTCTGTCAGTCTGTCAGTCTGTCAGTCTGTCAGTCTGTCAGTCTGTCAGTCTGTCAGTCTGTCAGTCTGTCAGTCTGTCAGTCTGTCAGTCTGTCAGTCTGTCAGTCTGTCAGTCTGTCAGTCTGTCAGTCTGTCAGTCTGTCAGTCTGTCAGTCTGTCAGTCTGTCAGTCTGTCAGTCTGTCAGTCTGTCAGTCTGTCAGTCTGTCAGTCTGTCAGTCTGTCAGTCTGTCAGTCTGTCAGTCTGTCAGTCTGTCAGTCTGTCAGTCTGTCAGTCTGTCAGTCTGTCAGTCTGTCAGTCTGTCAGTCTGTCAGTCTGTCAGTCTGTCAGTCTGTCAGTCTGTCAGTCTGTCAGTCTGTCAGTCTGTCAGTCTGTCAGTCTGTCAGTCTGTCAGTCTGTCAGTCTGTCAGTCTGTCAGTCTGTCAGTCTGTCAGTCTGTCAGTCTGTCAGTCTGTCAGTCTGTCAGTCTGTCAGTCTGTCAGTCTGTCAGTCTGTCAGTCTGTCAGTCTGTCAGTCTGTCAGTCTGTCAGTCTGTCAGTCTGTCAGTCTGTCAGTCTGTCAGTCTGTCAGTCTGTCAGTCTGTCAGTCTGTCAGTCTGTCAGTCTGTCAGTCTGTCAGTCTGTCAGTCTGTCAGTCTGTCAGTCTGTCAGTCTGTCAGTCTGTCAGTCTGTCAGTCTGTCAGTCTGTCAGTCTGTCAGTCTGTCAGTCTGTCAGTCTGTCAGTCTGTCAGTCTGTCAGTCTGTCAGTCTGTCAGTCTGTCAGTCTGTCAGTCTGTCAGTCTGTCAGTCTGTCAGTCTGTCAGTCTGTCAGTCTGTCAGTCTGTCAGTCTGTCAGTCTGTCAGTCTGTCAGTCTGTCAGTCTGTCAGTCTGTCAGTCTGTCAGTCTGTCAGTCTGTCAGTCTGTCAGTCTGTCAGTCTGTCAGTCTGTCAGTCTGTCAGTCTGTCAGTCTGTCAGTCTGTCAGTCTGTCAGTCTGTCAGTCTGTCAGTCTGTCAGTCTGTCAGTCTGTCAGTCTGTCAGTCTGTCAGTCTGTCAGTCTGTCAGTCTGTCAGTCTGTCAGTCTGTCAGTCTGTCAGTCTGTCAGTCTGTCAGTCTGTCAGTCTGTCAGTCTGTCAGTCTGTCAGTCTGTCAGTCTGTCAGTCTGTCAGTCTGTCAGTCTGTCAGTCTGTCAGTCTGTCAGTCTGTCAGTCTGTCAGTCTGTCAGTCTGTCAGTCTGTCAGTCTGTCAGTCTGTCCTGTCAGTCTGTCAGTCTGTCAGTCTGTCAGTCTGTTAGTCTGTCAGTCTGTCAGTCTGTCAGTCTGTCAGTCTGTCAGTCTATTAGTCTGTCAGTCTGTCAGTCTGTCAGTCTGTCAGTCTGTCAGTCTGTCAGTCTGTCAGTCTGTCAGTCTGTCAGTCTGTCAGTCTGTCAGTCTGTCAGTCTGTCAGTCTGTCAGTCTGTCAGTCTGTCAGTCTGTCAGTCTGTCAGTCTGTCAGTCTGTCAGTCTGTCAGTCTGTCAGTCTGTCAGTCTGTCAGTCTGTCAGTCTGTCAGTCTGTCAGTCTGTCAGTCTGTCAGTCTGTCAGTCTGTCAGTCTGTCAGTCTGTCAGTCTGTCAGTCTGTCAGTCTGTCAGTCTGTCAGTCTGTCAGTCTGTCAGTCTGTCAGTCTGTCAGTCTGTCAGTCTGTCAGTCTGTCAGTCTGTCAGTCTGTCAGTCTGTCAGTCTGTCAGTCTGTCAGTCTGTCAGTCTGTCAGTCTGTCAGTCTGTCAGTCTGTCAGTCTGTCAGTCTGTCAGTCTGTCAGTCTGTCAGTCTGTCAGTCTGTCAGTCTGTCAGTCTGTCAGTCTGTCAGTCTGTCAGTCTGTCAGTCTGTCAGTCTGTCAGTCTGTCAGTCTGTCAGTCTGTCAGTCTGTCAGTCTGTCAGTCTGTCAGTCTGTCAGTCTGTCAGTCTGTCAGTCTGTCAGTCTGTCAGTCTGTCAGTCTGTCAGTCTGTCAGTCTGTCAGTCTGTCAGTCTGTCAGTCTGTCAGTCTGTCAGTCTGTCAGTCTGTCAGTCTGTCAGTCTGTCAGTCTGTCAGTCTGTCAGTCTGTCAGTCTGTCAGTCTGTCAGTCTGTCAGTCTGTCAGTCTGTCAGTCTGTCAGTCTGTCAGTCTGTCAGTCTGTCAGTCTGTCAGTCTGTCAGTCTGTCAGTCTGTCAGTCTGTCAGTCTGTCAGTCTGTCAGTCTGTCAGTCTGTCAGTCTGTCAGTCTGTCAGTCTGTCAGTCTGTCAGTCTGTCAGTCTGTCAGTCTGTCAGTCTGTCAGTCTGTCAGTCTGTCAGTCTGTCAGTCTGTCAGTCTGTCAGTCTGTCAGTCTGTCAGTCTGTCAGTCTGTCAGTCTGTCAGTCTGTCAGTCTGTCAGTCTGTCAGTCTGTCAGTCTGTCAGTCTGTCAGTCTGTCAGTCTGTCAGTCTGTCAGTCTGTCAGTCTGTCAGTCTGTCAGTCTGTCAGTCTGTCAGTCTGTCAGTCTGTCAGTCTGTCAGTCTGTCAGTCTGTCAGTCTGTCAGTCTGTCAGTCTGTCAGTCTGTCAGTCTGTCAGTCTGTCAGTCTGTCAGTCTGTCAGTCTGTCAGTCTGTCAGTCTGTCAGTCTGTCAGTCTGTCAGTCTGTCAGTCTGTCAGTCTGTCAGTCTGTCAGTCTGTCAGTCTGTCAGTCTGTCAGTCTGTCAGTCTGTCAGTCTGTCAGTCTGTCAGTCTGTCAGTCTGTCAGTCTGTCAGTCTGTCAGTCTGTCAGTCTGTCAGTCTGTCAGTCTGTCAGTCTGTCAGTCTGTCAGTCTGTCAGTCTGTCAGTCTGTCAGTCTGTCAGTCTGTCAGTCTGTCAGTCTGTCAGTCTGTCAGTCTGTCAGTCTGTCAGTCTGTCAGTCTGTCAGTCTGTCAGTCTGTCAGTCTGTCAGTCTGTCAGTCTGTCAGTCTGTCAGTCTGTCAGTCTGTCAGTCTGTCAGTCTGTCAGTCTGTCAGTCTGTCAGTCTGTCAGTCTGTCAGTCTGTCAGTCTGTCAGTCTGTCAGTCTGTCAGTCTGTCAGTCTGTCAGTCTGTCAGTCTGTCAGTCTGTCAGTCTGTCAGTCTGTCAGTCTGTCAGTCTGTCAGTCTGTCAGTCTGTCAGTCTGTCAGTCTGTCAGTCTGTCAGTCTGTCAGTCTGTCAGTCTGTCAGTCTGTCAGTCTGTCAGTCTGTCAGTCTGTCAGTCTGTCAGTCTGTCAGTCTGTCAGTCTGTCAGTCTGTCAGTCTGTCAGTCTGTCAGTCTGTCAGTCTGTCAGTCTGTCAGTCTGTCAGTCTGTCAGTCTGTCAGTCTGTCAGTCTGTCAGTCTGTCAGTCTGTCAGTCTGTCAGTCTGTCAGTCTGTCAGTCTGTCAGTCTGTCAGTCTGTCAGTCTGTCAGTCTGTCAGTCTGTCAGTCTGTCAGTCTGTCAGTCTGTCAGTCTGTCAGTCTGTCAGTCTGTCAGTCTGTCAGTCTGTCAGTCTGTCAGTCTGTCAGTCTGTCAGTCTGTCAGTCTGTCAGTCTGTCAGTCTGTCAGTCTGTCAGTCTGTCAGTCTGTCAGTCTGTCAGTCTGTCAGTCTGTCAGTCTGTCAGTCTGTCAGTCTGTCAGTCTGTCAGTCTGTCAGTCTGTCAGTCTGTCAGTCTGTCAGTCTGTCAGTCTGTCAGTCTGTCAGTCTGTCAGTCTGTCAGTCTGTCAGTCTGTCAGTCTGTCAGTCTGTCAGTCTGTCAGTCTGTCAGTCTGTCAGTCTGTCAGTCTGTCAGTCTGTCAGTCTGTCAGTCTGTCAGTCTGTCAGTCTGTCAGTCTGTCAGTCTGTCAGTCTGTCAGTCTGTCAGTCTGTCAGTCTGTCAGTCTGTCAGTCTGTCAGTCTGTCAGTCTGTCAGTCTGTCAGTCTGTCAGTCTGTCAGTCTGTCAGTCTGTCAGTCTGTCAGTCTGTCAGTCTGTCAGTCTGTCAGTCTGTCAGTCTGTCAGTCTGTCAGTCTGTCAGTCTGTCAGTCTGTCAGTCTGTCAGTCTGTCAGTCTGTCAGTCTGTCAGTCTGTCAGTCTGTCAGTCTGTCAGTCTGTCAGTCTGTCAGTCTGTCAGTCTGTCAGTCTGTCAGTCTGTCAGTCTGTCAGTCTGTCAGTCTGTCAGTCTGTCAGTCTGTCAGTCTGTCAGTCTGTCAGTCTGTCAGTCTGTCAGTCTGTCAGTCTGTCAGTCTGTCAGTCTGTCAGTCTGTCAGTCTGTCAGTCTGTCAGTCTGTCAGTCTGTCAGTCTGTCAGTCTGTCAGTCTGTCAGTCTGTCAGTCTGTCAGTCTGTCAGTCTGTCAGTCTGTCAGTCTGTCAGTCTGTCAGTCTGTCAGTCTGTCAGTCTGTCAGTCTGTCAGTCTGTCAGTCTGTCAGTCTGTCAGTCTGTCAGTCTGTCAGTCTGTCAGTCTGTCAGTCTGTCAGTCTGTCAGTCTGTCAGTCTGTCAGTCTGTCAGTCTGTCAGTCTGTCAGTCTGTCAGTCTGTCAGTCTGTCAGTCTGTCAGTCTGTCAGTCTGTCAGTCTGTCAGTCTGTCAGTCTGTCAGTCTGTCAGTCTGTCAGTCTGTCAGTCTGTCAGTCTGTCAGTCTGTCAGTCTGTCAGTCTGTCAGTCTGTCAGTCTGTCAGTCTGTCAGTCTGTCAGTCTGTCAGTCTGTCAGTCTGTCAGTCTGTCAGTCTGTCAGTCTGTCAGTCTGTCAGTCTGTCAGTCTGTCAGTCTGTCAGTCTGTCAGTCTGTCAGTCTGTCAGTCTGTCAGTCTGTCAGTCTGTCAGTCTGTCAGTCTGTCAGTCTGTCAGTCTGTCAGTCTGTCAGTCTGTCAGTCTGTCAGTCTGTCAGTCTGTCAGTCTGTCAGTCTGTCAGTCTGTCAGTCTGTCAGTCTGTCAGTCTGTCAGTCTGTCAGTCTGTCAGTCTGTCAGTCTGTCAGTCTGTCAGTCTGTCAGTCTGTCAGTCTGTCAGTCTGTCAGTCTGTCAGTCTGTCAGTCTGTCAGTCTGTCAGTCTGTCAGTCTGTCAGTCTGTCAGTCTGTCAGTCTGTCAGTCTGTCAGTCTGTCAGTCTGTCAGTCTGTCAGTCTGTCAGTCTGTCAGTCTGTCAGTCTGTCAGTCTGTCAGTCTGTCAGTCTGTCAGTCTGTCAGTCTGTCAGTCTGTCAGTCTGTCAGTCTGTCAGTCTGTCAGTCTGTCAGTCTGTCAGTCTGTCAGTCTGTCAGTCTGTCAGTCTGTCAGTCTGTCAGTCTGTCAGTCTGTCAGTCTGTCAGTCTGTCAGTCTGTCAGTCTGTCAGTCTGTCAGTCTGTCAGTCTGTCAGTCTGTCAGTCTGTCAGTCTGTCAGTCTGTCAGTCTGTCAGTCTGTCAGTCTGTCAGTCTGTCAGTCTGTCAGTCTGTCAGTCTGTCAGTCTGTCAGTCTGTCAGTCTGTCAGTCTGTCAGTCTGTCAGTCTGTCAGTCTGTCAGTCTGTCAGTCTGTCAGTCTGTCAGTCTGTCAGTCTGTCAGTCTGTCAGTCTGTCAGTCTGTCAGTCTGTCAGTCTGTCAGTCTGTCAGTCTGTCAGTCTGTCAGTCTGTCAGTCTGTCAGTCTGTCAGTCTGTCAGTCTGTCAGTCTGTCAGTCTGTCAGTCTGTCAGTCTGTCAGTCTGTCAGTCTGTCAGTCTGTCAGTCTGTCAGTCTGTCAGTCTGTCAGTCTGTCAGTCTGTCAGTCTGTCAGTCTGTCAGTCTGTCAGTCTGTCAGTCTGTCAGTCTGTCAGTCTGTCAGTCTGTCAGTCTGTCAGTCTGTCAGTCTGTCAGTCTGTCAGTCTGTCAGTCTGTCAGTCTGTCAGTCTGTCAGTCTGTCAGTCTGTCAGTCTGTCAGTCTGTCAGTCTGTCAGTCTGTCAGTCTGTCAGTCTGTCAGTCTGTCAGTCTGTCAGTCTGTCAGTCTGTCAGTCTGTCAGTCTGTCAGTCTGTCAGTCTGTCAGTCTGTCAGTCTGTCAGTCTGTCAGTCTGTCAGTCTGTCAGTCTGTCAGTCTGTCAGTCTGTCAGTCTGTCAGTCTGTCAGTCTGTCAGTCTGTCAGTCTGTCAGTCTGTCAGTCTGTCAGTCTGTCAGTCTGTCAGTCTGTCAGTCTGTCAGTCTGTCAGTCTGTCAGTCTGTCAGTCTGTCAGTCTGTCAGTCTGTCAGTCTGTCAGTCTGTCAGTCTGTCAGTCTGTCAGTCTGTCAGTCTGTCAGTCTGTCAGTCTGTCAGTCTGTCAGTCTGTCAGTCTGTCAGTCTGTCAGTCTGTCAGTCTGTCAGTCTGTCAGTCTGTCAGTCTGTCAGTCTGTCAGTCTGTCAGTCTGTCAGTCTGTCAGTCTGTCAGTCTGTCAGTCTGTCAGTCTGTCAGTCTGTCAGTCTGTCAGTCTGTCAGTCTGTCAGTCTGTCAGTCTGTCAGTCTGTCAGTCTGTCAGTCTGTCAGTCTGTCAGTCTGTCAGTCTGTCAGTCTGTCAGTCTGTCAGTCTGTCAGTCTGTCAGTCTGTCAGTCTGTCAGTCTGTCAGTCTGTCAGTCTGTCAGTCTGTCAGTCTGTCAGTCTGTCAGTCTGTCAGTCTGTCAGTCTGTCAGTCTGTCAGTCTGTCAGTCTGTCAGTCTGTCAGTCTGTCAGTCTGTCAGTCTGTCAGTCTGTCAGTCTGTCAGTCTGTCAGTCTGTCAGTCTGTCAGTCTGTCAGTCTGTCAGTCTGTCAGTCTGTCAGTCTGTCAGTCTGTCAGTCTGTCAGTCTGTCAGTCTGTCAGTCTGTCAGTCTGTCAGTCTGTCAGTCTGTCAGTCTGTCAGTCTGTCAGTCTGTCAGTCTGTCAGTCTGTCAGTCTGTCAGTCTGTCAGTCTGTCAGTCTGTCAGTCTGTCAGTCTGTCAGTCTGTCAGTCTGTCAGTCTGTCAGTCTGTCAGTCTGTCAGTCTGTCAGTCTGTCAGTCTGTCAGTCTGTCAGTCTGTCAGTCTGTCAGTCTGTCAGTCTGTCAGTCTGTCAGTCTGTCAGTCTGTCAGTCTGTCAGTCTGTCAGTCTGTCAGTCTGTCAGTCTGTCAGTCTGTCAGTCTGTCAGTCTGTCAGTCTGTCAGTCTGTCAGTCTGTCAGTCTGTCAGTCTGTCAGTCTGTCAGTCTGTCAGTCTGTCAGTCTGTCAGTCTGTCAGTCTGTCAGTCTGTCAGTCTGTCAGTCTGTCAGTCTGTCAGTCTGTCAGTCTGTCAGTCTGTCAGTCTGTCAGTCTGTCAGTCTGTCAGTCTGTCAGTCTGTCAGTCTGTCAGTCTGTCAGTCTGTCAGT
The DNA here is from genome assembly GCA_910595825.1 of Philhelius pedissequus. Lineage (NCBI taxonomy): Eukaryota > Metazoa > Arthropoda > Insecta > Diptera > Syrphidae > Philhelius > Philhelius pedissequus. The sequence continues at coordinate 120,486,694 of OU343162.1, forward strand.
CTGTCAGTCTGTCAGTCTGTCAGTCTGTCAGTCTGTCAGTCTGTCAGTCTGTCAGTCTGTCAGTCTGTCAGTCTGTCAGTCTGTCAGTCTGTCAGTCTGTCAGTCTGTCAGTCTGTCAGTCTGTCAGTCTGTCAGTCTGTCAGTCTGTCAGTCTGTCAGTCTGTCAGTCTGTCAGTCTGTCAGTCTGTCAGTCTGTCAGTCTGTCAGTCTGTCAGTCTGTCAGTCTGTCAGTCTGTCAGTCTGTCAGTCTGTCAGTCTGTCAGTCTGTCAGTCTGTCAGTCTGTCAGTCTGTCAGTCTGTCAGTCTGTCAGTCTGTCAGTCTGTCAGTCTGTCAGTCTGTCAGTCTGTCAGTCTGTCAGTCTGTCAGTCTGTCAGTCTGTCAGTCTGTCAGTCTGTCAGTCTGTCAGTCTGTCAGTCTGTCAGTCTGTCAGTCTGTCAGTCTGTCAGTCTGTCAGTCTGTCAGTCTGTCAGTCTGTCAGTCTGTCAGTCTGTCAGTCTGTCAGTCTGTCAGTCTGTCAGTCTGTCAGTCTGTCAGTCTGTCAGTCTGTCAGTCTGTCAGTCTGTCAGTCTGTCAGTCTGTCAGTCTGTCAGTCTGTCAGTCTGTCAGTCTGTCAGTCTGTCAGTCTGTCAGTCTGTCAGTCTGTCAGTCTGTCAGTCTGTCAGTCTGTCAGTCTGTCAGTCTGTCAGTCTGTCAGTCTGTCAGTCTGTCAGTCTGTCAGTCTGTCAGTCTGTCAGTCTGTCAGTCTGTCAGTCTGTCAGTCTGTCAGTCTGTCAGTCTGTCAGTCTGTCAGTCTGTCAGTCTGTCAGTCTGTCAGTCTGTCAGTCTGTCAGTCTGTCAGTCTGTCAGTCTGTCAGTCTGTCAGTCTGTCAGTCTGTCAGTCTGTCAGTCTGTCAGTCTGTCAGTCTGTCAGTCTGTCAGTCTGTCAGTCTGTCAGTCTGTCAGTCTGTCAGTCTGTCAGTCTGTCAGTCTGTCAGTCTGTCAGTCTGTCAGTCTGTCAGTCTGTCAGTCTGTCAGTCTGTCAGTCTGTCAGTCTGTCAGTCTGTCAGTCTGTCAGTCTGTCAGTCTGTCAGTCTGTCAGTCTGTCAGTCTGTCAGTCTGTCAGTCTGTCAGTCTGTCAGTCTGTCAGTCTGTCAGTCTGTCAGTCTGTCAGTCTGTCAGTCTGTCAGTCTGTCAGTCTGTCAGTCTGTCAGTCTGTCAGTCTGTCAGTCTGTCAGTCTGTCAGTCTGTCAGTCTGTCAGTCTGTCAGTCTGTCAGTCTGTCAGTCTGTCAGTCTGTCAGTCTGTTTGAGCTGTCAGTCTGTCAGTCTGTCAGTCTGTCAGTCTGTCAGTCTGTCAGTCTGTCAGTCTGTCAGTCTGTCAGTCTGTCAGTCTGTCAGTCTGTCAGTCTGTCAGTCTGTCAGTCTGTCAGTCTGTCAGTCTGTCAGTCTGTCAGTCTGTCAGTCTGTCAGTCTGTCAGTCTGTCAGTCTGTCAGTCTGTCAGTCTGTCAGTCTGTCAGTCTGTCAGTCTGTCAGTCTGTCAGTCTGTCAGTCTGTCAGTCTGTCAGTCTGTCAGTCTGTCAGTCTGTCAGTCTGTCAGTCTGTCAGTCTGTCAGTCTGTCAGTCTGTCAGTCTGTCAGTCTGTCAGTCTGTCAGTCTGTCAGTCTGTCAGTCTGTCAGTCTGTCAGTCTGTCAGTCTGTCAGTCTGTCAGTCTGTCAGTCTGTCAGTCTGTCAGTCTGTCAGTCTGTCAGTCTGTCAGTCTGTCAGTCTGTCAGTCTGTCAGTCTGTCAGTCTGTCAGTCTGTCAGTCTGTCAGTCTGTCAGTCTGTCAGTCTGTCAGTCTGTCAGTCTGTCAGTCTGTCAGTCTGTCAGTCTGTCAGTCTGTCAGTCTGTCAGTCTGTCAGTCTGTCAGTCTGTCAGTCTGTCAGTCTGTCAGTCTGTCAGTCTGTCAGTCTGTCAGTCTGTCAGTCTGTCAGTCTGTCAGTCTGTCAGTCTGTCAGTCTGTCAGTCTGTCAGTCTGTCAGTCTGTCAGTCTGTCAGTCTGTCAGTCTGTCAGTCTGTCAGTCTGTCAGTCTGTCAGTCTGTCAGTCTGTCAGTCTGTCAGTCTGTCAGTCTGTCAGTCTGTCAGTCTGTCAGTCTGTCAGTCTGTCAGTCTGTCAGTCTGTCAGTCTGTCAGTCTGTCAGTCTGTCAGTCTGTCAGTCTGTCAGTCTGTCAGTCTGTCAGTCTGTCAGTCTGTCAGTCTGTCAGTCTGTCAGTCTGTCAGTCTGTCAGTCTGTCAGTCTGTCAGTCTGTCAGTCTGTCAGTCTGTCAGTCTGTCAGTCTGTCAGTCTGTCAGTCTGTCAGTCTGTCAGTCTGTCAGTCTGTCAGTCTGTCAGTCTGTCAGTCTGTCAGTCTGTCAGTCTGTCAGTCTGTCAGTCTGTCAGTCTGTCAGTCTGTCAGTCTGTCAGTCTGTCAGTCTGTCAGTCTGTCAGTCTGTCAGTCTGTCAGTCTGTCAGTCTGTCAGTCTGTCAGTCTGTCAGTCTGTCAGTCTGTCAGTCTGTCAGTCTGTCAGTCTGTCAGTCTGTCAGTCTGTCAGTCTGTCAGTCTGTCAGTCTGTCAGTCTGTCAGTCTGTCAGTCTGTCAGTCTGTCAGTCTGTCAGTCTGTCAGTCTGTCAGTCTGTCAGTCTGTCAGTCTGTCAGTCTGTCAGTCTGTCAGTCTGTCAGTCTGTCAGTCTGTCAGTCTGTCAGTCTGTCAGTCTGTCAGTCTGTCAGTCTGTCAGTCTGTCAGTCTGTCAGTCTGTCAGTCTGTCAGTCTGTCAGTCTGTCAGTCTGTCAGTCTGTCAGTCTGTCAGTCTGTCAGTCTGTCAGTCTGTCAGTCTGTCAGTCTGTCAGTCTGTAGTCTGTCAGTCTGTCAGTCTGTCAGTCTGTCAGTCTGTCAGTCTGTCAGTCTGTCAGTCTGTCAGTCTGTCAGTCTGTCAGTCTGTCAGTCTGTCAGTCTGTCAGTCTGTCAGTCTGTCAGTCTGTCAGTCTGTCAGTCTGTCAGTCTGTCAGTCTGTCAGTCTGTCAGTCTGTCAGTCTGTCAGTCTGTCAGTCTGTCAGTCTGTCAGTCTGTCAGTCTGTCAGTCTGTCAGTCTGTCAGTCTGTCAGTCTGTCAGTATGTCAGTCTGTCAGTCTGTCAGTCTGTCAGTCTGTCAGTCTGTCAGTCTGTCAGTCTGTCAGTCTGTCAGTATGTCAGTCTGTCAGTCTGTCAGTCTGTCAGTCTCTGTCAGTCTGTCAGTCTGTCAGTCTGTCAGTCTGTCAGTCTGTCAGTCTGTCAGTCTGTCAGTCTGTCAGTCTGTCAGTCTGTCAGTCTGTCAGTCTGTCAGTCTGTCAGTCTGTCAGTCTGTCAGTCTGTCAGTCTGTCAGTCTGTCAGTCTGTCAGTCTGTCAGTCTGTCAGTCTGTCAGTCTGTCAGTCTGTCAGTCTGTCAGTCTGTCAGTCTGTCAGTCTGTCAGTCTGTCAGTCTGTCAGTCTGTCAGTCTGTCAGTCTGTCAGTCTGTCAGTCTGTCAGTCTGTCAGTCTGTCAGTCTGTCAGTCTGTCAGTCTGTCAGTCTGTCAGTCTGTCAGTCTGTCAGTCTGTCAGTCTGTCAGTCTGTCAGTCTGTCAGTCTGTCAGTCTGTCAGTCTGTCAGTCTGTCAGTCTGTCAGTCTGTCAGTCTGTCAGTCTGTCAGTCTGTCAGTCTGTCAGTCTGTCAGTCTGTCAGTCTGTCAGTCTGTCAGTCTGTCAGTCTGTCAGTCTGTCAGTCTGTCAGTCTGTCAGTCTGTCAGTCTGTCAGTCTGTCAGTCTGTCAGTCTGTCAGTCTGTCAGTCTGTCAGTCTGTCAGTCTGTCAGTCTGTCAGTCTGTCAGTCTGTCAGTCTGTCAGTCTGTCAGTCTGTCAGTCTGTCAGTCTGTCAGTCTGTCAGTCTGTCAGTCTGTCAGTCTGTCAGTCTGTCAGTCTGTCAGTCTGTCAGTCTGTCAGTCTGTCAGTCTGTCAGTCTGTCAGTCTGTCAGTCTGTCAGTCTGTCAGTCTGTCAGTCTGTCAGTCTGTCAGTCTGTCAGTCTGTCAGTCTGTCAGTCTGTCAGTCTGTCAGTCTGTCAGTCTGTCAGTCTGTCAGTCTGTCAGTCTGTCAGTCTGTCAGTCTGTCAGTCTGTCAGTCTGTCAGTCTGTCAGTCTGTCAGTCTGTCAGTCTGTCAGTCTGTCAGTCTGTCAGTCTGTCAGTCTGTCAGTCTGTCAGTCTGTCAGTCTGTCAGTCTGTCAGTCTGTCAGTCTGTCAGTCTGTCAGTCTGTCAGTCTGTCAGTCTGTCAGTCTGTCAGTCTGTCAGTCTGTCAGTCTGTCAGTCTGTCAGTCTGTCAGTCTGTCAGTCTGTCAGTCTGTCAGTCTGTCAGTCTGTCAGTCTGTCAGTCTGTCAGTCTGTCAGTCTGTCAGTCTGTCAGTCTGTCAGTCTGTCAGTCTGTCAGTCTGTCAGTCTGTCAGTCTGTCAGTCTGTCAGTCTGTCAGTCTGTCAGTCTGTCAGTCTGTCAGTCTGTCAGTCTGTCAGTCTGTCAGTCTGTCAGTCTGTCAGTCTGTCAGTCTGTCAGTCTGTCAGTCTGTCAGTCTGTCAGTCTGTCAGTCTGTCAGTCTGTCAGTCTGTCAGTCTGTCAGTCTGTCAGTCTGTCAGTCTGTCAGTCTGTCAGTCTGTCAGTCTGTCAGTCTGTCAGTCTGTCAGTCTGTCAGTCTGTCAGTCTGTCAGTCTGTCAGTCTGTCAGTCTGTCAGTCTGTCAGTCTGTCAGTCTGTCAGTCTGTCAGTCTGTCAGTCTGTCAGTCTGTCATATTTTATGGGTATGCTAGTTTACTCTATCACATATTGTTAGTGTTATGCCTAAACAACATGTAATGAGCAAGCAACTTATTTTATGACAATTTTTAGAATTGGGTTTTAATGGAATATAAGAAGACATAGACAACGGTAGGAATCGAACCCGCAACCACGAGGTTGACAGGCGAGCACACAACTATCGCGCCACGGCCACTGTCAGTCTGTCAGTCTGTCAGTCTGTCAGTCTGTCAGTCTGTCAGTCTGTCAGTCTGTCAGTCTGTCAGTCTGTCAGTCTGTCAGTCTGTCAGTCTGTCAGTCTGTCAGTCTGTCAGTCTGTCAGTCTGTCAGTCTGTCAGTCTGTCAGTCTGTCAGTCTGTCAGTCTGTCAGTCTGTCAGTCTGTCAGTCTGTCAGTCTGTCAGTCTGTCAGTCTGTCAGTCTGTCAGTCTGTCAGTCTGTCAGTCTGTCAGTCTGTCAGTCTGTCAGTCTGTCAGTCTGTCAGTCTGTCAGTCTGTCTGTCAGTCTGTCAGTCTGTCAGTCTGTCAGTCTGTCAGTCTGTCAGTCTGTCAGTCTGTCAGTCTGTCAGTCTGTCAGTCTGTCAGTCTGTCAGTCTGTCAGTCTGTCAGTCTGTCAGTCTGTCAGTCTGTCAGTCTGTCAGTCTGTCAGTCTGTCAGTCTGTCAGTCTGTCAGTCTGTCAGTCTGTCAGTCTGTCAGTCTGTCAGTCTGTCAGTCTGTCAGTCTGTCAGTCTGTCAGTCTGTCAGTCTGTCAGTCTGTCAGTCTGTCAGTCTGTCAGTCTGTCAGTCTGTCAGTCTGTCAGTCTGTCAGTCTGTCAGTCTGTCAGTCTGTCAGTATGTCAGTCTGTCAGTCTGTCAGTCTGTCAGTCTGTCAGTCTGTCAGCCTGTCAGTCTGTCAGTCTGTCAGTATGTCAGTCTGTCAGTCTGTCAGTCTGTCAGTCTGTCAGTCTGTCAGTCTGTCAGTCTGTCAGTCTGTCAGTCTGTCAGTCTGTCAGTCTGTCAGTCTGTCAGTCTGTCAGTCTGTCAGTCTGTCAGTCTGTCAGTCTGTCAGTCTGTCAGTCTGTCAGTCTGTCAGAGTGTCAGTCTGTCAGTCTGTCAGTCTGTCAGTCTGTCAGTCTGTCAGTCTGTCAGTCTGTCAGTCTGTCTGTCAGTCTGTCAGTCTGTCAGTCTGTCAGTCTGTCAGTCTGTCAGTCTGTCAGTCTGTCAGTCAGTCAGTCAGTCAGTCTGTCAGTCTGTCAGTCTGTCAGTCTGTCAGTCTGTCAGTCTGTCAGTCTGTCAGTCTGTCAGTCTGTCAGTCTGTCAGTCTGTCAGTCTGTCAGTCTGTCAGTCTGTCAGTCTGTCAGTCTGTCAGTCTGTCAGTCTGTCAGTCTGTCAGTCTGTCAGTCTGTCGTCTGTCAGTATGTCAGTATGTCAGTATGTCAGTCTGTCAGTCTGTCAGTCTGTCAGTCTGTCAGTCTGTCAGTCTGTCAGTCTGTCAGTCTGTCAGTCTGTCAGTCTGTCAGTCTGTCAGTCTGTCAGTCTGTCAGTCTGTCAGTCTGTCAGTCTGTCAGTCTGTCAGTCTGTCAGTCTGTCAGTCTGTCAGTCTGTCAGTCTGTCAGTCTGTCAGTCTGTCAGTCTGTCAGTCTGTCAGTCTGTCAGTCTGTCAGTCTGTCAGTCTGTCAGTCTGTCAGTCTGTCAGTCTGTCAGTCTGTCAGTCTGTCAGTCTGTCAGTCTGTCAGTCTGTCAGTCTGTCAGTCTGTCAGTCTGTCAGTCTGTCAGTCTGTCAGTCTGTCAGTCTGTCAGTCTGTCAGTCTGTCAGTCTGTCAGTCTGTCAGTCTGTCAGTCTGTCAGTCAGTCTGTCAGTCTGTCAGTCTGTCAGTCTGTCAGTCTGTCAGTCTGTCAGTCTGTCAGTCTGTCAGTCTGTCAGTCTGTCAGTCTGTCAGTCTGTCAGTCTGTCAGTCTGTCAGTCTGTCAGTCTGTCAGTCTGTCAGTCTGTCAGTCTGTCAGTCTGTCAGTCTGTCAGTCTGTCAGTCTGTCAGTCTGTCAGTCTGTCAGTCTGTCAGTCTGTCAGTCTGTCAGTCTGTCAGTCTGTCAGTCTGTCAGTCTGTCAGTCTGTCAGTCTGTCAGTCTGTCAGTCTGTCAGTCTGTCAGTCTGTCAGTCTGTCAGTCTGTCAGTCTGTCAGTCTGTCAGTCTGTCAGTCTGTCAGTCTGTCAGTCTGTCAGTCTGTCAGTCTGTCAGTCTGTCAGTCTGTCAGTCTGTCAGTCTGTCAGTCTGTCAGTCTGTCAGTCTGTCAGTCTGTCAGTCTGTCAGTCTGTCAGTCTGTCAGTCTGTCAGTCTGTCAGTCTGTCAGTCTGTCAGTCTGTCAGTCTGTCAGTCTGTCAGTCTGTCAGTCTGTCAGTCTGTCAGTCTGTCAGTCTGTCAGTCTGTCAGTCTGTCAGTCTGTCAGTCTGTCAGTCTGTCAGTCTGTCAGTCTGTCAGTCTGTCAGTCTGTCAGTCTGTCAGTCTGTCAGTCTGTCAGTCTGTCAGTCTGTCAGTCTGCAGTCTGTCAGTCTGTCAGTCTGTCAGTCTGTCAGTCTGTCAGTCTGTCAGTCTGTCAGTCTGTCAGTCTGTCAGTCTGTCAGTCTGTCTGTCAGTCTGTCAGTCTGTCAGTCTGTCAGTCTGTCAGTCTGTCAGTCTGTCAGTCTGTCAGTCTGTCAGTCTGTCAGTCTGTCAGTCTGTCAGTCTGTCAGTCTGTCAGTCTGTCAGTCTGTCAGTCTGTCAGTCTGTCAGTCTGTCAGTCTGTCAGTCTGTCAGTCTGTCAGTCTGTCAGTCTGTCAGTCTGTCAGTCTGTCAGTCTGTCAGTCTGTCAGTCTGTCAGTCTGTCAGTCTGTCAGTCTGTCAGTCTGTCAGTCTGTCAGTCTGTCAGTCTGTCAGTCTGTCAGTCTGTCAGTCTGTCAGTCTGTCAGTCTGTCAGTCAGTCTGTCAGTCTGTCAGTCTGTCAGTCTGTCAGTCTGTCAGTCTGTCAGTCTGTCAGTCTGTCAGTCTGTCAGTCTGTCAGTCTGTCAGTCTGTCAGTCTGTCAGTCTGTCAGTCTGTCAGTCTGTCAGTCTGTCAGTCTGTCAGTCTGTCAGTCTGTCAGTCTGTCAGTCTGTCAGTCTGTCAGTCTGTCAGTCTGTCAGTCTGTCAGTCTGTCAGTCTGTCAGTCTGTCAGTCTGTCAGTCTGTCAGTCTGTCAGTCTGTCAGTCTGTCAGTCTGTCAGTCTGTCAGTCTGTCAGTCTGTCAGTCTGTCAGTCTGTCAGTCTGTCAGTCTGTCAGTCTGTCAGTCTGTCAGTCTGTCAGTCTGTCAGTCTGTCAGTCTGTCAGTCTGTCAGTCTGTCAGTCTGTCAGTCTGTCAGTCTGTCAGTCTGTCAGTCTGTCAGTCTGTCAGTCTGTCAGTCTGTCAGTCTGTCAGTCTGTCAGTCTGTCAGTCTGTCAGTCTGTCAGTCTGTCAGTCTGTCAGTCTGTCAGTCTGTCAGTCGTCAGTCTGTCAGTCTGTCAGTCTGTCAGTCTGTCAGTCTGTCAGTCTGTCAGTCTGTCAGTCTGTCAGTCTGTCAGTCTGTCAGTCTGTCAGTCTGTCAGTCTGTCAGTCTGTCAGTCTGTCAGTCTGTCAGTCTGTCAGTCTGTCAGTCTGTCAGTCTGTCAGTCTGTCAGTCTGTCAGTCTGTCAGTCTGTCAGTCTGTCAGTCTGTCAGTCTGTCAGTCTGTCAGTCTGTCAGTCTGTCAGTCTGTCAGTCTGTCAGTCTGTCAGTCTGTCAGTCTGTCAGTCTGTCAGTCTGTCAGTCTGTCAGTCTGTCAGTCTGTCAGTCTGTCAGTCTGTCAGTCTGTCAGTCTGTCAGTCTGTCAGTCTGTCAGTCTGTCAGTCTGTCAGTCTGTCAGTCTGTCAGTCTGTCAGTCTGTCAGTCTGTCAGTCTGTCAGTCTGTCAGTCTGTCAGTCTGTCAGTCTGTCAGTCTGTCAGTCTGTCAGTCTGTCAGTCTGTCAGTCTGTCAGTCTGTCAGTCTGTCAGTCTGTCAGTCTGTCAGTCTGTCAGTCTGTCAGTCTGTCAGTCTGTCAGTCTGTCAGTCTGTCAGTCTGTCAGTCTGTCAGTCTGTCAGTCTGTCAGTCTGTCAGTCTGTCAGTCTGTCAGTCTGTCAGTCTGTCAGTCTGTCAGTCTGTCAGTCTGTCAGTCTGTCAGTCTGTCAGTCTGTCAGTCTGTCAGTCTGTCAGTCTGTCAGTCTGTCAGTCTGTCAGTCTGTCAGTCTGTCAGTCTGTCAGTCTGTCAGTCTGTCAGTCTGTCAGTCTGTCAGTCTGTCAGTCTGTCAGTCTGTCAGTCTGTCAGTCTGTCAGTCTGTCAGTCTGTCAGTCTGTCAGTCTGTCAGTCTGTCAGTCTGTCAGTCTGTCAGTCTGTCAGTCTGTCAGTCTGTCAGTCTGTCAGTCTGTCAGTCTGTCAGTCTGTCAGTCTGTCAGTCTGTCAGTCTGTCAGTCTGTCAGTCTGTCAGTCTGTCAGTCTGTCAGTCTGTCAGTCTGTCAGTCTGTCAGTCTGTCAGTCTGTCAGTCTGTCAGTCTGTCAGTCTGTCAGTCTGTCAGTCTGTCAGTCTGTCAGTCTGTCAGTCTGTCAGTCTGTCAGTCTGTCAGTCTGTCAGTCTGTCAGTCTGTCAGTCTGTCAGTCTGTCAGTCTGTCAGTCTGTCAGTCTGTCAGTCTGTCAGTCTGTCAGTCTGTCAGTCTGTCAGTCTGTCAGTCTGTCAGTCTGTCAGTCTGTCAGTCTGTCAGTCTGTCAGTCTGTCAGTCTGTCAGTCTGTCAGTCTGTCAGTCTGTCAGTCTGTCAGTCTGTCAGTCTGTCAGTCTGTCAGTCTGTCAGTCTGTCAGTCTGTCAGTCTGTCAGTCTGTCAGTCTGTCAGTCTGTCAGTCTGTCAGTCTGTCAGTCTGTCAGTCTGTCAGTCTGTCAGTCTGTCAGTCTGTCAGTCTGTCAGTCTGTCAGTCTGTCAGTCTGTCAGTCTGTCAGTCTGTCAGTCTGTCAGTCTGTCAGTCTGTCAGTCTGTCAGTCTGTCAGTCTGTCAGTCTGTCAGTCTGTCAGTCTGTCAGTCTGTCAGTCTGTCAGTCTGTCAGTCTGTCAGTAGTCTGTCAGTCTGTCAGTCTGTCAGTCTGTCAGTCTGTCAGTCTGTCAGTCTGTCAGTCTGTCAGTCTGTCAGTCTGTCAGTCTGTCAGTCTGTCAGTCTGTCAGTCTGTCAGTCTGTCAGTCTGTCAGTCTGTCAGTCTGTCAGTCTGTCAGTCTGTCAGTCTGTCAGTCTGTCAGTCTGTCAGTCTGTCAGTCTGTCAGTCTGTCAGTCTGTCAGTCTGTCAGTCTGTCAGTCTGTCAGTCTGTCAGTCTGTCAGTCTGTCAGTCTGTCAGTCTGTCAGTCTGTCAGTCTGTCAGTCTGTCAAGTCTGTCAGTCTGTCAGTCTGTCAGTCTGTCAGTCTGTCAGTCTGTCAGTCTGTCAGTCTGTCAGTCTGTCAGTCTGTCAGTCTGTCAGTCTGTCAGTCTGTCAGTCTGTCAGTCTGTCAGTCTGTCAGTCTGTCAGTCTGTCAGTCTGTCAGTCTGTCAGTCTGTCAGTCTGTCAGTCTGTCAGTCTGTCAGTCTGTCAGTCTGTCAGTCTGTCAGTCTGTCAGTCTGTCAGTCTGTCAGTCTGTCAGTCTGTCAGTCTGTCAGTCTGTCAGTCTGTCAGTCTGTCAGTCTGTCAGTCTGTCAGTCTGTCAGTCTGTCAGTCTGTCAGTCTGTCAGTCTGTCAGTCTGTCAGTCTGTCAGTCTGTCAGTCTGTCAGTCTGTCAGTCTGTCAGTCTGTCAGTCTGTCAGTCTGTCAGTCTGTCAGTCTGTCAGTCTGTCAGTCTGTCAGTCTGTCAGTCTGTCAGTCTGTCAGTCTGTCAGTCTGTCAGTCTGTCAGTCTGTCAGTCTGTCAGTCCTGTCAGTCTGTCAGTCTGTCAGTCTGTCAGTCTGTCAGTCTGTCAGTCTGTCAGTCTGTCAGTCTGTCAGTCTGTCAGTCTGTCAGTCTGTCAGTCTGTCAGTCTGTCAGTCTGTCAGTCTGTCAGTCTGTCAGTCTGTCAGTCTGTCAGTCTGTCAGTCTGTCAGTCTGTCAGTCTGTCAGTCTGTCAGTCTGTCAGTCTGTCAGTCTGTCAGTCTGTCAGTCTGTCAGTCTGTCAGTCTGTCAGTCTGTCAGTCTGTCAGTCTGTCAGTCTGTCAGTCTGTCAGTCTGTCAGTCTGTCAGTCTGTCAGTCTGTCAGTCTGTCAGTCTGTCAGTCTGTCAGTCTGTCAGTCTGTCAGTCTGTCAGTCTGTCAGTCTGTCAGTCTGTCAGTCTGTCAGTCTGTCAGTCTGTCAGTCTGTCAGTCTGTCAGTCTGTCAGTCTGTCAGTCTGTCAGTCTGTCAGTCTGTCAGTCTGTCAGTCTGTCAGTCTGTCAGTCTGTCAGTCTGTCAGTCTGTCAGTCTGTCAGTCTGTCAGTCTGTCAGTCTGTCAGTCTGTCAGTCTGTCAGTCTGTCAGTCTGTCAGTCTGTCAGTCTGTCAGTCTGTCAGTCTGTCAGTCTGTCAGTCTGTCAGTCTGTCAGTCTGTCAGTCTGTCAGTCTGTCAGTCTGTCAGTCTGTCAGTCTGTCAGTCTGTCAGTCTGTCAGTCTGTCAGTCTGTCAGTCTGTCAGTCTGTCAGTCTGTCAGTCTGTCAGTCTGTCAGTCTGTCAGTCTGTCAGTCTGTCAGTCTGTCAGTCTGTCAGTCTGTCAGTCTGTCAGTCTGTCAGTCTGTCAGTCTGTCAGTCTGTCAGTCTGTCAGTCTGTCAGTCTGTCAGTCTGTCAGTCTGTCAGTCTGTCAGTCTGTCAGTCTGTCAGTCTGTCAGTCTGTCAGTCTGTCAGTCTGTCAGTCTGTCAGTCTGTCAGTCTGTCAGTCTGTCAGTCTGTCAGTCTGTCAGTCTGTCAGTCTGTCAGTCTGTCAGTCTGTCAGTCTGTCAGTCTGTCAGTCTGTCAGTCTGTCAGTCTGTCAGTCTGTCAGTCTGTCAGTCTGTCAGTCTGTCAGTCTGTCAGTCTGTCAGTCTGTCAGTCTGTCAGTCTGTCAGTCTGTCAGTCTGTCAGTCTGTCAGTCTGTCAGTCTGTCAGTCTGTCAGTCTGTCAGTCTGTCAGTCTGCCAGTCTGTCAGTCTGTCAGTCTGTCAGTCTGTCAGTCTGTCAGTCTGTCAGTCTGTCAGTCTGTCAGTCTGTCAGTCTGTCAGTCTGTCAGTCTGTCAGTCTGTCATTCTGTCAGTCTGTCAGTCTGTCAGTCTGTCAGTCTGTCCGTCTGTCAGTCTGTCAGTCTGTCAGTCTGTCAGTCTGTCAGTCTGTCAGTCTGTCAGTCTGTCAGTCTGTCAGTCTGTCAGACTGTCAGTCTGTCAGTCTGTCAGTCTGTCAGTCTGTCAGTCTGTTAGTCTGTCAGTCTGTCAGTCTGTCAGTCTGTCAGTCTGTCAGTCTGTCAGTCTGTCAGTCTGTCAGTCTGTCAGTCTGTCAGTCTGTCAGTCTGTCAGTCTGTCAGTCTGTCAGTCTGTCAGTCTGTCAGTCTGTCAGTCTGTCAGTCTGTCAGTCTGTCAGTCTGTCAGTCTGTCAGTCTGTCAGTCTGTCAGTCTGTCAGTCTGTCAGTCTGTCAGTCTGTCAGTCTGTCAGTCTGTCAGTCTGTCAGTCTGTCAGTCTGTCAGTCTGTCAGTCTGTCAGTCTGTCAGTCTGTCAGTCTGTCAGTCTGTCAGTCTGTCAGCCTGTCAGTCTGTCAGTCTGTCAGTCTGTCAGTCTGTCAGTCTGTCAGTCTGTCAGCCTGTCAGTCTGTCAGTCTGTCAGTATGTCAGTCTGTCAGTCTGTCAGTATGTCAGTCTGTCAGTCTGTCAGTCTGTCAGTCTGTCAGTCTGTCAGTCTGTCAGTCTGTCAGTCTGTCAGTCTGTCAGTCTGTCAGTCTGTCAGTCTGTCAGTCTGTCAGTCTGTCAGTCTGTCAGTCTGTCAGTCTGTCAGTCTGTCAGTCTGTCAGTCTGTCAGTCTGTCAGTCTGTCAGTCTGTCAGTCTGTCAGTCTGTCAGTCTGTCAGTCTGTCAGTCTGTCAGTCTGTCAGTCTGTCAGTCTGTCAGTCTGTCAGTCTGTCAGTCTGTCAGTCTGTCAGTCTGTCAGTCTGTCAGTCTGTCAGTCTGTCAGTCTGTCAGTCTGTCAGTCTGTCAGTCTGTCAGTCTGTCAGTCTGTCAGTCTGTCAGTCTGTCAGTCTGTCAGTCTGTCAGTCTGTCAGTCTGTCAGTCTGTCAGTCTGTCAGTCTGTCAGTCTGTCAGTCTGTCAGTCTGTCAGTCTGTCAGTCTGTCAGTCTGTCAGTCTGTCAGTCTGTCAGTCTGTCAGTCTGTCAGTCTGTCAGTCTGTCAGTCTGTCAGTCTGTCAGTCTGTCAGTCTGTCAGTCTGTCAGTCTGTCAGTCTGTCAGTCTGTCAGTCTGTCAGTCTGTCAGTCTGTCAGTCTGTCAGTCTGTCAGTCTGTCAGTCTGTCAGTCTGTCAGTCTGTCAGTCTGTCAGTCTGTCAGTCTGTCAGTCTGTCAGTCTGTCAGTCTGTCAGTCTGTCAGTCTGTCAGTCTGTCAGTCTGTCAGTCTGTCAGTCTGTCAGTCTGTCAGTCTGTCAGTCTGTCAGTCTGTCAGTCTGTCAGTCTGTCAGTCTGTCAGTCTGTCAGTCTGTCAGTCTGTCAGTCTGTCAGTCTGTCAGTCTGTCAGTCTGTCAGTCTGTCAGTCTGTCAGTCTGTCAGTCTGTCAGTCTGTCAGTCTGTCAGTCTGTCAGTCTGTCAGTCTGTCAGTCTGTCAGTCTGTCAGTCTGTCAGTCTGTCAGTCTGTCAGTCTGTCAGTCTGTCAGTCTGTCAGTCTGTCAGTCTGTCAGTCTGTCAGTCTGTCAGTCTGTCAGTCTGTCAGTCTGTCAGTCTGTCAGTCTGTCAGTCTGTCAGTCTGTCAGTCTGTCAGTCTGTCAGTCTGTCAGTCTGTCAGTCTGTCAGTCTGTCAGTCTGTCAGTCTGTCAGTCTGTCAGTCTGTCAGTCTGTCAGTCTGTCAGTCTGTCAGTCTGTCAGTCTGTCAGTCTGTCAGTCTGTCAGTCTGTCAGTCTGTCAGTCTGTCAGTCTGTCAGTCTGTCAGTCTGTCAGTCTGTCAGTCTGTCAGTCTGTCAGTCTGTCAGTCTGTCAGTCTGTCAGTCTGTCAGTCTGTCAGTCTGTCAGTCTGTCAGTCTGTCAGTCTGTCAGTCTGTCAGTCTGTCAGTCTGTCAGTCTGTCAGTCTGTCAGTCTGTCAGTCTGTCAGTCTGTCAGTCTGTCAGTCTGTCAGTCTGTCAGTCTGTCAGTCTGTCAGTCTGTCAGTCTGTCAGTCTGTCAGTCTGTCAGTCTGTCAGTCTGTCAGTCTGTCAGTCTGTCAGTCTGTCAGTCTGTCAGTCTGTCAGTCTGTCAGTCTGTCAGTCTGTCAGTCTGTCAGTCTGTCAGTCTGTCAGTCTGTCAGTCTGTCAGTCTGTCAGTCTGTCAGTCTGTCAGTCTGTCAGTCTGTCAGTCTGTCAGTCTGTCAGTCTGTCAGTCTGTCAGTCTGTCAGTCTGTCAGTCTGTCAGTCTGTCAGTCTGTCAGTCTGTCAGTCTGTCAGTCTGTCAGTCTGTCAGTCTGTCAGTCTGTCAGTCTGTCAGTCTGTCAGTCTGTCAGTCTGTCAGTCTGTCAGTCTGTCAGTCTGTCAGTCTGTCAGTCTGTCAGTCTGTCAGTCTGTCAGTCTGTCAGTCTGTCAGTCTGTCAGTCTGTCAGTCTGTCAGTCTGTCAGTCTGTCAGTCTGTCAGTCTGTCAGTCTGTCAGTCTGTCAGTCTGTCAGTCTGTCAGTCTGTCAGTCTGTCAGTCTGTCAGTCTGTCAGTCTGTCAGTCTGTCAGTCTGTCAGTCTGTCAGTCTGTCAGTCTGTCAGTCTGTCAGTCTGTCAGTCTGTCAGTCTGTCAGTCTGTCAGTCTGTCAGTCTGTCAGTCTGTCAGTCTGTCAGTCTGTCAGTCTGTCAGTCTGTCAGTCTGTCAGTCTGTCAGTCTGTCAGTCTGTCAGTCTGTCAGTCTGTCAGTCTGTCAGTCTGTCAGTCTGTCAGTCTGTCAGTCTGTCAGTCTGTCAGTCTGTCAGTCTGTCAGTCTGTCAGTCTGTCAGTCTGTCAGTCTGTCAGTCTGTCAGTCTGTCAGTCTGTCAGTCTGTCAGTCTGTCAGTCTGTCAGTCTGTCAGTCTGTCAGTCTGTCAGTCTGTCAGTCTGTCAGTCTGTCAGTCTGTCAGTCTGTCAGTCTGTCAGTCTGTCAGTCTGTCAGTCTGTCAGTCTGTCAGTCTGTCAGTCTGTCAGTCTGTCAGTCTGTCAGTCTGTCAGTCTGTCAGTCTGTCAGTCTGTCAGTCTGTCAGTCTGTCAGTCTGTCAGTCTGTCAGTCTGTCAGTCTGTCAGTCTGTCAGTCTGTCAGTCTGTCAGTCTGTCAGTCTGTCAGTCTGTCAGTCTGTCAGTCTGTCAGTCTGTCAGTCTGTCAGTCTGTCAGTCTGTCAGTCTGTCAGTCTGTCAGTCTGTCAGTCTGTCAGTCTGTCAGTCTGTCAGTCTGTCAGTCTGTCAGTCTGTCAGTCTGTCAGTCTGTCAGTCTGTCAGTCTGTCAGTCTGTCAGTCTGTCAGTCTGTCAGTCTGTCAGTCTGTCAGTCTGTCAGTCTGTCAGTCTGTCAGTCTGTCAGTCTGTCAGTCTGTCAGTCTGTCAGTCTGTCAGTCTGTCAGTCTGTCAGTCTGTCAGTCTGTCAGTCTGTCAGTCTGTCAGTCTGTCAGTCTGTCAGTCTGTCAGTCTGTCAGTCTGTCAGTCTGTCAGTCTGTCAGTCTGTCAGTCTGTCAGTCTGTCAGTCTGTCAGTCTGTCAGTCTGTCAGTCTGTCAGTCTGTCAGTCTGTCAGTCTGTCAGTCTGT
Source organism: Philhelius pedissequus (assembly GCA_910595825.1). NCBI lineage: Eukaryota > Metazoa > Arthropoda > Insecta > Diptera > Syrphidae > Philhelius > Philhelius pedissequus. The sequence goes on from OU343162.1 coordinate 120,502,360, forward strand.
CAGTCTGTCAGTCTGTCAGTCTGTCAGTCTGTCAGTCTGTCAGTCTGTCAGTCTGTCAGTCTGTCAGTCTGTCAGTCTGTCAGTCTGTCAGTCTGTCAGTCTGTCAGTCTGTCAGTCTGTCAGTCTGTCAGTCTGTCAGTCTGTCAGTCTGTCAGTCTGTCAGTCTGTCAGTCTGTCAGTCTGTCAGTCTGTCAGTCTGTCAGTCTGTCAGTCTGTCAGTCTGTCAGTCTGTCAGTCTGTCAGTCTGTCAGTCTGTCAGTCTGTCAGTCTGTCAGTCTGTCAGTCTGTCAGTCTGTCAGTCTGTCAGTCTGTCAGTCTGTCAGTCTGTCAGTCTGTCAGTCTGTCAGTCTGTCAGTCTGTCAGTCTGTCAGTCTGTCAGTCTGTCAGTCTGTCAGTCTGTCAGTCTGTCAGTCTGTCAGTCTGTCAGTCTGTCAGTCTGTCAGTCTGTCAGTCTGTCAGTCTGTCAGTCTGTCAGTCTGTCAGTCTGTCAGTCTGTCAGTCTGTCAGTCTGTCAGTCTGTCAGTCTGTCAGTCTGTCAGTCTGTCAGTCTGTCAGTCTGTCAGTCTGTCAGTCTGTCAGTCTGTCAGTCTGTCAGTCTGTCAGTCTGTCAGTCTGTCAGTCTGTCAGTCTGTCAGTCTGTCAGTCTGTCAGTCTGTCAGTCTGTCAGTCTGTCAGTCTGTCAGTCTGTCAGTCTGTCAGTCTGTCAGTCTGTCAGTCTGTCAGTCTGTCAGTCTGTCAGTCTGTCAGTCTGTCAGTCTGTCAGTCTGTCAGTCTGTCAGTCTGTCAGTCTGTCAGTCTGTCAGTCTGTCAGTCTGTCAGTCTGTCAGTCTGTCAGTCTGTCAGTCTGTCAGTCTGTCAGTCTGTCAGTCTGTCAGTCTGTCAGTCTGTCAGTCTGTCAGTCTGTCAGTCTGTCAGTCTGTCAGTCTGTCAGTCTGTCAGTCTGTCAGTCTGTCAGTCTGTCAGTCTGTCAGTCTGTCAGTCTGTCAGTCTGTCAGTCTGTCAGTCTGTCAGTCTGTCAGTCTGTCAGTCTGTCAGTCTGTCAGTCTGTCAGTCTGTCAGTCTGTCAGTCTGTCAGTCTGTCAGTCTGTCAGTCTGTCAGTCTGTCAGTCTGTCAGTCTGTCAGTCTGTCAGTCTGTCAGTCTGTCAGTCTGTCAGTCTGTCAGTCTGTCAGTCTGTCAGTCTGTCAGTCTGTCAGTCTGTCAGTCTGTCAGTCTGTCAGTCTGTCAGTCTGTCAGTCTGTCAGTCTGTCAGTCTGTCAGTCTGTCAGTCTGTCAGTCTGTCAGTCTGTCAGTCTGTCAGTCTGTCAGTCTGTCAGTCTGTCAGTCTGTCAGTCTGTCAGTCTGTCAGTCTGTCAGTCTGTCAGTCTGTCAGTCTGTCAGTCTGTCAGTCTGTCAGTCTGTCAGTCTGTCAGTCTGTCAGTCTGTCAGTCTGTCAGTCTGTCAGTCTGTCAGTCTGTCAGTCTGTCAGTCTGTCAGTCTGTCAGTCTGTCAGTCTGTCAGTCTGTCAGTCTGTCAGTCTGTCAGTCTGTCAGTCTGTCAGTCTGTCAGTCTGTCAGTCTGTCAGTCTGTCAGTCTGTCAGTCTGTCAGTCTGTCAGTCTGTCAGTCTGTCAGTCTGTCAGTCTGTCAGTCTGTCAGTCTGTCAGTCTGTCAGTCTGTCAGTCTGTCAGTCTGTCAGTCTGTCAGTCTGTCAGTCTGTCAGTCTGTCAGTCTGTCAGTCTGTCAGTCTGTCAGTCTGTCAGTCTGTCAGTCTGTCAGTCTGTCAGTCTGTCAGTCTGTCAGTCTGTCAGTCTGTCAGTCTGTCAGTCTGTCAGTCTGTCAGTCTGTCAGTCTGTCAGTCTGTCAGTCTGTCAGTCTGTCAGTCTGTCAGTCTGTCAGTCTGTCAGTCTGTCAGTCTGTCAGTCTGTCAGTCTGTCAGTCTGTCAGTCTGTCAGTCTGTCAGTCTGTCAGTCTGTCAGTCTGTCAGTCTGTCAGTCTGTCAGTCTGTCAGTCTGTCAGTCTGTCAGTCTGTCAGTCTGTCAGTCTGTCAGTCTGTCAGTCTGTCAGTCTGTCAGTCTGTCAGTCTGTCAGTCTGTCAGTCTGTCAGTCTGTCAGTCTGTCAGTCTGTCAGTCTGTCAGTCTGTCAGTCTGTCAGTCTGTCAGTCTGTCAGTCTGTCAGTCTGTCAGTCTGTCAGTCTGTCAGTCTGTCAGTCTGTCAGTCTGTCAGTCTGTCAGTCTGTCAGTCTGTCAGTCTGTCAGTCTGTCAGTCTGTCAGTCTGTCAGTCTGTCAGTCTGTCAGTCTGTCAGTCTGTCAGTCTGTCAGTCTGTCAGTCTGTCAGTCTGTCAGTCTGTCAGTCTGTCAGTCTGTCAGTCTGTCAGTCTGTCAGTCTGTCAGTCTGTCAGTCTGTCAGTCTGTCAGTCTGTCAGTCTGTCAGTCTGTCAGTCTGTCAGTCTGTCAGTCTGTCAGTCTGTCAGTCTGTCAGTCTGTCAGTCTGTCAGTCTGTCAGTCTGTCAGTCTGTCAGTCTGTCAGTCTGTCAGTCTGTCAGTCTGTCAGTCTGTCAGTCTGTCAGTCTGTCAGTCTGTCAGTCTGTCAGTCTGTCAGTCTGTCAGTCTGTCAGTCTGTCAGTCTGTCAGTCTGTCAGTCTGTCAGTCTGTCAGTCTGTCAGTCTGTCAGTCTGTCAGTCTGTCAGTCTGTCAGTCTGTCAGTCTGTCAGTCTGTCAGTCTGTCAGTCTGTCAGTCTGTCAGTCTGTCAGTCTGTCAGTCTGTCAGTCTGTCAGTCTGTCAGTCTGTCAGTCTGTCAGTCTGTCAGTCTGTCAGTCTGTCAGTCTGTCAGTCTGTCAGTCTGTCAGTCTGTCAGTCTGTCAGTCTGTCAGTCTGTCAGTCTGTCAGTCTGTCAGTCTGTCAGTCTGTCAGTCTGTCAGTCTGTCAGTCTGTCAGTCTGTCAGTCTGTCAGTCTGTCAGTCTGTCAGTCTGTCAGTCTGTCAGTCTGTCAGTCTGTCAGTCTGTCAGTCTGTCAGTCTGTCAGTCTGTCAGTCTGTCAGTCTGTCAGTCTGTCAGTCTGTCAGTCTGTCAGTCTGTCAGTCTGTCAGTCTGTCAGTCTGTCAGTCTGTCAGTCTGTCAGTCTGTCAGTCTGTCAGTCTGTCAGTCTGTCAGTCTGTCAGTCTGTCAGTCTGTCAGTCTGTCAGTCTGTCAGTCTGTCAGTCTGTCAGTCTGTCAGTCTGTCAGTCTGTCAGTCTGTCAGTCTGTCAGTCTGTCAGTCTGTCAGTCTGTCAGTCTGTCAGTCTGTCAGTCTGTCAGTCTGTCAGTCTGTCAGTCTGTCAGTCTGTCAGTCTGTCAGTCTGTCAGTCTGTCAGTCTGTCAGTCTGTCAGTCTGTCAGTCTGTCAGTCTGTCAGTCTGTCAGTCTGTCAGTCTGTCAGTCTGTCAGTCTGTCAGTCTGTCAGTCTGTCAGTCTGTCAGTCTGTCAGTCTGTCAGTCTGTCAGTCTGTCAGTCTGTCAGTCTGTCAGTCTGTCAGTCTGTCAGTCTGTCAGTCTGTCAGTCTGTCAGTCTGTCAGTCTGTCAGTCTGTCAGTCTGTCAGTCTGTCAGTCTGTCAGTCTGTCAGTCTGTCAGTCTGTCAGTCTGTCAGTCTGTCAGTCTGTCAGTCTGTCAGTCTGTCAGTCTGTCAGTCTGTCAGTCTGTCAGTCTGTCAGTCTGTCAGTCTGTCAGTCTGTCAGTCTGTCAGTCTGTCAGTCTGTCAGTCTGTCAGTCTGTCAGTCTGTCAGTCTGTCAGTCTGTCAGTCTGTCAGTCTGTCAGTCTGTCAGTCTGTCAGTCTGTCAGTCTGTCAGTCTGTCAGTCTGTCAGTCTGTCAGTCTGTCAGTCTGTCAGTCTGTCAGTCTGTCAGTCTGTCAGTCTGTCAGTCTGTCAGTCTGTCAGTCTGTCAGTCTGTCAGTCTGTCAGTCTGTCAGTCTGTCAGTCTGTCAGTCTGTCAGTCTGTCAGTCTGTCAGTCTGTCAGTCTGTCAGTCTGTCAGTCTGTCAGTCTGTCAGTCTGTCAGTCTGTCAGTCTGTCAGTCTGTCAGTCTGTCAGTCTGTCAGTCTGTCAGTCTGTCAGTCTGTCAGTCTGTCAGTCTGTCAGTCTGTCAGTCTGTCAGTCTGTCAGTCTGTCAGTCTGTCAGTCTGTCAGTCTGTCAGTCTGTCAGTCTGTCAGTCTGTCAGTCTGTCAGTCTGTCAGTCTGTCAGTCTGTCAGTCTGTCAGTCTGTCAGTCTGTCAGTCTGTCAGTCTGTCAGTCTGTCAGTCTGTCAGTCTGTCAGTCTGTCAGTCTGTCAGTCTGTCAGTCTGTCAGTCTGTCAGTCTGTCAGTCTGTCAGTCTGTCAGTCTGTCAGTCTGTCAGTCTGTCAGTCTGTCAGTCTGTCAGTCTGTCAGTCTGTCAGTCTGTCAGTCTGTCAGTCTGTCAGTCTGTCAGTCTGTCAGTCTGTCAGTCTGTCAGTCTGTCAGTCTGTCAGTCTGTCAGTCTGTCAGTCTGTCAGTCTGTCAGTCTGTCAGTCTGTCAGTCTGTCAGTCTGTCAGTCTGTCAGTCTGTCAGTCTGTCAGTCTGTCAGTCTGTCAGTCTGTCAGTCTGTCAGTCTGTCAGTCTGTCAGTCTGTCAGTCTGTCAGTCTGTCAGTCTGTCAGTCTGTCAGTCTGTCAGTCTGTCAGTCTGTCAGTCTGTCAGTCTGTCAGTCTGTCAGTCTGTCAGTCTGTCAGTCTGTCAGTCTGTCAGTCTGTCAGTCTGTCAGTCTGTCAGTCTGTCAGTCTGTCAGTCTGTCAGTCTGTCAGTCTGTCAGTCTGTCAGTCTGTCAGTCTGTCAGTCTGTCAGTCTGTCAGTCTGTCAGTCTGTCAGTCTGTCAGTCTGTCAGTCTGTCAGTCTGTCAGTCTGTCAGTCTGTCAGTCTGTCAGTCTGTCAGTCTGTCAGTCTGTCAGTCTGTCAGTCTGTCAGTCTGTCAGTCTGTCAGTCTGTCAGTCTGTCAGTCTGTCAGTCTGTCAGTCTGTCAGTCTGTCAGTCTGTCAGTCTGTCAGTCTGTCAGTCTGTCAGTCTGTCAGTCTGTCAGTCTGTCAGTCTGTCAGTCTGTCAGTCTGTCAGTCTGTCAGTCTGTCAGTCTGTCAGTCTGTCAGTCTGTCAGTCTGTCAGTCTGTCAGTCTGTCAGTCTGTCAGTCTGTCAGTCTGTCAGTCTGTCAGTCTGTCAGTCTGTCAGTCTGTCAGTCTGTCAGTCTGTCAGTCTGTCAGTCTGTCAGTCTGTCAGTCTGTCAGTCTGTCAGTCTGTCAGTCTGTCAGTCTGTCAGTCTGTCAGTCTGTCAGTCTGTCAGTCTGTCAGTCTGTCAGTCTGTCAGTCTGTCAGTCTGTCAGTCTGTCAGTCTGTCAGTCTGTCAGTCTGTCAGTCTGTCAGTCTGTCAGTCTGTCAGTCTGTCAGTCTGTCAGTCTGTCAGTCTGTCAGTCTGTCAGTCTGTCAGTCTGTCAGTCTGTCAGTCTGTCAGTCTGTCAGTCTGTCAGTCTGTCAGTCTGTCAGTCTGTCAGTCTGTCAGTCTGTCAGTCTGTCAGTCTGTCAGTCTGTCAGTCTGTCAGTCTGTCAGTCTGTCAGTCTGTCAGTCTGTCAGTCTGTCAGTCTGTCAGTCTGTCAGTCTGTCAGTCTGTCAGTCTGTCAGTCTGTCAGTCTGTCAGTCTGTCAGTCTGTCAGTCTGTCAGTCTGTCAGTCTGTCAGTCTGTCAGTCTGTCAGTCTGTCAGTCTGTCAGTCTGTCAGTCTGTCAGTCTGTCAGTCTGTCAGTCTGTCAGTCTGTCAGTCTGTCAGTCTGTCAGTCTGTCAGTCTGTCAGTCTGTCAGTCTGTCAGTCTGTCAGTCTGTCAGTCTGTCAGTCTGTCAGTCTGTCAGTCTGTCAGTCTGTCAGTCTGTCAGTCTGTCAGTCTGTCAGTCTGTCAGTCTGTCAGTCTGTCAGTCTGTCAGTCTGTCAGTCTGTCAGTCTGTCAGTCTGTCAGTCTGTCAGTCTGTCAGTCTGTCAGTCTGTCAGTCTGTCAGTCTGTCAGTCTGTCAGTCTGTCAGTCTGTCAGTCTGTCAGTCTGTCAGTCTGTCAGTCTGTCAGTCTGTCAGTCTGTCAGTCTGTCAGTCTGTCAGTCTGTCAGTCTGTCAGTCTGTCAGTCTGTCAGTCTGTCAGTCTGTCAGTCTGTCAGTCTGTCAGTCTGTCAGTCTGTCAGTCTGTCAGTCTGTCAGTCTGTCAGTCTGTCAGTCTGTCAGTCTGTCAGTCTGTCAGTCTGTCAGTCTGTCAGTCTGTCAGTCTGTCAGTCTGTCAGTCTGTCAGTCTGTCAGTCTGTCAGTCTGTCAGTCTGTCAGTCTGTCAGTCTGTCAGTCTGTCAGTCTGTCAGTCTGTCAGTCTGTCAGTCTGTCAGTCTGTCAGTCTGTCAGTCTGTCAGTCTGTCAGTCTGTCAGTCTGTCAGTCTGTCAGTCTGTCAGTCTGTCAGTCTGTCAGTCTGTCAGTCTGTCAGTCTGTCAGTCTGTCAGTCTGTCAGTCTGTCAGTCTGTCAGTCTGTCAGTCTGTCAGTCTGTCAGTCTGTCAGTCTGTCAGTCTGTCAGTCTGTCAGTCTGTCAGTCTGTCAGTCTGTCAGTCTGTCAGTCTGTCAGTCTGTCAGTCTGTCAGTCTGTCAGTCTGTCAGTCTGTCAGTCTGTCAGTCTGTCAGTCTGTCAGTCTGTCAGTCTGTCAGTCTGTCAGTCTGTCAGTCTGTCAGTCTGTCAGTCTGTCAGTCTGTCAGTCTGTCAGTCTGTCAGTCTGTCAGTCTGTCAGTCTGTCAGTCTGTCAGTCTGTCAGTCTGTCAGTCTGTCAGTCTGTCAGTCTGTCAGTCTGTCAGTCTGTCAGTCTGTCAGTCTGTCAGTCTGTCAGTCTGTCAGTCTGTCAGTCTGTCAGTCTGTCAGTCTGTCAGTCTGTCAGTCTGTCAGTCTGTCAGTCTGTCAGTCTGTCAGTCTGTCAGTCTGTCAGTCTGTCAGTCTGTCAGTCTGTCAGTCTGTCAGTCTGTCAGTCTGTCAGTCTGTCAGTCTGTCAGTCTGTCAGTCTGTCAGTCTGTCAGTCTGTCAGTCTGTCAGTCTGTCAGTCTGTCAGTCTGTCAGTCTGTCAGTCTGTCAGTCTGTCAGTCTGTCAGTCTGTCAGTCTGTCAGTCTGTCAGTCTGTCAGTCTGTCAGTCTGTCAGTCTGTCAGTCTGTCAGTCTGTCAGTCTGTCAGTCTGTCAGTCTGTCAGTCTGTCAGTCTGTCAGTCTGTCAGTCTGTCAGTCTGTCAGTCTGTCAGTCTGTCAGTCTGTCAGTCTGTCAGTCTGTCAGTCTGTCAGTCTGTCAGTCTGTCAGTCTGTCAGTCTGTCAGTCTGTCAGTCTGTCAGTCTGTCAGTCTGTCAGTCTGTCAGTCTGTCAGTCTGTCAGTCTGTCAGTCTGTCAGTCTGTCAGTCTGTCAGTCTGTCAGTCTGTCAGTCTGTCAGTCTGTCAGTCTGTCAGTCTGTCAGTCTGTCAGTCTGTCAGTCTGTCAGTCTGTCAGTCTGTCAGTCTGTCAGTCTGTCAGTCTGTCAGTCTGTCAGTCTGTCAGTCTGTCAGTCTGTCAGTCTGTCAGTCTGTCAGTCTGTCAGTCTGTCAGTCTGTCAGTCTGTCAGTCTGTCAGTCTGTCAGTCTGTCAGTCTGTCAGTCTGTCAGTCTGTCAGTCTGTCAGTCTGTCAGTCTGTCAGTCTGTCAGTCTGTCAGTCTGTCAGTCTGTCAGTCTGTCAGTCTGTCAGTCTGTCAGTCTGTCAGTCTGTCAGTCTGTCAGTCTGTCAGTCTGTCAGTCTGTCAGTCTGTCAGTCTGTCAGTCTGTCAGTCTGTCAGTCTGTCAGTCTGTCAGTCTGTCAGTCTGTCAGTCTGTCAGTCTGTCAGTCTGTCAGTCTGTCAGTCTGTCAGTCTGTCAGTCTGTCAGTCTGTCAGTCTGTCAGTCTGTCAGTCTGTCAGTCTGTCAGTCTGTCAGTCTGTCAGTCTGTCAGTCTGTCAGTCTGTCAGTCTGTCAGTCTGTCAGTCTGTCAGTCTGTCAGTCTGTCAGTCTGTCAGTCTGTCAGTCTGTCAGTCTGTCAGTCTGTCAGTCTGTCAGTCTGTCAGTCTGTCAGTCTGTCAGTCTGTCAGTCTGTCAGTCTGTCAGTCTGTCAGTCTGTCAGTCTGTCAGTCTGTCAGTCTGTCAGTCTGTCAGTCTGTCAGTCTGTCAGTCTGTCAGTCTGTCAGTCTGTCAGTCTGTCAGTCTGTCAGTCTGTCAGTCTGTCAGTCTGTCAGTCTGTCAGTCTGTCAGTCTGTCAGTCTGTCAGTCTGTCAGTCTGTCAGTCTGTCAGTCTGTCAGTCTGTCAGTCTGTCAGTCTGTCAGTCTGTCAGTCTGTCAGTCTGTCAGTCTGTCAGTCTGTCAGTCTGTCAGTCTGTCAGTCTGTCAGTCTGTCAGTCTGTCAGTCTGTCAGTCTGTCAGTCTGTCAGTCTGTCAGTCTGTCAGTCTGTCAGTCTGTCAGTCTGTCTGTCAGTCTGTCAGTCTGTCAGTCTGTCAGTCTGTCAGTCTGTCAGTCTGTCAGTCTGTCAGTCTGTCAGTCTGTCAGTCTGTCAGTCTGTCAGTCTGTCAGTCTGTCAGTCTGTCAGTCTGTCAGTCTGTCAGTCTGTCAGTCTGTCAGTCTGTCAGTCTGTCAGTCTGTCAGTCTGTCAGTCTGTCAGTCTGTCAGTCTGTCAGTCTGTCAGTCTGTCAGTCTGTCAGTCTGTCAGTCTGTCAGTCTGTCAGTCTGTCAGTCTGTCAGTCTGTCAGTCTGTCAGTCTGTCAGTCTGTCAGTCTGTCAGTCTGTCAGTCTGTCAGTCTGTCAGTCTGTCAGTCTGTCAGTCTGTCAGTCTGTCAGTCTGTCAGTCTGTCAGTCTGTCAGTCTGTCAGTCTGTCAGTCTGTCAGTCTGTCAGTCTGTCAGTCTGTCAGTCTGTCAGTCTGTCAGTCTGTCAGTCTGTCAGTCTGTCAGTCTGTCAGTCTGTCAGTCTGTCAGTCTGTCAGTCTGTCAGTCTGTCAGTCTGTCAGTCTGTCAGTCTGTCAGTCTGTCAGTCTGTCAGTCTGTCAGTCTGTCAGTCTGTCAGTCTGTCAGTCTGTCAGTCTGTCAGTCTGTCAGTCTGTCAGTCTGTCAGTCTGTCAGTCTGTCAGTCTGTCAGTCTGTCAGTCTGTCAGTCTGTCAGTCTGTCAGTCTGTCAGTCTGTCAGTCTGTCAGTCTGTCAGTCTGTCAGTCTGTCAGTCTGTCAGTCTGTCAGTCTGTCAGTCTGTCAGTCTGTCAGTCTGTCAGTCTGTCAGTCTGTCAGTCTGTCAGTCTGTCAGTCTGTCAGTCTGTCAGTCTGTCAGTCTGTCAGTCTGTCAGTCTGTCAGTCTGTCAGTCTGTCAGTCTGTCAGTCTGTCAGTCTGTCAGTCTGTCAGTCTGTCAGTCTGTCAGTCTGTCAGTCTGTCAGTCTGTCAGTCTGTCAGTCTGTCAGTCTGTCAGTCTGTCAGTCTGTCAGTCTGTCAGTCTGTCAGTCTGTCAGTCTGTCAGTCTGTCAGTCTGTCAGTCTGTCAGTCTGTCAGTCTGTCAGTCTGTCAGTCTGTCAGTCTGTCAGTCTGTCAGTCTGTCAGTCTGTCAGTCTGTCAGTCTGTCAGTCTGTCAGTCTGTCAGTCTGTCAGTCTGTCAGTCTGTCAGTCTGTCAGTCTGTCAGTCTGTCAGTCTGTCAGTCTGTCAGTCTGTCAGTCTGTCAGTCTGTCAGTCTGTCAGTCTGTCAGTCTGTCAGTCTGTCAGTCTGTCAGTCTGTCAGTCTGTCAGTCTGTCAGTCTGTCAGTCTGTCAGTCTGTCAGTCTGTCAGTCTGTCAGTCTGTCAGTCTGTCAGTCTGTCAGTCTGTCAGTCTGTCAGTCTGTCAGTCTGTCAGTCTGTCAGTCTGTCAGTCTGTCAGTCTGTCAGTCTGTCAGTCTGTCAGTCTGTCAGTCTGTCAGTCTGTCAGTCTGTCAGTCTGTCAGTCTGTCAGTCTGTCAGTCTGTCAGTCTGTCAGTCTGTCAGTCTGTCAGTCTGTCAGTCTGTCAGTCTGTCAGTCTGTCAGTCTGTCAGTCTGTCAGTCTGTCAGTCTGTCAGTCTGTCAGTCTGTCAGTCTGTCAGTCTGTCAGTCTGTCAGTCTGTCAGTCTGTCAGTCTGTCAGTCTGTCAGTCTGTCAGTCTGTCAGTCTGTCAGTCTGTCAGTCTGTCAGTCTGTCAGTCTGTCAGTCTGTCAGTCTGTCAGTCTGTCAGTCTGTCAGTCTGTCAGTCTGTCAGTCTGTCAGTCTGTCAGTCTGTCAGTCTGTCAGTCTGTCAGTCTGTCAGTCTGTCAGTCTGTCAGTCTGTCAGTCTGTCAGTCTGTCAGTCTGTCAGTCTGTCAGTCTGTCAGTCTGTCAGTCTGTCAGTCTGTCAGTCTGTCAGTCTGTCAGTCTGTCAGTCTGTCAGTCTGTCAGTCTGTCAGTCTGTCAGTCTGTCAGTCTGTCAGTCTGTCAGTCTGTCAGTCTGTCAGTCTGTCAGTCTGTCAGTCTGTCAGTCTGTCAGTCTGTCAGTCTGTCAGTCTGTCAGTCTGTCAGTCTGTCAGTCTGTCAGTCTGTCAGTCTGTCAGTCTGTCAGTCTGTCAGTCTGTCAGTCTGTCAGTCTGTCAGTCTGTCAGTCTGTCAGTCTGTCAGTCTGTCAGTCTGTCAGTCTGTCAGTCTGTCAGTCTGTCAGTCTGTCAGTCTGTCAGTCTGTCAGTCTGTCAGTCTGTCAGTCTGTCAGTCTGTCAGTCTGTCAGTCTGTCAGTCTGTCAGTCTGTCAGTCTGTCAGTCTGTCAGTCTGTCAGTCTGTCAGTCTGTCAGTCTGTCAGTCTGTCAGTCTGTCAGTCTGTCAGTCTGTCAGTCTGTCAGTCTGTCAGTCTGTCAGTCTGTCAGTCTGTCAGTCTGTCAGTCTGTCAGTCTGTCAGTCTGTCAGTCTGTCAGTCTGTCAGTCTGTCAGTCTGTCAGTCTGTCAGTCTGTCAGTCTGTCAGTCTGTCAGTCTGTCAGTCTGTCAGTCTGTCAGTCTGTCAGTCTGTCAGTCTGTCAGTCTGTCAGTCTGTCAGTCTGTCAGTCTGTCAGTCTGTCAGTCTGTCAGTCTGTCAGTCTGTCAGTCTGTCAGTCTGTCAGTCTGTCAGTCTGTCAGTCTGTCAGTCTGTCAGTCTGTCAGTCTGTCAGTCTGTCAGTCTGTCAGTCTGTCAGTCTGTCAGTCTGTCAGTCTGTCAGTCTGTCAGTCTGTCAGTCTGTCAGTCTGTCAGTCTGTCAGTCTGTCAGTCTGTCAGTCTCTACAGTCTGTCAGTCTGTCAGTCTGTCAGTCTGTCAGTCTGTCAGTCTGTCAGTCTGTCAGTCTGTCAGTCTGTCAGTCTGTCAGTCTGTCAGTCTGTCAGTCTGTCAGTCTGTCAGTCTGTCAGTCTGTCAGTCTGTCAGTCTGTCAGTCTGTCAGTCTGTCAGTCTGTCAGTCTGTCAGTCTGTCAGTCTGTCAGTCTGTCAGTCTGTCAGTCTGTCAGTCTGTCAGTCTGTCAGTCTGTCAGTCTGTCAGTCTGTCAGTCTGTCAGTCTGTCAGTCTGTCAGTCTGTCAGTCTGTCAGTCTGTCAGTCTGTCAGTCTGTCAGTCTGTCAGTCTGTCAGTCTGTCAGTCTGTCAGTCTGTCAGTCTGTCAGTCTGTCAGTCTGTCAGTCTGTCAGTCTGTCAGTCTGTCAGTCTGTCAGTCTGTCAGTCTGTCAGTCTGTCAGTCTGTCAGTCTGTCAGTCTGTCAGTCTGTCAGTCTGTCAGTCTGTCAGTCTGTCAGTCTGTCAGTCTGTCAGTCTGTCAGTCTGTCAGTCTGTCAGTCTGTCAGTCTGTCAGTCTGTCAGTCTGTCAGTCTGTCAGTCTGTCAGTCTGTCAGTCTGTCAGTCTGTCAGTCTGTCAGTCTGTCAGTCTGTCAGTCTGTCAGTCTGTCAGTCTGTCAGTCTGTCAGTCTGTCAGTCTGTCAGTCTGTCAGTCTGTCAGTCTGTCAGTCTGTCAGTCTGTCAGTCTGTCAGTCTGTCAGTCTGTCAGTCTGTCAGTCTGTCAGTCTGTCAGTCTGTCAGTCTGTCAGTCTGTCAGTCTGTCAGTCTGTCAGTCTGTCAGTCTGTCAGTCTGTCAGTCTGTCAGTCTGTCAGTCTGTCAGTCTGTCAGTCTGTCAGTCTGTCAGTCTGTCAGTCTGTCAGTCTGTCAGTCTGTCAGTCTGTCAGTCTGTCAGTCTGTCAGTCTGTCAGTCTGTCAGTCTGTCAGTCTGTCAGTCTGTCAGTCTGTCAGTCTGTCAGTCTGTCAGTCTGTCAGTCTGTCAGTCTGTCAGTCTGTCAGTCTGTCAGTCTGTCAGTCTGTCAGTCTGTCAGTCTGTCAGTCTGTCAGTCTGTCAGTCTGTCAGTCTGTCAGTCTGTCAGTCTGTCAGTCTGTCAGTCTGTCAGTCTGTCAGTCTGTCAGTCTGTCAGTCTGTCAGTCTGTCAGTCTGTCAGTCTGTCAGTCTGTCAGTCTGTCAGTCTGTCAGTCTGTCAGTCTGTCAGTCTGTCAGTCTGTCAGTCTGTCAGTCTGTCAGTCTGTCAGTCTGTCAGTCTGTCAGTCTGTCAGTCTGTCAGTCTGTCAGTCTGTCAGTCTGTCAGTCTGTCAGTCTGTCAGTCTGTCAGTCTGTCAGTCTGTCAGTCTGTCAGTCTGTCAGTCTGTCAGTCTGTCAGTCTGTCAGTCTGTCAGTCTGTCAGTCTGTCAGTCTGTCAGTCTGTCAGTCTGTCAGTCTGTCAGTCTGTCAGTCTGTCAGTCTGTCAGTCTGTCAGTCTGTCAGTCTGTCAGTCTGTCAGTCTGTCAGTCTGTCAGTCTGTCAGTCTGTCAGTCTGTCAGTCTGTCAGTCTGTCAGTCTGTCAGTCTGTCAGTCTGTCAGTCTGTCAGTCTGTCAGTCTGTCAGTCTGTCAGTCTGTCAGTCTGTCAGTCTGTCAGTCTGTCAGTCTGTCAGTCTGTCAGTCTGTCAGTCTGTCAGTCTGTCAGTCTGTCAGTCTGTCAGTCTGTCAGTCTGTCAGTCTGTCAGTCTGTCAGTCTGTCAGTCTGTCAGTCTGTCAGTCTGTCAGTCTGTCAGTCTGTCAGTCTGTCAGTCTGTCAGTCTGTCAGTCTGTCAGTCTGTCAGTCTGTCAGTCTGTCAGTCTGTCAGTCTGTCAGTCTGTCAGTCTGTCAGTCTGTCAGTCTGTCAGTCTGTCAGTCTGTCAGTCTGTCAGTCTGTCAGTCTGTCAGTCTGTCAGTCTGTCAGTCTGTCAGTCTGTCAGTCTGTCAGTCTGTCAGTCTGTCAGTCTGTCAGTCTGTCAGTCTGTCAGTCTGTCAGTCTGTCAGTCTGTCAGTCTGTCAGTCTGTCAGTCTGTCAGTCTGTCAGTCTGTCAGTCTGTCAGTCTGTCAGTCTGTCAGTCTGTCAGTCTGTCAGTCTGTCAGTCTGTCAGTCTGTCAGTCTGTCAGTCTGTCAGTCTGTCAGTCTGTCAGTCTGTCAGTCTGTCAGTCTGTCAGTCTGTCAGTCTGTCAGTCTGTCAGTCTGTCAGTCTGTCAGTCTGTCAGTCTGTCAGTCTGTCAGTCTGTCAGTCTGTCAGTCTGTCAGTCTGTCAGTCTGTCAGTCTGTCAGTCTGTCAGTCTGTCAGTCTGTCAGTCTGTCAGTCTGTCAGTCTGTCAGTCTGTCAGTCTGTCAGTCTGTCAGTCTGTCAGTCTGTCAGTCTGTCAGTCTGTCAGTCTGTCAGTCTGTCAGTCTGTCAGTCTGTCAGTCTGTCAGTCTGTCAGTCTGTCAGTCTGTCAGTCTGTCAGTCTGTCAGTCTGTCAGTCTGTCAGTCTGTCAGTCTGTCAGTCTGTCAGTCTGTCAGTCTGTCAGTCTGTCAGTCTGTCAGTCTGTCAGTCTGTCAGTCTGTCAGTCTGTCAGTCTGTCAGTCTGTCAGTCTGTCAGTCTGTCAGTCTGTCAGTCTGTCAGTCTGTCAGTCTGTCAGTCTGTCAGTCTGTCAGTCTGTCAGTCTGTCAGTCTGTCAGTCTGTCAGTCTGTCAGTCTGTCAGTCTGTCAGTCTGTCAGTCTGTCAGTCTGTCAGTCTGTCAGTCTGTCAGTCTGTCAGTCTGTCAGTCTGTCAGTCTGTCAGTCTGTCAGTCTGTCAGTCTGTCAGTCTGTCAGTCTGTCAGTCTGTCAGTCTGTCAGTCTGTCAGTCTGTCAGTCTGTCAGTCTGTCAGTCTGTCAGTCTGTCAGTCTGTCAGTCTGTCAGTCTGTCAGTCTGTCAGTCTGTCAGTCTGTCAGTCTGTCAGTCTGTCAGTCTGTCAGTCTGTCAGTCTGTCAGTCTGTCAGTCTGTCAGTCTGTCAGTCTGTCAGTCTGTCAGTCTGTCAGTCTGTCAGTCTGTCAGTCTGTCAGTCTGTCAGTCTGTCAGTCTGTCAGTCTGTCAGTCTGTCAGTCTGTCAGTCTGTCAGTCTGTCAGTCTGTCAGTCTGTCAGTCTGTCAGTCTGTCAGTCTGTCAGTCTGTCAGTCTGTCAGTCTGTCAGTCTGTCAGTCTGTCAGTCTGTCAGTCTGTCAGTCTGTCAGTCTGTCAGTCTGTCAGTCTGTCAGTCTGTCAGTCTGTCAGTCTGTCAGTCTGTCAGTCTGTCAGTCTGTCAGTCTGTCAGTCTGTCAGTCTGTCAGTCTGTCAGTCTGTCAGTCTGTCAGTCTGTCAGTCTGTCAGTCTGTCAGTCTGTCAGTCTGTCAGTCTGTCAGTCTGTCAGTCTGTCAGTCTGTCAGTCTGTCAGTCTGTCAGTCTGTCAGTCTGTCAGTCTGTCAGTCTGTCAGTCTGTCAGTCTGTCAGTCTGTCAGTCTGTCAGTCTGTCAGTCTGTCAGTCTGTCAGTCTGTCAGTCTGTCAGTCTGTCAGTCTGTCAGTCTGTCAGTCTGTCAGTCTGTCAGTCTGTCAGTCTGTCTGTCAGTCTGTCAGTCTGTCAGTCTGTCAGTCTGTCAGTCTGTCAGTCTGTCAGTCTGTCAGTCTGTCAGTCTGTCAGTCTGTCAGTCTGTCAGTCTGTCAGTCTGTCAGTCTGTCAGTCTGTCAGTCTGTCAGTCTGTCAGTCTGTCCAGTCTGTCAGTCTGTCAGTCTGTCAGTCTGTCAGTCTGTCAGTCTGTCAGTCTGTCAGTCTGTCAGTCTGTCAGTCTGTCAGTCCTGTCAGTCTGTCAGTCTGTCAGTCTGTCAGTCTGTCAGTCTGTCTGTAGTCTGTCAGTCTAGTGTCAGTCTGTCAGTCTGTCAGTCTGTCAGTCTGTCAGTCTGTCAGTCGTCA
Organism: Philhelius pedissequus; assembly: GCA_910595825.1. Classification (NCBI taxonomy): domain Eukaryota; kingdom Metazoa; phylum Arthropoda; class Insecta; order Diptera; family Syrphidae; genus Philhelius; species Philhelius pedissequus. The sequence goes on from OU343162.1 coordinate 120,517,602, forward strand.
GTCTGTCAGTCTGTCAGTCTGTCAGTCTGTCAGTCTGTCAGTCCTCGATCAGTCTGTCAGTCTGTCAGTCTGTCAGTCTGTCAGTCTGTCAGTCTGTCAGTCTGTCAGTCTGTCAGTCTGTCAGTCTGTCAGTCTGTCAGTCTGTCAGTCTGTCAGTCTGTCAGTCTGTCAGTCTGTCAGTCTGTCAGTCTGTCAGTCTGTCAGTCCTGTCAGTCTGTCAGTCTGTCAGTCTGTCAGTCAGTCAGTCTGTCAGTCTGTCAGTCAGTCGCAGTCTGTCAGTCTGTCAGTCTGTCAGTCTGTCAGTCTGTCAGTCTGTCAGTCTGTCAGTCTGTCAGTCTGTCAGTCGTCAGTCTGTCAGTCTGTCAGTCTGTCAGTCTGTCAGTCTGTCAGTCTGTCAGTCTGTCAGTCTGTCAGTCTGTCAGTCTGTCAGTCTGTCAGTCTGTCAGTCTGTCAGTCTGTCAGTCTGTCAGTCTGTCAGTCTGTCAGTCTGTCAGTCTGTCAGTCTGTCAGTCTGTCAGTCTGTCAGTCTGTCAGTCTGTCAGTCTGTCAGTCTGTCAGTCTGTCAGTCTGTCAGTCTGTCAGTCTGTCAGTCTGTCAGTCTGTCAGTCTGTCAGTCTGTCAGTCTGTCAGTCTGTCAGTCTGTCAGTCTGTCAGTCTGTCAGTCTGTCAGTCTGTCAGTCTGTCAGTCTGTCAGTCTGTCAGTCTGTCAGTCTGTCAGTCTGTCAGTCTGTCAGTCTGTCAGTCTGTCAGTCTGTCAGTCTGTCAGTCTGTCAGTCTGTCAGTCTGTCAGTCTGTCAGTCTGTCAGTCTGTCAGTCTGTCAGTCTGTCAGTCTGTCAGTCTGTCAGTCTGTCAGTCTGTCAGTCTGTCAGTCTGTCAGTCTGTCAGTCTGTCAGTCTGTCAGTCTGTCAGTCTGTCAGTCTGTCAGTCTGTCAGTCTGTCAGTCTGTCAGTCTGTCAGTCTGTCAGTCTGTCAGTCTGTCAGTCTGTCAGTCTGTCAGTCTGTCAGTCTGTCAGTCTGTCAGTCTGTCAGTCTGTCAGTCTGTCAGTCTGTCAGTCTGTCAGTCTGTCAGTCTGTCAGTCTGTCAGTCTGTCAGTCTGTCAGTCTGTCAGTCTGTCAGTCTGTCAGTCTGTCAGTCTGTCAGTCTGTCAGTCTGTCAGTCTGTCAGTCTGTCAGTCTGTCAGTCTGTCAGTCTGTCAGTCTGTCAGTCTGTCAGTCTGTCAGTCTGTCAGTCTGTCAGTCTGTCAGTCTGTCAGTCTGTCAGTCTGTCAGTCTGTCAGTCTGTCAGTCTGTCAGTCTGTCAGTCTGTCAGTCTGTCAGTCTGTCAGTCTGTCAGTCTGTCAGTCTGTCAGTCTGTCAGTCTGTCAGTCTGTCAGTCTGTCAGTCTGTCAGTCTGTCAGTCTGTCAGTCTGTCAGTCTGTCAGTCTGTCAGTCTGTCAGTCTGTCAGTCTGTCAGTCTGTCAGTCTGTCAGTCTGTCAGTCTGTCAGTCTGTCAGTCTGTCAGTCTGTCAGTCTGTCAGTCTGTCAGTCTGTCAGTCTGTCAGTCTGTCAGTCTGTCAGTCTGTCAGTCTGTCAGTCTGTCAGTCTGTCAGTCTGTCAGTCTGTCAGTCTGTCAGTCTGTCAGTCTGTCAGTCTGTCAGTCTGTCAGTCTGTCAGTCTGTCAGTCTGTCAGTCTGTCAGTCTGTCAGTCTGTCAGTCTGTCAGTCTGTCAGTCTGTCAGTCTGTCAGTCTGTCAGTCTGTCAGTCTGTCAGTCTGTCAGTCTGTCAGTCTGTCAGTCTGTCAGTCTGTCAGTCTGTCAGTCTGTCAGTCTGTCAGTCTGTCAGTCTGTCAGTCTGTCAGTCTGTCAGTCTGTCAGTCTGTCAGTCTGTCAGTCTGTCAGTCTGTCAGTCTGTCAGTCTGTCAGTCTGTCAGTCTGTCAGTCTGTCAGTCTGTCAGTCTGTCAGTCTGTCAGTCTGTCAGTCTGTCAGTCTGTCAGTCTGTCAGTCTGTCAGTCTGTCAGTCTGTCAGTCTGTCAGTCTGTCAGTCTGTCAGTCTGTCAGTCTGTCAGTCTGTCAGTCTGTCAGTCTGTCAGTCTGTCAGTCTGTCAGTCTGTCAGTCTGTCAGTCTGTCAGTCTGTCAGTCTGTCAGTCTGTCAGTCTGTCAGTCTGTCAGTCTGTCAGTCTGTCAGTCTGTCAGTCTGTCAGTCTGTCAGTCTGTCAGTCTGTCAGTCTGTCAGTCTGTCAGTCTGTCAGTCTGTCAGTCTGTCAGTCTGTCAGTCTGTCAGTCTGTCAGTCTGTCAGTCTGTCAGTCTGTCAGTCTGTCAGTCTGTCAGTCTGTCAGTCTGTCAGTCTGTCAGTCTGTCAGTCTGTCAGTCTGTCAGTCTGTCAGTCTGTCAGTCTGTCAGTCTGTCAGTCTGTCAGTCTGTCAGTCTGTCAGTCTGTCAGTCTGTCAGTCTGTCAGTCTGTCAGTCTGTCAGTCTGTCAGTCTGTCAGTCTGTCAGTCTGTCAGTCTGTCAGTCTGTCAGTCTGTCAGTCTGTCAGTCTGTCAGTCTGTCAGTCTGTCAGTCTGTCAGTCTGTCAGTCTGTCAGTCTGTCAGTCTGTCAGTCTGTCAGTCTGTCAGTCTGTCAGTCTGTCAGTCTGTCAGTCTGTCAGTCTGTCAGTCTGTCAGTCTGTCAGTCTGTCAGTCTGTCAGTCTGTCAGTCTGTCAGTCTGTCAGTCTGTCAGTCTGTCAGTCTGTCAGTCTGTCAGTCTGTCAGTCTGTCAGTCTGTCAGTCTGTCAGTCTGTCAGTCTGTCAGTCTGTCAGTCTGTCAGTCTGTCAGTCTGTCAGTCTGTCAGTCTGTCAGTCTGTCAGTCTGTCAGTCTGTCAGTCTGTCAGTCTGTCAGTCTGTCAGTCTGTCAGTCTGTCAGTCTGTCAGTCTGTCAGTCTGTCAGTCTGTCAGTCTGTCAGTCTGTCAGTCTGTCAGTCTGTCAGTCTGTCAGTCTGTCAGTCTGTCAGTCTGTCAGTCTGTCAGTCTGTCAGTCTGTCAGTCTGTCAGTCTGTCAGTCTGTCAGTCTGTCAGTCTGTCAGTCTGTCAGTCTGTCAGTCTGTCAGTCTGTCAGTCTGTCAGTCTGTCAGTCTGTCAGTCTGTCAGTCTGTCAGTCTGTCAGTCTGTCAGTCTGTCAGTCTGTCAGTCTGTCAGTCTGTCAGTCTGTCAGTCTGTCAGTCTGTCAGTCTGTCAGTCTGTCAGTCTGTCAGTCTGTCAGTCTGTCAGTCTGTCAGTCTGTCAGTCTGTCAGTCTGTCAGTCTGTCAGTCTGTCAGTCTGTCAGTCTGTCAGTCTGTCAGTCTGTCAGTCTGTCAGTCTGTCAGTCTGTCAGTCTGTCAGTCTGTCAGTCTGTCAGTCTGTCAGTCTGTCAGTCTGTCAGTCTGTCAGTCTGTCAGTCTGTCAGTCTGTCAGTCTGTCAGTCTGTCAGTCTGTCAGTCTGTCAGTCTGTCAGTCTGTCAGTCTGTCAGTCTGTCAGTCTGTCAGTCTGTCAGTCTGTCAGTCTGTCAGTCTGTCAGTCTGTCAGTCTGTCAGTCTGTCAGTCTGTCAGTCTGTCAGTCTGTCAGTCTGTCAGTCTGTCAGTCTGTCAGTCTGTCAGTCTGTCAGTCTGTCAGTCTGTCAGTCTGTCAGTCTGTCAGTCTGTCAGTCTGTCAGTCTGTCAGTCTGTCAGTCTGTCAGTCTGTCAGTCTGTCAGTCTGTCAGTCTGTCAGTCTGTCAGTCTGTCAGTCTGTCAGTCTGTCAGTCTGTCAGTCTGTCAGTCTGTCAGTCTGTCAGTCTGTCAGTCTGTCAGTCTGTCAGTCTGTCAGTCTGTCAGTCTGTCAGTCTGTCAGTCTGTCAGTCTGTCAGTCTGTCAGTCTGTCAGTCTGTCAGTCTGTCAGTCTGTCAGTCTGTCAGTCTGTCAGTCTGTCAGTCTGTCAGTCTGTCAGTCTGTCAGTCTGTCAGTCTGTCAGTCTGTCAGTCTGTCAGTCTGTCAGTCTGTCAGTCTGTCAGTCTGTCAGTCTGTCAGTCTGTCAGTCTGTCAGTCTGTCAGTCTGTCAGTCTGTCAGTCTGTCAGTCTGTCAGTCTGTCAGTCTGTCAGTCTGTCAGTCTGTCAGTCTGTCAGTCTGTCAGTCTGTCAGTCTGTCAGTCTGTCAGTCTGTCAGTCTGTCAGTCTGTCAGTCTGTCAGTCTGTCAGTCTGTCAGTCTGTCAGTCTGTCAGTCTGTCAGTCTGTCAGTCTGTCAGTCTGTCAGTCTGTCAGTCTGTCAGTCTGTCAGTCTGTCAGTCTGTCAGTCTGTCAGTCTGTCAGTCTGTCAGTCTGTCAGTCTGTCAGTCTGTCAGTCTGTCAGTCTGTCAGTCTGTCAGTCTGTCAGTCTGTCAGTCTGTCAGTCTGTCAGTCTGTCAGTCTGTCAGTCTGTCAGTCTGTCAGTCTGTCAGTCTGTCAGTCTGTCAGTCTGTCAGTCTGTCAGTCTGTCAGTCTGTCAGTCTGTCAGTCTGTCAGTCTGTCAGTCTGTCAGTCTGTCAGTCTGTCAGTCTGTCAGTCTGTCAGTCTGTCAGTCTGTCAGTCTGTCAGTCTGTCAGTCTGTCAGTCTGTCAGTCTGTCAGTCTGTCAGTCTGTCAGTCTGTCAGTCTGTCAGTCTGTCAGTCTGTCAGTCTGTCAGTCTGTCAGTCTGTCAGTCTGTCAGTCTGTCAGTCTGTCAGTCTGTCAGTCTGTCAGTCTGTCAGTCTGTCAGTCTGTCAGTCTGTCAGTCTGTCAGTCTGTCAGTCTGTCAGTCTGTCAGTCTGTCAGTCTGTCAGTCTGTCAGTCTGTCAGTCTGTCAGTCTGTCAGTCTGTCAGTCTGTCAGTCTGTCAGTCTGTCAGTCTGTCAGTCTGTCAGTCTGTCAGTCTGTCAGTCTGTCAGTCTGTCAGTCTGTCAGTCTGTCAGTCTGTCAGTCTGTCAGTCTGTCAGTCTGTCAGTCTGTCAGTCTGTCAGTCTGTCAGTCTGTCAGTCTGTCAGTCTGTCAGTCTGTCAGTCTGTCAGTCTGTCAGTCTGTCAGTCTGTCAGTCTGTCAGTCTGTCAGTCTGTCAGTCTGTCAGTCTGTCAGTCTGTCAGTCTGTCAGTCTGTCAGTCTGTCAGTCTGTCAGTCTGTCAGTCTGTCAGTCTGTCAGTCTGTCAGTCTGTCAGTCTGTCAGTCTGTCAGTCTGTCAGTCTGTCAGTCTGTCAGTCTGTCAGTCTGTCAGTCTGTCAGTCTGTCAGTCTGTCAGTCTGTCAGTCTGTCAGTCTGTCAGTCTGTCAGTCTGTCAGTCTGTCAGTCTGTCAGTCTGTCAGTCTGTCAGTCTGTCAGTCTGTCAGTCTGTCAGTCTGTCAGTCTGTCAGTCTGTCAGTCTGTCAGTCTGTCAGTCTGTCAGTCTGTCAGTCTGTCAGTCTGTCAGTCTGTCAGTCTGTCAGTCTGTCAGTCTGTCAGTCTGTCAGTCTGTCAGTCTGTCAGTCTGTCAGTCTGTCAGTCTGTCAGTCTGTCAGTCTGTCAGTCTGTCAGTCTGTCAGTCTGTCAGTCTGTCAGTCTGTCAGTCTGTCAGTCTGTCAGTCTGTCAGTCTGTCAGTCTGTCAGTCTGTCAGTCTGTCAGTCTGTCAGTCTGTCAGTCTGTCAGTCTGTCAGTCTGTCAGTCTGTCAGTCTGTCAGTCTGTCAGTCTGTCAGTCTGTCAGTCTGTCAGTCTGTCAGTCTGTCAGTCTGTCAGTCTGTCAGTCTGTCAGTCTGTCAGTCTGTCAGTCTGTCAGTCTGTCAGTCTGTCAGTCTGTCAGTCTGTCAGTCTGTCAGTCTGTCAGTCTGTCAGTCTGTCAGTCTGTCAGTCTGTCAGTCTGTCAGTCTGTCAGTCTGTCAGTCTGTCAGTCTGTCAGTCTGTCAGTCTGTCAGTCTGTCAGTCTGTCAGTCTGTCAGTCTGTCAGTCTGTCAGTCTGTCAGTCTGTCAGTCTGTCAGTCTTCTGTCAGTCTGTCAGTCTGTCAGTCTGTCAGTCTGTCAGTCTGTCAGTCTGTCAGTCTGTCAGTCTGTCAGTCTGTCAGTCTGTCAGTCTGTCAGTCTGTCAGTCTGTCAGTCTGTCAGTCTGTCAGTCTGTCAGTCTGTCAGTCTGTCAGTCTGTCAGTCTGTCAGTCTGTCAGTCTGTCAGTCTGTCAGTCTGTCAGTCTGTCAGTCTGTCAGTCTGTCAGTCTGTCAGTCTGTCAGTCTGTCAGTCTGTCAGTCTGTCAGTCTGTCAGTCTGTCAGTCTGTCAGTCTGTCAGTCTGTCAGTCTGTCAGTCTGTCAGTCTGTCAGTCTGTCAGTCTGTCAGTCTGTCAGTCTGTCAGTCTGTCAGTCTGTCAGTCTGTCAGTCTGTCAGTCTGTCAGTCTGTCAGTCTGTCAGTCTGTCTGTCAGTCTGTCAGTCTGTCAGTCTGTCAGTCTGTCAGTCTGTCAGTCTGTCAGTCTGTCAGTCTGTCAGTCTGTCAGTCTGTCAGTCTGTCAGTCTGTCAGTCTGTCAGTCTGTCAGTCTGTCAGTCTGTCAGTCTGTCAGTCTGTCAGTCTGTCAGTCTGTCAGTCTGTCAGTCTGTCAGTCTGTCAGTCTGTCAGTCTGTCAGTCTGTCAGTCTGTCAGTCTGTCAGTCTGTCAGTCTGTCAGTCTGTCAGTCTGTCAGTCTGTCAGTCTGTCAGTCTGTCAGTCTGTCAGTCTGTCAGTCTGTCAGTCTGTCAGTCTGTCAGTCTGTCAGTCTGTCAGTCTGTCAGTCTGTCAGTCTGTCAGTCTGTCAGTCTGTCAGTCTGTCAGTCTGTCAGTCTGTCAGTCTGTCAGTCTGTCAGTCTGTCAGTCTGTCAGTCTGTCAGTCTGTCAGTCTGTCAGTCTGTCAGTCTGTCAGTCTGTCAGTCTGTCAGTCTGTCAGTCTGTCAGTCTGTCAGTCTGTCAGTCTGTCAGTCTGTCAGTCTGTCAGTCTGTCAGTCTGTCAGTCTGTCAGTCTGTCAGTCTGTCAGTCTGTCAGTCTGTCAGTCTGTCAGTCTGTCAGTCTGTCAGTCTGTCAGTCTGTCAGTCTGTCAGTCTGTCAGTCTGTCAGTCTGTCAGTCTGTCAGTCTGTCAGTCTGTCAGTCTGTCAGTCTGTCAGTCTGTCAGTCTGTCAGTCTGTCAGTCTGTCAGTCTGTCAGTCTGTCAGTCTGTCAGTCTGTCAGTCTGTCAGTCTGTCAGTCTGTCAGTCTGTCAGTCTGTCAGTCTGTCAGTCTGTCAGTCTGTCAGTCTGTCAGTCTGTCAGTCTGTCAGTCTGTCAGTCTGTCAGTCTGTCAGTCTGTCAGTCTGTCAGTCTGTCAGTCTGTCAGTCTGTCAGTCTGTCAGTCTGTCAGTCTGTCAGTCTGTCAGTCTGTCAGTCTGTCAGTCTGTCAGTCTGTCAGTCTGTCAGTCTGTCAGTCTGTCAGTCTGTCAGTCTGTCAGTCTGTCAGTCTGTCAGTCTGTCAGTCTGTCAGTCTGTCAGTCTGTCAGTCTGTCAGTCTGTCAGTCTGTCAGTCTGTCAGTCTGTCAGTCTGTCAGTCTGTCAGTCTGTCAGTCTGTCAGTCTGTCAGTCTGTCAGTCTGTCAGTCTGTCAGTCTGTCAGTCTGTCAGTCTGTCAGTCTGTCAGTCTGTCAGTCTGTCAGTCTGTCAGTCTGTCAGTCTGTCAGTCTGTCAGTCTGTCAGTCTGTCAGTCTGTCAGTCTGTCAGTCTGTCAGTCTGTCAGTCTGTCAGTCTGTCAGTCTGTCAGTCTGTCAGTCTGTCAGTCTGTCAGTCTGTCAGTCTGTCAGTCTGTCAGTCTGTCAGTCTGTCAGTCTGTCAGTCTGTCAGTCTGTCAGTCTGTCAGTCTGTCAGTCTGTCAGTCTGTCAGTCTGTCAGTCTGTCAGTCTGTCAGTCTGTCAGTCTGTCAGTCTGTCAGTCTGTCAGTCTGTCAGTCTGTCAGTCTGTCAGTCTGTCAGTCTGTCAGTCTGTCAGTCTGTCAGTCTGTCAGTCTGTCAGTCTGTCAGTCTGTCAGTCTGTCAGTCTGTCAGTCTGTCAGTCTGTCAGTCTGTCAGTCTGTCAGTCTGTCAGTCTGTCAGTCTGTCAGTCTGTCAGTCTGTCAGTCTGTCAGTCTGTCAGTCTGTCAGTCTGTCAGTCTGTCAGTCTGTCAGTCTGTCAGTCTGTCAGTCTGTCAGTCTGTCAGTCTGTCAGTCTGTCAGTCTGTCAGTCTGTCAGTCTGTCAGTCTGTCAGTCTGTCAGTCTGTCAGTCTGTCAGTCTGTCAGTCTGTCAGTCTGTCAGTCTGTCAGTCTGTCAGTCTGTCAGTCTGTCAGTCTGTCAGTCTGTCAGTCTGTCAGTCTGTCAGTCTGTCAGTCTGTCAGTCTGTCAGTCTGTCAGTCTGTCAGTCTGTCAGTCTGTCAGTCTGTCAGTCTGTCAGTCTGTCAGTCTGTCAGTCTGTCAGTCTGTCAGTCTGTCAGTCTGTCAGTCTGTCAGTCTGTCAGTCTGTCAGTCTGTCAGTCTGTCAGTCTGTCAGTCTGTCAGTCTGTCAGTCTGTCAGTCTGTCAGTCTGTCAGTCTGTCAGTCTGTCAGTCTGTCAGTCTGTCAGTCTGTCAGTCTGTCAGTCTGTCAGTCTGTCAGTCTGTCAGTCTGTCAGTCTGTCAGTCTGTCAGTCTGTCAGTCTGTCAGTCTGTCAGTCTGTCAGTCTGTCAGTCTGTCAGTCTGTCAGTCTGTCAGTCTGTCAGTCTGTCAGTCTGTCAGTCTGTCAGTCTGTCAGTCTGTCAGTCTGTCAGTCTGTCAGTCTGTCAGTCTGTCAGTCTGTCAGTCTGTCAGTCTGTCAGTCTGTCAGTCTGTCAGTCTGTCAGTCTGTCAGTCTGTCAGTCTGTCAGTCTGTCAGTCTGTCAGTCTGTCAGTCTGTCAGTCTGTCAGTCTGTCAGTCTGTCAGTCTGTCAGTCTGTCAGTCTGTCAGTCTGTCAGTCTGTCAGTCTGTCAGTCTGTCAGTCTGTCAGTCTGTCAGTCTGTCAGTCTGTCAGTCTGTCAGTCTGTCAGTCTGTCAGTCTGTCAGTCTGTCAGTCTGTCAGTCTGTCAGTCTGTCAGTCTGTCAGTCTGTCAGTCTGTCAGTCTGTCAGTCTGTCAGTCTGTCAGTCTGTCAGTCTGTCAGTCTGTCAGTCTGTCAGTCTGTCAGTCTGTCAGTCTGTCAGTCTGTCAGTCTGTCAGTCTGTCAGTCTGTCAGTCTGTCAGTCTGTCAGTCTGTCAGTCTGTCAGTCTGTCAGTCTGTCAGTCTGTCAGTCTGTCAGTCTGTCAGTCTGTCAGTCTGTCAGTCTGTCAGTCTGTCAGTCTGTCAGTCTGTCAGTCTGTCAGTCTGTCAGTCTGTCAGTCTGTCAGTCTGTCAGTCTGTCAGTCTGTCAGTCTGTCAGTCTGTCAGTCTGTCAGTCTGTCAGTCTGTCAGTCTGTCAGTCTGTCAGTCTGTCAGTCTGTCAGTCTGTCAGTCTGTCAGTCTGTCAGTCTGTCAGTCTGTCAGTCTGTCAGTCTGTCAGTCTGTCAGTCTGTCAGTCTGTCAGTCTGTCAGTCTGTCAGTCTGTCAGTCTGTCAGTCTGTCAGTCTGTCAGTCTGTCAGTCTGTCAGTCTGTCAGTCTGTCAGTCTGTCAGTCTGTCAGTCTGTCAGTCTGTCAGTCTGTCAGTCTGTCAGTCTGTCAGTCTGTCAGTCTGTCAGTCTGTCAGTCTGTCAGTCTGTCAGTCTGTCAGTCTGTCAGTCTGTCAGTCTGTCAGTCTGTCAGTCTGTCAGTCTGTCAGTCTGTCAGTCTGTCAGTCTGTCAGTCTGTCAGTCTGTCAGTCTGTCAGTCTGTCAGTCTGTCAGTCTGTCAGTCTGTCAGTCTGTCAGTCTGTCAGTCTGTCAGTCTGTCAGTCTGTCAGTCTGTCAGTCTGTCAGTCTGTCAGTCTGTCAGTCTGTCAGTCTGTCAGTCTGTCAGTCTGTCAGTCTGTCAGTCTGTCAGTCTGTCAGTCTGTCAGTCTGTCAGTCTGTCAGTCTGTCAGTCTGTCAGTCTGTCAGTCTGTCAGTCTGTCAGTCAGTCAGTCTGTCAGTCAGTCTGTCAGTCTGTCAGTCTGTCAGTCTGTCGTCTGTCAGTCCTGTCAGTCTGTCAGTCTGTCAGTCTGTCAGTCTGTCAGTCTGTCAGTCTGTCAGTCTGTCAGTCTGTCAGTCTGTCAGTCTGTCAGTCTGTCAGTCTGTCAGGTCTGTCAGTCGTCTGTCAGTCTGTCAGTCCTGTCAGTCTGTCAGTCTGTCAGTCTGTCAGTCTGTCAGTCTGTCAGTCTGTCAGTCTGTCAGTCTGTCAGTCTCAGTCTGTCAGTCTGTCAGTCTGTCAGTCTGTCAGTCTGTCAGTCTGTCAGTCTGTCAGTCTGTCAGTCTGTCAGTCTGTCAGTCTGTCAGTCTGTCAGTCTGTCAGTCTGTCAGTCTGTCAGTCTGTCAGTCTGTCAGTCTGTCAGTCTGTCAGTCTGTCAGTCTGTCAGTCTGTCAGTCTGTCAGTCTGTCAGTCTGTCAGTCTGTCAGTCTGTCAGTCTGTCAGTCTGTCAGTCTGTCAGTCTGTCAGTCTGTCAGTCTGTCAGTCTGTCAGTCTGTCAGTCTGTCAGTCTGTCAGTCTGTCAGTCTGTCAGTCTGTCAGTCTGTCAGTCTGTCAGTCTGTCAGTCTGTCAGTCTGTCAGTCTGTCAGTCTGTCAGTCTGTCAGTCTGTCAGTCTGTCAGTCTGTCTGTCAGTCTGTCAGTCTGTCAGTCTGTCAGTCTGTCAGTCTGTCAGTCGTCAGTCTTCAGTCTGTCTGTCTGTCAGTCTGTCGAGTCTGTCAGTCTGTCAGTCTGTCAGTCTGTCAGTCTGTCAGTCTGTCAGTCTGTCAGTCTGTCAGTCTGTCAGTCTGTCAGTCTGTCAGTCTGTCAGTCTGTCAGTCTGTCAGTCTGTCAGTCTGTCAGTCTGTCAGTCTGTCAGTCTGTCAGTCTGTCAGTCTGTCAGTCTGTCAGTCTGTCAGTCTGTCAGTCTGTCAGTCTGTCAGTCTGTCAGTCTGTCAGTCTGTCAGTCTGTCAGTCTGTCAGTCTGTCAGTCTGTCAGTCTGTCAGTCTGTCAGTCTGTCAGTCTGTCAGTCTGTCAGTCTGTCAGTCTGTCAGTCTGTCAGTCTGTCAGTCTGTCAGTCTGTCAGTCTGTCAGTCTGTCAGTCTGTCAGTCTGTCAGTCTGTCAGTCTGTCAGTCTGTCAGTCTGTCAGTCTGTCAGTCTGTCGTCGTCAGTCTGTCAGTCTGTCAGTCTGTCAGTCTGTCAGTCTGTCAGTCTGTCAGTCTGTCAGTCTGTCAGTCTGTCAGTCTGTCAGTCTGTCAGTCTGTCAGTCTGTCAGTCTGTCAGTCTGTCAGTCTGTCAGTCTGTCAGTCTGTCAGTCTGTCAGTCTGTCAGTCTGTCAGTCTGTCAGTCTGTCAGTCTGTCATTCTGTCAGTCTGTCAGTCTGTCAGTCTGATCAGTCTGTCAAGTCTGTCAGTCTGTCAGTCTGTCAGTCTGTCAGTCTGTCAGTCTGTCAGTCTGTCAGTCTGTCAGTCTGTCAGTCTGTCAGTCTGTCAGTCTGTCAGTCTGTCAGTCTGTCAGTCTGTCAGTCTGTCAGTCTGTCAGTCTGTCAGTCTGTCAGTCTGTCAGTCTCTGTCAGTCTGTCAGTCGTCAGTCTGTCAGTCTGTCAGTCTGTCAGTCTGGTCAGTCTGTCAGTCTGTCAGTCTGTCAGTCTGTCAGTCTGTCAGTCTGTCAGTCTGTCAGTCTGTCATCTTCAGTCTGTCAGTCTGTCAGTCTGTCAGTCTGTCAGTCTGTCAGTCTGTCAGTCTGTCAGTCTGTCAGTCTGTCAGTCTGTCAGTCTGTCAGTCTGTCAGTCTGTCAGTCTGTCCAGTCTGTCAGTCTGTCAGTCTGTCAGTCTGTCAGTCTGTCAGTCTGTCAGTCTGTCAGTCTGTCAGTCTGTCAGTCTGTCAGTCTGTCAGTCTGTCAGTCTGTCAGTCTGTCAGTCTGTCAGTCTGTCGTCTGTCAGTCTGTCAGTCTGTCAGTCTGTCAGTCTGTCAGTCTGTCAGTCTGTCAGTCTGTCAGTCTGTCAGTCTGTCAGTCTGTCAGTCTGTCAGTCTGTCAGTCTGTCAGTCTGTCAGTCTGTCAGTCTGTCAGTCTGTCAGTCTGTCAGTCTGTCAGTCTGTCAGTCTGTCAGTCTGTCAGTCTGTCAGTCTGTCAGTCTGTCAGTCTGTCAGTCCTGTCAGTCTGTCAGTCTGTCAGTCTGTCAGTCTGTCAGTCTGTCAGTCTGTCAGTCTGTCAGTCTGTCAGTCTGTCAGTCTGTCAGTCTGTCAGTCTGTCAGTCTGTCAGTCTGTCAGTCTGTCAGTCTGTCAGTCTGTCAGTCTGTCAGTCTGTCAGTCTGTCAGTCTGTCAGTCTGTCAGTCTGTCAGTCTGTCAGTCTGTCAGTCTGTCAGTAGTCTGTCAGTCTGTCAGTCTGTCAGTCTGTCAGTCTGTCTGTCAGTCTGTCAGTCTGTCAGTCTGTCAGTCTGTCAGTCTGTCAGTCTGTCAGTCTGTCAGTCTGTCAGTCTGTCAGTCTGTCAGTCTGTCAGTCTGTCAGTCTGTCAGTCTGTCAGTCTGTCAGTCTGTCAGTCTGTCAGTCTGTCAGTCTGTCAGTCTGTCAGTCTGTCAGTCTGTCAGTCTGTCAGTCTGTCAGTCTGTCAGTCTGTCAGTCTGTCAGTCTGTCAGTCTGTCAGTCTGTCAGTCTGTCAGTCTGTCAGTCTGTCAGTCTGTCAGTCTGTCAGTCTGTCAGTCTGTCAGTCTGTCAGTCTGTCAGTCTGTCAGTCTGTCAGTCTGTCAGTCTGTCATCGTCAGTTGTCAGTCTGTCAGTCTGTCAGTCTGTCAGTCTGTCAGTCTGTCAGTCTGTCAGTCTGTCAGTCTGTCAGTCTGTCAGTCTGTCAGTCTGTCAGTCTGTCAGTCTGTCAGTCTGTCAGTCTGTCAGTCTGTCAGTCTGTCAGTCTGTCAGTCTGTCAGTCTGTCAGTCTGTCAGTCTGTCAGTCTGTCAGTCTGTCAGTCTGTCAGTCTGTCAGTCTGTCAGTCTGTCAGTCTGTCAGTCTGTCAGTCTGTCAGTCTGTCAGTCTGTCAGTCTGTCAGTCTGTCAGTCTGTCAGTCTGTCAGTCTGTCAGTCTGTCAGTCTGTCAGTCTGTCAGTCTGTCAGTCTGTCAGTCTGTCAGTCTGTCAGTCTGTCAGTCTGTCAGTCTGTCAGTCTGTCAGTCTGTCAGTCTGTCAGTCTGTCAGTCTGTCAGTCTGTCAGTCTGTCAGTCTGTCAGTCTGTCAGTCTGTCAGTCTGTCAGTCTGTCAGTCTGTCAGTCTGTCAGTCTGTCAGTCTGTCAGTCTGTCAGTCTGTCAGTCTGTCAGTCTGTCAGTCTGTCAGTCTGTCAGTCTGTCAGTCTGTCAGTCTGTCAGTCTGTCAGTCTGTCAGTCTGTCAGTCTGTCAGTCTGTCAGTCTGTCAGTCTGTCAGTCTGTCAGTCTGTCAGTCTGTCAGTCTGTCAGTCTGTCAGTCTGTCAGTCTGTCAGTCTGTCAGTCTGTCAGTCTGTCAGTCTGTCAGTCTGTCAGTCTGTCAGTCTGTCAGTCTGTCAGTCTGTCAGTCTGTCAGTCTGTCAGTCTGTCAGTCTGTCAGTCTGTCAGTCTGTCAGTCTGTCAGTCTGTCAGTCTGTCAGTCTGTCAGTCTGTCAGTCTGTCAGTCTGTCAGTCTGTCAGTCTGTCAGTCTGTCAGTCCTGTCAGTCTGTCAGTCTGTCATCTGTCAGTCTGTCAGTCTGTCAGTCTGTCAGTCTGTCAGTCTGTCAGTCTGTCAGTCTGTCAGTCTGTCAGTCTGTCAGTCTGTCAGTCTGTCAGTCTGTCAGTCTGTCAGTCTGTCAGTCTGTCAGTCTGTCAGTCTGTCAGTCTGTCAGTCTGTCAGTCTGTCAGTCTTCAGTCTGTCAGTCTGTCAGTCTGTCAGTCTGTCAGTCTGTCAGTCTGTCAGTCTGTCAGTCTGTCAGTCTGTCAGTCTGTCAGTCTGCAGTCTGTCAGTCTGTCAGTCTGTCAGTCTGTCAGTCTGTCAGTCTGTCAGTCTGTCAGTCTGTCAGTCTGTCAGTCTGTCAGTCTGTCAGTCTGTCAGTCTGTCAGTCTGTCAGTCTGTCAGTCTGTCAGTCTGTCAGTCTGTCAGTCTGTCAGTCTGTCAGTCTGTCAGTCTGTCAGTCTGTCAGTCTGTCAGTCTGTCAGTCTGTCAGTCTCGTCTGTCTGTCAGTCTGTCAGTCTGTCAGTCTGTCAGTCTGTCAGTCTGTCAGTCTGTCAGTCTGTCAGTCTGTCAGTCTGTCAGTCTGTCAGTCTGTCAGTCTGTCAGTCTGTCAGTCTGTCAGTCTGTCAGTCTGTCAGTCTGTCAGTCTGTCAGTCTGTCAGGCTGTCAGTCTGTCAGTCTGTCAGTCTGTCAGTCTGTCTGTCAGTCTGTCAGTCTGTCAGTCTGTCAGTCCTGTCAGCTCTGTCAGTCTGTCAGTCTGTCAGTCTGTCAGTCGGTCAGTCTGTCAGTCTGTCAGTCTGTCAGTCTGTCAGTCTGTCAGTCTGTCAGTCTGTCAGTCTGTCAGTCTGTCAGTCTGTCAGTCTGTCAGTCTGTCAGTCTCTGTCAGTCTGTCAGTCTGTCAGTCTGTCAGTCTGTCAGTCTGTCAGTCTGTCAGTCTGTCAGTCTGTCAGTCTGTCAGTCTGTCAGTCTGTCAGTCTGTCAGTCTGTCAGTCTGTCAGTCTGTCAGTCTGTCAGTCTGTCAGTCTGTCAGTCTGTCAGTCTGTCAGTCTGTCAGTCTGTCAGTCTGTCAGTCAGTCTGTCAGTCTGTCAGTCTGTCAGTCTGTCAGTCTGTCAGTCTGTCAGTCTGTCAGTCTGTCAGTCTGTCAGTCTGTCAGTCTGTCAGTCTGTCAGTCTGTCAGTCTGTCAGTCTGTCAGTCTGTCAAGTCTGTCAGTCTGTCAGTCTGTCAGTCTGTCAGTCTGTCAGTCTGTCAGTCTGTCAGTCTGTCAGTCTGTCAGTCTGTCAGTCTGTCAGTCTGTCAGTCTGTCAGTCTGTCAGTCTGTCAGTCTGTCAGTCTGTCAGTCTGTCAGTCTGTCAGTCTGTCAGTCTGTCTGTCAGTCTGTCAGTCTGTCAGTCTGTCAGTCTGTCAGTCTGTCAGTCTGTCAGTCTGTCAGTCTGTCAGTCTGTCAGTCTGTCAGTCTGTCAGTCTGTCAGTCTGTCAGTCTGTCAGTCTGTCAGTCTGTCAGTCTGTCAGTCTGTCAGTCTGTCAGTCTGTCAGTCTGTCAGTCTGTCAGTCTGTCAGTCCTGTCAGTCTGTCAGTCTGTCAGTCTGTCAGTCTGTCAGTCTGTCAGTCTGTCAGTCTGTCAGTCTGTCAGTCTGTCAGTCTGTCAGTCTGTCAGTCTGTCAGTCTGTGTCAGTCTGTCAGTCTGTCAGTCTGTCAGTCTGTCAGTCTGTCAGTCTGTCAGTCTGTCAGTCTGTCAGTCTGTCAGTCTGTCAGTCTGTCAGTCTGTCAGTCTGTCAGTCTGTCAGTCTGTCAGTCTGTCAGTCTGTCATCTGTCAGTCTGTCAGTCTGTCAGTCTGTCAGTCTGTCAGTCTGTCAGTCTGTCAGTCTGTCAGTCTGTCAGTCTGTCAGTCTGTCAGTCTGTCAGTCTGTCAGTCTGTCAGTCTGTCAGTCTGTCAGTCTGTCAGTCTGTCAGTCTGTCAGTCTGTCAGTCTGTCAGTCTGTCAGTCTGTCAGTCTGTCAGTCTGTCAGTCTGTCAGTCTGTCAGTCTGTCAGTCTGTCAGTCTGTCAGTCTGTCAGTCTGTCAGTCTGTCAGTCTGTCAGTCTGTCAGTCTGTCAGTCTGTCAGTCTGTCAGTCTGTCAGTCTGTCAGTCTGTCAGTCTGTCAGTCTGTCAGTCTGTCAGTCTGTCAGTCTGTCAGTCTGTCAGTCTGTCAGTCTGTCAGTCTGTCAGTCTGTCAGTCTGTCAGTCTGTCAGTCTGTCTGTCTGTCAGTCTGTCAGTCTGTCAGTCTGTCAGTCTGTCAGTCTGTCAGTCTGTCAGTCTGTCAGTCTGTCAGTCTGTCAGATCTGTCAGTCTGTCAGTCTGTCTAGTCTGTCAGTCTGTCAGTCTGTCAGTCTGTCAGTCTGTCAGTCTGTCAGTCTGTCAGTCTGTCAGTCTGTCAGTCTGTCAGTCTGTCAGTCTGTCAGTCTGTCAGTCTGTCAGTCTGTCAGTCTGTCAGTCTGTCAGTCTGTCAGTCTGTCAGTCTGTCAGTCTGTCAGTCTGTCAGTCTGTCAGTCTGTCAGTCTGTCAGTCTGTCAGTCTGTCAGTCTGTCAGTCTGTCAGTCTGTCAGTCTGTCAGTCTGTCAGTCTGTCAGTCTGTCAGTCTGTCAGTCTGTCAGTCTGTCAGTCTGTCAGTCTGTCAGTCTGTCAGTCTGTCAGTCTGTCAGTCTGTCAGTCTGTCAGTCTGTCAGTCTGTCAGTCTGTCAGTCTGTCAGTCTGTCAGTCTGTCAGTCTGTCAGTCAGTCAGTCTGTCAGTCTGTCAGTCTGTCAGTCTGTCAGTCTGTCAGTCTGTCAGTCTGTCAGTCTGTCAGTCTGTCAGTCTGTCAGTCTGTCAGTCTGTCAGTCTGTCAGTCTGTCAGTCGTGTCAGTCTGTCAGTCTGTCAGTCTGTCAGTCGTCAGTCTGTCAGTCTGTCAGTCTGTCAGTCTGTCAGTCTGTCAGTCTGTCAGTCTGTCAGTCTGTCAGTCTGTCAGTCTGTCAGTCTGTCAGTCTGTCAGTCTGTCAGTCTGTCAGTCTGTCAGTCTGTCTGTCAGTCTGTCAGTCTGTCAGATCTGTCAGTCTGTCAGTCTGTCAGTCTGTCAGTCTGTCAGTCTGTCAGTCTGTCAGTCTGTCAGTCTGTCAGTCTGTCAGTCTGTCAGTCTGTCAGTCTGTCAGTCTGTCAGTCTGTCAGTCTGTCAGTCTGTCAGTCTGTCAGCCTGTCAGTCTGTCTGTCTGTCAGTCTGTCAGTCTGTCAGTCTGTCAGTCTGTCAGTCTGTCAGTCTGTCAGTCTGTCAGTCTGTCAGTCTGTCAGTCTGTCAGTCTGTCAGTCTGTCAGTCTGTCAGTCTGGCAGTCTGTCAGTCTGTCAGTCTGTCAGTCTGTCAGTCTGTCAGTCTGTCGTGGTCTGTCAGTCTGTCAGTCTGTCAGTCTGTCAGTCTGTCAGTCTGTCAGTCTGTCAGTCTGTCAGTCTGTCAGTCTGTCAGTGTCTGTCAGTCTGTCAGTCGTCAGTCCTGGCAGTCTGTCAGTCTGTCAGTCTGTCTGTCTGTCAGTCTGTCAGTCTGTCAGTCTGTCAGTCTGTCAGTCTGTCAGTCTGTCAGTCTGTCAGTCTGTCAGTCTGTCAGTCTGTCAGTCTGTCAGTCTGTCAGTCTGTCAGTCTGTCAGTCTGTCAGGTCTGTCAGTCTGTCAGTCTGGTCAGTCTGTCAGTCTGTCAGTCTGTCAGGTCTGTCAGTCTGTCAGTCTGTCAGTCTGTCAGTCTGTCAGTCTGTCAGTCTGTCAGGTCTGTCAGTCTGTCAGTCTGTCAGTCTGTCAGTCTGTCAGTCTGTCAGTCTGTCAGTCTGTCAGTCTGTCAGTCTGTCAGTCTGTCAGTCTGTCAGTCTGTCAGTCTGTCAGTCTGTCAGTCTGTCAGTCTGTCAGTCTGTCAGTCTGTCAGTCTGTCAGGTCTGTCAGTCTGTCAGTCTGTCAGTCTGTCAGTCTGTCAGTCTGTCAGTCTGTCAGTCTGTCAGTCTGTCAGTCTGTCAGTCTGTCTCAGTCTGTCAGTCTGTCAGCTGTCAGTCTGTCAGTCTGTCAGTCTGTCAGTCTGTCAGTGCGGTCAGTCTGTCAGTCTGTCAGTCTGTCAGTCTGTCAGTCTGTCAGTCTGTCAGTCTCTGTCAGTCTGTCAGTCTGTCAGTATGTCAGTCTGTCAGTCTGTCAGTCTGTCAGTCTGTCAGTCTGTCAGTCTGTCAGTCTGTCAGTCTGTCGTCTGTCAGTCTGTCAGTCTGTCAGTCTGTCAGTCTGTCAGTCTGTCAGTCTGTCAGTCTGTCAGTCTGTCAGTCTGTCAGTCTGTCAGTCTGTCAGTCTGTCAGTCTGTCAGTCTGTCAGTCTGTCAGTCTGTCAGTCTGTCAGTCTGTCAGTCTGTCAGTCTGTCAGTCTGTCAGTCTGTCAGTCTGTCAGTCTGTCAGTCTGTCAGTCTGTCAGTCTGTCAGTCTGTCAGTCTGTCAGTCTGTCAGTCTGTCAGTCTGTCAGTCTGTCAGTCTGTCAGTCTGTCAGTCTGTCAGTCTGTCAGTCTGTCAGTCTGTCAGTCTGTCAGTCTGTCAGTCTGTCAGTCTGTCAGTCTGTCAGTCTGTCAGTCTGTCAGTCTGTCAGTCTGTCAGTCTGTCAGTCTGTCAGTCTGTCAGTCTGTCAGTCTGTCAGTCTGTCAGTCTGTCAGTCTGTCAGTCTGTCAGTCTGTCAGTCTGTCAGTCTGTCAGTCTGTCAGTCTGTCAGTCTGTCTAGTCTGTCTGTCAGTCTGTCAGTCTGTCAGTCTGTCAGTCTGTCAGTCTGTCAGTCTGTCAGTCTGTCAGTCTGTCAGTCTGTCAGTCTGTCAGTCTGTCAGTCTGTCAGTCTGTCAGTCTGTCAGTCTGTCAGTCTGTCAGTCTGTCAGTCTGTCAGTCTGTCAGTCTGTCAGTCTGTCAGTCTGTCAGTCTGTCAGTCTGTCAGTCTGTCAGTCTGTCAGTCTGTCAGTCTGTCAGTCTGTCAGTCTGTCAGTCTGTCAGTCTGTCAGTCTGTCAGTCTGTCAGTCTGTCAGTCTGTCAGTCTGTCAGTCTGTCAGTCTGTCAGTCTGTCAGTCTGTCAGTCTGTCAGTCTGTCAGTCTGTCAGTCTGTCAGTCTGTCAGTCTGTCAGTCTGTCAGTCTGTCAGTCTGTCAGTCTGTCAGTCTGTCAGTCTGTCAGTCTGTCAGTCTGTGTCAGTCTGTCAGTCTGTCAGTCTGTCAGTCTGTCAGTCTGTCAGTCTGTCAGTCTGTCAGTCTGTCAGTCTGTCAGTCTGTCAGTCTGTCAGTCTGTCAGTCTGTCAGTCTGTCAGTCTGTCAGTCTGTCAGTCTGTCAGTCTGTCAGTCTGTCAGTCTGTCAGTCTGTCAGTCTGTCAGTCTGTCAGTCTGTCAGTCTGTCAGTCTGTCAGTCTGTCAGTCTGTCAGTCTGTCAGTCTGTCAGTCTGTCAGTCTGTCAGTCTGTCAGTCTGTCAGTCTGTCAGTCTGTCAGTCTGTCAGTCTGTCAGTCTGTCAGTCTGTCAGTCTGTCAGTCTGTCAGTCTGTCAGTCTGTCAGTCTGTCAGTCTGTCAGTCTGTCAGTCTGTCAGTCTGTCAGTCTGTCAGTCTGTCAGTCTGTCAGTCTGTCAGTCTGTCAGTCTGTCAGTCTGTCAGTCTGTCAGTCTGTCAGTCTGTCAGTCTGTCAGTCTGTCAGTCTGTCAGTCTGTCAGTCTGTCAGTCTGTCAGTCTGTCAGTCTGTCAGTCTGTCAGTCTGTCAGTCTGTCAGTCTGTCAGTCTGTCAGTCTGTCAGTCTGTCAGTCTGTCAGTCTGTCAGTCTGTCAGTCTGTCAGTCTGTCAGTCTGTCAGTCTGTCAGTCTGTCAGTCTGTCAGTCTGTCAGTCTGTCAGTCTGTCAGTCTGTCAGTCTGTCAGTCTGTCAGTCTGTCAGTCTGTCAGTCTGTCAGTCTGTCAGTCTGTCAGTCTGTCAGTCTGTCAGTCTGTCAGTCTGTCAGTCTGTCAGTCTGTCAGTCTGTCAGTCTGTCAGTCTGTCAGTCTGTCAGTCTGTCAGTCTGTCAGTCTGTCAGTCTGTCAGTCTGTCAGTCTGTCAGTCTGTCAGTCTGTCAGTCTGTCAGTCTGTCAGTCTGTCAGTCTGTCAGTCTGTCAGTCTGTCAGTCTGTCAGTCTGTCAGTCTGTCAGTCTGTCAGTCTGTCAGTCTGTCAGTCTGTCAGTCTGTCAGTCTGTCAGTCTGTCAGTCTGTCAGTCTGTCAGTCTGTCAGTCTGTCAGTCTGTCAGTCTGTCAGTCTGTCAGTCTGTCAGTCTGTCAGTCTGTCAGTCTGTCAGTCTGTCAGTCTGTCAGTCTGTCAGTCTGTCAGTCTGTCAGTCTGTCAGTCTGTCAGTCTGTCAGTCTGTCAGTCTGTCAGTCTGTCAGTCTGTCAGTCTGTCAGTCTGTCAGTCTGTCAGTCTGTCAGTCTGTCAGTCTGTCAGTCTGTCAGTCTGTCAGTCTGTCAGTCTGTCAGTCTGTCAGTCTGTCAGTCTGTCAGTCTGTCAGTCTGTCAGTCTGTCAGTCTGTCAGTCTGTCAGTCTGTCAGTCTGTCAGTCTGTCAGTCTGTCAGTCTGTCAGTCTGTCTGTCTGTCAGTCTGTCAGTCTGTCAGTCTGTCAGTCTGTCAGTCTGTCAGTCTGTCAGTCTGTCAGTCTGTCAGTCTGTCAGTCTGTCAGTCTGTCAGTCTGTCAGTCTGTCAGTCTGTCAGTCTGTCAGTCTGTCAGTCTGTCAGTCTGTCAGTCTGTCAGTCTGTCAGTCTGTCAGTCTGTCAGTCTGTCAGTCTGTCAGTCTGTCAGTCTGTCAGTCTGTCAGTCTGTCAGTCTGTCAGTCTGTCAGTCTGTCAGTCTGTCAGTCTGTCAGTCTGTCAGTCTGTCAGTCTGTCAGTCTGTCAGTCTGTCAGTCTGTCAGTCTGTCAGTCTGTCAGTCTGTCAGTCTGTCAGTCTGTCAGTCTGTCAGTCTGTCAGTCTGTCAGTCTGTCAGTCTGTCAGTCTGTCAGTCTGTCAGTCTGTCAGTCTGTCAGTCTGTCAGTCTGTCAGTCTGTCAGTCTGTCAGTCTGTCAGTCTGTCAGTCTGTCAGTCTGTCAGTCTGTCAGTCTGTCAGTCTGTCAGTCTGTCAGTCTGTCAGTCTGTCAGTCTGTCAGTCTGTCAGTCTGTCAGTCTGTCAGTCTGTCAGTCTGTCAGTCTGTCAGTCTGTCAGTCTGTCAGTCTGTCAGTCTGTCAGTCTGTCAGTCTGTCAGTCTGTCAGTCTGTCAGTCGGTCAGTCTGTCAGTCTGTCAGTCTGTCAGTCTGTCAGTCTGTCAGTCTGGCAGTCTGGCAGTCTGACAGTCTGTCAGTCTGTCAGTCTGTCAGTCTGTCAGTCTGTCAGTCTGTCAGTCTGTCAGTCTGTCAGTCTGTCAGTCTGTCAGTCTGTCAGTCTGTCAGTCTGTCAGTCTGTCAGTCTGTCAGTCTGTCAGTCTGTCAGTCTGTCAGTCTGTCAGTCTGTCAGTCTGTCAGTCTGTCAGTCTGTCAGTCTGTCAGTCTGTCAGTCTGTCAGTCTGTCAGTCTGTCAGTCTGTCAGTCTGTTAGTCTGTCAGTCTGTCAGTCTGTCGGTCTGTCAGTCTGTCAGTCTGCCAGTCTGTCAGTCTGTCAGTCTGTCAGTCTGTCAGTCTGTCAGTCTGTCAGTCTGTCAGTCTGTCAGTCTGTCAGTCTGTCAGTCTGTCAGTCTGTCAGTCTGTCAGTCTGTCAGTCTGTCAGTCTGTCAGTCTGTCAGTCTGCCAGTCTGCCAGTCTGTCAGTCTGTCTGTCTGTCAGTCTGTCAGTCTGTCAGTCTGTCAGTCTGTCAGTCTGTCAGTCTGTCAGTCTGTCAGTCTGTTAGTCTGTCAGTCTGTCAGTCTGTCAGTCTGTCAGTCTGTCAGTCTGTCAGTCTGTCAGTCTGTCAGTCTGTCAGTCTGTCAGTCTGTCAGTCTGTCAGTCTGTCAGTCTGTCAGTCTGTCAGTCTGTCAGTCTGTCAGTCTGTCAGTCTGTCAGTCTGTCAGTCTGTCAGTCAGTCTGTCAGTCTGTCAGTCTGTCAGTCTGTCAGTCTGTCAGTCTGTCAGTCTGTCAGTCTGTCAGTCTGTCAGTCTGTCAGTCTGTCAGTCTGTCAGTCTGTCAGTCTGTCAGTCTGTCAGTCTGTCAGTCTGTCAGTCTGTCAGTCTGTCAGTCTGTCAGTCTGTCAGTCTGTCAGTCTGTCAGTCTGTCAGTCTGTCAGTCTGTCAGTCTGTCAGTCTGTCAGTCTGTCAGTCTGTCAGTCTGTCAGTCTGTCAGTCTGTCAGTCTGTCAGTCTGTCAGTCTTTCAGTCTTTCAGTCTGTCAGTCTGTCAGACTGTTACGGTTTTCTTATTCTTTGGCTTTCTCGGTAACGGTACATTGGATTTAGGTCAAATTTTATATCTGCGAAGATCTAAGTAGCCAAACTAATTCTGGGTATTAACATTTTAAATATCTTTTTTTTATAATTAAAATTAATTTAAAATTTTTGTTTTTTAAATCAGTATTTTTGAAACTAAGCAAAAAAATAATTTTAAATTTTACGGTCACATGTATATTATTAAACTCTAAAAAACTGCATACCAAAAATTCAAAAAAAGTTTCTTTCCAACAAACTAAAAATAAAAACCGGATTCGTCAAAATCCGTCCTACTATTTTCGAGATACTTTATTATAAAATTTTCATTGATCCGTGGCATCTATTGGCGTTCTTGTTTTTTTCGAGAAATCGGTTAAAGTGATGGTTTTGGCAGTTTATATAAGTGAAAAAACGATTTTTACCCACCTATACAGCATTCACTTTCATTTACACATATATATGTAAAGGGTTATCCATTTTGCGGTTTCAAAAGTTTAGAGCTGGAATTCGACATCTGTCAAACTAAGTTGTTAAACCAATTTTTTTTCAGTTGAAAATCTGACATTTACGAAACTGGATCGCTTAACTATCGCACAACGCTTAAGAATTGTTAAAACCTACTACAAAAATGGTAATTCTGCCACAGCCACATATCGTGCTTTAAGAATAGATTATGGTTTACATAATCGTCCAACTACGCAAGCAATTGGCAAAATTGTGAAGAAATTTGAAGAGACTGGATTGGTTACAGATATTGTAAGGCCTGTGTATCATCGTTTCGCTCGTACCACTGAAAATATCGCTGCTGTAAGTGAAAGTGTTGCCGAAGACACGAATGTATCGATTCCTCGTCGTTCTCAGGAATAAGAACTGTCTTATGGCACATTATGACGTATTTTGCATTTGGATCTACACTTACATCCATATTAAATCCAGCTCACACAACAACTGAAGCCAGCTGACCATTCACAACGTCGTAGATACGTGGAATGGGTGCTTGAACAACAGGCGGTGGACGGCGATTTTTCGATAAAAATTTTCTTCAGCGACGAGCACATAGCACATTTCTCACTCGGGGTGTATGTTTGTACGGTCGAAGATTTTACCGACCGGTGTTTGGAAAAATTGACTTAATTTTTCGTAGGAAAATTTCCGCAGAATAGAAAAGAGGAGCAAAGTTCCAAAAAAGTATTTTCTTATCTCGGACCCTTAGATTATAGTTATTCTCTAGCACACCGAAATCTAGCGACAATGCGAAAGGAGCGAAAAAAAGACGTCTATTTCCATTGAACGTAACAACGAGAGACTGAATCATTTATTTCCAATTTGATTTTTAGTAAAATATGTTTTAGTATAATAAGATTGCAATTTAACTTTTACTACATAGTTTTAATTTAAAAAGTTTAAGTTTAAATTCAAAATGAATAAGATTGAATTAAGCGATAAGTTAAGTTAGATATATGTATAATGGTTTAATGAACTGATAGGTAAGGTAATTATGTACTTTGTATGCTTCTTCTATTTGTTGTGCTTATTTAAAAATTTATTATCATTTATTATTATGATCGAACAATGTTAATAAACAAAATTGTCGTATTTGGGGTTCTAAGAATTCTCAATTCTCAAGTAATTGAAGAGATTGGACTTTACTTCTTCGAAACGACGATGGAACGATTGTCACCGTCAATTCAGAGCGTTATAGTCATATGATAACTGACTTTTTTTTGCCTGCTATTGACGAATACGACTTGGAGAATATGTGGTTTGAACAAGACGGTGCCACATGCCACACAACTCGAGCGAATATGGCTTTATTGCAAGAAACATTTCTTGGCGGCGTAATTTCTCGTCGTAGCGATATCAACTGGCCACCAAGATCATGCGATTTGATACCGCTGGACTTTTTTTGGTGGGGCTACGCAAAAGACCGTGCTTATGCAGATAAACCTTTAACTCTTGAGCACTTGAAAACCAACATTCGTCAAGTTATGGCTGAGATACCGCCCAATATGTGTCAAAAAATGGCCGAAAATTACCTCAAAAGAATCGATGCTTGCAACAATTCGCGTGTTGGTCATTTAAGTGATGTAGTGTTTCACACATAATGTAAACGTTCAAACTTTATAATAAAAAAGAAATATCATGAAAAAACATATTTTATATGTGTTTTATTTACGTTTACTTTTGAAACCGCAAAATGGATAACCCTTTACATATCTGTATAGGTAGGTACATATTATTCCCCTAATTTTCATAATTCAAATCCATTTAAATATACATTTGTGGGTAAGTACCAATGTAACCATTCCTTGAATCATATGAATTCCGCAATTCATTATATTAAGAATCAAGATAATATTTCCTACATCGGCAAAGGATGTACAACGTATAAGAGCGTCAGTGGTTAGCTACACTAAAGTTGTTAGTTACAAGAGCAAGTTCGCACGTATCAGTCGTGCATTTTATTTTTTCTTGCATATATTTGTGTCTAATTTCTTTTTACTTTTGATTGAATGGTAATTGGAGGCCCACTTTCCCTAATTAAATTTCTCCTTTTATTTAAATGAATTTTATAAATAAAATTATTTATAATTCGAATAAGGTGTTCTTATTTCTTAGGTGATGGTGTGTGGAGACTTGGTAAAGCCGTCTAGAAATATTCCTATGGGTAAGAGGACGTGACAGACAAACTTACGATACTGACTAGGATGTGGCTGGTTGGTCAACTCAACTTAGGGGCTATTTCCGCGAACTGTGGCCAAGGAAATAGCGAAGGTTGTATCTTCACGATACTTGGGTGGGTTGGCCAGACCTTCGTCAAGAACATCAGGCGAACGTTTGGAGTTTAGTGTGGCGGTATCTAGGAGGAAGAAGTGAATTGCTTTAGACATTTTTTTTACGGTGTAGGGCTTAGTATAGAGTTTTTTTTTTTAATATATTTACATTTCTTTAATTTTTCATTCCATTTTTTTTTAAACTTAATTTTGATTCATTTTTAGTGTACTACTATTTTTTTCACTTTTTAATTCTTTTTTTATTTTTTTTTGTCATTCATTAATTTTTTTTAGTTGCTTTTGTATTTTTTTTGGTAAAGGTAATAGTTTAGTTAGGTTAGTTTTTTTATATACATTTTTATTACTTTTAAATAACGAAATAATTAATGTTTAGTCGAGTAGGAAGGTGCATGGAGAAATGGCAAGAACCATCCCACGCGACGAGCTAAGCTGTGCAACGACAAGCCTGCCACAGCCACATTCCATTGCACCGAAAACCTCCACCATCGAAACCTAGTAATGGTCAAAGACATGTCCAAGGAGACGATTTTCTTTGTTGAAGTCATCAACTTGGACTTGTTTTGTTTTTGTATTAACAAAAAAATTTTTGTTTGCCTTAGCACAAACCTAGGAAGTGGTAGAAAATAGCTGTCCAAATCTAGAGGTCACGAGTCAGATAATTTAATGAGGTAGTTGGAAATCTGTGACAACATCAAGGTTTGAACAAAGACGTACGATTTCGGATCTACGCTGGCCAGGAAATCAGGCACAGTCAGATTTCTTGTGAGGTAGAGATTCGAGGCCCGAAAGCCTTGTTCGTGTGGAAGTTCATCTTGAATCCACAAACAGCCACTTACTAGCCTACACGCCAGGAAATATGTTGTGGTTGTGGGAGAGAGATGGACGGAATCAACCACTGAATTTCAAACGCACCAGTCACAAGACTAGTACGATAGAACGCAGGCTAACGACAATACTTGAGGATAAATAATGGAAAGGAAACTTTGCCAAATCTTCACACACCTAAGCGTTACTTATAAAATATACAAAAGATAGTTATTTGTTTTACAAATCATATTTTTTTTATTGTTTTTTTTTTATATACTAATTTCTTTTTTATTTTACTTTTCATGTCTTAAATTTCATTAAAATTTAGTTTTTTTACACACTTTTTTTCTTATTTTTATTACAATATTTTCATTTACTTTGACATTTTGCTTTTAATATTTTTTCATTTTTATTTTCTTATTTTCATAAAACAAATTTTAATTTTTATTTTTGTTTACTTCTTCTTTTTGACATTTTGGTTACACCATTTTTTTCATTTGTCGAAATTTAACTTTTTTTTTATTAATTTTTTTTTATTTTTTACATATATTAATACTTTTTTACCATTATTTTTATCATTTTTATTACTTTCTTTTACTTTAATATAACAAAGTTTAATTCTGTTTTTAATTTCTTCCTTCTTACCATTTTTGTTTTCTTTACATCAGTTTTTCTTTTATTTTACATTAACTTTAGTTTTTGTTTTGTTTTAACAACTTTGGGTATTGGATTTTTCATTCTATTTTTTTTTGTAATAATTTTTTTAAAATGATAGTTCGGTTTTTTTATATATATTTTTTTACACACTTTTGTTTTACATATTTTAAAAATATCTCTATTTTTAATAACATTAGTTATTTTTTTGTTGTTGTTTTGGGTTTTTGCTTTCTTTATTTTTTCGTCTGCGTAGCTACTTGTTGGTACCTCTATTTTGAAAAGTTCTTTTTTGCCTTATTTGCAAAATAATTTTTAAATTACTTGAAGATAACATATATTTGAAGATATGTAACAAACCAGTAAAAGGGCAACATGGACAGTTCCTAAGGGATCAAAAGGGAGGGTCACTAGATGAGGGAATCGAAGAGTCTGAGAAACTACTCCCTGCGATAGTAGTGACGAAAAGCGACGACTTAGACAAGACATATCAAGAAATTACGAATATAATTCGTGAGGAAGCGGAACAGTTGACGACAACGTACAAAATACTAACGAACAAAACGCAACAGAACCTGATAACGTACAAGAACTTTTACAAATAGACTTAGAACAGTTGACCCAACAAGATTTAGAACTCTAACGACTACGAAACGAACAAGAACGAATAACTCAACGTCATTTAGAATTTGAACAAGAACGACTACGAATAGAACAAGACCAACAACGATTACGTAGAGAACAACTAACTGCGCAAAACTTAGGACTTGAAAGAGAACGTGAAAGACTAATTAAACAAAAGTATGAAATTGAACAAGAACGATTACGAACAGAACAGATTAGACAGGACACATAACGAACTACGAACGTTTCAATTTTAAACATACTGGCCGAACTCAACATGGACGAACGGATGCAAAAAATTGCATCGCTGACTGTCAAGGAAAGCCAGACTAAGACTCTGAGTATTCTTGCAGATGGCTTGTCAGAAATGTACAGATGTTTGGCAATAATATGAAAGAGGTCAACTCAAATTTGAATAAGTATGGAACAGTCTTTGACAGTTCAGAGAGACACGACTTACGAACGAGACTCAACTCAAAACATCACGAGTACTAAACGGACCAACATACAGACAATCCACTCGACAAATAGCCAATCGACAGTGCAACCGTCAGATCAATCCCAAGAAACTTTTGACGAATTCTATGCTACTGAAAGCGATTAAGTCTCGATGGTTCGAAAGAATTTAAAAAGAAAGGATTTGTACTTTAATTTTTGGTTGTGCAATATGTAATAATAAGGAATTAAAATAAGATTCACACATGAGACAGATGGTAGCAATTACTCAAGAGATAGAAAAAATGTTAGTATATTTGAAGAAGAAGAAGAGTTAGAAATAGCGGCTTTGCAGGCTAAAAGAACAGAAAGGAGAATTTTTGGAGAGAAATAGAAATTAAAAAGGTATACGGGACAGGATATAAAAAGAGATGATTCGAAAGACGGACAAAAGTCTTCGTTTTATACCTTGACATGCTTTTGTTGCGGGTAGGGTAGTGTATCCTTTAGATGTGCTGCTTGCCAGGGAAACCCGAAGGTCGGCAGTTCAACCGAGAGTCAACCGCCAACATTCAAATCTCTCCGGAGCAGCCAATGAACCTGAAAGAATAAACATTTTAGAAAGGGAAAAAGATACAGAAAAAAATATGACAGATAGTTACCTTAGTGTAGAAAGAAATCCTACAAAAAGTCTTCACCAGAGGATGATAGAATATGATGCAGCTAGGAAGAAACTTTTTAATGAAGAGGTAGATTTTAAGAAAACAAATAGTAAAAATTATTTAAAAATTCGTAGGCTTGAAAAACATGCAATATTTAGGTTAAGAAAAAACAAAATAGAAGCGACGATAATAACAATGATAAATGACAAATGCTAAAGTCCAATAGGAGATGATTTTGAAGGACTATTAGATAGTGATGCGTCCATTACATGTTTAGGGAAAGGTGCAATAGACATAGGAAACGCTGATGGAAATCATCAGAGGATAGATAGATAGATGCTTCAGAGCGAATGTTTCTTGTGGTGGTAAGACGAATGCTGGAGATCCTGGTCGTAAATGGTCTTTCTAAACCACTATATCTGGGTGTTGATTTTTGGAGTACTTTTAAAGTAGCTCCAAATATTATAAGTGAACTGAACGCTTCTGTTGAGACGAAAAAGCATCCTAGCTATAGAGATCTCTCACCGGATCAAGCCAATCAGCTGTAGAGAATCAAGTTACTGTTTCCCTCCTTTGCCGTACTCGGGTTGGGTAAAACCAACCCGGAAGAGCACGTAATTCAAGTGGATAACGAACAATTTCCCATTAAGCAAAGGCACTACCCCATTTCAACAACAGTACAAAAACTCATCTACGCTGAGCTGGACAGAATGCTGGAAAATGGGGTGATAGAGGAGAGTAAGAGTGCTTGGAGTTCTCCAGTTGTTTTGGTGAGAAAAAGTGGGAAATATAGGCTGTCTGGATTCAAGGGAAGTTAATGCTAGGACGAAGAAGTTTGTGTACCGACTTCCTCACATTGAGGGTATACAAACCAGACTTCAAGATACGAAATATATCTCCAGTATCGATTTGAAAGATGACTTTTGGCAAATCCCTCTGGAGAGCAAATCAATGGAGAAGACTGCTTTTATATTTTATATCAATTCACGGCAATGCCGTTTGGGTTATGTAACGACATTCAGAGAATGTCTAAGTTAATGGACAAAGTCATTCCTGGTCGACCATGACATCTTTATTTGTTCTCCAGACTTCGAGACGCACATAAATGTACTTTAGGAAGTAACGGTAGCATTATAAACGACAGGCCTAACTATAAATGTAGAAGAGAGTACATTTTGTTTTAAGGAGTTAAAGTATCTAGGATATGTAGTTGGAGCCGGTGGCATACGAATGGACAAGGACAAAGTATCGGCGGTCGAGGACTTTCCGATACCAAAAACCCAAAAGCAGCTTCGTAGGTTTCTAGGCATGACATGCTGGTAAAGGCGCTTTATACCAAATTATGCCTCTATAACAGCTCCAATGACTGACTGCCTAAAGAAAGGACAGACTTTTACCATGACTGAAGAAGCAACAACTGCATTTCAACAACTCAAAATGAGTTTATTTAAAGCACCCATACTGACAAATCCCGACTTTTCAAAACACTTTTATGTACAGTGCGAGGCTTCAACTTCAGGTGTAGAGAGTGTGATCTTTCAGATGGACGATGGACAAAATTAATGACCCATATCATTCATGTCCCAGAAGCTTAATTCCGCTCAAAGGAATTATAGTGTTACGACACTTGAATGCTATGCTCCTGTTTTATCTGTAAAAAATTCAGGGCTTACGTGGAGGGCTTACCCCTCGCTATCATTACCGGTCACGCAAGTTTGCAATGGTTACTGAACCAAAAAGACTTATTTGGACGTTAAACCAGATGGAGTTTCAAACTGCAGGGTTTTGACTTCGTGATCAAACATAGGAAGGGTGTCCAAAACGGAGTAATTCATATGGAAGAGATCACAATCGATGACTTAGCACCCGAACATGACTCTAGTTCACCATATTTCTCTTCAGAGGAATATGTTGAGCTAAAGAAAATAATAGAGAAAGACAAGGGAAAATTACCTGACATTTGCATATCGGACGGATTTGTCTATAAACGAACAGACTGTGGGGTTTCATGAGGGCCTTTTTAAAGCAGCACATGACTCTCCAGCGTCAGGACACGGTGGTATCAACAAAACTTTGTTAAAGTTGAAACAAAAATATTTTTGGCCTGGTATGGCAACCTATATCCAGCGTTGGGTGAGTTCATATGAAGCATGTAAGTGTAGGAAATCAGTAAATACCACGACTCGATCGCCCACGGGACAACAAAGACTGACTGATCGGCTATTCCAAAGACTATTTGTAGATTTTCTTGGACCCTATCCACGTACAAGAAATAGTAACACACACCACACATATTTATTGTAATTGACCATTTTTACAAATATGTGTTTCTTAAAGCAATTAGAAAAGCATCATCATCTGAGGTAGTGAAGTTTTTAGAGGAAAATATATTTCATGTTTTCGATGTTCCGGAATATCTTCATTCCGATAATGGCAAACAATTTATTTCGGAATTATTTACTGGTTTCTTGAAAAGTTATGGAGTTCAACATATTCGAACGGCGATTTATTCTCCCCAAAAAACGCGCCCCAAAGACTAAATCAATCGAAGATCCGATCATATTAGGGAAATGATCAAAAACATTGATATCAACATCTTAGGAATGTTGCATTTACATTGCGAAGTGTTGTACATAATGCAATTTCAGTAGAACCCTAATATTATGCGATTTTGGGCACTCCAATGATTCAGAACGTCAAAACATATGAGTTGCTCCGTATACTCGGAGTTGTTAAAGAATTCAAAACCGAAATTTTAAATAAAGATGATAAGCTTGACCTTATAAGAGCCAAAATCTTCGATAATTTAAAACTTGCTCATCAAAAAGGTGCAAAAGTGTATTATACCCGAAGCAAGGGCATTAAATATAAGCCAGGTCAGATAGTGTATCGAAGAAATTTCAAGCAAAGCAACAACATTGAAAATTATTACGCGAAACTTGGAGCGAAATTCATAAAGTCGGTTATTTTAAAAGCTGTAGGAAATTCGCTATATAAAATAGGAAATTTGCAAGGCAGAAAAGTTGGCATTTACCATGCAAAAGACCTTCATGTGTAAGGCAAGCAATGTTTTAATGACGCACACTGATGATGTTGCTTTGACTGCGATATTAGGTTAAGGTAATTCAGTGTTTTTGTTATATAGTTGTATTTGCAAAGTTTATTTATTTACCGAGTTATTTATTTAAAGATATTTATTTATAGTAGTTTATTTTATAGTATTTATATTAACATTTATAATATGTGATATTTTTTTTATTTAGATTTAGTTTTATAGTAAAGATTTCTTTAATAGTTTTAGAGTTCGCCTGTATTATTAGCTTTTAAGTTTTAGTACCTGAGCTACTGTGATTTTTTTTCTTTGAGTCGAAGTACCTTATTTTCTTTAAAATTTAGAAAAAAAGTACCTGACTTTCTTTTAAAGATAATTTTCTCCCTAGCTGTGATAACAATTAGTAGGCTTATGTGCAATATTAGTTTTAATTTAGTCGAATTTTGTACCTGATTTTTTTATAGATTACTGTAATGATCTGTGATATTAGTTATTAAGCTGAAGTATCTGAATTTTTTTAGCTAGTAAGTTAATGTATTTGTACCTGATTTTTATCTGTGATATTTACATAGAGTAGGTAAACGTATGTGATATATAGATACTTTAATATAATAATTTTTTTTTTAGTATATTACATGGTGGGATAGTTTGCTGTGTTAGTTTGTATTCTTATTATATACCTGATGATGATTGTCAAGCAATCCAACGACGACAAAAACTATTACGTCCATAATTTAATTATCCTATAAAGAAAAATGTTCAATGAAAGATAATGAAACGACCCGGTAGTAGAAACGGCCACACAGCCACACTACGAGACCATTCAAATATACAAAAATAAATAAATACCTAATATGTCCACTTATTTTTACAATTTAAGTGGCCTCACCACCCCTAGGTCACTTCCATTGAGCCTGTTAAGTGGGCCATGTCCATGAACATCCTGCCGTCAAGCGCAGCCGCACAGTAGCGTGACGCCGACAACACTTTATTTCATCAATGTTTTTTTTCTCCTTTTTCTATATTTACATTTGTTTTCTTTTGTATTATTTGTCCATTTCATTTTGCCCATTAGTATTATCCCATATAATCTGAAAAAAAGAATGATTTTATTATTAAATTAGTGCAAAATTATGTTAAAAGAATTGTGTTGCATTAATATGAAATTTTTAATTACAACAAAATTGTTATTCTGTGCTGGAAGAAAAACATACAGCGTCGCTTTGAAGAATAGTTAACTTAACCCTTAAAGATCTTTGTTTCATAAATGTTCTGCCTATCGCCTGCAACGCTACCTGTTTCACTTACAAGCACGTGTCTTTGACATTTTTCATCTCATAGCGTCTTCACTAGGAAGATATTCCTGCGACGTTGTGTGTTTTTCTTCCAGCACATAATAACATTTTTTTTGTAATTAAAAATTTCATATTATGTGCTTTTTGAAAAACACACAGCGTCGCTTTGAAGACGTGTTTAATATCTGCTGGTGATAAGGCACAAAACGCTATGTGAAAAAGCTTTTATTTTTATTAAAAATTTAACCAAAAGTAATTAATTTTATTTAATATTATTTTTTTTAACTTAGGTATTCATTAACTTAGGTATTCATTAAATATATAATAATCCAGAATGCATTTTTAATCTGGACGAAAATTCGAAAATAAGTTTCGATTTATTTCTATCTTTTTTTTGTATCTCCTAACAATATCATTTCTTGAATCTGTTTTCGCTTTTCCAATTGCCTCTGGCAAGTATATCTTGAATAGAATGATTTTGTACCCAACTGGCTGACACTATAGCTGATTAGCTGATCTCATGCTTCCCGGTGATGATTAATACCGGCATCTCTGCGAACTGATCGAACCCATCCACCTATTACAGTCCTAGATACTGGTTTCGGATCACCTGCTAAGGTTAAAAAAGATTTGACAATCCGTTTACCTTTGCTCTTCTTTTGTCCGAAACAGCTATGAGCTTATTAATCCAAAATACTGGACAGACATTTTGATTATTTTTTTTACTTTTATCTAATTTAATTTAACTATATGCCTGTCAGATCTAAGCAACCTGAATTGCACGGCACTAGTTTGGCACAGAATGCTTGGATAAAAGCCATCCGGACTGCCTATAAGTGGAAGAATCAGTTCTGGATCCAAAATCCGGCCATAATATTATGTCCCTATCCGCTGAAGCCATATTATCTTTTGAAATCCGCAGTAATGTTAGATCGTGCACTCTGCGACCTGATGCTAACAAGAGAATTGTTGCTGTTCATCTAGAAGCCTCAAACAATGTATTCTTATCATTGGATGAAGCCAACCAATCAAATACAACCTGGAGATCCCAAATTGGCCATTGTACTTTCCTCGGTTGAGCAGATGAAATTGCTTTAAGCATTGTTTAACCAAAATATTTTCGGATTCAGTACTGCAAAGTGGAAATGTAGTTTTTCTTCGGCTTTTTTGGTCGCTGTAATTTTCGCAATGAAACAATGAAGTTACATTAGCTTTCCCAACGTTTCGGCAGGGGTTGCTGCCTTCTTCAGGGGTACTTTATTTACACAAAAAATACAAATAACATTAATGGTTGATAAGTAAAGTAATAACACAATTATGAATACTCACTTAGACAAAATATGAAAAATAGTTAAAACATTTATATTACAATAAAAAGTTAAATAAGCACATCAAAGAATGAAGTTGAGTCTGTATGACTTGAACAAAGCACAAATTACATTTAGGAAGAAAGAAGAGAGCAATACACAGCAGAGATGTTTTGTGTGTCTTGTTTTCGATTCATGTTGTTTTTGTTGTTGAGAATGTGTAATGTTTCTAACGTGTATTGTTTTGAAACATGTTTATCCGTCTGTAGGATTTCAACGCCTTCAAAGTTTGGAGAATGGCCGTTTTTAATACTGTGACTGGCCAAAGCTGTCTTTTCGGAATTTTTAAGTTTAATGTCAGATTTGTGATTTGATATGCGTTATCGAAGAAGTTGTTTTGTGGTTCCAATGTAACACAGGTTACAAGGTTCGTTTGTTTTTCCATTACAATTAATTTTGTTAATTACATCTATTCGTTTGTCCTTATCAGGTTTCGTTTTTAGTTTTGTTAAACAATGGTCGAGTGTTTTGTTTGATTTAAAGGCAAGGCGAACATCTGTCAGATTTTTTGAAATGGATTTCTTGAAGTTGTCACTTGAAGTTGGGACGTAAACTATACTTTTGTGGTATGTGTTTGTCGGTTCTTCAGCATTATTTTTCGGTGGAATTTGCATTTTTTGTTTTGAAAGAAGACTACGAATTATGATGAAGGGATAACCGTTATCACTTAGTATTTTGGTGACTTTCTTCTCGTTGATGGCGTGGAATCGTACATCGCTTATTTTGAAAATTTTATTTATGAGGTTGGACGCGGTATTGATGATGATGTGTCTTGCTTGATGTGATCGAAAATTAATTAATCTACCAGACGCTGTTGGTTTTTGGTACCAACCGAACAGCAAACGATTTTCTTCACGATGGATTTTTACATCCAAAAACGGTATTGTTTTGTTGTGTTCATTTTCAACAGTGAATTGAATTTTTGGATGGAATACGATGAGTGTCTTTAGTACTATTTCTATGTTTCTTTTGTCCATGATCGCAAATATGTCATCAACATATTTTGACATCAAAACAGGCTTCTCTTCCATGTTAGTTAAACATTCCTCCAAGACATAGTCCAAAACTAGATCTGCAATCGTTGGAGATAAGAGGTTTCCCATAGGCATCCCAAAAATTTGTTTATAAATAACATCTTGATATTGAAGATAATTGTTTTCTTTGAGACAAAAGTCAAGAATCTCCAGAAATTTTTGTTGGGCCATATTTTTGTTTTTGCTTATTAAACACCATTTCTTTTTAACAATGCTGATGACAAATTGAATGGGAATGTTTGTAAATAATAACACTGCATCAAACGAGACTAATACATCATTCTGGCTTAGTTGTACATTTTTTGCTTTTTCAACAAATTCAAAAGAATTTTTGACAGAGTGGCTTGATTTTGTTGTCAAGCACTGTAAAATTTTGCCAACATATTTGGATAGTTCATAGCACGGTACATTCATGGATGACGTAATCGGGCGCAGAGGCATGTCTGCTTTATGAATTTTTGAAAAAGCCTAGTACGCTGCTGATGCGAAACGAAAAATCCCATACAAAAATAACACGACGAAATCATGAACTGAACGAAAAATTTCGCTCTAGTTTTCGTTTTCCAGTACGCTGCTGAACGACGAATTGTGTAATTTTAGTGGATAGATATACTAGATTTCTTAGTACAATTCTCCACTCTTTTCGTTCTCAATTTAATTGACCTGCACATTAATTGCTTGCGAAATTTTGACATTTCATTTTTTTTATAAAAAAAAAATTCAAGCTCTTGTATTGTTTATTTGATTTTTCTTTGGGTTTTCTCTAGTGTCTGGTTTTTCTGTTCATTTTCTGTATTAAGTTATTCGAAATAAGTTCAATTCTAATTTTTGTATCAAAACCAATTTCAAAATCGACTAAACTAAATCTGCAAAATGGAAATGGGAAGTTGGAAAGAAGCACACCCTTCACATATCTTATCGGCGAACAAGATATAGCGGATCTTTATTTGGAGTGCTTATTATAACCAACTATCGACTTTTCTCATACCTAGCGCTAGTGCTTAGATTAAAAATAACCTATGTTCTTTTAAAATTAATTTATTTTAAGTGATTTCTAAATAAAAATATTATAAACAAGATTTAGTAGTTTGTTCTGCAATTAACTGTCCATGTCACGATTTTTAAAATACATTTGTTACTCTGACTTTTAAATTCTATGCGACCTTTGACACCATATAAATATAAAAAAAACACTCACCTTTTCTAACTACATACTTTCAACACATAAATTAACTCAATTGCCACAAAGAAAAAATCAAATCCACCGCCCGCTACTGGCAGTACGAATATGAATTTCCGACCTGGTCGGGACAAGATGTATCCAGGCCGGAAGCCAAAGGTAAGCGGCCTTCCGCTGCACCAACGACAATAAAGGAAATCATCGTTACCACAATAATGTTTGGTTGCAAAAAGGCCATCTTAAACGATACCCACCTCTATTTAGAAAGCCTGTTTCCGATCTCATTGATTGGCGATTTTATACCATAACCAGAACTTATTTCTCAAGTTCAGACAATCTGTTTAATGTTTACTTCGTGAAAATCGGCACGGGATGGACATTGTTATTTAGTCTACAATTTCTGGTGATGACCTCGCTAGTCCTTTGTTGTGTTGCTAGAAAGAAGATAATGACAAATCACTTACCTCGCATTGACATCGCTACCTTCTTTTTCTTTTCTGGACGAAGTTTTTTAATGTAATTGAACTATCGTATGGCAGATGCCCTGCTCGTGGATTTGATAGCAAATCAAGCTGCTTGTAAGCTGGTCACTTGTCAATTGGATTTGACATATAAGGCCATGCGTTTATACTGTTCATTCGATTTTGGTATTAATTGAGGAAGCAAGACCTATAGTTGAAATGGGAATCGATCAAAGAGCATTCGCAGTGTAGCAGAGCGGTCAAGTACAAACCGACTAAGAAAACTCACTGATGAACAAGTGAAAATGCAACCCGTTCCAAAGATATATTCCAAAAGCTATTCACTGTTCTCTTGGAATATATAATCTGAAAATACTTTGGAGTGTATCTTTGGAACGGGTTATCCTAAAAAATTGGTCGATACCTTTTTGCAATATACTCTTGATACTCTCAAAATCAGCATCAAAAGTTTATAAGTAGAAGGATTATTGCAAAAAATCACTCTTGAAATACGCATATTTAGAATGAAGTATGCGTATTCCTGAAGTTATTTTTTTTAATACAACTTCTTTGCAAAAAAAGTTGATGCTTCCTTTGAAAGTATGAAGTGCTGATTCTAAAAAGATATCGCTCGCCTTTATTGGACAACCCGTTCCAAAGATATGTTGTCCAATAAAGACTTTCAAAGGAAGCATCAACATTTTTTGCAAAGAAGTTGTATTAAAAAAATAGCTCTAGGAATACGCATACATCATTCTATATATGCGTATTTCAAGAGTGATTTTTTGCAATAAGGCTTCTACATAAAAACTTTTGATGCTGATTTTGAGAGTATCAAGAGTAGATTACAAAAAGGTATCAACCAAGTTTTTAGGATAACTCGTTCAAAGATACACTTCAAAGTATTTTCAGATTATTTATTTCAAGGTGAACAGTGAATAGCTTTTGAAATATATCTTTGGAACGGGTTGTCCAATAAAGGCGAGCGATATCTTTTTTGAATCAAAACTTCATACTTTGAAAGGAAGCAGTAAGCAAACCAAAAGTAGTTTTGTTACCAAATTACTTTTAGATGTATTTTTTGTCACCAAATTTCCTTTATATATAATTTTTTTGAAATAATTCTTGGACTTGAAAATGGTATCCGGAATTAGTAAGAAACCATAAATTAGAACTCATAACCGCTTACACCATTCCAATGAAGGACGTAGTTTTCGAATTATAGAGTGGTTTACCTCCCTATTTCATTGATTTTCTTAAAATTGATAGAAATTTCATCAAATCTGCAGATAAACCAGTTAATAAGTCCCAAAGTATTTGCTTAATTTCCATCATTTAAACGGTTCTGAGTTTTATTTTAAATCCTCTATGTGTAACAAGAACAATTTTTAAATCCAAGAATTATATCAAAAAAATTACATCTAAAAGTAATTTGGCGACAAAAAATTTTCCATCTAAAAATAATTTGGTGACAAAATTACTTTTTTTTTTACAACTTGTCAATTGTTTTTGACAGCTTACAGAACTCTCCGCAAATATTTTTCCGCTGTGGTTTTCGTTAGCATTTCGCTCTCCTAGTTGAGATCACCGAAAAATTTCGTTTCGCATCAGCAGCGTACTAGGCTTAAGCCGTAAATGGATGGAAGCTGTGCGGTGTACGTGGTCATCTTTGCTTTCTCTCTATCATCAATGTAATTGTTGTTTTTAAGCCATTTGACTAAGTCATTATTACGCGTTTGAAGTGTTGTTGTTGGATTATTCCTTATTGTTCTGCAGGTGTTACGGTCAGACAATAATTCATGCATCCTCTGCTCATAATCTATGCGTTTCATGGCGACTGTGACGTTGCCTTTGTCAGCTGGTACAATGACAATATTTTTGTGCTGCTTGAGGATTTTAATTGTTAATTTGTTTACATAGATAACATATTTTGCGAATCGATCGTTCTTTTGATGACGTATGAACGAGTTTAACATGTTACTGTATTGTGCTCTCGATTGTTCTTGTTGTCTTTCGTCTTGTATGCCTCGAATTATTTTTTCTCCATCGGCTATAAGTTGAAAGAGATGAAAACTGTGTTTATCAATTGGAAGCGTGAACTTTTTGCCAAGTGATAAAAGCCATTTAACCTCTAAGGGAAATTGAATATCTGTTCGGTTTTCAAACCATTTCTTATGTATTTGAATGTTAAATTCTTTCCATAGTAATGATTTGAGAGTGTCTATCTTTTGTGTGTTAGATTGTTGTATTTTATTATAAATTTCTCTGTGGACTTGTTTTTGTTTATTGATGAATTGTTTGTATTTATTTTCTGATAGATTTTCTTTGATGAGCACTTCAAAGAATGAAGTTGAGTCTGTATGACTTGAACAAAGCACAAATTACATTCGGCCACGCCGCAGCAAACTGCGAAATGCAGTCACGCTGCGTTAAGTGTGGAGAGAACCACAATGCAGATGAATGAAAGTTAGGAAAGGAACGGGTCGAAGATAGGACCCAGCTTAAATGTGTACTCTGCCGATGCGGCGGACACCCCGATAATTATCGGGGATGCCCGACGTTTCAGCTTATAAAAAACAATAAAGCAGCAAAGCAAACAGTGGTAGAAAAGCGTCCAACAGTGCGCCCTCCTAAAACAACGCCCGTCAACCCCCAAATTTCTTACGCCCAAATGGCGTCAGGAAGGGGAAGCACTGCACAGCCTACACCAAAGGTCGCCCAACAGGCCCCCGTGCCTAAGGCGCCGGCGGCACAGGCTGATATTATGGGCGTTCTACTGGCCATCCAGGGCCAGTTGAACGGCCTCCAAAACCAGATCAGGGAGCAGGCGACTAGGGTGGATTATCTCTACTCTGTTTTGCCGAGCTTAACGCAACTTAGAGGTTAAGGGCGCTGCCGGAGAGGCCCTTTAAGATCCTAGCTGTGAATGTAAATTCATTGATTAGGACCGAACGTAGAGCGAATTTATTCCAATTGCTTAAAGACATAAGTCCAGATGTGTTTATGGCTAGCGAAACTAAGCTTAACCAGAAGCATAAATTGACTAACAACAATTACAATATCGTAAGAAGAGACCGACCTAAATCCACGCAAGGAGGAGGCGTCGCAATCTTTTTACGTAAAGGCATTAGTCATAAGGTAACATATAATAGTGATGTGCGAAAATTTCGGACGTTAGAGGCATGCATCATATGCATTCGTCTCCAACAGGGGGAGCGAATGTATGTGATCGCTGCCTATGCACCGGAAACACCTCAGCCCACACAGTTTATAACAGAGCTTGAAAAGCTTTTCGAATGCTTAAGATTGAGCTCGGAAGAGAATTACTATATATTGGCGGGTGACTTAAACGCCAAGCACACAGATTGGGGAAATCAAATACAAAATCCTCGAGGTAACCATCTATTTAATTGGATGGGTCGATACAACCTTGAGTATCGCATCGATCTTCTAGCCACAGACAGGCCATCGTTCCCAAGAAGCGGTGCCTATCTGGATCTATTGCTTAAAGACGCAAGACTAACAATTACTGACGCTGTGGGTCAACGGCCAAGAAATTGTTTACGAACGATCGAGTACGACAGTGACCACTGCGGACTCGCCGCGACCCAAGTATGTTCCCAAAAATTAATAAGATTTTTAGAAGAAAGGATCAAAACGATCTTCAGTGTCTTAAGCTCCAGAGGACGACAGAGAACAGAGACGTACTTCTGACAGCAGGCATAGACCCAGATGACGCCATCTTGGACGATGACCTCTTCATAATCAAAGATCCGCAGGAGAAGGTGGAGGCGGTGGGGGCTGCTTTTCAGCAAGTGTACAAGGTGAATGCTAGCATTCGCCCGAACCATGACCTGGAGAGCAGAGCTCTGGTTCACCACTCTTACCTCCGGAACGATATAACGCAGTGGCGATCTGAGAACCTTGGTTTTACCGGATTTAATGATGAACATTTGGCAAACGCCATAATCGACGAGCGAAATGGGACCAATCCGGCCGGATTGGAATTGTCCTTTCCCTTTTTAGGGAGAGGATGCACCACTGCTGTCTTCCACCGCACTGGATAATATGCATTATCTCAGGTCGATAAGTCTTCTTTCGAGTATCAGCAAAGTATTTGAAAAGGTTATAAATAGAGCTCTGTTCAAGTGGGCGGAGGACAACAAACTCATACCGGATAATCAATTCGGTTTTAAGACGGGACATGACACAATTCATGCCGCGTCTAAACTCGTTTCTGATGTCCAATGGAACAAATCTAAAAAGCAGTGTACGGGTGCCTGTCTGGTTGATTTGGAGAAGGCCTTCGACACCGTATGGTTAGAGGGTCTCTATCTAAAGCTCGCCAGACTTGCTATAAGTAAACCGCTATTGTACATGCTTTATGACATGCTAAATGGTAGAAAGTTTGTTGTCAAGAGTGGCAATGTAACTTCTACCACAGTTTTTAATATTAACAATGGTCTTCAGCAGGGAGCGGTTAACTCGCCGATTCTCTTCAGCATTTACACCAGCGATCTGATAGGTAGTCTAACTCAAGCAATTGCGTACGCCGACGATCTAATTGCGTATAGAACAGCTCCAACAGTTGAGGTCATCAAAATTCTTTTGCAGCGTGACTTCGACAAGATTCAGCGATATTGTGATGACTGGAAGTTGAAAATCAATTTCCAGAAATCAGAAACAATTCTGTTTAG
The DNA here is from genome assembly GCA_910595825.1 of Philhelius pedissequus. NCBI lineage: Eukaryota > Metazoa > Arthropoda > Insecta > Diptera > Syrphidae > Philhelius > Philhelius pedissequus. Next base: position 120,558,718 of record OU343162.1, read on the forward strand.
GACTTCGTTGTCTACCGCCTCAAGGGGTACGAGAAAGAACTGGCGCAAGCTGGTGATCGTGGGACCACATGGACATCCACTGGCGAGTAAAAGTGTAGTAAAGTACCTTGGCATGTGGTTGGATCAGTACTTGTATTTCGACAGACATATAGGTGCTGCTCTGGCCAGGGCTAGGGGAGCCTTTGCCCTGACAAAAGGATTGTTTTATAGCAGTCGTCTTGACAGCAGGGTGAAGGTGATTTGCTACATGGCCCTCATCAGGCCGATGATTGCCTATGGATGCCCGGTGTGGTTCAACGTTGCCCCATCTCAAATGGAAAAGATTCGGGTGTTTGAGAGGCAGTGTCTTCGACGTTGCCTTGGATTACACAGAACACCAGAGTCGGAGTACAAACGATATTATTCCAACCAGGTTCTATACAACGGAGCCAACATAAACAGAATAGATAATTTTTTGTTTAAGCTGATTCGGGGTCACGTTGCAAGAGCGATGTCCTCAACTAACAACTTAATTTTTGGGGCGTATTACCCAAATAACCAATATTTCGAGAGTGCGCGGTTAAGTGGCTACATCCCTCCCGAGGCATTCCTCTATTTAGACAGTCGAGGGCTGATACAGGATGGAGGGGCGGTTCCGCTCATCTACCACGTCAGCCGGAAAACTGTGGATAGGCGACTCCTGTATGGTCGAGACGTCATCGCTCAAGGTGGAGAAGAGCGCCTTGGGTTCAGTAGGACTGTGTCCGATCGGGACCGGAGGGATAGGGCGAAACAGGAGAACCAGTTCTGGTGGCTCTCTGAACAGCATCGTGATATTTAAAGTCGATGAAGATGATATATCTTGGCCGACTTACATAGATTTAGGGCATTAGGTATAGGGAACAGTCAGGGTGGCACCAAAAAAAAATTAAAAATATGTATGTATGCGGGGGCATGCGTGCATGTATCTGCGTGTCTGTATATGTATGTGCGTACGTATATGTATGTGCGTATGTACATGTGTGGGTGGGTTGCATGCTGGTGTGTGTCTGCATGCATATAAAAAATAAACAAAAAAAAATTAAAAAACGAAAAAAATGCTGCTGTGGCTGTTCTAGTTTTTAAGTAGTTATAAGTATTATTAGGTATTTTAAGTAGTTTAAGTTATTTTTAGTTAGTATAAGTTAGTTTTATTTAGTTTTAATTATTTTTAATATATATTTAGGTTTAGTTTATAAGTAAAAAAAGGAAAAAATAAAAAAAAATAAAAAAAAAATTAAAAAGAAAAATAAAAGAAAAAAAAATGATCAGATACCAAGTTTTTTGTATAAAAGTTTCTTGAAATATAAAATAAATAAAAAAAAAATTAGATTTAATTAAAATAGTTTTTAGGTCGAAAGACATTAGTTCTAAGGGTTATTGTTTAGTTTAGAGCTCCCGTAAGGGGCCAGTAAATTAGTTGTAAGTTATTGATAATTAGGCTAGTTTTAAACATTTTTGTCTAGCCTTAAGATAGTTATAAGTTAATATGAAATAAAAATGAATTTAAAAAAATAAAAAAAAAAAAAAAAACATTTAGGAAGAAAGAAGAGAGCAATACACAGCAGAGATGTTTAGTGTGTCTTGTTTTCGATTCATGTTGTTTTTGTTGTTGAGAATGTGTAATGTTTCTAACGTGTATCGTTTTTTCTTCCTCAATGTAATTTGTGCTTTGTTGAAGTCATACAGACTCAACTTCAGTCTTTGAAGTGCTTATTTAACTTTTTATTGTAATATAAATGTTTTAACTATTTTTCTTATTTTGTCTAAGTGAGTATTCATAATTGTGTTATTACTTTACTTATCAACCATTAATGTTATTTGTATTTTTTGTGTAAGTAAAGTACCCCTGAAGAAGGCAACAACCCCTGCCGAAACGTTGGGAAAGCTAATGTAACCTGATTGTTTCATTGCGAAAATTACAGCGACCAAAAAAGCCGAAGAAAAACTACATTTCCACTTTGCAGTACTAAATCCACAAATTGGTCAAAAAATCAACTTTATTATTTTCGGATTCTTCAGGCAACTGGACACAGAAAGTAGCTATGGCTGACTTGTGAACCAAAATTTGTACTGTACGATAGATTTTCGTCTAAAAACGTGGAGCCGTTTGGTCAAAAAGTTTTCTCTGGCATGTAATATCTTTTCTGTTTTCTTTTTTGAGAGAGAAATTGTACTGACCTTGGTATCCCATGATACTCCAAGATACTCGAGCTTCTGCATTGGATTTAGTACAGCTTTTTGATAGTTTATCCACCATCCTAGGAATTCCAAAGTATTCATAACCTCCGCGGTTTATGAAATTAATTTGTTCTTGTCCTGATGGGCAACCAAAAAGACACGTCTAGATAGACTAAAACCCGAATGCTAGGCTTTCGAAGGATCTCCGCGATCCAATTCGTTAAGGCGGCAAATATTTAAGGAGATGGAGAAAAGCCGAATGGTAGAGCAGTCATTTCCAGCATCTCCTCGTTGTAAACTAGCCTTAGAAAACAACGATGGCGCACCGATATGGGAACATGGAAGTATGCGCGAGATAAATCTATTTTTATCATCCAGTCCTGTTTTTGGAGAAACTCTGGGACTACTGCATGGGAAATTAGTTGAAAATACTTTGTCTATATAAGAATTCAGACCTCGAAGGTCTAAAATGGGATGTAAACTTCGTCGCTTTTTTGCAAAAGAAACAAGAACAATAATTATTCTTTGAATCCCTTTTAAATTTCGTGGATTGCTCTGCCTTTGTTAGGCGAACAAAAATCATTACGAAAAGTACGAGATGAATGAGAAGTATATGCAGACGGCTCTTGGAAGTTCGTTTTTCGCTTAGTCTCTCTCTTATCTTTTAAATAAGTGGGTGGATTAAGCCACATAGATGTACCACCAAGCGAACTTATTATTGAACCCAAATTGGTCTGATCGAAAAGATGTTCAGCACTTGGAGCTACTTTTCGCAATGTCGACTGCAAGTTTTTATTTCTAATTTCGGATAGAATACGCTCACGCCTAACCTCGACGCACTGGGCCCTTTTTCCGCATACTACTTGTAACATTTGTTCCATAGCTTTTTAGTTTTCAGAACTCGTTCCAAATAATTCTACAAACTTATCCAGTTAGTTTGAAGGAGTTAACTCACTTGAAGAATTATTTGTCCAATTAATTACAGATTGTAGACCTGATCGCATTAAATCTTGCAAATCCAACAAGCCATTTGTCAAACCTGCCAATACCCTTTCAATCGATGTTAAATAGTCTTTTCCTCTATTCAGATGACATAACACATCATTGACTTTTAATTCGATAAAGCCAGGAGTAGCTAAGAAACCCTGGAGCGACTTAGAGTATTTAACATCTTTCCATGAATCAGACAGAAAATGCTGGAGCTTAGTCACAGACTTCCCTTTAGCATGAGGTGCTTGCATAATACCATATTTGTTGTGGACGCTAGTTTTTGCCTCACCAAAATTGAGCATTCTTGTCTGAACAGGATCAATCAAGAAAAGTGTATTGCCATCTCGTTCTCTACGTGTTGATGGTAAATTCGATTCGTTCCATTCACCCGAGGATGGAAATTGTTGGGATGTTATAAAATTGGTTAAATAACTTACTTGATTAATCAGAGCATCAATCCTTGGATCTTGTTTTGGTTTTTTGTTTGGAAGTGTCGAATAATTCCAATCAGATTCCGAGTCGGACGAGCTGAAATTCCTGCTAACCTCACTTTCTTGAGCACGCTGTCGTTTCTTTTCTTGCTCCGTGTTTTTGATGTGTAAATCTGCATCAGAAACTTCGTTTCGGATTTCACTACCAGAAATATTATCTTGATTATCACTCATAATGATATATTAACATTGATGACCATATATTTTTTGTAATTAACTTTAGTCTATAAAAAAAAGAAATGACAGTTCACAGTCATCCCCCACAAAACGCTATGAGATGACAAATTTCACAGACACCTGCTTGTAACTGAAACAGGTAGCATTGCAGGCGATATGCAGAAAGATGTTTAAGAGGTAAGTTACACGAACCATTCTTCAAAGCGACGCTGTGTGTTTTTCTAAAGGAACATAATACAATATTTATGTAGGTATGCCAAAATTCGAAAGTTCTTACACTCGAATCTTTGCAAGACAAATTCGTTAACTTACATATTACACATTTACCTCAAATGTACATAAACATATTCAGCATAATCTGAAAGAAAAATAGATAGAACAAAATAAGAACTAAGTGCATTATAATTTAGATAATTTTGCAAGAATAACACTTACCAATTATTTCTCCCAAATTAATGGCCACCGTTTTGTTTACATTTGACATTTATACTTTTTAATTTAGGTGATATAACTGTCTGGTTTCTTCTGCGCATGCGAAGGTAGCTTTGTCTCTTTTCGCCTAAGGGAATAGGGAGCAGTCAATTTCCTACTAGCGAATGCGCAGAAAACTTTGTAGTAGTTTAATTCATCTATTGTATTGACATACTATACATGGACTGCTAGTCGATTGTCATTTCCATACAAAAGCTCTATTGAAAAAGAGGAGAACGATCTTTACGCCCCTCGGAGCAAAGTAGCAAACAAAAATATTACTTTCAAAAGCCATCTATTGCCACTCTTGGCACGCACACCATATTTAGTCAACACGCAAAGAAACTAAGGCCATCTATTGGTATTTTGTATAAGATAAGTGCTGACATCTATTGTTTATAGAAAGTCAACAATGCTGGAGTGCGGGGGGATATAAGCAAAATTCCTTTTTGTTTCATTTTATGAAAAAGATTGCTTTTAAAGTAGAATTCGAAATAATTCTTTATTTTAAATAAATTTATTTAGAAAATTTTTCTTTTTGATAGTTTTCCGTTTCAGTAGTGCTTTTAAGAGCTGCAATTTTTGTTCTTTTTAAAATACTACAAAGTTTTGTATAAACAATTAAATAATAATTTCTTTTTTGTTTTATTTGCATCGGCCAGAAAATTGTTTTAAAAAAATAAAATTTAAATAAAGCCATATACATACATTCTTGTATGGAAGAACTAACTAACTATTGAGGTTTGCGGCTCGAATTCACTTCTGATGGAAATAGTATTCATGAAACTGGGTAAACTTTCACACATCGTAAAATGGAAAAGCTTACCACGCACATTTCATGAACGCACTTATAAAAGTCAACTTGCGCAAATGTGGTAAATGATTATTTTTTCTTCCTGTACTTGAACTAGACCAATAACAAAGTGTTATTACTCTCATTTAAAATGTCTGCCAGAAATAATAAAAAGAAGAGAGATAATTATGCTAAGATTATGACACATAAAACGTCAAAATTAAATGTCAAAAGTTTTCAACATTTACCAAACTCTGATGGTAAACTTTCCGACACAAAATTATGCGGAAAAGTTTAGCATTTTTTGGTAAAGTTATACTAAGATTGTGGCAAATAAAACGTCAAAATTAAATGTCAAAAGTTTTTAACATTTATCAAATTCAGATAATAAACTTTCCCACATAAAATTATGCCGAAAGGTTTAGCATTTTTTTGGTAAAGTTTTTCATACAAATTTTGACAGCTCATTTACCATGTAACCACTTTAACTTATATTACGCAGTTGTGTTAAATCTTATCGATTTAATTTATTTTGTCGAAAAGTTAAAACAAAAACTTAAATGTGGCTTAAACTTAACAGCGTGTGGTAAATTTTATTAGTCGCGTCGAAAAGTAAAGAAAAACTAAATTGATATTTGATCTAGCCTTAATTGTATTCCGCTCATCCGCAAAGAACTATTATATAGTTGCCTATTTTTTTCTGTAGAAAATAAAGAGAAGGAAATTTTTGGATATGTGTATGGATTTCTTTGAAACAAAATTCTTAAGCACTAGTACTTGATAATTTCGTGACTTCCGCTGGGAGCTGGGTGGCGCTCGTGTGGTCCCATCTGAGGAAAGATCCAACGCGAAGTTGGCTCCCAGCAGTCCATATCTAGTATGTTAATGATCCATTGGATAAACTTTAATGAACTTTCGTGAGCTTATTTGTGGTTTGAGTCTAAGACAGTGCTAATGCATTTAAGGGAATTTTGTTTAAGGGGAAATTATAGCAGGAAAAGATAGTTTTGTAAGTTTCGCAACTGACATGTACCGTAACGCGACAATTGATGCATTACACAGACAAAAAAGTGGCTTACTGACAAGATTAAAACGCTTGTACAGACGGTTTACTGACACACGAGATCTGGAGATAAGGACACTGAAGTCGTCCATCAAAAACATCAACCATTTGATCAAAGAAAATTATAGGTTGTCCATTAATTTGTTTTGGGACAACAAAATTCGGGCCGTGAACGCTACCGACCCGAGTATGTTCCCACAAATTAATCAGATATTCAGAAGAAAAGATCAAAACGACCTTCCGTGTCTTAAGCTCCAGAGGACGACACAAAACAGAGACGTACTTCTGACAGCAGGCATAGACCCAGATGACGCCGTCTTGGACGATGACCTCTTCATAATCGAAGATCCGCAGGAGAAGGTGGAGGCTGTGGGGCTGCTTTCCAGCAAGTGTACAAGGTGAATGCTAGCATTCGCCCGAATCATGACCTGGAGAACAGAGCTCTGCTTCATCACTTATGGCTCCGAAACGATATAAGCGAATGGCGATCTGAGAACCTTGGTTTTACCGGGTTTAATGATGAAGATTTGGCAAACGCCATAATCGCCGACCGAAATGGGCCCAGTCCCCTGTTAATTTCGAATAATGAGCTCCAGCTCATCTTCGATTCATTAAAGAAAAAGAAGTCTGCAGGAGTCGATGGTATATCCAACGTTGTACTACGACATTTGCCTCAAGAAGCAGTTGACATTTATACCACACTGTTTAACAACGCGCTGAATAATGCATATATAGTGCGGTGGAAGACAGCTGTGGTGCACCCTCTCCCAAAAAAGGGAAAGGACAACTCCAATCCGGCGAATCTCCGGTCGATAAGTCTTCTTCGAGTATCAGCAAAGTATTTGAAAAGGTTATTAATAGAGCCCTGCTCAAGTGGGCGGAGGACAAAAATATCATCCCGGATAATCAGTTAGATTTTAAGGCGGGACATGACACAATTCATGCCGCGTCTAAACTAGTTTCTGATATCCAATGGAACAAAACTAAAAAGCAGTGTACGGGTGCCTGTCTGGTTGATTTGGAGAAGGCCTTCGACACCGTATGGTTAGAAGGTCTCTATCTAAAGCTAACCAGACTAGGTATAAGTAAACCTCTATTGTTTATGCTTTATGACATGCTAAATGGTAGAAAGTTTGTTGTCAAGAGTGGCAATGTAACTTCTACCGCAATTTTTAATACTAATAATGGTCTTCAGTAGGGAGCGGTTAAATCGCCGATTCTATTCAGCATTTACACCAGCGATCTGATAGGTAGTCTAACTCAGGCAATTGCGTACGCCGACGATCTAATTGCGTACAGAAGAGCTAATACAGTTGAGGTCATCAAAAGTCTCTTGCAGAGTGACTTCGACAAGATTCAGCGATATTGTGATGACTGGAAGTTGAAAATCAACTTCCAGAAATCAGAAACTATTTTGTTTAGGACTCCGTTGTCTAACGCCTCAAGGAATACGAGAAAGAACTGGCGCAAGCTAATGATCGTAGGGCCACATGGACATCCACAGGCGAGTAAAAGTGTAGTAAAGTACCTTGGCATCTGGTTGGATCAGTACCTGTATTTCGACAGACATATAGGTGCTGCTTTGGCCAGGGCTAGGGGAGCCTTTGCCTTGACAAAACGACTGTTTTATAGCAGCCGTCTTGACAGCAGGGTGAAGGTGATTTGCTACATGGCCCTCATCAGGCCGATGATTGCCTACGGATGCCCGGTGTGGTTCAACGTTGCCCCATCTCAAATGGAAAAGATTCGGGTGTTTGAGAGGCAATGTCTTAGACGTTGCCTTGGATTACACAGAACACCAGAGTCGGAGTACACAAGATATTATTCCAACCAGGTTCTATACAACGGAGCCAACATAAACAGAATAGATAATTTTTTGTTCAAGCTGATTCGGGGTCACGTTGCAAGAGCGATGTCCTCAACTAACAGCTTAATTTTTGGGGCTTATTACCCCAATAACGAATATTTTGAGAGTGCGCGGTTAAGTGGTTACATCCCTCCCGAGGCATTCCTCTATTTAGACAGTCGAGGGCTGATACAGAATGGAGGGGCGGTTCCGCTCATCTACCACGTCAGCCGGAAAACTGTGGATAGGCGACTCCTGTATGGTCGAGACGTCATCGCTCAAGGTGGAGAAGAGCGCCTTGGGTTCAGTAGGACTGTGTCCGATCGGGACCGGAGGGATAGGGCGAAACAGGAGAACCAGTTCTGGTGGCTCTCTGAACAGCATCGGGATATTTAAAGTCGATTAAGATATGTCTTGGCCGACTTACATACATTTGGGGTAATTAGGTATAGGGAACAGTCGGGGTGGCACCAAAAAAAAATAATTAAAAATACGTATGTATGCGGGGGCATACGTGCATGTAACTGCGTGTCTGTACATGTATGTGCTCACGTATATGTATGTGCGTATGTACATGTATGGGTGGGTTGCATGTTTGTGTGTGTCTGCATGCATATAAAAAATAAAAAAAAAAAAAAATTTAAAAACGAAAAAAATGCTGCTGTGGCTGTTCTAGTTTTTAAGTAGTTTTAAGTATTATTAGGTATTTTAAGTAGTTTTAATTATTTTAAATATATATTAAGGTTTAGTTTATAAGTAAAAAAAAAAAAAAAAAAAAAAATAAAAAAAAAAAAAAAAAAAAAAATGATAAGATACCAAGTTTAAGTAAATTAAAATTAGTTGTAAGTTATTGATAATTAGGCTAGTTTTAAACATTTTTGTCTAGCGTTAAGATAGTTAGTTATAAGTTAATATGAAATAAAAATGAATTAAAAAAAAATTAAAAAAAAAAAAAAAAAGTTTTGGGCACCTACTTACATTAGTGGTTTATTGGGGGTGGCCGTGGCGCGATAGTTGTGTGCTCGCCTGTCAACCTCGTGGTTGCGGGTTCGATTCCTGCCGTTGTCTATGTCTTCTTATATTCCATTAAAAACCAATTCTAAAAAAAAATTGTCATAAAATAAATTGCTGCTTTGCTTATTACATGCTGTTTAGGCATAACACTAACAACATGTGATTGAGTAAACTAGCATACCCATAAAATATGACAACGAAATAAATAAGACAATGCGAATTATAAGGGACAAAAATAAATAAGACACGGTAATTCCCTCCGCATTAGTTCAGCCGCCATCACTGGAGATAAATCTGAGACAACAACCAGCTCTAGTCTCAGAACATCGCGCCACACATCTTTCCTATCCTTCTTTCTCTTCTTCCACCGGATGCCCTCGCTGTGTTAAGAAAAACATACAAAAGGGTATTCATAATCCCTTAAGCGCGTGCAAAGTTATAAAAAAAAAAATCAGTGGTTTATTTAAATAAAATTTTAACGTGACTATTTTTACTGGGACGGTCCCGAGGGACCGCCACGGGCCTTAGATGGTATAATTACGCTACTGCCTGCTCTGTGAAATCTTGTATCTTTTAATACTTATTAGTACGCATTTTCTGCGTCCCTTTTCACCACACCATCTATAGCTTCTACAATCCCATGTCCCGTATGCTACGAAACTTCAATAGTTCCTCAGACGTTGGGTGGCAATGGCGCAGTGGATAAAGTGCTTGATTGCTAACTAGGACGTGTGGGTTCGATGCCCACGCTAGGTGCCTTCTTTTCTTTACCTCCAATTTTAATTGGATGCCGCCCATGGATTAAAATGAGACAATAAATACCTGGCTCTCAAATCCACTGTGCCAAACTAGTGCCATGCAATTCAGGTTGCATTTAAAAGACCTTAGGTCTTACAGGCATATAGTTAAATACAAAAAAAAGAGATGTTTTTGGTTACCTATCCTCTAAATCGGTCCTTCGAAATTCCCTTGTCTCTTACTTATCCCAATAACTTTCTTCATCCGCCACCTTTTTTTTATTATTTATTTATTTTTTTATTGTTAGCTAAGTATATTTATTATAATATTTTAATTTTTTTCTCAAACCTTTTATTTTAATCTTAAATTATGTATTAATTTTTAAGCCAACAAGCTTGTAATAAGCGCAAGTAATATTAAACATAAATATATGAATACAAAATGATAAGTTATTCTTCATTAAATTCAAAATGCGAACTAACGCTCCAGCAGTATTTTCCCGAAAATCGATAATTCATTTAGACTACTAATGATCCCTCCCAACAAGCTGTAAGAGAAAATTGTTCGAATTAATAATTTTATGATCCCAGAAGGGGACCCTAACAAACTATGAAAGAAAATTGTAGGAATTAATTTTTTCCATTTCAAATGTTTAACCAGACTGGACTATAAGCTGTTCTTCTTACATATTTATTTTTCTTTTAACTTCTTTCTTTCAACTTTCCTCAAAGTCGGCTTAGATATGTCAATTTATTGATCTTAACTTTTGGTGAGCGCATTATATCTCGTCGTGGAATCTTGGAATTCATATGTTCTAAAGTTGTAATATAATTTGATTTTGAATGAAATCTGTTCCTGGCTTTCCTATTACATCACTATCTGATTTTGTTATACAGTCAAACGTCGATAACTCCAACCATCACTACTTGCCAAAAAATAATTCGAGTTATCAAGACTTCGAGTTATCAAGTAAATACAAAATTAATAGAAAGTACGTAATTAATATTTATTTGCGAACAAAAAAATGACGGTTGTTGCAATTATTTAAAATATTCAGTTGTACTTGACTGACGAGTGGATTTTTTGTTTTGGTTTTCAAAGAAAACTTCAAGTGTAAGCCGTTATGTAAACAATCGGTTGTTTTTTTCATTTGTTATTAAATATAATCGCAAAATACTCAACGAAGTTGCAACCAATTCGTTAGAAGGTGATTGAACTAAATTCTCCTCCAAAACATCTTCGATTACATCATTATCGCTGTCACCGTTATTGTCGAGCTGTGTATCTAATACATATATCGAAAATATCTTCATGTTTGGGAACACAGTTAAACAGTTTTTATTGATTTTTTGCTTTCTCCAAATTCTTTTGTTTTTTTTTTATTCAAAATCCTACGGCGGTAATGATAGTTTATGTTTTGTATGATGCCTTGATCAAGTGGTTGCAATTTTGATGTCATATTCGGTTGAAAACGCTGGTTTAATACATTTTGATTTTTGTCGGATATCTTTTGGATGAGCCGAGCTGAGTTGTCAATGAAACGAATAATTTTCCTATCTATTTTTTCAAACACTTTGTCTTTGCTGATAGTCGAGAGATAGAAGGTCGATTAATTTTACTGACCCATTCATGTTAGCGGCAATCATCAATGTATCTTTTTGTTTACAGTGCTTTTCTCCAAGGTACTTCTCGTTCTTAAAAATTAAAGTTATATCTGGTTGACATTTCAAAAATAGGCCCGACTCATGTGCATTGAATACGTCTCTTTTTTCAACAACAAATAAAAAACTTAATGTCCCTTATTCTTCCAAGTTTCCTATTTCCAACCAAGCCAACCCACCCGTGCTGGGCTTAATACGCAACAGACGCAATGCATTATGATATGAACTAAAAAATTCGATTTATTGTAACTATACCCAAATAATGGGTATATGTATTTTGTTTCGTTTTTTCATCTCGTTTCTGTATTATTTTGTTTTAGTCGTTTCGTATTTCGTTTATTCATTATTTTAATCAAAATGTTTTTCAATTACTTTGTTTACATTTGTATTGAAAAATAATTATTAAGTATTTTACTTATCTCGTTTTAAGTTCATTCCGCCTTTTATTATTTAGTTTTGCGATTATTTCATTTTTTGTTCATTTCGATTTCCATTACTTCGCCAACATGTGTTGCGTCTTTATTTATTTTTGTTTCATGCAGGGATTAAAATTCACACGAACAGTGCGTAAGCCTGCCCCTCTGCAACATCTCTGCTTGGGCCAATTGGTAGGGTAGAGCTTGGGTGTGTACAAAGTTTTTCAACATTTAACATTTACCAAAATACAAATACAAATTAACCGGGATTTTAAAAAGTGAGATTAAAATAAACCGGGATTTTGAATATTTAATTTATATTAAATAATTCCTTCATTATACAAAACACTTACCCCCAGTTTCACCGTGGGTGTTTGAACTTCAGATCAACTGAACCTTAAACTCAGTTCAAATTTTTGGTTTAATTCGTCCGGTTTCACAGTGAAATCTGATCTTCAGATCAGTTGAACTTCGTTTAACTTTATTTTATAAAATATAGTTGGCAGCATTTTTCGTGCCTCGTCCTCTCTTTCACTCTCTGACTCAAAAAAACACACGAAACAGCCGGAATAATAAACAAAATAATATTCAAAATCACTATAACAACTTGATAACATTTAAATACACAATTTTGTTTTGTTCATAATATTTTCTGAAAAAAAAACCAATTTAACTGAAGTTTAAACGGCATAATAATCTCGGTTAACTTAAACTACAAATTGAACTCAATTCAAGGTTTTAACGACACTGTGAAACCGAATAAATTGTTTATCTAAAGTTTAAACCAAAAGTAGAGTTTAAACTCGCACTGTGAAACTGGGGGTTAACAAAACTTAAACAAAAACATAAATTGACATAAATTCTAATAAAGTTTTATATTAGACGATAATAGATTCTAATAACAAACAAAATGCGGAATAAACCTTTGGTGATGTAACCTTGGTCTAAATAACTCATTGTACTTTTAACGGAAATGCAAAAGGAGTAAAAAATGAAGGAAAGAAATGCGAACTGATCGTAGGGCGAAATGATTGCAAAACAATGTGATAGAAAAACGAAGTAAATATAAACGAAGTAAACAAAAATGGATGCAAGAAAGGGGGAAACAATGAAATGCGAAGTGAAAAAAACGAAACAACAGGCACTCCAAATAATATCTTGAAGTTATCGAGACATTCGAAAAATTGAAGTTCGAGTTATCAAACAAAAATTACATGCCAACCATTTTCATTCGTGTTATCAAATCGTTCCGTTTTTTATGTTGAGCTCAGTAAATTTACCTATTTTTATGCAACACGTTTAACTTCTCATACCTGAAAAAATGTTGGATCTAAAACGTAAAACTCTTTTAGTCTTCTTTTACTAATTATTATTTTGTTTTCTTTAAAATTTCAATATTTTTACAACACATAAAGGGTGCACTTTAATGTTCTTTTTTTCACTTTTATTTCTCAATTAGGATTTTATATATGGTAGTATATATTACATGTACCTAATTAAGTTCTTCTTATTAATTTATATTTAAAGACAGAGTTCAAAGCAATTTATAATAATGCGTAATGTTTATTTATATATTGTATATAATTAAGTAGTTATTTCTGCACAATTTTAAGCAAAATCAATGATCTTTCAAAAAACAAATACATATTTACAAAAAATAAATAAGATTCAGTTTTTTTTAAATTACATTTATCTCTCGAGTCTAGAGCCTTAACGAAATATTAAAAGGAGCTTATATCTATCTCTTATTATTTTATAATATAAACAAATAGATAGTTGAGTACCTATTTTGTTATGAAATAGTTTTACAAATACATACTTATAGTTAATTGAAATCTTATGTGCTTAGTTCATAATTCACCCATAAATGAGTGTAAGCTTTATTTGAATCGATTGTTTTTTCTTTATAAATACTTAGCGGTAGGTACCTAGGTATTTACATATGTAAAAAATAATTTGAGCAGACAACCTTTGATGTTTATTTAAATTATTCTAGATAACGGAATAAAACAGACGGTACAGGTATGTACTCAAAATGCAATTAAGTTAGGAATTAGGTATGTGTGATTCCAACTAGATCAATTGTATCATTTAAGCGCTTTGAAGTTTGAAACACTCTTACTTAAGAATTCCGAGCCGATGCCAAAAGTGAACGAAAACTCAACGTTAGCAATACACAACTACTTATATAATATTTACCAATACTTCCCAGTGGAAAATGTTCAAAAATTGCTACTTAAAAATTGACCAAGGCCACTCAAGGGATGTATAACTTTTTATGAAGGATATCTTCGCGTCCGGTTTTGCAATGAATGTGTGCATAATGAAAAAGGATTGTAATAATGTCTCTTTTTACTTTCTGCTTCGTGGGAATAAAATACACAATGCTATGCGAATTACCTATGCAACTGAAAAGATTCAGGGAAAAATTATTGCCTTCATTTGTGTATTCATTAAAGTTTATTTTTTGTTGTCTATTCTCTACCCTTTTACTTGAGCAAATGCTACTTAAATGGCAAACTGGTGACTGGTGCATTACGTTTCATGAGTGAAATAAATGCATCATCTCTCCTATGAATGTGTCATATAGGATATCACCACGGAATTTTTCATTGAGGAGTGAATTTCTTGCTTGGTTATATTCCACTGTATTAACTAATCACTTGGTATCAGACGACCACTTACATGACGACTGCACTTGATATCTATATCTCCAACGAAATATATGTGGTTAAACATTAGAGCATATTTTTGTCTTGGCTGGGCAGTTCATATCTTGACAAATCATTTAAGCAATAGAGGTTAAGGTGTAGGTAAGGCTGTTTAAAAAGATTTATCAAAAATTAATTTCACGAAAAAATGTTTTATTACTAATTGTTAACTAATTAAATAATAAAAATGGTTTATTGAAAGAATTTAAGTATAAACAGCAAATGCGGTGAGATAATAGTTACATGCATGAGAGACACCAAATAATGAGATGAACACATTTTTTTGTTCTGACGATTCTGAATTTTAATGTAATTGGATGTGTGAAAATAATTGTTTCCGTAAAAATAATATAAATCAAAAATTTAGTTTGTTGCATAAATTATAATACAAAAAATGACAACAGTCGAGTTTGACGTTGAAGTATATTAATATGTGTGTGCTTCTGGTTCTAACTTCAAATCCAGAAGCAAAATTCTCTTCTTTTCAGAGTCAGAACAGAACTGTCACTTTTTCCCAAGCGAACCAGAAGAGCCCAGAAGGCTTCCAGATTGACAAATAAAAACGCCATTAGGCTATTTCCAGTGGAGTTGGCCTAGGACAACCAATCTTAGGTATAGCTACACATTATTTCGGCATAATTATTTTGACAGCAGTGTGATTGCTCTTCTGAGTGAAAAATTGGTATGTAGTTCGATTCTACAATAAATTGGTTCGAATTTGCAAAATCTCGACTCGACAATTCTTTATTTTTAGAGCACTTCTTAACTGAAAAGAACAGAGGTAATTTTGAATTATGTGGCGAAGATTCGAATACGCAAATAGTTGATGCTACTTTCCAATACAGTACCACTCAAAAATAACATTGAAAACAACTTTGGAATAGATGCGAAAGTAGAATGAAGTTACATAGTAGGGCTCCTGATTTTCTATGAAACCGAGTGTTATGGACTGATGAGTGTTCATTTGAGCTTCATGGATCTCATAACAAACATTTGTTTGATTGCCAAAAGAAAAAAGTAAAAAAAAGAGGCACGGAGGAGGTTCACTTATTTTTGAGGTTATGTTTCGTCAAGTGGTAAGGAAACTTAGTCCACATTGATGCAACAATGAACCAGCATAATTATTTCAGTGTTTAAATGATTATGCATTTCCACCTCATCTAGAAGTCGTTTATTTTGCAGCAATCTTTACTTCTTACGCTTCTTCGTTTCATTTTCAATTTTATTTCGATAATAATCCTTAAGAATTCAGACGTTTATGTTACAATGTTCAGATACACAAATGATCAATAAACCGGCAACATAAATGTAAGATTAGTCTTGGAATTTTTGTTATGCCAGTATAACATTTTTTCTCACAAATCAAATCAGCAACAAATTATAAAACAATTTATTCAAATTAGTTACCAAACAAATTCTGATACAATTGAGCTTTGTGAAAGTATAGTCTTTTTTTTCAAATTTTAATTTGAACTAAATACACAAATTATTTACACGGCTAATTTCACAAAAATCTTGACCATCTGCAGACGCTCTTAGGCCCGTTTGCTGATACGAATCATAAATATTTATGTTCAACTTAAAACGCTTAAGGGCTACTTTTCTTCTGCGTAAACTGTCACATAAGTTCTTAATTAGAACTTAAATGCTTAAGTTGTGTATCAGCAAACGGGCCTTAGTGGCTTAAGGGCTGACAAAATGTATAGCGGCCGTTAAAAAAACAATATTTTAGACCGAATATAATTTTATAAGAATTTTGATAAGCACTAAAGGAAGAAATACAGTGGTCGGCATAATTATTTTGACAAGAAAATGTATATATTTTGAATTTCAGATATAAGTCAAGAAAATTGAACATTTTTGTTAGACATATGAGTAAAAATATTTAAGTTAGGGCTGAGACTCCTTTAAAACCTGAGACGAGAACGAGACGAGATCGTATTTTTGGTACCGAAATTCGACGTGATTCTCGCTGGTCTCGGTGGTTTGGTTTCGGGTTTCGTTAGAAGATTTTTTTTTATTTAATTATTTTTTAGTACTCATGTTAATTTTTTATAATATTCACAAGTTTTCGTTTGCGAAATATTTTATGCGCGTTAAAATATCATATGTAGGTATGTACATAGTTATACAAAGATAGGAGCACTACGAAACTCCAGAAAAGAATACGTACGATTTATGAATGTATGCCGCCGGAATAAAAATCGGGTGACATTTGGAAAAAAATATTATCCAAACTTCAAAATATAATTTATTGCCTACGTGCCGAGCCATGAACGGTCAAAATCGGTTGAAGAATGTCTCCGATTTAAATAGATTAAAAAAGTTTTAAACTTAAAATTCAAATTTTATCTTGGAAATAGGCTCTTTAAAGGTGTCTGATTCTAATAACGTTACTTTGCAGCCTATTTTTTTTAAGCTATCACAAATCTTTAAACTGAATTTGCACAAAATATGCAATTTCATACGCAGCATTTTTACCTACAAATCGGCTAGAATTACGTAAAATATAAAATTTAAGTAAAATTTAAATTAAATAAATAATAATGGCGTAAAATTTTAATCAACCTATTATTAAGGCCTTAACACGATACTAGTTAGCAATTTACTATATGCATAGTAGTCTACTAACTTTTCATAAATTTTAAACCTTTTGTTAACTAGTAAAATCCTTATTAAGCAGGTAGCAAAGCATTTGTAGGGTTTGAATTTTGATGAACACAATTATTGTGTTTATGCGTTGTAAATTGATTATATGTTGATAGAAACCGAACATGTGCTCTTAATAAGCATTCGATGAACCTGGGCCTCCCGCGTGCAAAGTCGATATACTCCCAGAATGTCATGTGGACCTGTCATAGCCTTTCGTTGATATTAACTGTAGTAAAATGTTAATAACATTAAAATTAACAAAATCCTCTTTTTAACCTAGTATCATACTAAAAATTATTTAACATATTACTAAATAGTTTAAAATTTTGCGCCAATGTTTTTTTTTTTAAGTGATCGTGGCAGTGGGTAAATTTAACTACACACATAATTTTTTTCTACAAGAGAAAGAGCTAGTGGTGGTGCCTTATATGGTATTAAAAATGAATTATCCAACAAAACTTTGTAGAAAGTACTCTAGTAGAACGCTACTTCAATTACGAGAAACTCCATATTTTTCCGGTGTACATTAACTGCTGAAACTGGAAAGATGATTTTGAAAACTTGTAGCCTACTTTTAAGTGTTAATCCAAAAAATGTAATGTTATAGGAGACTGTAATATAAGAATATGGGAAGTCCAAGTCCTAAGCGATGGGCAAAGCTTCTTTAACTGTAATTTTTCTATAATACGAACGACTCAAGATAAAACAATGGATCGAAAAAGCACACAGTTCATTGATATGTGCGAGGAGTAAGGCTTAATTCTTTTAAATGAAGAGTGACAGAGAAGGCAATTATACATTTATAAGAGGTACCAGTTGCTCAACTATTGACTTTTGTCTCATAAAAGGTGTATGGTTATTATGTACAACTGACCTGGAAGTGAAGTTACTACCATACTCCGATCACATGCCTCTTACAAAATTTATTAATACACATTAGCCGTGTTTTATTGGGAATCTATCCATTGCACAGTAAGTACGAGTATTTCCCAGAAAACGAATCGATCGCAACCTTTCTTTTAATTTTGTAAGAATGGTACTCTTGCACAGCTATCACAAGCAATGAAAGAGTTTTGTGCAAAGAATAATTAAGGAAATATCAAAATTACGACCAATAATTTGCTTTTAGATTTGTTTGTTTAAAATGTTTCTTGGTTTGAACGCACACTAGACATACCTTAAATTGTCCACTGCCCTTACATTTCCCTTAATATTTCATGCATTTACTTATTTTCTGAGGATAGATAGATAGAGTTTTATTCTTCAAGTCAATTTAAAATTTATTTTCTGAGTGTATTTTGTATTCAATTCAATAATCACTACTCAGACTTCACTTAACATAAGCGGAGTAACGAACAAATATTTAACATTTTTCCATGTTTTATGTCCAGAAAAAAAAAACAATGGGATCACAAAAATGTAGGCCCAGTCCATGCAGTGCAGCTAAGTCCGTCCATGGTCAACGTCCATTAAACAATGAATAAAAAGCACATTTTGTGAAGTTCCGTTACCGGTTAGTGCGTTGCGTTATAGCTCATAGAATTTCAAACCAATAAATATTTTGCAGCGCAGTGTCGAGCAGTTCCTCTGTAGTGCAGTTCCACCCAGTGTGGTTCTACATTAAATAAATATTTCCACCCATCCAAACTTGTCAAATTGCTTTTTAGATCTAAATAAAAAGATCATTTTTCTTCACCAAACTCCGTTTATTTATAACTAAACTAAAAATTGAACACAAAACGAAAATTGGTCTAAGTTAGTCAAAAAGTAAAACGGAATTCATTCTATAGCGATTGATCGAAATTTGTTAAAATTGATAAATTGACGTTAGGGTATACAAAATTGCAGATATAGGTGGAATCTTAGACGTGCTCCAGAAAATAATTGAGCAAGGAATGCAAAAAACTTTTACTAACAGTTTTGAATAGTAAAGGCGCGAAACTTTTCAGAAGCACAGCTTATATATTTATTACAAAATGGTGTTACCTAAGATTTTAGAAATATAAACTGGCCAACTACAAAAATAAAAGGAAAATAAGAATCAAAACGTACGATTTGTCTTACGAATGTAAATTAATAAATATAACTACTCAATGAACACATCCACCGAGATTCAATACAATTATCAATTGTTCCAACAAAACTAATAAAATCAAATCCGAGATTGAATGAACGTCAACCATCTATCCCACATAGCATTCTACTTTAGCTTTCTATCGACCGTAGCGAATTGTATGTAAAATGCTACGACGGATAAATTTACGATGGATACATTTCCCAATTAACCTTAGTTCTGTAAAAACCACAATCCTGTCTGATAAATTGAAATGGAATTACTCAAAACTCTTTGTATACCAGCAAAACCTTAAAAACGAAATTACCCAAATGTCTTCACAAGATCTAACTCCAGAAAGTTTTGCGAATATAATGTATTACAGCTATACAGAAGGCAGCCAAACCATTTCAGGGTTGTAAAATACATAAAAATAGAGAACCTTGTTTCGATCAAGAAAATGGTTTAGCAAGAAAAAAATCTTTTGGACTACTCAAGTTGACAAGGAAGTTGAACTCGGATCTAACAAAAAGAATGTATCAAGAGAGTAATAGAGCATACAAGGAGCTGTGCAGACGTAAACGTCAAGGTTATTTTCAACGTGTAATAAATGAAATCGCACAAGACAAAGAATCTAAGACATTCTGGAAGTTGATTCGAGTGCAAAATGGATCCTAGAATGTAACAGGTAAGCAAGTTGATAAAAACATTCTAGCAACGCATTTTCAGAATTAGTTGAAGGCTAAGGATGGTACAACATCCCGCTTCTTCGCATTCCCATCACTACGTGTAGAAGAATTAGACAGGGATATTACCCGGCAGAAGTACAATGTGCCATCGTCAAAGGAAATAGCAACGTGGGAGAGGCTAGAGTAAGCTTCGCGTTCTTCAAGAATGGTTCACCAGACTATCCAGTTTCTGACAGAATACTTTATGATTATTTTTTCTGAAGGCATAGTATCAGAAAGTTTTCAAAAGAATATAATATTCCCTATTTTTAAAACGGGAGATCCAAATGATCCGGCAAATTATAGAGAAATCTCATTCCTAAGTATTTCACTGAAGCTGCTCAAAAGCATAATCCTTTATCGGCTAACTTCGTGGGTTGACACAAATAGTCTTTTGAGTGAGTTTCAGGCCGGCTTTAGGACAAATTATTCCCCGGTAGACAATATTTTGATCCTTACTAATATTGACAGAGTGTATCTCGGCAGTGCATTTTGCTTGTTGGTGTGGATTTCCGAGCTGCATTTGACACTGTGGACAGAAGAGCTCTTTTTCTAAAACTTAGCAAAATTGGTATATCTTCAAAAATACTTAATATAATAAAAAGTATGTAACTATAACAATAACAAAACTGCAGTATGGGATGGAACTTCAATGTCAAAATGGTTCAACACTGATTCGGGAGTCAAACACTTTTCCTCCACTTTTCTTTAACCTTTTCCTCGATGACCTTTTCCATTACCTACCTGGAGGCATTATATTCAACCAAGTGGCTATAAAAGAATTGATGTTTACAAACGACATAGTCTTGCTTGATGAAACATCGAATATGCTTCAACTTATGATCAATAATGGTATTTCGGAACAAATAGTGGCGGATTAACCTTCTGGGCGCCCTGGGCTACGCTCAGTGATAACCGCGCCTTTTTTTTTAATATTATCCAATGATCGTAATTTGAATGGGTTAATATCGAAGAATAAGGGACACGATTGTATTTTTAGGGTAAGGATTGGTTTTTCATAAATTGTATAGAATTTTTGTAAACAAAATTGCATTACTAAGTGTTTACTAGTGTGGAGAAAATATATTTTTCCTAACATTTCAACGAAGATACCATTAAATTTTAAAACTGGGAATCTATCAAATATTTTTTTACGGCAAAGATGTATTGCTTACAGACCGTGGCAATTAATTTAATAATAATACCTAAATAATATATATATAAGCAGTTGATTGCTTTTGAACTTAAATTAAATGGTGCATATCTTAATTCCTTTTATGGTTTTCTCATAGAGGAGGGGTCATGACCCCTCTGGTTCCGCGCTGGCATGTTACGTGTTGGTTTATTTATTTGTTGTTGAAAAGACTAATTGTTATAGGTTTTTGGTAGTATATTAAAAATGACATTGATATAGTGAAACTTGAATTTGGCGCGAGAGTAGATAAGTCATTTTAGTTTGTCTCGAAAGTAAGTGTAGGAAAGAAATTTCCGAAAAATTGTTATCCATTTAAAGAGACAAATAATTTTGTTATATAAATTTTAAGTATTTATTATTTTAAATTAAACGATAGGTACATATTTAACCTTTTTACCCATTTCTGTATAAAATAATAATTTACCAACATATTACATTCTAAAAAAAACTCCTTTCACTATAAAGTCCTTTTAAGTCACTTTTTTCACTAAATAAAAAAATAGTTTGAGTATCACCCCTGAGTGTAGTCGGCGGTCAGTCAAAATGCGTGTTTTTTTATAATTGTGCGCGCACTAAAGGGATTTTGATTATCATTAATTAATATGTTCAACATGAGTGCGAGCGTTAGGAAAATAGGGAAGCATTTATCTGTGAATGGCTCGACGAGATCGTCTGAAACTCAGTTTTCGATTTTTAAAATCTAGCTATGATGGCTTCTTTCCGATCATTTTGATCTAGTAACTACTAACTAACAACTGCGAACAGCACGATAAAAATAAATGCATGCTGACTGATGATATCTGAATCGGTACGCTTTATTTCAATTCATTTGTTTTATTGTAGATTAATGTTCAAAAAGTCTTACATTTAACAATTATTCTTAAGAGTTTTAGAACTTTTCAGGTTTAATTTATGTTTGTATAATAAAGAAAATAACGTGAGGTTTCCCTAATATTAAATTAAGGGAAACTTCTACAAAATAAGACCCTTATGTAAAACTTAATCGTATCGCCTTATTAGTGGGAAAAATTCGACGATTTTGGCTTATTCTTATTTAGCGGCTGCGTATTTCTCATGCGTTACGCGTATTCCGTAATAATGCAACTTGCAATTTATAACAAGGAACAAGTAGCAAATAATTTATTATCGGGCGGTTTGTCATTACGTGTTTTGGAACCATTCGCGCAAACAGACTGTTCAAGAATAGGCGGAAAATCTGGCCAGAGATTTAAATTCCGTAGTTTCGGATACATTTGAATGGCATTAGGTAATCTTTTTTTTTGCTTAATTTTTTTTTAGATTAAAATAAAATAACATCAACATTTTCCGTCCCCTACCAGTTGCCGCCCTAGGCTCGAGCCTCACGAGCCTAGTGGTTAATACGCCACTGGGAACAACACAGGTCGCTATTTAAGGGATGAAAATTGGCATCTAGGTTCCGACTCCCTAGAAGTGGCCAACAATTATCGCTATCTGAGTATTATTGTAACACCTAGATTAACTTTTAATCTGCACCTACAAGAGAAACTTAAAGAATCCAAAAAGCTTTAAGCTGCGCGTGGAAAAATATGGAAATACAAGCTCTTTCAGGCAACTGCCCAATCAATAATGTGTTATGGATGTCAGGTATGGGAATATGAAGAACATGAAGACGTGGACAAAAAAGTATTTTATTTGCTCTACCACTTTCCTGTAAATTCACTTTTGATTTTTCAATGATGGAAACCGTTTTCAATAATGTCCTGTACAAACAAAGTAAGAAATATTTTGTATTTTATTGTTTTATACAAATACAAAATACCTGTATTTGAAATACGTACCGCTCAAGCGTTATAAAAGCCGTGTTTTGTTTACAACTCCCATTGACTTACTATATATACTATATATATAGTAAGTCAATGGCAACTCCATATTGAGTTGTCGAGAAAAACGACATCAGATTTGAGCGATTTACATGTCACTACAAACAACTTAACTCTATACAGTGTTAGCTAAATCCAGATAATTATATTGAACTATCTTAACTTCCGATAGAATCGGTAATGCCAAACTATAGATATTATAGCTTGGGAAATTAAAGGTTGAGTTATATTTAATTGTTTTTTCTTGATACGCAATTTTATATCTGGGAACCTTTGTGTAATTTGAAATCGGAACATTTAAAATTGAGTAACTGCAAACTGCAGATCAGTATTTCGTATGGAAATTTCAAGCCTCCATTTTGCTCAATGCATCAGGGCTGTTTTTATTTGTATATGGTGAATCAGATTTCCCGATCAAAGATCAGGCTGAGACGGAATTAGATATGAGCATATGAGTCAATGCTGCAAGCAAGGACCAGAACTGGTGAAAGAGCAGCCTGCGAGGTCTATGTGCAAAAAAGAAGAGAGGAACACCGACTCCTAAGAAGGAAGAAGAGCGAGCACGAAAAGCAAGCGGTCGAGTCTATTGAGGGATGCTACAGCAGGGGTAACGCTCGAAAGTTCTATCAAAGGGTGAAACGATCTACCCAAGGATTCCAGCCCAGAATAGAAGCCTGTCGTGATAAAAATGGTAATGTCGTAGGAGATACGCAGACGGTGCTGAGAATTTGGAAGGAACACTTTTCCAAGCTGCTAAGCGGCGAAGACTGCCAACCATCCGTTGCTATGCAGAACATCCCATTCAACTTGGACGATGATGGTCAAAATATCCGTCCACCTGACCTAGAAGAAGTACGAACGGCGATATCCAAACTTAAGTCGCACAAGGCCGTGGGTTCAGATGGCCTGCCAGCTGAACTGTTTAAGGCAGCGGGAGATGACTTGGTAAGGAGCATACACCAACTCATTTCTCGAATCTGGTCGGAGGAAAGTATGCCCAATGAATGGAAGCTCGGCATAGTGTGCCCTATCCACAAAAAAGGAGATGCTCTGAACTGCGCCAACTACAGAGGTATAAGTCTCCTCAACATCGCATACAAAATTATGTCGGCTATTTTATGTATCCGCCTAGAACCTTTTATCAACGACCTTGATCGGATCTTATCAGTGTGGCTTTAGGCGAGGAAAATCAACTAACGATCAGATTTTCACACTCCTGGAAAAAACCCAAGAATTCCAAGTCGATACGCACCATCTCTTCATCGTCTTTAAAACCGCCTATGATAGCGTTGATAGAGACAAGTTATACAGAGCCTTGTCACATCTCGACATCCCTGCCAAACTTGTCCGCTTGTGCAGAATGACAATGAAGGAATCTCGCTGAGTCAGTAAGAACTTCACCGACGACTTTGATGTCGAGAAAGGTTTGAGACAAGGTGATGCGCTATCATGCAATCTCTTTAACATCGTGCTGGAAGCAATTGTGCGCAACTCAAATGTCAACACCAGAGGCACAATTTTTCAAATGTCGGTTCAACTCCTTGCTTATGCTGATGTCATTGACATCATATGCAGAACAAAGCGAGCTGTCAGTGGAGCATTTGCAAGTATTGAAGCGGAAGCGGCGAAGATGGGTTTGACTGTTAACGAGACGAAAACTAAGTATATGCTGTCATCGAGAAGAGAAGTACAACACCATCCACTGGGACAAAACGTCACGATTGGCGGTTATAACTTCGAAGTAGTCACAGACTTTGTTTACCTGGGATCCACTATTACATCGCACAACAATATCAGCGCGGAGATCAAACGTAGAATCACACTTGCAAATCGCTGTTTCTTCGGGCTTTGAAAGCATTTGAGTAGTAAAGCCCTCTCTCAAAGAACCAAAGAGACCCTATATAAAACTTTAATCATCCCAGTCTTGCTGTATAGGGCAGAGGCATGGACACTGCCAAAATCGGATGAAAGCCAGCTGGGTTGCTTTGAGAGAAAGATTCTTCGAGTTATGTTTGGCCCAGTGTGCATCGGTGGTGAGTGGAGAAGAAGATTTAACGACGAACTTTACGGGCTCTACATCGATATCAACCTGGTCAAAAAGCTAAAAATTCAGCGACTGAAATGGCTAGGTCACGTGGAGAGCATGCACATCGACGCACCAGCCCGACGAGTCTTCGTATCCAACCCCGGTGGACAACGCGACAGAGGAAGGTTTTATCTTAGGTGGCGCGATCAAGTGGTGAACGACCTCAACCAACTTGGTGTGCGTAACTGGTGGCAGCTAGCTAGGGACCGGGCTAGCTGGAGAGGTTTGCTGGTTGAGGCCGTGATCCATCCTGGATTGTAAGCGCCAGCTAAAGAAAGAAAAGAAGAAGAAGAACTATATGGGTTATTGGGCATAATAAAACGCGGCTATTACTATAGATTTTATATACAATGGTTTGGGTCGGGTGTACGTCACTGGTGCCGGCGAAGATAATACAAGAGATGCTTAGTTGCGCTTTTGAAAACAAAATAAATAATGTATAAATACAGGGTGTCCCACAGTAACCGCCGCACACGAAAACCTAATGTCATTCAAAGTCGAAGAACTTATGAAGTAATTTTCTCGTTTTGCTCCGTCTTGAAGTTATAACAGTTTTTATATTTTGGCTCTCTTTTCCTTAAACTAGCAATATCTTTGCTACACGACGTCCGATTCGTAAGACCTTTTTTTAACCAATCAGGAACTTAAATTTCCTATAATTTGTACTACTAATTTGTTTATGTGCAAATAACGGTTTCCCGCAAATTTCAATTAAGCCCAATTTTTGTTGTTTTTTAAAGTTGTTTTCTCATTTTGATATCATTTTATTAAAAAAAAAACACGTTAATAAGATAGCGTTTTGTTTGTTTATTATTAAATCCCAGTTTATTTTCTTAAAAGAAGGATATTAAAAGTACGTAATTAAATGTAAACAAATTGAGAAATTAAAAAAAATCAAAAGTTTTGCTTAAGTAACTTAGAGAAGTTGTTCAAATGCTCCCCCATTCTGCTCAATACACAATTGTGCTCGCCTAATTATACTCACGATGTACCTCTTTATCATAGTTGGTGTCACCATTTCTTTGGCCGATCCACCGCTGCGGAAAATGTTCGTTAAACACGTTGCGTGCAACTACAGCGTAGTGAGCCGGAGCACCATCGTGCATATACCAAATGCTCCTTTGTCACCCGAAGAACAAATCTTCCATTAAGTCTGGCAGGTTGTTCCTTAGAAGATCAGAGTAGTTTGCACCGTTAAGTTGCGATGGTATTTTTTTAGGTCGAATCTTGAGAAAATAAAAGTTTTAAAACAACGATCGTTTTCAAGCAATTTGATTTAGATACATTATTAAAAAGTTTTATTTTCAACAAACATTTATTTGAAGAAGTAGGTCCCAGGGTGTTGTTTAAAAAACCACAAAAATTAAGACGCAGTTCTTGGCCACCGGGATGTAAATGTTGCACCTTTATGTAATGATACGAATGAAAACTGTTGAAGTTCAACGTATCCCACACCGAGTTTTTGGGGATCCCTATACTACATGCTGCTCTTCGAGTGCTCGCGGAAGGATCATTGCGAAATAATCTCAAAACTGCACATTTACTCCGTTATCAACACGATGTGTGTGAAGTGTTTCTTCTGTATGGACTCGATTTTTTATGCGATTTAGGACATAGTCATCAGGATGACGTCGATTTGAAAAACGTCGGGCGTATTCGCGAGTTGCTCTCCTAGCAGATCTTCCCATCTCACCATATATCAAAAACATTGTGTAATACACCGTAGGAAAATTTAATTAATTAATTAAAAACACACTCAAACTTTAGTTACAAAATGCGAAGGAGTACGAGTGAAAAAATAAACGTTGCAGAAGCAAATTCACGCGAGATAGGCATTGGCATTGACAACCTTCAAATCCTTACTGCTTACATTTCTTCTAACGGCCTTAATAATTTTACTTAATTTATTTGTCTCTTTCTGATCCACATTAGATAAGAAGTATTTTGTATTCATTTTTATTTATTTTTTATTAGAAAATTCAATTTTTTTTTAACTTCACTATGTTTGTTCTTTTTTTGATAAGTATGAATATTGATACTTTTTTGCAATAAAGCTTATATTTTTTAAAGAAAATAAACAGGGCTTTCATAATAAGCAAACAAAATGCTTACTTATTAACGTGTTTTTTTGAATAAAATGATATCAAAGTGAGATAACTACTTAAAATAACAACAAAAATTAGGTTTGATTGCTATTTGCGGGAAAACCGTTATTTGTATAGATATTGCTAGTTTAAGGAAAAGAGAGCCAAAAACATAAAAACCGTTATAACTCCAAAAAGGAACGAAAACGAGAAAATTACCTCATTAATTGTTCAACTAACCCATGGTTTTCGTCTGCGGCGGTAAATGTGGGACACCACATATACATTTATATACACAAAATCAACCTTTTCCAGAGCAAAAAATTTCGAATTTTTTGAGGTAAATTAAAAATTTTGTACAGTTATTTTTATCCATTTAAATCGGAGCCATTCTTCAATGTATTTTGACAGTTCATGGCTCGGCAGGTAGGCAACAAATCATATTTAGACGTTTGGATAATATTTTTTTCCAAACGTCATCCAAAAGTTTTAAAATCACCTTTGGAACCAAAATTAAAATCGGAATCATTTCGAATTTTCTGAGGTAAAATATGAATTTTGTAGAGGTTTTTTAATTCATTTAAATCGCAGACATCTTTTAATGGATTTTGAAAGTTTGTCAAGCCAGAACCAGTTGGTTTATTTAAAAAAGTGAGAAAAAGGCGAGACCAAGACTGAGACGAGACTTGGTTAGGCGAGACCAGGACCGAAACCGAGACGAGACTAACAAAAGCCTCGCCTGTCTCACCCCGTTGCCAGCACTAATTTAAGTAGGTATTTAACTTGCATAATTTGTTGTATTTTTAAATAACGAAAACAGAATCACTTTACTTTAAAATTATAATATTATTTTGGCAAAACATTTTATGCTTACTAAAAAAATATCTTTACAAAATATAAATAAAATAAGCACTTCTTAATAAAATATACATATTTGTATTCTCCCTCGTATATAACTTTTTGAATGCGTTTTGACACATATTCGCGCAAAGAATGCTTACTTCAAAAATCATGTTTTCTCAAAGAAAGACTTTTTGCCTTTACATACTTCCATACATTCTTTCACATATTTAGTAATTCCATCAGCTGCAAAAACTGCAAACAGCAATGGATTTTTTCTCTTATTATTTTACTGACGATCTTATCGACTTGATAAGGCTGGAAACGAACCAAGCTTAATTCACAATTCAAAATTGATAAGCACGGAATTCACCGAAACATAATGATTTTGATTTTTATGTCAATTTTCCGTTACCCATCACTGGCGTGAATACGAATTTCGACACATGCCTAAGAACAAAACATTTAAACAGATAAAAAGTATTTATCGTTTAAGGATGAATCAAAACGGCTCAAGAAAGACAATGCCGTATGATCCAACTTTTCAAATAAGAAAAGTTTCGATATAATTGGTTGAGTGCTTTAATTCAGTTCCGAAAAATGTTCGTTTATGTATCGATGGACAAATGTGTTCAACCAAAATCACTCATCACTTACACTAATATTTGCCAGAAAAACTGAATCCATGGGCTGTAAAGTTATAAGTGTTGTCTGATAACAATGGCTGTTCGTACCGATTTAAGATATACTACACTGGCTTCAAAAGCTATGAGATCATTTTGGCCGATACTCTAAGGTCTAAACATTGAAGCAAAAGTAAATGCTGTTATAATATTATCGCAAACTATTGCCAAATTTATTATCAACCATAATATTGTACAGCTAGATCTCACTTAACGCGGGAGTTACGTTCCGGGAAAATGTCGTGTTAAACGATACAAGAAACCAGTGCAAATTGGGGGTTACATTCCATGATTTCAAAAAGCACACAAAAATCTTTTTTTTTAGAATTTTATTTATCGAAATTGGAACCATACATAAAATAAACAAACAAAAACATAAAAGATAAACCATAACTACTTTTTCCTGCAATATAAGCTTCATAAAACGTTAAAAAAGAAAGAAAACCAACTTTTAAACTGAACAAAACAACATTAAAATATCGCAGATCATTCTCCGTCACTCCTTTAATAAGCCATTCGGTGCAGTTTTGCAAATGAATCAATCTTGTTATTTTTGCTGGAAAAATGTCTATTTCAGTTCATTCATATAAAAAAACAGTAGGCATGAATATGATATATGAATAACTTAAATGAATTTGTTAACAAATATGCATTACCTCTACAAACAAAATTTGCACATATGTAAGATAAGGAAAACACATTTTTTTTTTGTTTCCGATACTGCGTTAGAACGAGTCTGTTAAACGTGTTAAACGAAAATTGTTCGCAAAAAGTGAAACGTGTTAGAGCGAGGTCGTATTAATAAAGGTACGCGTTAAGTGCGGTCTACCTGTATTTCTAAACATTGCTACCACTTATGGTACATCTCAGAGCGAAACAACTCTGCGCCGCTCTTGCAAATGATCCGTTTCCAATTCAATTGCCGTCTTGCATTCGCCGCACAGCACACTACCAGCTTTAATGATGATAAAAAAAGCACATCCGTGGCAAGTGTCAGATTTTATTTTGACTGCGCAAATCATTTTCCAGAATGTGGATCCAAAAATCGAGTAAATTATGTAAAAACCAATGCGAAACACGTTTTGTAAAAAAAACATGTTCGTTTCGGGACGCCCGACAGATGTGATAACCCAAACTAATCTAATTTGAACTATTTAATATTCAAATTGTTTACTTACAAAAAGCTTTTAAAGTTATTCGTTAATTTGATTAATTTCAAAAGTTCTCCGTAAGCCTGAGAAAAAGGAAAGCCAGACAGACTGGCGCCGTAACGCTATACGTATACGACACGTGTATTTATCGATATATGTATGGTAGAACTTTTGTTGATACTAGGGGTATTCACGATTGCTGAAAGGTGCAACTTATCTAGTATCATTGTAAAAGTACAAAAGTGCAACTTTTTTTGCACCATAACAACAACTTACACTGACTAAGATTTTACAAAACTTGCACTTTTGCTATAGGTACCCTAACCCTATTGCAACAGAAAATTACAATGGTGCAAAATTTGCCTGGTGTCATTGACAGTTAGGCTTATTAATTGCTTATTAATTAAAGAAAAACCAAATCTTTTTATGCAAACAGTCAAAAGTAAATGACTGATATGTGTAATCTTCTTATATTTACAGTTTTCTTACGGTTGTAGTTCAAGGAATGAAATTTGCTTAACAAGCACTCAAGTCAATATACTATATCATTCCTGAAAATTTCCAGACAGACTGGTACCGTAACGCGTTACGTAACGAATCGGTTTACCCACCCATAAAAAGTTACTACTTCAAAAATGCAACATCCATTTGTGCTTTTCCAAAGCAAAGTTTCAAAAATTGACACGTAGCTCAATAACTAATTCTCTTTCACTATTTACCTTAAATCAATGTATACCTACTTCGAAAAAAAGATTTTTTTGTCATTGAATTATAATACTACATATTTTAGTTTTTTTCACCTAACACACTAATCCAGTCCACAGACTATCTATTATTTTTCCTGCTCGTAACAAAATGCGTCATATTTCGATTTCAGTCGTTTAAATCTACTTTAGAAATCTCATTGACAATATTGTCAAAAGTTTAACGCATAAATAACATATAAATAACGAGAAATACTGCAAGGCAAATTCTCCCAAAATAATTTCAATGATCCAAAGATTACCCAAATCATGAAATGAAAATATCGTTTCGTAAAAATTCAACATTCTTTCATAGCTAACTTATCCAGATCGTTCATATAACCAGTGGCGGATGAAGTAGCGAAGTGCACTAATTCGTCGCCCAGACTGTACTCCTAATCATTTGCGTAAGCACTTACAAAGGTTGCAGATTTTTTCAAAATTTCTTTTGGTGAAAGAGATTGTAGCTCTCGGAATATTCCGAAAATACCAGCAGTTTTATGATAACTGTTCATAAGTTGACCTAAGGCAGTGAGTACGTTATCAATGGTGACAATAAACACCGTTGTCCGCTTTGTTATGTAAGAAAATAATACTCAACACAATTACGAAACCACTTTTGTCAAGAATGGTTCATATCGAAAGTACTATTATTATCATCCAAAAATAAATATCGATAATTCTATATAGATTGCAGAGTTGGCCGTTGGGTAGTTCCGGACCTAAATAGGTCCAAAACTATGTCTTTGCTCGGATACATCATACATGTCCACTCGTTCCACAAACTGAATTTAAACATATCCATATTTCCGCCTACGTAGACGCAAAACAAGAACTAGACCGAGAAACAAGAACAGAGCGAACATGGCTCTGTTTATTTACAAATTGAAATATTAATACACACACGCATATGTTGCGAAATTTCCAGCCAAAGCCAACACCAACACACAAGAATTAGAACGAGTTGGCTTGGAATTGCAGAGACAGTATCTATAGAGTATAGCAGATACATACAGGAACTAAATATACG
The DNA here is from genome assembly GCA_910595825.1 of Philhelius pedissequus. Taxonomy (NCBI): domain Eukaryota; kingdom Metazoa; phylum Arthropoda; class Insecta; order Diptera; family Syrphidae; genus Philhelius; species Philhelius pedissequus. The sequence continues at coordinate 120,590,395 of OU343162.1, forward strand.
TTAATCCGTCCGACCTCTCGTCATGCAAATAGTTCCTCTTTTAGTTCCATATCTTCTTCAAGCACATATGTATATACCTCTTTTCAAATCGGCTGGGTTAATACGACTAGAAAATATTAGCGGATCCCCCGTATTGTTTAACATTTTGATTCAGAGTTTGGACTAAATCTAATGTACATATAAATAATACTTTTTTATTGTCAGAAAACGTTGGTGCAGGAATCTTCGGTAACACTGGTCTTGTTATTAGTTGACGTGTTTCGTTTGTTGTCCGCAATTTTTTTTAATTAATATCAAGTTTTCTTGTGTTTTGTAATTTAAATTGTGTTTATTTTAATTAATATTATATTTTGACTTGCTTTATATCTTTAAATTTTTAATTTGGCAAAATTAATTTTTTGTGATTTCAATTCACTTAAGTTTGTTTGCCATTTATTGTGTATACCCACATATGTATATATGTCAAGATTTGCTCTTAATTGCATCGCCTTTGTTCCTCTCAACAATATTTCCTCTTCTTATTTTTGGTTTAACTCCCTCTTTCCCTTCCATTAATAGAAAGTAAATTTTGCACAATTGAAGAGCTTTTTTGTATAGATTTCGGTTGTTTTGTCTCTTTCTTCCATTCATACTTAACCCAGCCCCATAATTAGATATCCCACGCATTCTTAATACTAACTTAGTAATAATATTCTTATAAGATCCGTGGTACGCATCTATGCGTAAGTTCAAATTGCACTATAAATGGTAGTACGTGGGTGGCAATGGCGCAGTGGATAAAGTGCTTCATTGCTAACTTAGACGTGTGGGTTCGATCCCCACGCTAGGCGCATTCTTTTCTATACCTCCAATTTTAATTGGATGCCGCCAATGCAATGGGTTAAAAATGAGACAGTCAATACTTGGTTCTCAAATCCACTGTGCAAAACTAGTGCCTTGCAATTCAGGTTGCATTTAAAAGACCTTAGGTCTTACAGGCATATAGTTAAATTATTTTCAGCCCAGGTGATAGCGAATTCTTTTTTTTTTCGTTTTAATTCTAATTGCTAAACTTTTACTTTTAGTTTCATTATTTTGTTTTACTGTCTGTCACTTATTTATTTATAATGTCGTGCGCTAATACTAATTGTGTGGATCGTTCCGGAAATTTCGTTCTGGAAATTTATTCCATGCCAAATGCGTTGGTTGAAATAATTCCTTAATGGATAAAATTAATTCTTCGAAGATAGTATATTGGTATTGTCCAAATTTTGAAAAGATTTCGCTCGCTCACTTTTCTTTTAGATTATCCACATTAAAAGACGAGCTTACTAAAATCGAAAAGGGGTTTAAGGATTTAAGCCTTAACTTTGCTAACATAGTATCAACTGCATTCCATCTTCAGTGTTGAAAGCTGACGAATCCACTCCAACGGATCATAATGCAACACTAAATTCTTCAACTGAAATTTAAAAAAAAAGTAAAAAGAGAGGAAGGGACTTGATCACGTGTTTAGAAAACGCAGGACCGGCTCCTAAAAAATCATCTAAGAAATCTTCCACAATAAGTAGTGAAGCAAATGCAACTTCAATAACTTTGTCCGAACCAGTCATTGAATTACCCCAAATTAATGAACCAATCAATAATGATATTGAAACCCCCTCAGAACCCACTGTACCTATTCCACCTGTAACTGTGACCAAACAGCTTGACTTGGCTCCATCGCAGGAGTCCGTCATTACAGTTCCAAAAACTCTATCTACTGTTCCAAAGCCTAGGGCCATATTTGTTTCTCGCTTGTTACCCGAAACTAAGCAGGAAGACTTATTGGATCATTTGGTTGCGTCATCATTCGTTAAATTTTCCGAAATAGGTAAACCTAAAAGTTTCGTAGCCTCTTCCAAAATAATTGCTCCAAGTTCTCTCTTCGAACCCATATGTAATAGTTCTTGGCCTCCTAATACGTTGGTGAAAGAATTTATAGCCCCCTTGAGAAAGAAATCTAATATAAATTCGGCTCCTAGTTTAAATTAAAATTCAAAAAAATGCCCAGGTTCTGCCTCTACTACCAAAATGTTGGAGGTCTTCGAAGCAAAACTTCCAAGACATAACGGGTGATTTTTTTGCTACTTGGTTTTTGACGTTTATATTTTTGACAGATCTCACATGACAAATTCCACGAAAATTTGACATTTCGATTCAGTATTGTTTGCCATTTCATCATGAATAGACTTACGCCTGAACAACGTTTGCGAATTATTGAAATTTATTATCAAAATTCGTGCTCTGTGAAAAATGTTTTTTTATCGCAAAATTGTCTTCAGCGACGAGGCTCATTTTTGGCTAAATGGATACGTGAATAAGCAGAATTGCCGTATTTGGAGTGAAGAGCAGCCAGAGGCAATTCAGCAGCTACCAATGCATCCCGAAAAATGCACTGTTTGGTGCGGTTTATGGGCAGGCGGCATCATTGGGTCGTACTTCTTCAAGGACGATGAAGGCCGCAGGGTTACGGTCAATGGAGAAAGGTACCGTTCGATGATAACAGATTTTTTTTTGCCGAAAATGTAAGAATTGAACTCGGTCGACATGTGGTTCCAACAGGACGGTGCCACATGCCACACTGCACGCGAAACCATGCATCAATTGAGAGGCGAATTTGGTGAGCAGTTGATCTCACGTTTTGGCGCAGTCAATTGTCCACCAAGATCATGTGATTTGACCCCGATAGACTATTTTTTGTGGGGCTATGTTAAGTCTATTGTCTATGGGGACAAGCCAAACACGATTGCTGCCTTGGAAGCCAACATTGAACGCGTCATTGGTGAGATTGCGGCCGAAATGTGTGAAAAAGTTTGCCAAAATTGGACCTTCAGAATGGACCACGTGAAGCGTAGCCTCGGGCAACATTTAAGTGAAATTATTTTTAAAAAGTAAATGGCAGAAATTGATTTATCGATCCAAATAAAAATTTCATTCACTTTTTATAAGTTTCTGTGTTTTTTTGAATTTTCAAAAACCAAGCTCTTAAAAAATCACCGTTTATAATAATTCCCTATCTTTGCCATACGATCTTTTTGCCCTGACTGAGATTTGGCTTAATGCCTCAGTTTTAGACACAGATAGCGAGTTCTTAGTTTACCGAAAGGATCGTCATGTTGATATTATGAATTCAGTTGGTGGGGGAGTACTTGTTGCTGTAAGAAGTAATTTCTGCTCTACACAAATAGTCTTCCCATTCAACTGACAATTGAACTGTTGTGGGTCAAAATAACTAAGGAATTTTTAGTGTTATTTGTTTTAAATGTTTATATTCCACTTAGAATCGAGTTTCAGTTCAGTATACACTGAACTCTCTTTAGCACTCGATTTTATTTTGACCTTAGCTAACTTTTGAAGCTTCCGCAAGTTCATCCCAACAGGAGCTCCAAATGTTGGATAATATTATCTCTACGGATTTTTATCAAGTTAGCTCTAGACAAAATTTTAAAAATAGACAACTTCACCTTGTTTTCTTATCTGATGCCGTTAGTAGAGTAGTGTTATCATCCGCCTCTTGACATTTTTCTTGACTTGAGTAATGGTCATTAATTAGAATATAGTAATCCTCATGCCTGCTCTCATACCTTTCACTTTCGCAAAGGTGATTTTCAACAGCTCTTGGATAGTTAAATAAACGGTATAAATCATTTACCGATTTCTAATGGTCTTGGCTCAACTATCTCAAGCTTCTATTCTATTTTGATGAGACGCATTAATGAAACAATTCCTAACAAAAGATCTATTCCCTCTAATTTTTCTTGTCATCCGTGGTTCAAAAAAGAACTGAAATGTATCCGAAATAAAAGAAATAAGGCTTAGGAAAATACATTAGATTCATGACGGTAGAGAATCAAGTAGCTTACATTTCCCTTTTTGAAGACTTCAAAAAACTCTCTTTCGAACTCTATAACGAATATGTGAAAACCATGGTGCGTTCTTTGAAGCAAGACAAGAAAACCTTCTGAAAATTTATAAATTCTAAAAAGAAGTGTGAGAGGTATCCAGAAAATCGAATTTATAATGACGTAATCTTGAATACAACTTCTGAAATCTGTGATTGATTTGCAAGTAATTTTAGCCAATCCTTCATTGATTCTCCTGTAGTTATTGACGAAAACTATTTTTATTTTGTATTGCCCTCAAGTATTATTTAACAATATTACAATAGAGCGTGAAAAAATGTTGAGCTTTTTGTCACATTTAAAAGAGGACTATTTTATTGGACCCGATGGAATACAACCTGCTTATTAAATAAGTGGAAGTCTATTTTAGCTCTTCCTCTGACATTTTTTTTGAACTATCTTTGAAATTAGGGAACTTCCTTCAGTTTGGAAGAATACATTTATAACCCCAGTAATTCAAAAGTAAGTCAAAACCAATATTATCAACTATAGACCAATTTCTAAACTTTCTTGCATTCCAAAGTTGTTCGAACAAGTTGTATGTGAAAGTTTGACTTTTATATGTAAAAATGGTAACATGGTTTTATGCATAAGCGTTCTACTGTTATTAATCTAGTTGTATTTTTGAATAAATGTTTAAACTCCCTAGAAAGTGGTCAAGAAGTTGATTGTGTATACACATACTTTTCGAAAGCTTTTGATTGTCTCATAAGATTATCAAGTTTAAACTTAATTCATACGGGTTTCCTCCATCTTTCATCAAGTGAATATCCTTGTACCTTGAAGATAGGTTATATCAAGTCAAATTCAGAAATTCTTACTCAAGACCCTTTTTTGCCAAATCAGGCGTTCCGCAGGGAAGCCATCTTGGACCATTACTCTTTACATTGGCTATTAATGATGCTCCTCTTTGTGTACGCAATAGCGAAATTCCTATCTTTGCAGACTATATGAAGATATATAAAACTATATCATCTTTAAAGGATCGAACTCTATTGCAAGAGGATATTAACCACTTTGCCGTGTGGTGTGAAAAGAACAGTTGGAATATTAACCCGACTAAATGTCAAACAATGACATTTTCAAAAAAAAACGTTATCATTCTTCTCATGACTATGTTATCTCACGGCACATTTTAACTCGTGTTATAACTGTAAGGGACCTTGGAGTTCTCTTTACGCCCAATTTAGAATTTTCTGCCCATATTAATATCATCGTTAACAAAGCCAATTCAATGTTAGGTTAGCACGGGTAAAATTTGGATTAACAAATTCTTTGGACCAAAGCTTCATACTGTTTGGTTTGTCCCCATCTTGAGTATGCATCGAAGGTTTTAGGTATTGATAGATTAGTTAAAAGTTTAAAGAAACATTATTCGTTTCGCATTGAAAGGGCTTCAGTGGAGTGATCCTTCTAGTGCCCTCCCTTATGACCAACGTTTATCTATTCTTCAAATGCAAACACTTGCACAGAAAAGAACTAACAATGATTTAATATTCTTCCACCAAATAATAACTGGCGTCACAGATGCACCAGACTACTACGTTCAGTTTTTTTTTTATTATCGGGGAGGAGGTTATAATCTCTGTGGCCTCGACTTGATTAAAGTCCCAACACATAGGACCAACTATGAGATACATGAGCCCTTGACACGTATGGGTAGAATTTTATATTGGAATTAAAACATTTTTGATTTCAATATCAGTAAAATTGAATTAAAAAATCTACTCAAAACCAGTGCTCCACGCTCCTAAATGTTTTTGTTTCATATTATGTTCTTGTTTTGTTTTCGACGTAATATTATTTGTTTATATTTTCATTTTGTACTTGTGTAAGGGTTTTTTGTAATGGAGTTTGCCTAATAACAACTAGCATTGCACTAAATGATGAGCCGGTGGTATAACACAGTTTTCTGTGTTGGTAAACTATTGGTCGGAAGACGGAGCTTGCTATAAGCTCTCTTCGGCCAATTCTGATAATGTTTAGGAATCTTTTAAGATTTCGATTTCGTGCTTACACCGCTTAAACTAAGATTTCGTTTTGTAGAAACAAAAGGAAACAAACTTTAGTAATTCATCGTAACTACTTCCTACTTCAAGGTACTCCCTCTTTATAACTCCTTGGTATTGGTGAAAGGTCGTAATTTGTACCATAAAATATGGTAACATTTAAAAACAGACCTCAAAAGCTTCCATCGGTATTGTGATACTGGCAAATATGGGGATTTGGACTGATACGAAATTTCATTTCGATGCAAACAGAAGGGGTATTCACGATCCTATGCAACAAATTGGTGTAAGATTGTGAAGTTTAATTAAATTTTATAATTGGTGAACTCACCTTTTCTATTCTATTGCAAGTCTTGAGTAAAAATGGCAAAATCAGTTTGACCACAAACATTTCTGACAAAATTTGTCACCATTATATTTTTCTGTTGCAATAGGTTTAAGTTGCTATACTAACACAAAAATCTTGTCATTTCAGTTCGGTTTCAGGTCTGGCCTTTCCACTAAAGACGCCTTGTTGGATTTTTGTTCGATTATATACAAGGGTCTGGGTGATACAAATTCTTGCTCTGGGCTCTTTGTTGGCATAACGCAAGCGTTCGACATGGTTAGTCACACTGTTTTATTAGATAAATTAGACAAGATAGGTCTTCGAGGTTCGAGAGTTATATAAAAATAGGATGCAGTATGTGATAATCAGTGCTTGTACTAGTACTCCGAAAACTAGTAACATAGGCGTACCGCAGGGATCTGTGCTAGGTCCAACTTTATTTCTAATATATAAACTCCATTTTTTTCTTCCTTTTCTCGGAAGTGTTAAAGCTTTTGCTGATGACCTTGGAATTGCCTATTGTTCAGCTAGTAGATTAGATTTAATCTCAGATTTAAACCATGATGTCCACTTGTTAAGATCTTGGTTCGCTGAACATGAACTTATAGTTAGTAATAAAACTAAATGTTTTTGGTCTTTTAGGTCAAGAAATTCCTGATGTTAACATAACTTTTCACTCATTTGACTGTTCAAGATATAAATTATTTAATATTAACTGTCAGCTAATGAGTGCTCAATCTTTCGATGACAATCAAGCATGCAGTGATACTTGTTTTAAAATTGAAAGTGTTTGTACCTTTAATTACTTAGGTGTAACTATTGATCAAAATTCAAGTTGGCCCCAGCACACGTCAAGTTTAAAACGATATCTTTTTACATCCACTCGGTATAAAGGTTAAAAAAAATACTGTCCAACGAACTTGCTAACGACTATTATGTGATATTTCAATCAAAATTGCAATATGGCGCTTTGTGTTGGGGTTGTGCTTACCTAAACAAACTCCAACAACTAACCCTAATTCAAAAATCAGCGATAACAAATGTTTGCAAGTCGCAAAGACTTGCTCATTAAATGCCTATACTTAAGAACCTGCAAATTCTTCCGGTAAGACAATTATATTACTACAAAGTTAGTTTTAAAGGTTTTCTTTATAAGAGGTGGATATTTACAAAGTCCAATCTCAAATAGTCGTAACCTTCGTAGAAATGAAATGTTTTTCGCTTCCTTTCGTACTACTAACTATAGAAACTTTTACTCCGCCCTGTCTTGTAAGTTGTTTAATACTCTGCCGCTTGAAATTAAGTCATCAAGAAAATTGTCCGACTTCATAAGGAAGATCAAATTATGGCTCCTTTGTTTTGATCAGAGAGGAATTGAAATTCTATTTTAATATGTGATATAAAATATAGTTATTTATGGTCTGTTACATTGAAAGTAAAAATATTTTCTTCTTTTTTTTTGTTCCATAGTTAAATTTAAACATCACATTTTTCACGATTTTTTGTATTCAGTTTAGATTTAAACTATGCTTAATTTTTCTTCCTTCTTTAACATGAATTTTTAATTGTATAAATTTGTATAATAATTTCTTTGTACACCCCACACAAAGTTTATTATTAATGTGGCATTATCTCAATTAGTTTCCTAATAAAAAGATGCCACTAGCTATTCTCATTATTAAATTTATAAATTAAGTATATTCAATAAAATACTGTAAATATTTACTAATTTAATTGAGAACAAAGCCAAATTGAATTGAAAATATGCCTAGCCCTAGTTAGTGCAAAAGTATTGTAAGATCTTAGTCAGTGTAAGTTTTTGTTGTGGTGCAAGAAAAAGTTGCACTTTTAAAATGATACTAGAACACTTGCACTGGATTGTGAATGACCCTATATGTAGTTAAGTTTGAGTAGGTATACTTTTTCTTACCTAAGGAAGAGAAATATGTACTTCCGGCATTATTGCAGACACTACTACTGAAATTTTAAATTTCTTGGCTATGTGGGCAAAAATAAATCGAGTTCATTCTTCTCCAAAATATTTCAATTTAACATGAAAATAATCAAACTATGATCAAGATTCAATATGCCTGTTTGGTAACTAGCAATTTTCACCACCTTTCCCAAACTTTGGAAAATTCGTACACATGCGTAAGAATTTTCACGTTACCAAAAACACCTTGTGCGAAATATGTGCACGATGAATGTGGGATGTGATGAAACTTTTTATTTCTCCGTTTATTTATCTGAGAAGACAAGAAATAAATACTGATTCTTATGTCTGAAAATACAAAAAATTCAGACAAAAGGGACCTCCACAAGAAATATTGACTACTTGATACATTTATTGCAATCATTTATTTGAAGTGGAGGCCTAGGGTATTACATAAATTGTATGAGCTCATCATGGGAAACCTATATACCTTTGTCCCAATTTAGGTATTTTTTATTACATTTAAAATATATTTTTAAAAGGGAAGAACTGTACCAAATAGGTACCGAATATTCGGCCACACTCGTGCGTCGGCAGCCGAACATTCGGCCAACGATGTGTACCTATCTATAATTCCTACGTGAATTTTGACATGTTATAACATGTATTTGTATTATTGAATTGCATTTCATTCGGCCAACTATGTGCTTGTGGCTTTGTATCTATCTTCCGACTTCGTGACTTTTGACGTGTTATATGATCTGTCTAATTGTATTGCATTGCGTGTGCGCCGAAAGCTTGGAAGGATTTGTTTCCATTTGCGAGTAGATCGTGTCGCGATAAGCATTGGTTGCTTATATTTTATTCACCACAACTTAGTAGATTTTAAATACTAAAATACAAATTTTTTATTCTCCATTCTGTTATTCGGTATTCGGCCCAATGTTTTGAACTATTCGGCTGCATACCAAATTTCAGAAATATAGGCCGAATAGGCTGAATGCCGAATAGTGGCCAAATATTCGCGGCATCTCTATTAAATATTATGAAAATCCCTTTCCTCAGGCAGCCGATTTTAATATACATATAAGGTACAGTGAATAATTGGGCCTTATCTCTAAATCACCACATGGGCATTGTAGTTTACGAATTAATTTTGTGCACAAATCGTACTGAAGAAAACTTTTAAACTTTGGAACACAGGTATGTAATACAAATTTAGGTTATAAATTTTAAAAATAACATGAAAATTAAATAAATCTATAAATAATCTTAAAAGAAATCATCAAAGGTTCTGGATTATGTTTGGTATTGCAACATGGGTGCCGATAAGTTTGGATGGTGTGAGCTGTTCATTCGTAGGGCTGATAAACTTTTATTATACCATTCATCCTCAGCAGACATACCTGAAAGAAGAAAACAAAGAATATTCATGTTGATGTTATAATATTTTATTAGTTTAATAGAAAACGGAAATAAGACGATGTAATTCAGTGTTGTATAACGGATATTGCTCATTTTACGATTGAATGTTTTTAATGTTGATATGATTATTACAATATACCTAAGCTAACATCATTGGAATTATGAGAAGTGAATAGAAACATATACCACAGTCGCTTAATATTTTAAAAATAAAGACAGAACCGAAAAGCACCTGTTTGTTAAGTATGTAGGTATAATGGCATTGTGCTTACTTGAATCGGAAGTTAGGGTGAGCAATTTATCTATAGCCAGTTCGTTCACAGTGGTTTAAGTCTGCAATTTGATTATCACGAATTCTCTTCAATCCATAACTAAGCATCCGTGAATCTGTTATATTCAAACTCGTCTGAATAACAAATTATGGCTTTCCAAAAAGCTCAAAGAAGGATTATTAGATCCGAAATGCCTCGCTTGTTAAAATAATTACGAGTTTGTCTACATGCATTTTGCAATATTAATTAAATAAAACAAAATATAAAATATTTTTTTTAATTTTTTGTTTTTATTATTTTATTTAATATAAGCGAATTTCATCGAGATTTTAATCAAACATTATATTACGATAATAGAGAATACCAAAAAAGTGGGTTCCACAATTCCTGTCTCTCGGTTTTAACGGCTGAAGCGATTTTCTTCAAACTTGGTATTTAAGCGTTTTAGGTAATTGTGTAAAATTGATTTTTGAATTGTTTTTTAGGAGCAAAACTAACGGTACCTGCCATACATTTTTTTTAGAATCTTAATTATCTTAAAAACGGCTCTAATGACATTGATAGGAAAAAATGTGCATTGCAATAGGTATAGTTTTTTTTTTACATATTTTGTTATAAACGGTAGCTGCCATACAACCAATTTTTTGATTTCAGACTTGCTAATTGCGATCGAAATCTTTATAAGGGATGTTCTCTAATTCTGAATAATACTACAAACAACATTTTCGAAAAATATTTTTTTTCTGAAAATTCAATACTTCGAAAACATAACGTTATGTTTTATGGAAATTATGATTTTAAATTTAATGGGGCGTATTCATAGATATTAATTGTATTTAAGTTAGACCTAGGTTTAGTTGAATTTTTGGACGTTGATTCTTTTTTGTTAAGCTTATTATTCCAATATATTTGAAGATATATGTGTATTGAAAGAAGTTAAGAATATAAAACCAACAATTTGTAAGTAAAATATTTATCCATTTCTATTAAGAATCTTTTGCATGCGATGAGATCGAACAAATGCACGACTGGATAGTACGAACTTCCTCCGTAAATAAGGAAGGTAATATGTACCTAACTACATAGATAGAACATAGAATCTATACATAAGTATACCTATAATAAAAGTGAAGAATGTAGGTGGATAGGTAAATATATGCATATAACCTTATATGATAAGTGCACTATAAATAATATTTAGGTGATTTTTGAAGATATAAATAATCGTATGAGAGCCTACATAGTACATTTGAACGTATTCTGTGACGTACCTATGCAAAACTGATATAGTTATAGTTTGAGAGGAGAATGCCATTTGAATTCTCCAAAAAATATTTATCGAAGTGAGAATCGTTTTGTAAACTAATAAGAACCAAGAACACCATTTGAAATGGTATGCAGTTAATTGGCGCAAAATTTTAAACAATCTAATATTAAAGCCTTAACACGATACTAGTTAACAATTTTAACAATTTAACAGATCATTTGTTGGGTTTGAATTTTGATGAAGTCGTTTAAGGAATAAACCCAACTCTAGTTAAAGCAGTCGTCTAGTTGGCAGCCCTAACTTTGTCTTAATTTTAAAAACACTAAGCACTAACACTACTTATTAAAGTAGACCTTTAGTGCTACGTTGATCGAACTTATGTTGAACACACCTTATTTTGACAGATTGAGTAATGGAACAGAACGAAAATTAAACATAAGTACAAGAAGAGCACAAAAAATATATTTATAAATTTATAAAAGCTCAAGTAAGAGTTTCGCAATTTTAGAAAAAGATTTTCATATAAATATAATTGGTTTCAGATAAACAAACAAACTGTTCAACAAGAGGAATTGGCAGTATTACCAATCGGCTTTCACATTTATTTTGTAATTAAAAAATCTGCTATCGCCTTGGCGCGAGTTACATTGACCCCATGACCATTATATTGACCCCACAACCATGGAACATTATTAATTGCTGATTATGTTATTCTTTTTATTGTTTAACTTTAGATTTCATTCAATACTTAAATTACCGTAAACCACTAATTGCTGATTATGTTATTTTTCAAATTATTTTATTTTTTTTATTTCAAATATCAAATTGCTGCTTCATTCCCATGAATGCAGTATTTAGCTTATTAAGCATTTTATATTTTCCCAGGAAAACTGCTACCTAACAGAATTCAAATATAAAAGCAAGTATATTTTAGTTCTAAGTGGTCATTTAAATCAATAAAGTGTTTAACGGCGAAGCTCTGCTGAATTAAAATTTGTTTTTTTTGATCGCCACGGGAATCCGGCATGTAACTCGCGCCAAAAAAACAAATGCAGCAAGGACGTAAGGACGTAATCAGGATTCCGAATTGAGAAGAAGAAGCGCCAACTGATTGTCATGCTATTAATGGTCCAACCACCGCGAAGAGGACAATAGTGAGGAAACTGACCCCGGATATAGTTCAACATCAGATTTAAATAATTCAATAGCATAGCGTTTAGGAATGCTATTAATGGTCGGCGGGCCTATGCCCCACGAGCGCCTACGCCACCAACCACCGATTGCAAGCAATAAGCATCGAGCTTGTTGATTTAAGCGATATTTTGTTTAATTATTAGTACATTCTGTATTTCTTAATCCTGTAGATAGATTTCACTAAGTTCATAAAAAAAAACAAATAAGTTCAGGATTTTATTTTACTAAAATACAAACAAATGTATGTATGCACTTCGTCGTTTTTTATTCTAAAAGTAGTCAAAATTTTTCGAACGGATTTGCTCGAACTTTATTAATTTTTGGCTTTCTAAAGAGCTAAAAATTTTCCAAAATAGTATAATCTTCTTCAAAACGCATTTTTCTTTTTTTGTTACAATGTCAAACGTTAACTAGAAAAAGTATAGTTTAAGATAGATAGAGAAGCGTTTTGCTCTGTTTAAAGTAAGACGACTTCTTTAACGTTAAAGTATACTTATTGTCGTTTAAAATATGATAAAAGTTTTATCCGGAGCCGGATAGGTCAGCACAGGGGCGTTACATAAGCGCAGCTTCTCGCACTCACCTGACCATTTGAACGGTTTGCCCTTTTCAGTTAGCTGATGTAAATTAGTGATTCCAGCTAAATCCTTCACAAATCGACGATAATAAGTGGTTAGACCAAGAAGGCTTCCGAACTGATGTTTGTCTTGAGCCAGTTCTTGACGTTGTCAACTTTTTCTGGATCAGTTTTTACTCCTTCGGACGAGATTATATGCCCTTGGTATTTAACTTCGGGCTTGAAAAGCGACCATTTATCTATGTTCGATTTAACGTGAGCTTCTTGAGTCTTTTGAATATAGCTTTAAGGTTCTCACAATGCTCATCAAATGTTTTTTCGTACACGATGACATCGTCCAGGTAAACAAGGCAAGATTTCCAAGTAAGTCTTGCAAAACGCACTCTACACTGATGGGTCTAAAATGGAAGAAGGAACGGGAGGCCGGTGTTTTGTGAAGCCCTTAATATTAAGGAATCATATAAGCTCCCAAATGAATGTAGCGTCTTTCAGGCTGAGATCTACGGAAAAACCTGAACTCATCAGAGATCATATTTTTCGTGGACAGCCAAGGAGCTATCAAAGCACTATTCAGCGAGACAATAAGATCCAAGGCAGTGGCAAAGTGCCGAACCGTATTGAATGTCATCGGTAACTCTAACCGAGTCAAACTTTGTTGGATTCCGGACACATGGGAACGATATAGAAACGATAGATGAAATGGCAAGGAAGGGTTCAATAGCAAATAGGGATAGCAGCAACTTATTGGGTATGGGTCCTGAACTCCCGTTTGGCGCAGTGAAAAGGAAAATAGACGTACAAATGAAAGAGCAAATAATTAACTCCTGAATATCGAGGAGCGAATGTGTTATATCTAGAAGTTTATGACCTAGAATCGATGAAAAGAAAACCCAGTATATTTTGTCACTGAGTAAAAAGAGCATCAGAGCCTTGATAGGTGGACGAACAGGAAATTGTACCATAGGTACTATGTCCACTAGATTGGGTGTATTGGCACCCGACTTCTGCAGGAGCTGTCAAGACGCTGATGAAACAGAAACCATTAAGCACATGCTCTGTTACTGTCCAAATCTACAAACAAATCGCCCCCGACACTTCGGAAACAGGTTTGTTGATGTGCTAGACGACCGAGTGCATATACCAATGTTAAATATAAAAGAATATATAGAGATTATGGGCTGGTTGGTTTGTAAATGAAAAAGTCTTCATGAAACATTAGTTAGGAATATCTCTGTGTGAAAGGGGATCACAATGGACCAATAGGCCCCGTGTACGCAACAGCCTTTGAGCTGCGCAGGCTCCTCCTAACCTAACCAAACATGCACTCTCAAAAATAAACTTCAAGCAATCGCTTCTATTTATACTTGCTTTTATTGTTTCTCGATGTCTCTTGAATTTTCTCGCCAAATTGTTTTATAACTAGCTACATGCCAGAACAGATTTTGAAGTATAATATTTGATTTGTGTCTTGACTACTCGATGAAAGTCTCCACCTATGTAGTTTCTAGAAACTTTGCTATAATATAAAGTCTGTTAGCAATTTAAAAGTAGTCAGGTAGGTAGTACAATTCGTTACAGTATGATAGTTAATTTCAAGTACGGGTTTAATATTTTTACAAATGTTGTGACGATACTTCGTTAAATTTCAGCCCGCCTACATAATTCTGTGTTTTAAATCATCAATAATAATTTAATATAAAATGCACGACTGGATCGCACGAACCTGCTCATATGTTCGATCACATCGTATGCAAAAGTTTCTAGCAAGAATCTAAATATATTTTCAAAGATGTTTTTTACTTAATTTTGTATATACAATTTTTGTTAAATTTGTTTAAAAAAAAAAAACATGTTAGGTATGACAATTTTAAATATTTAATAATATAAACTTGAAAACAAAATTTCCAAGAAAATCATTCACCCATTTTCAAAAAAAAAATGGGTTGTGATTCGATAATCTATTAAGCAAGTTATGCATTCGTAAAAAAAAAATTCTAACAATCAATCATGATCATAGATAATTTCAAGTTTCGAAAAAATCTATTGAGTCGTTTTCGAAATTTTGAGTTTTCAAAAAAAAATTAAATTCCAAACATTTTTTTTTTAATTTTGGTTACAATCGTGTTTTAATTTTCTAGACCTTCTGCGTAAAAAAATTTAAAAAAAATCAAATTAACCGTTTCCCAGAAAATCGAAAACCAAGAAAATGGTTCTACTAGATGTACCAAAAATAACCATTTAAAAAAAAAAAAAAGTATCATTAATGAACTGATTTCTTTTTATAAAAATCGTTGGAGCCGTTTTTGAGAAAAAAAGGATTTTTATTTTGGTCAAGAAAAAATGTATGGGAACTGCTGTTATTTGTCACCTTCAAACAATGAAAAAAAAAACTTGTGGGCACCGAAAAAACAATATTTACCAAGTTTGAAGCAAATCTATCCAACCGTTTAGGCTGTAGACTCGAGGACAGACAGATAGACTGGCAGACTGACAGATTGACAGATAGACGGAATTGAGAGACCCACTTTTTTTGTGTTCTCTATGATCGTAATGTTTTTATTTTTTTACGAATTCATACATAACTTGCCTTATAGTTAAAAGTTAAAACCGTTAAGAAAAAAAATTTATTTCTCAAGAACGGTTCCAAGAATTTTTATAGAACAATGTTTGTGTTCTTTAGTACAGTCCACTTTTAAGTACAAACATATTTTATTTTGCTTACTTATTAACGGTACTTCCCATAGGACTACTTTTAATATTTTCGATTTTCTCAATATTGGATACACCAATTAAAATTGCATTATATATGCAAATGCTCCCTAAAAGACTTAATAAAACTGCATACTCAAATTTAAAAAAAAAGTTTTTCGATTTTTAAAAAATAAATAATTTTTTTTTTTTTTGAAAAATCGATTTTTCAAAAACAAGTCAGTGATTTTTTTTGAAATTTTACATAAAAAATCAATTTAAAAAAAACCGCTCCAACGATTTTTGATTTTTTTTTATATATTCCTATTTATCCACAAATTCAAATGGCATCTGTGTTTTCCCTCAAACTAAAACAACTAAGCAATATGAAAACATTTAATTATGAGTATTATATATTTATTTCTACCTTGTTATATTTCCTTTTTACGAATTTTTGCATGAATACTACATACAATGTAGGTAGGCCCTCATACAGTTATACATTTGTACGTAGGTATGTACCTTTAAAAATCACATGAATCTTTTGTATGCATATTGTACATAAATTATAAAGTTATATGCATATAGCTAACTAACCAGGCTCCATCTATGTACGTATGTACCTACATATTACTCTCCTAACTCTCTAAACGGCGCGGCGTCAATGTTTAGCTACATTAAAATTGTTAGGTCCAAGAGCAAGGTCGTACGATCCAGTCGTGCATAACAAATTTCGAAAATTTTGTTATGAAGTATTATTTATAATTTACATAAAAATTTTGATCAAAGACCGTCAAGCAGTTTATCAGAAAGTTCAAAATCATAAAAATGGTTGAATGGCAGGTACCGTTAATAACAAAATATTTGAAAAATATAAATGTAGGGTATATCCAAAATAGTACACACACTTTTTTTATCAAAATCGTTATAGAGGTTTTCGATATAATTGAGATGGTAGAAAAAATTGGGTGGCAGGTACCGTCATTTTTGGGCCTAAACAATGCTATGACAAAACCTATATATTTATGTAAAATACTATGCAATACGAGAAATTATTAAATTTCATCCGCATTGTTTATCAGAGTAAATTTATAGTTCTAATCTGAACAAGGCTAACTTACACTAAAAATTGAATAGTTAGCTACATTCATTTATTTTTTATTTAAAATAATACTTTTTTTCTTGATAAAATAAATATTTTGTATGTATTTATTTTATGCAACACCCTATTATAATACGAGTTCCTGAGTAGAATGTGTCAAGTTATTAATACGCAGCCTAACAACCGATTTGTAGTTGATCTTTTAAAATGACATTTCGAAATGCAAATGCGTTAGTATTTAACTTCTAAAGCTAAAGCTACGGGCGCAAAATTTTGAACAACCTATTATTTATGCCTTAATATAATACAAGTTAACAATTTACTATATACATAGTAGTCTATTAACTTTTCATAAAGTTTAAGCCTTTTGTTTACTAGTAAAATGCTAATTAACCAGATAGCAAAGCATTTGTAGGGTTTGAATTTTGATGAACACAATTATCGTGCTAATGCTTTGTAAATTAATTATATGTTGATGGACACCCAATAGTCCAAGATCTCAGTACCACAGACCTTTCTTATTTTCTGATGGATAAAATGTAAAGGGTTATCCATTTTGCGGTTTCAAAAGTATAGGGCTGGAATTCGACATCTGTCAAACTAAGTTGTTAAACCAATTTTTTTTTCCGTTGAAAGTCTGACATTTTCGAAAATGAATCGCTTAGCTATCGCACAACGCCTAAGAATTGTTAAAACCTACTACAAAAATGTTGATTCTGCCACAACCACATATCGTGCTTTAAGAGGAGATTATGGTTTACATTATCATCCAACTACGCAAGCAATTTGCAAAATTGTGAAGAAATTTGAAGAGACTGGATTGGTTACAGATATTGTAAGGCCTGTGCATCATCGTTTCGGTGGACGGCGACTTTTCGAACAAAATTTTCATCAGCGACGAAGCACATTTCTCACTCGGTGGGTATGTTAAACAAAATTGTCGTATTTGGGGTTCTGAGAATCCTCAAGTAATTGAAAAGAGGCCATTTCATCCACAAAAAGTCTTTATGGTCATATGATAACTGACTTTTTTTTGCCTGCTATTGAAGAATACGACTTGGAGAATATGTGGTTTCAACAAGACGGTGTCACAAGTCACACAACTCGAGCGAATATGGCTTTATTGCAAGAGACATTTCCTGGCCGCGTAATTTCTCGTCGTGGCGATATCAACTGGCCACCAAGATCAGGGGCTACGCGAAAGACCGTGTTTATGCAGATAAACCTTTAACTCTTGAGTACTTGAAAACCAACATTCGTCAAGTTATGGTTGATGCTGGCAACAATTCGCGTGTTGGTCATTTAAATGATGTAGTGTTTCACACATAATGTCAACGTTCAAACTTTATAATAAAAAAGAAATATCATGAAAAAAAATATTTTATATGTGTTTTATTTACGTTTACTCTTAAGGCCGCAAAATGGATAACCCTTTATATGATAGAGTAGTGTTAGTACGTACAGTTAACGTATGCGTACCTGCTAGCTTGGGCCGTCACGGCCAATTCTTAGACATTAGGTGTTAAATGCACGTAAAAATGTTGCTAACTTCACTTATATTCTGATGGCTGATTTTTACGAATGTTTCAGGGAACATTGTTAGAAATGTTGAAACACTATACTGCCAGACACCTTCCGTGGGGAGGTTTTTATAGCCAGACGCTTTAAAGGTCGTAAAAAATAATCATAATCTTACTATAGTCCAGGAAAATAAGACAAAAAAATGATGAGACTTCGAAAAAATTCCGACAAATCGAAAACTATAGGTTCTTTTGAAAAAAGTTGAAGGTACGCAATGTAGCTAATGTTATTCTAGACGAAAAAGATGGAGACACTTTTTATCGAACAGTTGATAGATTTGGAAAAAAGAAAAAACTTTGGTATGCTATTACTTAAGAACGAATTGACATACAGAAGTCATTGGTATGTCATTTTGTAAACAATTTTACTGTCTATAGGTTGTTTTTAGAAAATTTTGAGAAATATAACAAATTATTATTTTTAACGTTTAATAACGAACAATTAAACTTTGACACGCTATAAATTAAGAACGAATTGGCATAAAGAAGACGTTAATATGTCATTTTGTAGATAATTTTGTTGGCTTAAATCTGCTTCAGCAAAAAATAAAAATTTTGGGAGTTATTAAGCAAAATAAAATAAATTCGAATTTTTAAGATGACAGGATTACCCTTCCGGTTCCACACTTAAAATTTGTTTTTTTTTCATAGAATATGTTTTTGAAAACATAAATAAAAACAAAAAAATTAATGTACTACACCCCAATGATTTCGACCATTTTTCTCCAAATCTATCAATTGTACGATAAAAAGTGTCTTTATATTTTGTGTAACTTTAGCTACAATGCGTACCGACAGCTTTTTTCAAAACAACCTATAGTTTTCGAGTAATTTGAAGAAAACTGAATTTTTTATTATATATTGATCTTATTTATAAAAGTTTATGAACATATGTGAATTTGAACTATTTTAAAGAAGTATAAAATTATAACTCATAAGTCATAACCAAAATATCTCAAAGGATAGCACTCGAAGCATAAGTGGGATTTAGTCCACTCAAAGATGGAGGTTTTATTCATACCAAGCGGCCCTAGTCGCTCATTGTTTTCACTTCTTGTGTTCTCCACATTTTTTTAAGTTCTTTAATTGTGTGTTATTATGAAATGTTAAATTTACAAAAGGCTATTTCGATAGAAAAAGCCGTATCGGCAGTAATTTGCGTTTTCCAAAACTTTTCTACATTTAGAATTTCCAAACGTTCGTCTCTAGTCAGCATACTTTTTTAAGTCTCCGTATTTCTTGCAAAATTGGACATACATCCAAATAGTGGAGTATATTTTCTCGAACGTTGAGATTGCAAAGGCCACAAGCCAAAGGCTTTGTTAAGATTGTCCAAGCAGATCCGTTCGTCAACAACTGCAATCAAGTCATAGAACTTCCCTTGCCATTCATAAAAGTCATTATTCAGGTTCAGTGAGTAATTGTGGTCTGCGGCTAATCGTAACCAGTATTCAGAGATCCCCTTTTTAACCGTAGCAATGATAAAATGACACTTTCTTGCAGGCTGTTGTTCTTTTGTACTGTCTTTACGGTGTAATCTGAATTTGCCTTTAAGTTAAGCAGATATATGTTTCGTAGCCCAGATTCTACATCTTTCTTCCTTCTAAGGGGTGATTCTGGGATATATTACTGGTATTTCTTCTAAAAACTAAGGCCTTAACAAAGTTTCTATCATTAGAACCTACAGCGCAGTTACCATTAATATGGGTCAGGGTACTTCAAATTATGGCTTTTCTTAAGTCTCCTATAAGAGATATCAAAATTTGAGACAGGGCCTTACTGTAGAACAATTTTTTTCGTAGAATATATCTCAGAATCACTACCTAAAATTTTTTTCCCGTGGGTAGGTGTAAAACCTTCAAAATGCTCTATGAGGACCGAAAAACGCGTTCTCATAGGAGTGTGAGATTCTTACTGCACCAAAAACACCTCCTCCTCCCGATTGCAACTAAGTTGAACTTATGTAGCAATTTATTTTTAACGAATTTAATTAACGTACGCAGGTGACTATCCGGTGATAGTTCCTGCTTATACCGCGATTTTAAAGCGGATTCTCGTTTAGTGCACCAGATCGGAAGGCTTTGTCCTTCGCAGGCGGCGTACGAAATTCGTCTCATCGATAATTTCGGTTATAGTACATTGCAGTGTTGTAATAGCCGTTTTCTATGATTTCGGTCAAAATTTTTTATTTCATCGCGAACCGTGGGAATCCCGAGATCTCTGTGGAGATCTTTGTTTCTAATGTACCAAGGTGCGCTTACAAATGATCTTAGGAGTTTATTTTCAAATGTTTGTAAGGTATTTAAATTAGAATCTCGCGTACAACCCCAGAGTTGTATACCGTAAGTCCAGACAGGCTTAAGCACCTGTCTGTACAAAATTAGATTATTTTCGATACTGAGCTTAGAGTGTTTCCCGAGCAACCAGTGCATATCTCTGAGTTTATTATTTAACTCTTCGCATTTCTTTTTAACATGCGGTTTCCATTTTAATTTCGCGTCTAGAGTCATTCCGAGATATTTTGCTTCGTTAGCAAACGGAACTTGAACCGTATTAACATATACCGGTAATCTATTAATTTTCTTATACGTAAAATCTACATGGACTGATTTTACTTCGTTGAGCGATATCCGCCATGTTTTTGTCCAATCATTGACATTATGCAGAGCTTTTTGTAATTTTGTCGTAGAATCATTTATAGTGTGGCCCACTGCTGGTATTGCAGTGTCGTCAGCAAACGTGGCTACGATAGTGTCTTCTGTTTGAGGCATATCACGTGTAAATAATAGGTACAATATTGGACCTAAGACACTTCCCTGTGGTACCCCACCCACTATTTCTTTGAGATCCGAGTAATCGTTTCAATGTCTTACTCTAAAAAGTCTATTTCCTAGATATGCTTTTAAAAGCGTATAAAGTGCTTCAGGCAGAATTTGTCTTAATTTAAAATTTAGGCCTTCGTGCCACACCTTATCAAAAGCTTGCGACACGTCTAGGAAGACCGCCGAACAAATTTTCTTTTCTTCAAGAGTTTTGTCAATGACGTCAGTGATCCTATGCACTTGGTCAATTGTCGAATGCTTGCTTCTAAATCCGAACTGATGTTCAGGTATTAGGCGCTTTTCTTCTATTATTGGCTGCAGGCGCAGAAGTAATATTCTTTCAAAGACCTTAGATATTACGGGCAGAAGCGAAATGGGTCTATAAGATTTCTTATCATGTGATGGATTTCCTGGTTTGAGAATCATTATAACTTCCGCAACCTTCCATTGGCTCGGAACGTACTTTAGCCTTAGAGTGGCATTTAATATATAAAGAAGATTAATTAACCCTTTGCGAGGAAGCATTTTGAGAACTTCGGCCGTAATTAGGTCATATCCCGGAGCTTTCTTAGACTTAAGCTTTCTTATTTCTCTACTTAATTCGGCAAGCGAAACATTTCTTGTAATGTAGTTTTCGCTTGAGTTAGAATTTATATTTAAATTTTCGTTTAGTACTTGCCCATCAAAAGGTTTAAATGTGTTCTCCAGGTAATCCGCGAAAACGTTTGCTTTCTCTTTGTCGCTGTTTGCCCATTCGTTTTGATCATTCTTAATCGGAGGCGCTGGGAGCTTTGGTTTCTTCGTTACTTTAATGGATTTCCAGAGTGAGTAGTTGTATTCTTTTCCTGCTGTCAAGCTTTCAAGATAATTTCCAACTTCAAAATTTTTGAATTCTGCTATCGCTTTTTTAGTAAATTACACAAGCGATTTAAATTTACCTTGTGTTGAGGAGCTCGAGTTTGCTGCCATTTCTTACGTGCTTTTCGTTTCTCTCTTACTAAATCTCTTATTTCCTGCGGATATTTTAGTTTTTTAAGGCGCGGCATTTCTCTTTGGTACGGGGTGTTTTTCCATGCGGCTTGTTGTACGATATTGACGCAGTTATCTACTGCGTCTTCAAGTTCTAGCTTGTAGTGAAACCCTTAATTCAACGTTATCCTCTATATCTTTCTTAAAACCTTCCCAGTTGGTTTTCCCATTGGTTAGCGTGGGTGGTTTTTCATTTTTAACAGGATTTTCGCTCATAGTGAGAATAACAGCAGAATGATCTGAGAAAAGATCAAAGCTTTCTGTTATGCTAATTTTATTTGTGGGTATTCCTTTGACCACAAAAAAATCAATAAAGTCAGGTATTTTCGATGGATCAGTCGGCCAATAAGTCGGGTTGCCAGTCGAATGAAAATCGCAATTATTTTCCATTACCGCTTCGTAGAGCATTCGACCCTTTTGAGAAATAACTCTAGATCCCCAAAAGCTGTGCTTCGCATTAAAGTCACCACCAAGAATAAAATTTTTTTAAGTAACTTTAGCACGTTCATAAATTCTTTCTTTACAATTTTACATCGTGGAGGACAGTATATGGAAGATACATTAACATTCTGAGTTCTAACCTGTACAGCGATTAATTGCATTGATTCAGCCTCTATTTTTGGGCCTATCGTGTGTTCGATGCATTCTTTTATAAATAAACATTCCCCACCTCTTGCTTTGTTCGACGGATGAGTTGCGTGGTATTCTAAATATCCATTGATCTTACTATTTGATTGTTTCTTGACAGGCGTTTCCGATATCAAACAAATATCAATTTCTTTCTCATGCATAAACATTTCTAGTTCTCCAAGTTCTTGCCATAATCCGTTGGCATTCCAAGTAATTATTTTGAGCTTTTCCATCAAGTTTTTCTTTTTGTACGGCGTTTTGGCCGAAAACTGTTTTCGAGTTTAGTTAGCCTATTAAATATAAGTTTATTTGTACCACATTGCTCCTCAATTTTCGAAAGGATTATGTGTAAGACGGTTGTGAGTGGATCACCAGCAGTACGTTTTTGTAAAGGTATGTTCTTAGCCGTTATTTGGGCATATGTGTTTACACTACCTTTCTTTGGTGTTTGCTCTGGTTGTGTTGATTGATCTTTTGCTTTGGGTATTTGGGCATTTAACTTCTTAGGGGTCTTAAGAACTTGCTTTTCTACTTGGCTTGGTGGTTTTCTTTGTGACTGCGTAAATTTTAATCGCCCTTTTTGTAATTCTTTTGCTACGAGTACTTCACAGCCTCTATAGTTGGCCGGATGACTTTTATTACAATTTATGCACGTTGCTGCACTTTTGCTATCTGAGGTGCAGTCGTTATTAAGATGATTTCCGGCGCACTTTACACACCTAGGTTCTTTTTTGCAATAAGTTTGTGTGTGATTGAATTCTTGACAGCATTTACACTGCGGAATCAGTCTTGAACTCTTTCTTAAAGGTTCGATCTTAACAACAATATTGAGGATTGTTTTAATTTTGTAAATATCGTCTATTTTCTCTGCCTTATCAAAAGTAAGAATAAATAGTCGAATACCACGCTGTACCACATTTGTTTCGCTATTTTTTTGTGTGTTTCTCTTTTGACGATGTTCACAGCATCTAAGATCTTATAGTTCCTCTTTAGATCGTTAATAATATTGTCTTTTGGACATGATGGATACAAACCTCTCGCTACAACACGCAAAGGTCTTTCCGACTTATTCTCATAAGTGTACCATTCCACATTTTCTTTGTTTAGTTTTCGCGACAGGAGACGATAACTTTCAGGATCTTTCACGCAAACCTTCTATTTGTTGTTATTAAGTGAAATAACTTTAAAGTTTGATGGTGTTAACGTCTTTAAGATAGCTTGCAGCCGGTTATACTCTGCAATACCGACAACATTAATTGGTGGCGGAGGCCTAATTTTAATAGGTTTTTCTTTAATATTGCCATCTTTTGGTGATGCAATTTTTTCAGGAAAACAGGCGCCATCAGGTGAGGATCCAACCTTGCGTTTTTTACTCGGCCTTTTGTTTGAGGACTTATCTGTTTCGCGAGCTAGCTCTTCTTCATCAGTCTCATAAATGACATTTTTTGCTTGCGATGAACCAGCATTCGAGTGATTGTGGTGTTTATTCTTCAGCACCTCATTTTCCTTACGAAGAAGGTCAACTTCTTTCTTTAACTCCTGATAAAGTTTTACTACTTCATCAAGTTTTTGACGAAGTTCATTATTATCTTTCTCAAGAATTTCTGTTTTCATTGAGTTCTTTTTTACTCGCGCATCTGGCGTTACCGGCAAACACTTCTTACCATTGTCACTCGATTGGGATGGATGTGATCGAGCAACCCTTGATTTTTTTTAAGAAGGGATTTATTAAATGCAATAATTGGCTCTCCCCAGAATCCGTAGAGCCGACCTCCGAAGAGGGTGGATTTTTCAGTGAACTTGGATTGCCACCTGGGGTAATGTATCTATTTGTTTTACTCATTGCAAATTTATGTATACGTTCACTCTCAGTATACGGACGTTGGATTTTAGTCGGCTCTTACGACAGGCATGCCTTACCTCGGGTATATTCTTTTTTGTTCCCCTAATCGAAGGGGTAAAACACCTAAAATACTCTTGACGAATTAAGGTACATCCTGTATATTGCATAGGTTGGGGTCGTGTTCGGAAGCCGAAACACCCGTTTAAAGAAAAATTTCTGAAGCTTCTCAAATTCCTCTACTGGAGTGCAACCATAAATCTCACACCCGTACCACAGGCATGCATGCATTTACGGTGAAAATCTGTATTTGGCTGAAGTGCAAATTTTTTGTTGCCGTAAAACTTCTTCCACATCGTATTTATGGCGATTTTCAGATTTGAAGTGAAAGTCACTCCCAAATATTTGTATTCTGGAACGACTTCAAGTCCCTGGTTATTAAGAAACCAAACTTCATTCTCAACTCGTTTCCGGAGATTTTTGTGCAAGATTTGGCAGTGCTAATCTGTAGGTCCTCTAGTCTTCAGTACTCGGCCAGTTTATTTATCATTAGCTGGAATGTTTTCGGTTCCTCAGCTAATATAACTAAATCGTCGGCATATGAAAGAACCTTCAAAGTTAACCCAGCAAATCTCGCACCTCCTGGTAAGCTTCCAATGATGTCATCAATGAAGAGTGCAAATATAATGGGGCTCAGAACGCATCCTTCTGGAACGCCTATCATCGTCGGGAAAAAAGTGTTTTTTTGTGGCACATCATAAACAGCAAAAGCTGAGCCAGCCAAAAGGTCTTCATACATTTTTATAAATTTCATAGACAAACCAATAATTGAAGACAGTTTATAAAAGAGACTCTTTCTATTAGCGCTGTCAAAGCCGCCTTAAAATTCACAAAAAGACAATACAAATTATTTTTATTACCTATAAAATTTATAGCAGTACTTTGGAATAAAAAAAATTGGTCGATTGTTACTCAGCATATAATTGTTTTCGGCCCACCAAATGTACAGTCTTTTGTACATTACTTGTGCAAATATTTTTCTCATTGAATTTAGGAACGATATTCCTCTATCGTTTTCTAGCATACTACTGTCACTTTTTTGTATATAGGGAAAATGAATGTCTTTTTGAAGTCTACTGGTAAAACAAATTTTTCAAAAATTTCGTTGAATAGTTGCGTTAGTTGGCAAAGGAACGCATCAGTTGAAAATTTGTAGAATTCCACTGCTATACCATCGGACCTGAGCTCTTTCAACTTGGAGTTGATTGTAAATCTCCTACTTCCTTGATGATTTTCCATAATTCTTTCGGATTTTTTGTAAGCTCTAGTTTAAGCGCAAGGGAGTTGTAATAATCTAATTTTTTCTTCTAACATAGTTGTTTGAATAAGCCATTCTCATTTAGGTCCTGGATTTTGTAGAAATCTAAGTTTGTAGCTGTAAATAGTTTTAAAAATGCAAAACAGTTTCTACTAAGATTTCTACACTCTGCATCAAACCACAAGCTTTTTCATTTACTCTTATCTAAGGCCGCATTTTAAGAGCTGTTTTGTGATAGCGTCTTGTATGTGCTTAAACCACTGTTCTGTACTTCGCACTGACACGTGTGTTCGATGTGGGAATGGCTTCTATTCTTGATCAATCTTTCTCCTGTACTGCTCTTTAAAACCATCTCTCCATTTCAATTTTGAGGTAAAAGCTGGCTGCCTGCAGATAATTTCGTGTGATGCTTCAAAAGTGATTGCTAGAGGAAAATGTGCTGAAAACGTTTTCATTGGATTTCAAATTTCGTCACATAGTTCACCCATTCACATTGATGGCAGCGAAGTCAATAAGTGACTTTCCTTAATCTTCGATAAAAGACAGTTCTCCCTTGCAGTTCTTTCTTGGAACACCGTTCATTAAATAGAGCCCATAAACTTCAAGCATTTCTATTAAGCGTTTGCCCTGACTATTTAAAATTGCATCTTTTGATTGCCTGTACTCGAAAAGACCCAACTCTGTCATTGAAGTCCCCAACAATCATTATATCATTCGAGCAGCCATTCAATAAAATACCATTAAGCTCTTCGAAATCATTTGTCCAATCGGTCCAGTTAATATAGACTGGGTCAATGCTAAGTTTTTTGTTTGGAAGTACGAGTTCAATCAATGGAGTGTTTAAATATTGACCAAATATTCACAATATGTTCGTTGAGCTTAACCTAGGCTCGACCTGGTTTTGTCGGTTTTCAAAAAACACCCGGGGCCATTAGTTTTATGTTGCGGAGAAGCAAGTTATGTCATTTAATAATTTAAACTTAAATAGGTACTTATGTATGTTAAATTTTAGTTCTTAGTACATTTTTTTGGCCCTATACACAATCCACAACTTCAATGGTTTCCATTTTGCATGCCGATGTCTGAAAATTAATTTGAGAATTCTTTTATATCCATTTTAAAAATAAAAAATTGCATACAAAACTGGAATTCACAAAAAATCAAAAGCTTCAGATTAGGGATGATCGATGTTCATCTATATTAACGAAACATCGATGTTAAAACAAAAAAATCGATGATTTATTATCGACGTTGAAGGAAGAATAAGGAAAATTAGTCAAAAACATCGATGTTTTCGATTCGATATTATTAACATCGATGATGAGTATTCGATATTTTTCTCAATATCGCTTATTGCTATCTAAGATCTCATGTGACGTTGACGTTTATTCATTTACCTCAACTTGCTCAGCTAAAAACCTAGTTCTAATTCAGGGCGAGTTGGGGGCGACCATAGGTCTCAAAAAACACAGAATTTGCTTATCAGGGTGATTTCAGGTTTTTCAAAAAACGCTTTAGGCCGATTTCAGCGCTCAACGAATATGCCTAATATGTACCAAGTGTCATCAAAAAATGTAGAACCTGTATATGACAAGTAAAAATGATAAAAATTTCTCTACTCGAGTTTAGCCCACAAATTTCACATTTATTTCCACCAGCACAGTGCCACTAATTATTCTGGGTCGGTTTTAGATTGGATTTTGATACTTTGCCAGCGAACAGATAATATTTAAATAATCTTAATCTAGAATATATTGCCGCTTGTTAGTTGTAATTGAATTACTTTACGCCTTTACAAGAGAAACATCTTTTAAAAACGGAAATAACTAAACTATGTATTCAAAATCCTCATTTCTTAATCTTGAGGATTCTAAGACGACGGCAAATTTAAAATTTCCGGTTGAAAATTTATTTTATGTTCCAGACCAATATACCTACATACAAGTAGATACGAGTAATATGGCAATGTTTATTTTCTTTTTTAAAGCTTACCCATTGAATCCTGCCGGACACCAACTGAGCTCATATTTGTACCGTGCGTCATTGAGAATGGTTGCGTCATGCCAGGATATGATGTTGCACCCATTTGAAATAAGTCCTTAAAACAAAAATTAAAAAAAGGATCGAATTCTTGTAAAGCAATTTTATCATTGTCTATATAATATAACAAATTTACCTGCGGGTAACGGTTTATTGAGTTATGATGCGGATATGGCTGATAGCCTCGAGAAACGCTATATCCTTGAATGTTTCGCATCATGCCATTGCATGAAGGGATCACAGATGGTGCTAATGCTTTTTGTAATTGTTTTTCCTGTTTTCGATATTTTGCACGTCGATTTTGAAACCAAACCTGTAAAACAACACAAGATTTAATACAGTGTAGAAATAAAATACATATTTTAAATTTTGAAATTTTCCCATTGATTAATAAAATTCTTAAAAAAACAACAGATAAAAAAAAGATTGCGAAAAACTATTAATTTGTGCTAAAATACATATATTTAATGGAGCTTACAGCCCTATTAATAAAAACCGCTTAGTCCACTTTTAGTCCATGGACTTACAAATCCATTGAATAAGAGTTAGACCATGGACTAAAATTTCGTACTAACACAAAATCAAACAAAATCTACTAAAATAAGTATCAACTCTATCTCTTTTTATTCTATGTCCTGTAAATTTTGTTCTTAAATGTCAATTCTTAGTGCTCCACTAGACCACCGTCTTCGATGGTCTAGCGAAGGACTAAGTTGTAAAACGTCAAATAGTAGTCTGTTTTATTAAAAGCATTTCGCACTTAGTCACGGAATAAGTCCTAAACCTTCCCTATTCCATGTTTATTAATTTGGGTAAGTAAGTTTATTCAGGATGCGATGTCTAGGGTTTAGTAAATACCTAACAGTAGACCTTCAAATATCCGTCCTCTTAAGTATTTTTTTTTTAGAATATATGGCACAGAAACAGTAAATATAAACCTTTTTGACACATTCGTAGACATAATCTGTGGGGAAAATTCAGTTTGTGCTAGTTATATTATTGTTCTTATGCGATGACTTTAATAGTCAACCTTTTGGTGTAAGGTCATCTAACTGATATTAAAGCACTTGATTTGTATTTAGTCAATACTCAGGTACCACCTCATTTTACTAATACAGTAGAATTCGGTTATAACGACCACTCATGGGAGACAAATTTTCCGTCTTTATAAGCGAATATCGCTATATCCGAAAGAATAAAACACATTGATTTGTTCCCGAAATTGACAGAATGAATAATTTCATTACTTTACATAAACTTTGAAGTATGTACATAAACAAATAAAAGTTTTCAAGAAAAATAACCAGCACAAGCACAACTGACTCAAATTTGTATCAACCAAAATAAACTATGTATCTAAATATGTAAGCCTAACTGTATAATGTCTAGACACGCAACACAGGATAAAGGGAAAAAATGGGAAAATTCCATTTAATTTTGTGTTCGGTCGTTATATCCGGATCCCGTCAAAATAGTCTCTATAACCGAAATGGTTATTATAGGCGAAGTCATTATAACCGAAAGATATTATTCACTATTTAGTGCGAAACCAAACTTTACTTTTAAGTTTCGTCTTTATAACCGAAATGTCGTTATAACCGAAGTCACTATAAGCGAATTTAACTGTACGTCAAGTGCTGTTAAATTTTATTTTTAATAAAACTGAAAGTGTACTTCTTAATGACCAAGTCTCAGCAGCCGCATTTTCAAAATATGACCTTTTATTTCTTACTAACGATTTTGACATTAATAACCAAAACAGTACATTAACTTTTACTTTTCGAAATTGTAAGAAATATAAACATACAAAGGTATAAAACTGGGCCCAATTCCACAAAAAAACTTATCAATTTTCACTTTGCGATTTGCAAGTTTTTAGTGAATTTGCAAAACCTTATGTTCCTCAGAACTATGAAATTTATTAAGTACTAAGTTAATATCGAAAATGTAATTTGCAGTCTTTGAAATTTTTATATTTTCTCAGATAAATCAGTTCCACTCTTGTGCAAGGTTAATATTGCTAAGTGTAAGTGTAATTTGCAAAAACTTTACAAATGTTAAGACTTGATTTTTTGTTCGACGATAGAGAATACGCGGATATAATAAGAAGTTATGGAGACAAAATTAATTTTTCGGGACTACAAAACTTCAATTTTAAAGAGTGCTTTAGTTTAAATCAAATTCAAGTTGATTTCCTTTAAATAAAATTGGAGAAAAATTAGAACACAGTAATGCTTTGTCGGCTGGAAATCAACTGCTACTGTGCTTAAGTACCAGCTATGTATGGTGTTGCAAAATCAACAGTTTGTCTAACCGTCCATAGAGTTGTCGACGTTATATTAGACGTTTTATTTCAAAATACAGTGCGGTGCCCGATAAAGTCAGTGATATTCCTGAAACTTTTTTTAAGATTGGTGGATTCCCTTGTGTATATGGTTGCGTGGATAGCACAATCATTAAAATTGATGAGATATATTGCACAGGCATAGAAACCACTCATTGAATGTGATGATGATATGCGGGCATACAAAACATTTTACAGTGTAAATGTAAGTTGGGCGGACAGCGTTCATGGCTCAAGGATGTTACAGAATTCAGTACTAAGTCAAAGACTTGACGATGGATGGAGACTATTTCCGTATGCCGTTGTTTTCGGCGTTAGTGTTTACGGAAAATTGGGCACAAAATGAAACAAAAATTGCGAAAAGAACCGGCAAAATAATCAATACCTGGCATTCATTAAGTTCTGAAGAGTAACAGAAGATAGTAGACATTATTCCTTGGCGAATTGAGGCAGTAATTCAGCGGAAACTGGCAAAGTAAAGCAGTCGAATTTCTTAATAAATTGGGCAGATTGATACAAAATGAAAAGTATACTCTTTTGAATTCAAATTACAAGTTGTGGTATAAATTAAGTTGCATGTTTTTCCGAGTTGCTGCTGTATAATATTCTTTTATTGATTATCTTTATATATGTATATAATTCTACATACTGTACGTGTATGTCACTTAACTCCTGCTAAACGGCTGGACCGATTTGAATGAATTTTTTTTATATATGCATTTGGGTGGCACCCAGATGGTTTAGATTCACAAGTCAGCAGATGGCGCTGCAGCCGGTATCTAGGTTATTTAAAATGAATAGGCTGATTTTCATGTTTTTTTTAAAGGTTTAGATATTTTGCTGGCGTGGCTATGATAGGATAGTTTGTAATACTTATTACTTAAAAACAATTAACATTAACATAATAACATACTTAACAATAACAATAAAATAATTACCAAGAATGTTTTCTACCATATTTTTTATTTCGAAAACGGTTCTAATGATTTTGATAAAAAAAAGTGTGTGCACTATTTTAGGTACCTCCCATGCAATTTTTTTTCATTTGCGACTTTATCATAAAATGCTAGACGAATCAAATCGATCAAACATTTTATAAGGGGTCCCTGAAATTATAAATAATATTGCATGCCAAATTTTTGAAAAATATTATTTTGGATTTTTGAAAAAAATCATATTTTTTTTTTGAAAATCCAATATTTCCAAAACGTGTTAATGATTTTTTTTGAAATTTCGTTTTTAAGTTTATGTTATTAAATGTTTAAAATTGTCAAACTAATTTTTTTTTTGAAAAAAATTAAAGAAATTTTGTATATACAAAATTAAGTAAAAAAGACTTTAAAAATATATTTAGATTATTAATAGAAATGTTTTGCATACGATCCATCACATAAGAGCAACTACGTGCGATCCAGTCGTGCATTTTATTTTATATTCCAATTACAAAAAAGGGAAACCTCAAAACACGATTCTCTGCATCGGTTTTGTGGGCACATCATATACTTCATTAATTTTATTTAGTAATTAGTTTAATAAAAATAATTCCCGCAAATTTTTAACTTAACAATAAATTTATTGAAGATATTGTATTTGCATCCGCCAAAAAGTTTTCTTTCGAAACCGTTTTAATTATGCATTAAGCTCATTGTTACATTTAACTTAAATGACTTAAGGTATAACAAATTTGGCTTGAATTGCTGAACCTTATGGTTTCGTACTAACGTATGCATTGAACGAAGTAATATCAAGTAAAATTCCGAAATTTAATTTTTTGGTGACTAATTTTTCTTCGACCTACCTTTTGAAATTATTCACGCCTCGACACTGATACATACCCACCTATATCTTTCACTTTCACTATTATATGTACATATTTACATACCTAGGTTCCATCTATGTATGTATGTACATAAAATATAGCTATTTAGGCCTATTCTGCCACATCTGTTATTCTGCTACGAATTTTCTGTTATGATGCATAACAGATCTCCACCATAAAAGATATTTTATAATTGGTATTCAGGAGTTCGATCTTTTATAAAAGTCTGTTATGGAACTTCGAAAAAGAAACATTTATGCGAACAGACCTAAAATCTGCTATCAAATTATCAGCTGTAGTAAATAAAAATTCTCGGCAGTCGGCACTGACGAATAACAATAAATTAACCTGTGGAATGATCGTATTTTGTTTCGCGAAGATAAATTTTTGTTTTCTGTAATTTTTCCATAACAGTTCCTGAATTTAATATATCCAGTATAAAAAGTTGTACAAAACGCACATCGGCAAGATAAACGACTAATTTCTTATGTTTCATCCATCAAATGTGTTCTGTGCTTTAGTGTATTGAAATAATTTAGTTTTCAAATTATTTACATATTTGAGTTTGTTATTATGCATTTTAATTATTTTTTGTTATATCTGTCTCCTTTTAAGAACAATTCATTCACGAAATAAAAGTTTTTACTACATATATTTAAATCTTTTATGATAAAAGTAAACAAAATGTGTCTTTTATTCTGTTATGATTCATAAAAGATTCCATAACAGATTGTGGCATGCTGAATACCAAAAATGCAGTTCGTAAAAGATTTGTTGAGAATTTCGAAGTTTTTACAGCTCATTAGCAGATTTCATAGCAGATTAAGCATGCAGAATACCAAAATTATAATTCATAAAAGATTTTTTGATAGTTTAAACTTTTGTATGAAAATTCATAACAGAATAGCAGAACAACAGAATAAAAGATCTCGCCGAATAGCCCCAATTACCTTTCTAATAATTAAAAATAAATCCATTTAAATATACATTTTTAGGTAGGTACCATTCAACAATTTATTATTCTATTTGAACCTGCATAGGCTATACCTACCTACTAACAGCGTCAATGTTTAGCTACATTAAAGTTGTTAGCTACAAGAGCAAGTTCGTACGATCCAGTCCTGCATTTGATTTAAATCTGTCCATGTACATTTTTATCTTAATGTCACGATCCAGTCCTGCATTTGATTTAAATCTGTCCATGTACATTTTTATCTTAATGTCAATTCATATTCCTTCACTGAACCACCGTCTTAGATGGTTTAGCGAAGGACTAAATTTTTAAATGTGAAACATGAGAAATTCTGTTGTATTATTAGTATTTTGCACACACCATATGGAATAAGTCCTAAGCCTATATTAATTTAGGTGTATAACTTCCTTATTAATTCCTGTTTTTTTTTAATATACTGCATTTTAATAACATACTACCTATACTCAACAACCTTAAATATGTTAAAAAAACATAAAATAATTTAATAGCTATACTATGATAAATGACCTAGTGTCTAGGATATACATCACCCACATGCAACCTATTTAAATAAAAAATAAAATTCATTCAAAAATTAATTTTAATTAGAAAAAAAACTTATTCAAAATTTTGATTCAAAATAGCTTTAACGGCCTTTAAGTCCAACAAAAATTGGCGTTTCGTCCCGGCGATCTCACATGGACTCATCAGTTGACTAGTGAGGACCTTTGTCAATACGCAATTTTTGCCAAGTTCAGTTCATCTTACATAGATTTCGTGAAGAACATCTAGTGTGAACTATTTCCAACAAGACTAGAATTCCTAATCATTAAATTGGAAATTTTTGTTTTTTGCCCGTGGCCTGGCATTATTTATATTTATAAGAAGCTTTTTTAATAATACAAATTCTATATACTACTGAAATACATCAGCCAAGTAGAAGACTTAGCACTATAATATTTGGACTTGTTGAATTATTGATTCAAAATAGCTTTAACGGCCTTTAAGTCCAACAAAAATTGGCATTTCGTCCCGGCGATCTCACATGGACTCATCAGTTGACTAGTGAGGACTTTTGTCAGTACGCAATTTTTTCCAAGTTCAGTTCATCTTACATAGATTTCGTGAAGAACATCTAGTGTGAACTATTTCCAACAAGACTAGAATTCCTAATCTTTAAATTGGAAATTTTTGTTTTTTGCCCGTGGCCTGGCATTATTTATATAAGAAGTTTTTTTTAATAATACAAATTCTATATACTACTGAAATACATCAGCCAAGTAGAAGACTTAGAACTATAATATTTGGACTTGTTGAATTATTGATTCAAAATAGCTTTAACGGTCTTTAAGTCCAACAAAAATTAACGTTTCGTCCCAATGATATGCAGAATTAGTTTGGCTACCTAGATCTTCTCTTATATAAAATTTGAGAGAAATCCAATGTAAAAATTAAAAAAACGGTTTATAAAAGGTGCCATTAATAGACTTTTCCCGTAAACTTGGTTCTTACTAAATGATAGCTAACAAAAAAATTCTCAAACATTTTTATCGGAATCGTTGGAGCCGTTTTCGAGAAAAATAAGCTTTTCTTTAACGGTTGTATGGAAGGTACCTTTATATTTAGGCCTAAAAATAAAATTTCAATTTCCCCTTGGAGGAATGCCAAACAAATACCCACGTACCAAATTTGAAGGTAATCGCTAAAGCCGTTTAGGTTGCACCTCGTTATACACACAGACGGACAGACTGACATTTTTTGTCGATCATGTTTATAGGCTTCTCTATGATCGTAATGTCATGTTTGATTGATAGAATTTTTTGTGGTTTTTTACGAATGCATAACTTGCCTAGTACCTACCTATAATCGTAAGTAAGAATAGTTAGGTGTATATGTAAGTACATTAAGTACTTATACATTATAAATGTTAATTTATCTACCTACGATTGTTTTAAGCGCGACTGAGCCGCTTTTGGTGAAGTACCTACCATATATCAGAAGCCATCAACTCTAAAAAGCTAAATAAAATAATACCTAGGTTACTTAAAATTTGTTAGAATAATTTCTTTTTTTCACCAAATCCAAATCATAAAGATACTAAAATCCAAACGATTGTATGTAGCTACGCATCCAAACTACCTCAACAATTCAGCATTGTATTTATATCTATATATTTTAGAATACAATGAATTCAGTACCTAACTTATAATACGTATGTATCATTGTAGGTACGTATTCACGTATGAACAATCAATAAGCGATGGAAGTAACAAAATTACTTACTTTGCTACATTAACGCAAATCGAAAAATAAAATCCATTCATAAGTTCATTGTAAACGGTGATTTTTTAAGAGCTTGGTTTTTGAAAATTCAAAAAAGCACAGAAACTTGTAAAAAGTGAATGAAATTTTTATTTGGATCGATAAATCAATTTCTGCCATTTACTTTTTAAAAATAATTTCACTTAAATGTTGCACGCTTCAGGTGGTCCATTCTGAAGGTCCAATTTTGGCAAACTTTTTCACACATTTCGGCCGGAATCTCACCAATGACGCGTTCAATGTTGGCTTCCAAGGCAGCAATCGTGTTTGGCTTGTCCCCATGGACAATAGACTTAACATAGCCCCACCAAAAATAGTCTAACGGGGTCAAATCACATGATCTTGGTGGCCAATTTACTGCGCCAAAACGTGAGATCAACTGCTCACCAAATTCGCCTCTCAATTGATGCATGGTTTCGCGTGCAGTGTGGCAAACACATTTTTCACAGAGCACGAATTTTGATAATAAATTTCAATAATTTGCAAACGTTGTTCAATACTGAATCGAAATGTCAAATGTTCGTGGAATTTGTCATGTGTGATCTGTCAAAAATATAAACGTCAAAAACCAAGTAGCAAAAAAATCACCCGTTATTTATATTCCTCTTTGCCTTATCCTCATATAAAATAGTAAACTACAAATGTGATGTCAAAAAATACTCCACATTTGGTTTTCTCCCTTTTATTCAATATTGCTATAAGAACAGAAATAAAACTACCTCATCTCTACTTTTCTCTATTTTATTTCTCTGCCCCGCTCTCAAAAAAATATTGGCAAATGCAAATTTCTCGACACAAGCGCCATCTGCACAGGTTCGCGGATGAACAGATTTTCATGTTTCATGGTAGTACTATATAAATATAAATACAATGAACGTAGCAAACGCAATTCAGTCCACATCCACACTCAGATGTGCGCTGAATAGGAAGTTGGGTCTGCGTCAGATGCAATGCAATTTTTTTTTATTATTTTATATATTGACGGACACGGGCAAACACTTTTTGTGGAGAAGTTCTTCCAAATTAGTATGTTGCAAAAATATGACACACTAATGATTTTGAAAAAGCTTTCGCATAAGACGTGTGCTGTCTATATTTCTGGGACAGAGTATAGTCCATCCGAGAAAAGCTTAAGGGCTTGATCTGGTCATAGGCGGCGTAAAAGTGGATGGTGTGGGCAACCGCCCACGGCCTCGCGGTGCATAGGGCCTTTCGCTTCACAGCCGAAAATAAATTTGAAAAGCATGGAAAATTCAAAATTCAAAAACACCCCAACGCTTTTTTTTAGAATAAATACACTGTAGTTCACTTGAATAAAGGCAAAAATAAAATTACATTAAACGGTGTGTTATGGCCAGTTTTTATGGCCATAACAAACTTTTGTGTTGTGGGTTTTTTTTTTTTATAAATTTGCACGCGCTCAAGGGATTACGAATTCTCTTTATATGTTTTTCTTAACACGGCGCGGGCATCCGGTGGAAAAAGAGAAAGAAGGATAGGAAAGATGTGTGGCGCGATATTCTGAGACTAGAGCTGGTTGTTGTCTCAGATTTATCTCCAGGGATAGCGGCTGAACTAATGCGGAGATAATTACCGTGTCTTATATATTTATTTCATTTATAATTCGCATTATTTTATTTATTTCGTTGTCATATTTTATGGGAATGCTAGTTTACTCAATCACATGTTGTTAGTGTTATGCCTAAACAGTATGCAATGAGCCAAGCAGCAACTTATTTTATGACAATTTTTAGATTTGGTTTTTAATGGAATATAAGAAGACATGGACAACGGCAGGAATCGAACCCGCAATTATGAGGTTGACTGCCGAGCACACAATTGTCGCGCCACGGCCACCCCCAAGCGGTAAGCGAAGTCTATTAATCTCTCCATGGAATACACTTCCAGAAATTATTTCCTTTTTTAAAGTAACTGATATTTATTCAAAGTTTGTAAAAATACTCAATAGCAATAAAATTGGTTCACATATGAATAAAGGTAACAGCGAAAATTGTGGAAAAGTTTAACATTTTGATTTTATGGATTCTTTTTTTTTTTTTTTAATTATTATAAACAATAATAAAACAAATAATTTAGTAGTGGGTATGACCACCGTTTTTTGAAATTAATTCAAAAGTCCGATCTGGAACTGAGTCATACAAAGGTTTCATATAATTCAGAGATATTTCGGCTCAAGCAGACTTAGTGTCATAGATAAGTCCTTCTATAATTTCAGACTGCCTCTCTCCATCGTATACCTTCTGTGTCAGCCACTCCAGACATTTTCGATAATGTTAAGGTCAGGTGAATACCGCGGCCGAATCATCACGTCAACTTGTTGGCTTGCAATATACGACTTTACAATACCAGCAGTATGGATTGGTGTGTTGGTCTATTGGTCCTATTGCAAGATACATGCCAAATGTACCAAAAAGTTCTTCAGCTTAGGAAAAGCTGATTTCAACACTTCCTTGTAGGTTTTCCCATCAGTTCTTTGCTTTGAATAATAAGTTCCACTTCTCCATAATAAGTGGAACCACCCAGGTCATTACTCCACTCTCTCGGCAATTATGGCGTGTTAAAAAACGATCCTTTTTGCGAAAATCATAAAAATAAAAGTTGTAGCCATGGGGTCCATCTAAATTAAACTTTTTTCCATCAGTGAAGATACAAATTCGCGAATCATTTTTAGTTTGGCTCTGGCTGTAGTGCAAGCCATAATTATGATGTTTCACAAACTAAAGTCGAAGCTCCTTACGCAATGCATTCAGGTTTTTTTTGCCAGGTTTAAACTCTTCAGATATCCAGCACCAAGAATAACTCGCCGAACAGTCGATTTACTTGCATTTAGTCTATCTGACGTTAACTTTACTGAAAAATAATTTTGTACTAATTTTCTCAAGAAATACTAACGTATGCAAGTTATCAAATGGACCCAATTTCGTTGCTTACTCTACCACGTTTGGTGCAAAAGTTTTTTTTTTTCATTCGCTTCTGAAGTTCTGAATCGATATTTCTGACAAACTATTTGTATTATGCATTGTGAATTAAATACACAAAAAAATCGAATTCATTTATATTTAGTGTGGCAACATTAGTTGGCGTTAAGATGCTATCGCGGGGAGTCTCCGGTCATAGACGGGGCATATAGTTCGGGAAGAGAAATAGAAGTATATGTACAAATTTAGGTTTGTTTCTTAATGAATATAATGAAAATAATTTTCCCCGAAGCAGCACGAGTAAAGAGCCATCAGGTATTCGGGGACAGCCGTCCACATGGCTTTCACCATGCAGCCGGTCAGCACGTCGAAACCCGGTGACTTCCTCGATTTAAGTCTAGCAATGGCATAGCCAACTTCTCCCTCATCCACCAGTAGTGGCGCGTTGGGCAACTCCGGAAGTGGGTCCGCCGAACGCACGCCCCTGGGGAAGAAGGAATTCATCAAGGCAGTCATACAGTCCTTCCATGATGAGAGCACTACACCCCCATCATGGATGGCTCCTAAATCTAGAGTCTTCCTCCCCCGGCAAACCCGGTATAGCTGACCCCAAGGGTCATTCCGGTGTTCATCGGTGAAGGATCTCCATTCCTCATCTTTACTGCGGGCTAGCATCCTCTTGTATTCAGCCAAGCCATGCCGATAGGCAAGCCTTGACTGATCCAAGTCAGCCAACCCACGACGCCGACAGGTTTGGAAGTGCTTACGCAGCCTCCACACCTGCCGACGCTTCACATTCAATTCGGGTGTCCACCACTTTACCCTTTTCTGATTCACCAATCGCTCCTCGGAAAGAGCTGGTCGTTGATACCCCACATACATTCCTCAAACCATGCTACCTTGGAGTCAATCCCCAATCCTACCTCAACATTCACACACTCACCCCATTCACTAGAATCTATTAGCGAACACACAGTGTTTACATCATTCACTACGACAGCGGAGTTACCTCCTCTGTCAGCGAACCATCACATAAACGCTGGCAGCCCCCTCACCTGCCCTTCGACAGTATAAGGGTTCTGCAATAGCGGAAAGCTACACTGTGTGCTGCATACTATCTGCCCCAACTCATACATGGCTGCTCTGACACCCTGACAGTTAAATTGAATTAACTTAACCATTTTAAGTGTCGAGCACACGCCCTGGTAACCACAGCATTATAGACTGGACAGTCTGCGCTTAGCATGAAATGTCCAGCCGGGCTCCCTCTAAAATTGCAATCACGGCAATGAATTGCATTATTGCAATCTCGTTGCGAATGATCCGACTGTCCACAACGAAGACACACCTGTTCTTTGAGTCTACACCTGCTGCTGTAATGGTCCAGGCTAAGACACCGGTAGCACCATGAAACCATCGGTTTCTCCTTAACAGGGACAGCGAAGTGCTTTATATAGCACCATCCCCCTTTTAGTAGTATACCGGCTACCCTCTGGCTGCAGTCGAGAACGACTTACGTCAACCCGTCACCAACAGCCCAATTGTTTCGAAGGAAGACCTCCTTTTGGACTTCCTCCCTTGAAATATCACTCAAGTTTAACTTGAGTAGATCCTCAAGGAAGACTTCCGGAGAGATCCTCTTCTCCGCCCTTGACACGATTACTGACCTGCCCATCGTGGTATCTGCTGATAAAACCTACCTTCTCAAGCTTCTTATGCCCGAGGAACGCATCCCTTTCCGCAATAGACGGTGTACGAACCAGATCTCTACCATGTTTGCCAGGGAGAATAATGTGCACCCTAACACCCACCGCAGGCACCAGTTCTTCCACCATCCTCTGTTTAATGACACCAGCGGGCTCATTCGACTTCCCCCTAACAACAACAGACCAAGTCTACTTCGGTTTGGCAGGCTCAACTACAGGTGCACGCACTAGAGTCCTACCCATCCAACCAGCGGGGACCGAGGCTGCGCTCGCTATGAAGAACGTTCAGTCACGCTAACTCCTACTGGGACGCCCTTTGACTTCATAGCCTCAGGAGCCACAACAGTTAAAGTCTGGCGAAGCTTTGGTAGAGGCTCCTCCCACATCAATCCTACCTCTAAGCCTCTCATTGACACCAGAAGGACCCAGCACCAAATCCTCATATCTGGCTACAACTCCAGCTATTCGTCCACCAAATTGGGGGCAGTCAGCTATGAGGTCTTCCAGCTCTTTTTTTATATCCGTCATTTTTGCCGTGACGCTGGCCAGGCTGAGATTAGAGTCCCAGTTGTCGCCAGCGGCAAACGGCAACCATACGGTACCCTGCATCTGTCCTCCTTTCGAGGAAACTAGCTTGGAAGGGTCCTTCTTCTTCTGGACCTCCACAGAAGCAACAGCAGAGGC
Source organism: Philhelius pedissequus (assembly GCA_910595825.1). Taxonomy (NCBI): domain Eukaryota; kingdom Metazoa; phylum Arthropoda; class Insecta; order Diptera; family Syrphidae; genus Philhelius; species Philhelius pedissequus. The sequence continues at coordinate 120,631,159 of OU343162.1, forward strand.
AGGCGTCTTCGTGAGCTTCTTCGTAAGCATAGACAACACCGCAGTCTTTTTAAGGACATTGGAAGGAGGGGGAGGGGGGGCAACGCATCCGGAGGACCCATTTGCGACACCTTCTCTCCACCAACCACCGCTGCAACAGGCACAGCCTCGGAAGAGACCACCTCCATCAGTTCCTCACTAGCTAATCCTGCACTAACTACCTCATCGGACACTGGCATCACTTCAGAACTAGCCTCAATTGGAACAAACATATCCTGCATGACCTGTCCGACTTGAACGTCCGTTGATATCTGAGCTAATTGTTCAACCTGAACCTCCTGAATCTGAGCAGCCTGATTCACCACTTCACCAATTACTACCTTACGGCTTCAGGGATTGAGATGCCCTCACTCTCTATACCCCTCTTCCTGGCCTTACCGCTTCAACCACGTCTTCTGTCTCAATGGCGGACGAACCAGAAGAACGTAAAGACTTCCTTTTACCTTTCCTACCAGGTTTCTTCTTCGGGTTAGGCGGCTGCATTACCATCTTAGGGCTATCCCTCTTCAGGTAGCTAGTCCGCGCCTTCGGTAACCCCTTGTCCACCGCTTCTACTTCAGAGTCACAATCTGAAGTAATGCTACCTCCATGCACATCTGTAGGAGCTAACTCCCCTTCATACCCTGACGCTAAGATCTCAATCCCTACTTGACCAGCTTCCACAATTAAGCTCCCTATATTACTTCCACTAATATTAGTGAGTCGAATAACAGGGGCCCTCTCGCCTGACACACTACGCGAGGTACTATCCCCTTCCATATCTAAGCTAAAACTACTATACTTAATATAACAATAAGCCCTAGTATACCTAATAATAATCTACTCCTAACAACACTCCTAATATACCTAGTATAATAATAACACCCTACTCTCCTAACTATTATACTAATATACCTACAATACTAATAATATACCTAAATATAACAATAATATACCTAGTAGTATAACCAAACTCACCTCGACAGAGTGTACTTACTCTGTACCTCTCCCACAACTATACTACACTATGTCTCGAAAGTACACTCTGAGCTCTCTCGCTCTCCTAGCACACTACACTCCTGTGTATTCTAAAAGTACACAACTACACTGCACTACACTTTCTCTCTGAGAGAACACTTCCTAATTCCCTACAATACTGAGCACTCCCGACTTCTGCACTACGAATCGAAACTAATAAACTAGCTAAATTAAACACTACTAGAGGACTTACCAAACACGTCTGAACACCACGGCGGTCACAAACTGAAGGTCACAGGCAAGATAGGATATTTGCCTTTCACCCTTAATATTATGGATTTCAATAATTTATCTTAATTTCTATAAAGCTTTTCCATTTTCAATAGTTGCCGTAGTGAGCATTATAAATTGGCATATTTCTCTCACAAATGTCGGTATGGTTACCAATTGTTAGTTTAGATTTTAGGAACAGAAACATGTACATCGTAAACTAAATCTAAAAAAATTAAACTAAATCCAAATAAAAATAAATCTCTCTCCACACCACCAAGAAGTAAGATAGTAGACGCGTTTTCTTAAGAGGTCCCCAGAAGGCCTAATCTATTTTAATGTGAAAATAAATCACAGAAAAAAACGTATAAACAAGGTATAATAAGGAACTAAGGTCCTTCGAAGAACTTGAAGCCATTTTAAATTTAAATAAACAAAGCATAAAAATAATAACATCACCTCAAATTGCACCGCACTATTTTATATATTATATTTATATACACGAAACCATCTCCATTTTATTTTAATTTTCATGAACCAAAAAATTATTTGGCAATTTAATGTTGCAATTAATTAATGAACCGAACTATATCAAAAACTTGCTCAAATAGTAATTTTGCCTTAAAAAAATACCCAACAAATATAATATAACCTCTCTCCTTAAATTTAAAATATATGCTCTCAAAAGCTCTAAGAAACCTTCGATTCTCGAAGCTCCATAGCGAAAACCAAAGAAAAATGTATTAGAATTTCCACCAACAGACTAATGGTAACTCTTAATTAATGTGTTTATTTCTTTAATAAACACTATAAGCGAGAGTGAAATTGACGATCAGTCTCATCTCAGCCAGGGAGCAGACAGGTCATGGTATTTCAGTAGCAATTTCTTAAGTTGTGTGCCATGCAAACACCATCCGACACCAGTTTGTTTGAAAAAGCTCTCCCGTAAGGCATGTACTGAAAATATAAATTGAACAGGATATAGGAACTTTATTAGGTTTTAGAAATTTGTTGACGTAATCGTGAACATGTGTTGGAAATGATGCGTTGGCTTTTGTTATTATCTTCAAGGTTAGGAGTTCGGTTCTATCTGCTAAATCAGGAAGGCCGGCTGCTGTTAGGATATTCTTTATTTGTTGTACGAAAAGCTCCTACGCAGGTTCGGGCAGCTGAATGTTATTGTGTTGAAATGAGTTGCCTAGATGATTTTGAGCATTTCCCATAAATTGGAAGTCCGTTATCGATTTTTGATAAGATTATAGATTTAACTACGTTTACAATAGTGTATACATTACAATTGTTTTTTTTGATGAAAGATACTTAACTAAATTCAGACTAGTAGTAAGTCTTCTTTTTATATTAGAACAATGATCCTTAACACTATATTTGGAATCAAAAATAATTCCAGAATTTTTGAGAAGTTTACATTTTTTAAAATAATACTAGTGGACCAGGCGAACTTCATCCCGCTCCAATTTAACGCCTTCAAATCAACTGCAGAGCTATAATAAAACACAGTTCAAATTTCAATGTGATTTATTTGAATGTTTTCCGGCGCAAAAACAAACAACAAAGACCGCTTACCAAGCTATTGACGAGGTTCTTTTTCTTCGCTGCTAGTATTGCCCGTTCACAAATCCAATCGAGATTTTTATAATTTTTTGGAATGCCGGGGAACACTTTACTTTGGTGATGAGTTTCTCCTTCGACGTTGTTAACTTGCAAAAAATTGTAGAGAATGATATCAATCCCATCGAGACATCAACAGAAATTTGGCCATTGCCTAGCGCCAGCAGTTGTCTTGAGAATTCAGCAGCCGATGGGTTGTTCTGCAATGCCACTCATATTTGTGGTCAATTTCAACTTATTGACATGCGGCACAAAGACGACGATCTTAAGCATCCATTAAGTTCATCGGCAGCAGTAGATTTCAAAATGACGGGAAGCGTTTGACGAAAATCTCCGCTGACGAAAATCTCCCCACCAAATCATCTCAAATCGCCTTGTAAATCCTTCATTGTTAGGTCAACTGCCTCCAAAGCTCGTTTATGCGCCATCGTGCATTCATCTTAAATTATGCATTTGCATTCTCGCACCAACTTCGCTGTCGCCGAATTCTTGGTCATTGTCCACGTTATTGGTTTGTCAACCGTGAAAAAATGCATTGTTAGTTTCAAAGCGGAATGTGCAGTTTGACCGCCTTCAAACGGTGTGGTAACAATGCCATGGATGGAATAGGATGCAACAGGCAACGAAAGAAATCTTGGCCGAATTTCTGCTGGAATCAACTAAATGATGAATGTCTTGCATCTCCAACCGGGAGCATTGAGAAAGTAAATGCGATTGCGGAATAGTATTAAAAAGCAGCGCGATTGAAGTCTACATTTACCACTTTTCTTCTTCTAATAAGTTTTTGTCGAATTTGTGGTGTGTTGTTGACAACATTTTTTTTATATTTATATTTGTTTATTTTTATGTCTATTGTTTATGTTTATGTGTATAAGTTCATGAGATTTAACAATTTAAGCGAGCATTTTTAAATTTTAATAGCTCACAAGCACAGCCATAAATCGAAAACCAATACACATAAGCACATAGCACATAGCTTAAAAGCTTCCTCTCGGCCATGTCTTTCATTACAAAAAAGTATATTGAAAATGCCAACTGAGATCATTAGCGGCATACGTTTTTGACAAAATTTTTTATAAATATAATAATATTAATATAATATTGCTGCGTAGTTTGAAATCCATAGCACAATATTTTTTACTATAGGAATCGTATATTCATCGAGTATTCAAAAACAAAATCACTAGGTTAGTGAAAAAATGTCTTCTTGTAAAGTAAGATGCCAGCTTATTGGCATCCAGACATCATCGCAAGATGTTCTTTTCTATATATGTTTATGACATTTTATGTATCATATAGATTGTCCTGATGTGTGAGCTCTAATCGATCCATACGCCCCTTCTCTTGCTCTCAGAACTCGAACCTTGTTTCATGAGATTGCTCATAGATTATAGTTATGCCTCCAATGAGGGAAATAAATAACGCTTCGTGTTATGTACATAGATTCCAACTTTCATTTTAGTAGAAGTGCGTCTAAAAATATGCTAGGCTAATGGACTATTTAATAAACTATTAGTTATGAACTTATGTTAATTATTATTTATTGTATATTACGTTTTTTATTTTCTGTTTTAAATGTATTATTGATTAGTCTAATGTGAGTATTATTATAAACTCTAATTGATTAAAGTACATAAAATAATACAAAAAAAAAATAATAAAAGCACACATAAATGCAGAAAAACTAATTTTCATTCTCCATAATTCGGGTTTAGTAAATGTAAAATATTAAATTGCAGATAGTCCATCTTTATTATCCCTACTAATATATAGAAGTGTAATTCTGTTTCGATGTCAGTTTGTCTGTATATGACAGATAAACTGACGACTTACTATTTTACACGCCATCAAAATGATTGTATCTTCTTCTGTTCTCCTTTGGCCAGCTTATATGCTATTAAATTTAATATATAAGTTATGTTTTATATGCTTAATACACAAATATTTGCACTTACCTCTTAAATTTATCTTGATTTTAAAATATAATTTCCAAATTTATATTTTGTTTTGTTTACGTTTTGCTGTTTCCATGGATTTTATATCGAAATTGGTTGTTGTTTTGTTTACTTCCGCAGTTGTTATGGATTTTATTTCCAAACTAGCAGAAAGTTTCCGGAGTTGCCCGGGCACCCGAGGCAAAAGTCTTTCAATGCAATATCTTCCAAATGAAATAAAAATTAAGAAACAAAATTTGTAAGGAAAAGGATTAATCATTTATTTTGTCGTTTATTTAACCAGGATTAGTTTTCTTATTTAATTTAACAAAGAAGTTTTATTATTTATATTTTTGTTTACAAACGAACTATTCTTCATTTTGAGACCCTTTGATTTCGGTTTTTTACATGCGATTATAAATAGTTAGTACAATATAAGGCAAGTTATGCATTATTTGAAAAAAGGAAACATGTACATGAAATTATGATAGTAGCGAAAACGTAAAAGGCTGCCATTCATGTGCGGCTTGAAAAAAAATTTGTATAGTGTCGGATAGTGTCGCATTAGTGCGGTCTTACTGTAAGCCTTTAAAGACCTGACATTTTGGGTTTCACGCTAACATGACCCCAGCATGAAAAATTCCGAAGATTTCGATGGAAGAAATTCGACATTAGACGTGTTCCTTTTCTGTAATTTATGCGGGGCTTATACACATACATGAATTGACCGTCGCCAGTACTATTTTCATGAAAGCAAAAAGGTTGCTAATTTTTCGCACTGAACTATCAATTTTTTTCAAGTTTGCAAGGAAAATTTATTTTAGTGTGTAAACACATACAATCGCGAAATCTTGTATTTTCACGGTTACATGCGCCGTTGAATTCATGCAATATTCCTTGCATTTCAGCGAAAGGTTGCGTGTGTTTGGCACCATGTTAGAACTGAATAGTTTGTTGAGAATATTGAAATTAGCCTATTAACCGAGCTTACATCTGCAAAGATTCCCCAGCGCCAGTGGCTAATTTTGCGAACGTAAAAACTAACTTTCAAGTGTAAGCTCATGCTGTCGCGTAAGTTAATATATGCATGAAAGTTGTTTTAGAAATATTAAATTATTAAAAAAAAGTTTTAAAATATGCTTTGAAAAATATAATCAAATATCTATTAGGTAATTAAAAATATTGGTATGCATCACAAGTTGATGTACCTAAACCTATCACCGAAGAAAAATCGGTACCGTTCTAAGCTATTATTGGTAATTTGTTTTCCAACCATATAATAGTTCATATCGAGAAAATACTCTCATTTTCTTAAATCAAAATCTTTAGAATCATTTTCGAGAAAAATGAGCTTTAACATAATGGCAGTTTCACAAAAAAACTCTATACCAAGTTTGAAGGAATTCGGCCACCCATTTGGACTGTAAGTGGCTATACTAACATACAGACAAACAGAATTTTTAGACCATGTTTTTTTTGTCTTCGCTATCATCGTAATGTCATGTTTGATTGTTATCGCAAAACTTTTTTTTTGGACGAATGCATAACTTGCCTTAAAATGTATTAACCTATCGCAAGTAGAAAGCGAAGAGTCCCAAAATGATGAATAGTTCGTTTGTTAAAAAAATAAGAAAACTAATCCTGTACCCATCTTCTGTAACAAAATAAATTGAAGTGTCATTTTGACATCATAAAGCCAAAACAAACAATTTTTTTTGTTTCCTGACTATTATTATCGATTCGAATGTCATAGTTATAGACAAAATAAATGAAAAATCCTTTTTCTTACAATTTTTTTTTCTTAATTTTTCATTTCATTTGGAAGATATTGCATAAAAAACGTTTGTCTCGGGTGCCCGGGCAACGCCGGGGACTTTCTGCTAGTATGAAATAAAATCAATCAGATCATGAAATTTAATATTTTATTATTATTTTTTTAAATGACTCTTCTGCCGGATATAGAAAGATTATTCGGCTCCGGCCGAATATTATAAAAGGAGCCTGATAGGCCGGATATCCGTCACATCTCTAATTTTTACCGAATTATACACCATTCACTTTCACTGTATAGATTATGTATGTACATATTTACATACCCAGGTTCACTATATGTAGGTAGGTACATATTACCCTCCTAATTTACATTCAAATCCATTTTAATATACATTTGTATAAGTAGGTGGCTATGTAACAATTCCTCGAATCATGTATTCCACAATTCATTATATTAAGAATCAAGGTATTCTTACCTACACCGGCTTTAAACCTGCATAGGGTAACTAGACTACCTATACCTACTAACAGCGCCAATGGTTAGCTACACAGAAGTCGTTAGTTACAAGAGCAGGTTCGTACGATCTAGTCGTGCATTTTATTAATATTAAAATCTAGTTTTTGTGGACTGTGCTGAAAATGAAATCCAACTGAGACTTCTTATGACTTTATTATACTCATCGTTTTAATTTTTTTTTGTTTAATTTAATTTAATAAATTTTTTTGAGAGTTCATTGATGAAAGCCTAGTTGATCGTGATCGTATTTGACGTCAAATGTGTCATTTAACTCCCACAACGATGTTATAATAAGCAAGGCTAGAAGCCACCTCGGATTAATTAATAGGTTTTCTAAGGAATTTAATGATCTTCATTTCTCGAAAAATCTCTATTGTGCACTTGTCCGTCCTATCCTGGAATATTGCAGCTGTGTATGGTGTTTTTTTTTTAAATTCATTAACTTATAACTATCTTAAAGCTAGACAAAAATGTTTAAAACTAGCCTAATTATCAATAACTTACAACTAATTTACTAGCTCTTTACGATCACTCTATACTAAACAATAACTCTTAGAACTAATGTCTTTCGACCTAAAAACTATTTTAATTAAATCTAATTATTTTGTTTTTTTTTTTTAACCAAGAAAACTTATTAACAAAAAAACTCGGTATCTTTTTATATTTTTATTTTTTTTACTTATAAACTAAACCTAAAGCTAGACTAAAAATAATTAAAACTAGATAAACTAACTTATACTAACTAAAAATAACTTAAACTACTTAAAAATAACCAAAACCACTTAAAGTTACTTAAAAACTAGAACCGCCACAGCAGCATTTTTTTCGTTTTTAAAATTGATTTGTTTATTTTTTATATGCATGCAGACACACAACAACATGCAACCCACACATACATGTACATACGCACATACATATACGTACGCACATACATGCACAGACACGCAGATCCATGCACATATGCCTCCGCAAACATACATATTTTTTATTATTTTGGGTGCCACCCCGACTGTGCCCTATACCTAATTACCATAAATCTATGTAAGTCATCCAAGCCATACCATCTTAATCGACTTTAAATATCATGATGCTGTTCAGAGAGCCACCGGAACTGGTTCTCCTGTTTCGCCCTATACCTTCGGTCCCGATCGGACAAAGTCCTATTGAACCGAATGCGCTCCTCTCCACCTTGAGCGATGACGTCTCGACCGTAGAGGAGTCGCCTATCCACAGTTTTCCGGCTGACGTGGTATATGAGCGGAACCGACCTCCATCCTGTATCAGCCCTCGACTGTCTAAATAGAGGAATGCCTAGGCAGGAATGTAACCACTTAACCGCGCACTCTCAAAGTATTCGTTATTGGGGTAATAAGCCCCAAAAATTAAGCTGTTAGTTGCGGACATCGCTCTTGTAACGTGCCCCCGAATCAGCTTAAACAAAAAATTATCTATTCTGTTTATGTTGGCTCGGTTGTATAGAACCTGATTGGAATAATATCGTTTGTACTCCGACTCTGGTGTTCTGTGTAACCCAAGACAATGTCGAAGACATTGCCTCTGAAACACCCGAATCTTTTCCATTTGAGATGGGGCAATGTTGAACCACACCGGGCATCCGAAGGCAATCATCGGCCTGATGAGGCCCATGTAGCAAATCACCTTCACCCTGCTGTCAAGACGGCTATTATAAAAGAGTCGTTTTGTCAGGGCAAAGGCTCCCCTAGCCCTGCACAGAGCAAAACTTATATATCTGTCGAAATACAAATACTCATCCAACCAGATGCCAAGGTACTTTACTACACTTTTACTCGCCCTACGATCACCAGCTTGCGCCAGTTCTTTCTCGTATCGCTTGAGGCGCTAGACAACGGAGTCCTAAACAAAATAGTTTCTGATTTCTGGAAGTTGATTTTCAACTTCCCGTCATCACAATATCGCTGAATCTTGTCGAAGTCACTCTGCAAAAGAATTTTGATGACCTCAACTGTTTTAGCTGTTCTGTACGCAGTTAGATCGTCGGCGTACGCAATTGACTGAGTTACACTAACTATCAGATCGCTGATGTAAATGCTGAATAGAATCGGCGAGTTAACCGCTCTCTGCTGAAGACCGTTATTAATATTAAAGATTACATTAGAAGTTACATTGCCACTCTTGACAACAAACTTTCTAACATTTAGCATGTCATAAAGCATATACAATATAGGTTAACTTATACCTAGTCTGGTTAGTTTTAAATAGGGACCTTCTAACAATGCGGTGTCTTCTCCAAATCAACCAGACAGGCACCCGTACACTGCTTTTTAGTTTTGTTCCATTGGATATCAGAAACCAGCTTAGACGCGGCATGAATTGTGTCATGTCCCGCCTTAAAACTGAACTGATTATCTGGGATGATATTTTTGGCCTCCGCCCACTTGAACAGGGTTTTATTAATAACCTTTTCAAATTCTTTGCTGATACTTGGAAGACTTTGGGAGAGGGTGCAGCACAGCTGTCTTCCACCGCACTGGATAATATGCATTATTCAGCGCGTTGTTAAACAGTGTTGTATAAATGTCAACTGCTTCTTGAGGCAAATGTCGTAGTACAACGTTGGATATACCATAGACTCCTGCTGACTTTTTTTTCTTTAATGAATCGAAGATGAGCTGGAGCTCATTCTTCGAAATTAACAGGGGACTGGGCCCATTTCGGTCGGCGATTATGGCGTTTGCCAAATCTTCATCATTAAACCCGGTAAAACCAAGGTTGTCAGATCGCCATTCGGTTATATCATTCCGGAGCCATAAGTGATGAAGCAGAGCTCTGTTCTCCAGGTCATGATTCGGGCGAATGCTAGCATTCACCTTCTACACTTACTGGAAAGCAGAACCCACAGACTCCACTCTCTCCTGCGGATCTTCGATTATATAGAGGTCATCGTCCAGCACGGCATCCTCTGGGTCTATGCCTGCTGTCAGAAGTACGTCTCTGTTCTCCGTCGTCCTCTGGAGCTTAAGACACGGAAGATCGTTTTGATCCTTTCTTCTAAAAATCTTATTAATTTTGGGAACTTACTTGGGTCGCTAGAGTTAACGGCACGAATTTTACTGTCCCAAAACAAATCAACAACCTATAATTTTCTTTAATCAATTGGTTGATGATTTTGATGGACGACTTCAGTGTCCTAATCTACAGATCTCTTGTATCAGTAAACCGTCTGTACAAGCGTTTTAGTCTTGTCAGTAGACCACTTTCTTGTCTGTGTAGTGCGTCAATTGTCGTGTTACGGTACATGTCCGTTGCATTACGTTCTTTGATTTCGGTATTGTTCTGTTCATTGTTCGTAGAATCGTTTCGTCCATTTGCTCTAAGTATCTGTCGATTTCTGTATTTGTCAGGTTCCTGTCGTTTGGTGGGGATATACCATTCGACCGTAATTCGCTCAATAAGGCGTTGGAGAAGCATGGCCAGCGCACCTTACTGTAGTTATAAGTATGCACAGGCACATACTCCTCCAACTCCATAAGATCGTTTGGAAGTTGTATTACGGCGGCGATTCCGCATAGGTCACTGTCGTACTCGATCGTTCGTAAACAATTTCTTCGTCGTTGGCCCACAGTGTCAGTAATTGTTAGTCTTGCGTCTTTCAGCAATAGATCCAGATAGGCACCGCTTCTTGGAAACGATGGCCTCTCTGTGGCTAGAAGATCGAGGCGATATTCAAGGTTGTATCGACCCATCCAATTATACAAATGGTTATCTCGAGGATTTTGTACTTGATTTCCCCAAACTATGTGTTTGGCGTTTAAATCACCGGCTAATATGTAAAAGTTTTCTTCCGAGCTCAATCTTCAGCATTCAAAAAGCTTTTCAAGCTCTGTTATACACTGGGTGGACTGAGGTGTTTCCGGTGCATAGGCAGCGATCACATACATTCGCTTCCCCTGTTTTAGATGAATGCATATGATGCATGCCTCTAACGTCCGAAATTCTCGCACATCACTATTATATATTACCTTATGAATAATGCCTTTACGTATAAAGATTGCGATGCCTCCTACTTGAGTGGAGTTGGGTCGGTCTCTTCGTACGATATTGTAATTGTTGTAAGTCAATTTATGTTTCTGGTTAAACTTAGTTTCTCTAGCCATAAACACATCTGGACTTATGTCTTTAAGAAATTGGAATAAATTCGCTCTACATTCGGTCCTAATCAGTGAATTTAGGTTCACAGCTAGGGTCTTAAAGGGCCTCTCCTGTAGCGCGCCCTTAACCTCTAAGTTGCGTTAAGCTCGCCAAAACAGAGTAGAGATGATCCACCCTAGTCGCCTGCTCTCTGATCTGGTTTTGAAGGACAGTCAACTGGAGCTGGATGGCCAGCAGAATGCCCATAATATCCGCCTGTGCCGCCGGCGCCTTAGGCACGGGGGCCTGTTGGGCGACCTTTGGTATAGGCTGTACCGTGCTTCCCCTTCCTGACGCCATTTGGGCGTAAGAAATTTGGGGGTTGACGGCCGTTGTTGTAGAAGGGCGCACTGTTGGACGCTTTTCTACCACTGTTTGCTTTGCTACTTTATTGTTCTTTATAAGCTGAAACGTCGGGCATCCCCGATAATTAGCGGGGTGTACGTCGCCTTGGCAGAGTACACATTTAAGCTGGGTCCTATCTTCGACTCGTTCCTTTCCTAACTTGCATTCATCTGCATTGTGGTTCTCTCCACACTTAACGCAGCGTGACTGCATTTCGCAGTTTGCTGCGGCGTGGCCGAACCTTTGGCAGCGCATACATTGAAGCATGTCGCCGCGCCTTTTTAATTTGTCCCAAGTTACAACCTGGTAGTTGAGGACGGAGATACTCCTCAAACTATCCAATTTGCTGCTGGGTTAGAGTTGAACAAGGAAGAAGGGAAGATTCCGCTTCTCCCGCGTAGGTCTAACTGTAGCAAACGGCTTGACCCCGATAAAATCGAGATCGTCATTCGATTTTTGGCGCAGTTCACTTAAGAGCACCTGTGGTTTCGTGCAGGAATCTATGCCCTTCAAAAGGACCGTTTGAAACTTTTCGGTATTAGGGATGAAACTAAAGAACTCAGTAGTGGATTCTTTTAGCAACGCTTTTATTTTTTTGTGCGGTTCCAGTGCGAAGCAATGTATAGCATGCCTATCATTATTTAATCTTTTTATAGTAAAGTTTTGACCTTGGCCGACTTACACAGATTTATGGTATCCTGTAGCTCCATTTTATAAGTATTTATGGGTGGCACCTTTTCTTTTTTCGTAACCGCCGCCGCCGGCTGTATCTGCTTCTGCTGAGACTGATTTTGCTGCTGCTGTTGATTCTGCTTCTTTTGATTCTGCTGCTGCTGTTTTTGTTGCGGTTGTTTCTAGGATTGTGTCTGCTGCTGTTGCTGTTGTTTTTGCCGTTGTTGTTTTGGCTGCTGCTGTGGCTGTTATTTTTGCAATTGTTCTTTTTGCTGTTGTTGTTGTTGTTCCTCGAACTCTTTCGGTTCTTTCGCTCGGCGCGATTCTTTCTTGGCTTTAACTGCGAGAACTAGAATCTCCTGTTGGCTTTTCAAGCTTTGGGTTTCTGCCTCCATTGTTCCGATTTGAACGACGCTGTGTAGGTGTCCTGTCTATTCTGTTTCCGTAAATAAATAAATAAATTGGGAAGTGTACAAAAACTATTTTTTTTTTTTCATCCTTCATCATCTCAAATAACTTCTTTCAATTTATGAACATCGCTTGAATCTACTAAGCCTACCCACGCTTAAAAAAGAAGTCATTTATGTCCTTTTCCTCTTTAAACTTTTATCTGGATCAATTTATTCTGGCCACATCCTGAGTATGCTGAATATAACCTCTCGAACTTGATCAACCCGAGATCCTGAATGTTTGAAGTTAAACGGCAGATATCTACATTGTGAGTAATTACTGAGGATATTTTTGTGTTGGTAGGTAGGTAGGTACGTCCCAGCAAACATTTATCTGAAGGTTCAGATTCTAATCACCAAAAATGAAGAATAATATTCAGGAAACCTTTAGTTTTTTGAATGAATTATGAATATATACAAAGATCCTACAAATTCTTACCAGAGAGATACAAAGAGATATGTATTCTGTGTAAAAAAAAATAACACTCAGATTTTGTTGTTGGGTCCTTCATATGCAGAATGGAGATCCTTTTTAGTTCGTCCTTTTATTTTTCTTTTTACCAAGGGGTTATGATGACGGGTCATTGTAATGACAAAAGTTTGGTTTGCATAGTCGATTATCAGTTCGAAAAGTTTTTCGAAAGATCGGTTTAGATAGGTATATAACCATCAGCTTGTGTTTTAATAGTAAATGGGTACCTACTTACTTAACAAAAAATATATATAAAAAAGCAAATGATAAACCATAAAGGTATGTAAAAAATGGTGTTAAATTTTCTTAGAAATATAAAAATCATTTCTTTAATTATAACATCGTGTAACAATTAAGAAGTCCTGGAAGCTATAAAATCAAAACAAGAGGCAAATCAAAAAATGTTCCAGAGGCTCACCGATTCAATCATAAATGAATCAGAACTAATGAATTCACTTATGATGCAATTTGAATCCTTTTACCTGGGCTCTTAGACACCGATTTGGATCATGTTAATGATTCATTTATGATCTTAAAATTCTGCAAATAAATGAACGTATATAACCGCTCCATATATTCCTTTAAATGATTAATCTAATCTGAACCTTTTCTGAATCGCAAAAATGATTCCTGTACGATTAATTAAAGTGAAGTTATATACTTAGAAATCCTTCACTTAATTGAATTTTATTGGAATTAATTTTATGATTTAGAAAAGATTCAGGCATTAACCATTTAAATGAATATATGGAGCTTTTATATACGTTCATTTAAATGACCAATTTACAGATCATAAATGAATCATTACAATGATTCAAATTTGTGTCTAAGAGCCCAGGTAAAAGGATTCAAATTGCATCAAAAGTGAATTCTTTTTCGGCCGGTTTCTTCACTTTTATGAATTAATTATCGTTCATTTCTGAATTAAAACGTTTGCTGGGGTGTTGTAGATTCTCATTCTGTAGTTACTTACATAAATCATGTGTAAACCAAAATTTTTTTTTGGTTGTTGTGCTGCTTTGATTTTATTTATTAAATTTTTGAAGTACAGTACGTTCTCGATTAACGCAGTTCTCGATTCACGCATCTCCTCGATTTTCACAACAGCTGAATTAATATCATTGTTGACGCAATAATCGCAACACTTCAAAAGAATTGACTCGATAAGTGCAACTTTTCTTTTTATATTCATATCTTTATTTACTTAACAAAAAATATATATAAAAAAGCAAATGATAAACCATAAAGGTATGTAAAAAATGGTGTTAAATTTTCTTAGAAATATAAAAATCATTTCTTTAATTATAACATCGTGTAACAATTAAGAAGTCCTGGAAGCTATAAAATCAAAACAAGAGGCAAATCAAAAAATGTTCCAGAGGCTCACCGATTCAATCATAAATGAATCAGAACTAATGAATTCACTTATGATGCAATTTGAATCCTTTTACCTGGGCTCTTAGACACCGATTTGGATCATGTTAATGATTCATTTATGATCTTAAAATTCTGCAAATAAATGAACGTATATAACCGCTCCATATATTCCTTTAAATGATTAATCTAATCTGAACCTTTTCTGAATCGCAAAAATGATTCCTGTACGATTAATTAAAGTGAAGTTATATACTTAGAAATCCTTCACTTAATTGAATTTTATTGGAATTAATTTTATGATTTAGAAAAGATTCAGGCATTAACCATTTAAATGAATATATGGAGCTTTTATATACGTTCATTTAAATGACCAATTTACAGATCATAAATGAATCATTACAATGATTCAAATTTGTGTCTAAGAGCCCAGGTAAAAGGATTCAAATTGCATCAAAAGTGAATTCTTTTTCGGCCGGTTTCTTCACTTTTATGAATTAATTATCGTTCATTTCTGAATTAAAACGTTTGCTGGGGTGTTGTAGATTCTCATTCTGTAGTTACTTACATAAATCATGTGTAAACCAAAATTTTTTTTTGGTTGTTGTGCTGCTTTGATTTTATTTATTAAATTTTTGAAGTACAGTACGTTCTCGATTAACGCAGTTCTCGATTCACGCATCTCCTCGATTTTCACAACAGCTGAATTAATATCATTGTTGACGCAATAATCGCAACACTTCAAAAGAATTGACTCGATAAGTGCAACTTTTCTTTTTATATTCATATCTTTATTTACGCAGGTTCTTGGCTATATTTGTTTTTGTCTGTTGCCTTACATTTTTTTCTCGGCAGTTATTTTACCGCTAATTACTACTTTTGAGTGGTGTTACAATGAAGTTGTGAATGTAAATCATATTACGTATCTAAACAATGCAAGATTTTCTTATTAGTTTAATGAATTTTTTTCAGTGATCAGTCGCTTGTGTGTTTTATAAAAAATGGTTTTTACTAAAAAAAAAATTAGGAAAATCATAAATAAAATCAGCGAAATAAAACGAAAAGAGGGTGCAATAAGAAAGTATGTTCTTATTGCTGAATGTGGATCCGGAAAGGGATTGAATAACCTAAGATGGAAAAGGCTTTGTATAAGTGGTTCCTAAATCAAAGTCGAGAAATGGTGATTTTAAAAAATCAAAACAAAAATGTCCAATTTTGTCAAAATAAAATAATTATTATAGCTTTATAACTACATATGTATTTATGCACTTATATCTTAATGAATTAACTTAGTTTTATTTCGTTTCTTATTATTTTTATTATTGAATAAAAATTGTTGCGTTAAATATATTAAGTGCTGGTCTTCTGATTTTCGAATAAACAAATCTTTACTCGGTTATTGCAACAACCTCGGTCATTGCAACCACCCTTGTTTTAAATAGTTGCGATAATCGAGAATGCACTGTACCTATTTGTTGTAGGTTCGTTTTGGATTCGCATAGATGAATGTAGTAGGTATACGAATTCTGGGTATTCGACGATGATTTTTGTTGGTTCGTTTTGTTGATGCTCATACATTAGTGTATATTGTGTTGTATTAATGTGTGTAAGTTTAAGTCGATGGGCTCGTTGCCAGTGCTTCAGTGTATCTACTTCGTAGATTTATATATACAGCGCAGTATAATGTATGTAATGTAAATTTGCTGAACCATGAATCAAAGTTGGAACGACCGACGCGACGCGACGGTGACGGTTGTACAATTGGAATACAGAGTCGTTATGGGTTATGTATTTATGCATACGGGGATGGTATCCAAAAATGTCAACTTCCTTGTTCTTTGACCAGGTTCCATAAAATTGAAATACATATACCTACCTACATATGTAAATGTTGTATCAAACTTAGAATTACGAAAGAAAAATTGTTTCAAATTAGGACAGTTTTAATTCTGGCACATGTACATAGCACACACACTCTTTTTTTATACATCGTTTGTCACATCTTATTTGATTATGGATTAAATGAACCTATAAATGTAATGTGTAAACATTTTAATTGTTTTTATAATAACATTGGCGAAAAATTTTAAACGCTTTAGTAAAATGTTGAAGCCACTTTAAGCAATTTATTAAGCTAAAAAGATGATTTAGCTAATTTTAAACGATCTTAACATTTTGCTAAAGGTAAAATCACGGAATGGCTACTTAAACATTTAGCAATTTGCTAAATCCATTATGGCATCTGATAGTATATCACCATGGTATCGACCCGGTTCGAGTCCAGCTGATGCACAACATTTTTTTATTTTTGTTTGTAAATAATGAAGTTAAAATTATGAATATAAACATCAATTATAAATGCTTCTTATTTATTTGATTCATTAAGTTTGAATAAATGTTATATTACCTAATATTTTTAACAAATTTAATTTATATTGCTAAAGAGATTTTAAGTATTATTGAAGCAAAGTAAAGAGTAGTTTCAAACAAAGTAAATTTATATAGTACATAGGTACAGCTACTTTCTTAGAATATGTGTACCTACCTACCGGTATATTATCCGAAATGTTGCACTTCGGCAATGAACACATGTTTTTTGATACCAATGTTTAATTTAATTAATTCCTACAAACAACAGTTTTTAAATTGAAAGAAAGGTGAAAGTACAATAACTTAGGTGCCAAAAAATAATAAGGTTTTTTTTTAAACAATTTAATGCAAACATTTTTACTTCCGATATAGGTACTATAGGGCAAGCTTTGCATTTGGAAAAAAATTCGAATTCTAGATTTTAATCAAGCTTTACATTATGAAGATAGAGAACACCGAAAAAGTTTGTCCCGTAATTCCGTCTGACTGTCTTTACAAGACGAAAAAGGGTCTAAAAACGGTGCTTTCCAAAGGATCGCTTATATTTTATCTCGACTATCTCATACATAGCTTAACTGATTCTTTTGAAATTTCACACATACTTATATATATATATATAAGTATAATAATATAATATAATATTAAATATTTAAAATTGACACACCAATTTTTTTTTAGAAAAAAATTAAGAAATTTTACATAAAAATGTATGTAAAAAACGACTTTAAAAATATATTTAGCCGTTTCTATTAAGAATCTTTTGCATAGGATGTGATCAAACATAAGGGCAAGTATGTGCGATCCAGTCCTGCATATTATTTACTATGGGAGGGGGTATTTCTCCCACAGTTTTGGCGGGAGGGTCAGTTTCATAAAGACGGTAAGTACCAAAAATGGAAAACAAATTAAGAAATAACGGTAGGTAATACTTATGAATAAGTATTCTACCTTTTTTAAATGAACTGTACTATTAGCCACTTTTAAAGAAAAGTGAAATCTGTGCATACTTTTTGAAAAAATTGGTTTTAAACTCTAAATTTGGGGAAAAAAAGATAAAATGGTAGCGTAATTTTTCAAAACTGTATGACTTGTTTTTCTGAAATTCGTTATTCGCTGTTCTAATTGATTCTTAATCAATAATTAAAAACTAGATGATTTTATGTCTTCTAGTTTTTGATAAAATTAAAAATTTCTAAATCTATGTTTTTATAAGATTTTTTTTTGTATTTACAGTTATCGCACTTTGAGAAGAGAATACGATAAATATGCTGTCGAAAAATAACAACGGATTTTGTAGAGGGGATTAAAACAATAATTTTGCCAATCGAAGTGGGGGCCTATTTTTTTTCATTTTAGGCGGGAGTGGCGATAACTCAAAATTAAAAAAAGGTGTAAGGACAACGGCAAAACTTACAATAAAAAAAATAAAGGTTTTCTGAAAGCCAGGACCTTGTCCTTTTATTATTTGTGTCAAACTAGTTATGTTCGTTAATAGTTTTTCAAAAAAAAAATACCATTAAGCTCAAAATTTATCAATTTTTTTAAATTCTACTGTGTTTTTATTCAAAGTTGTGAAATATAAGTACATACTGTAATTATTAGATGTCCTATAATAAATTCTTAACCGAACACTGAAAAGTCTGAAGTCTTCTAGTTTATGGGAAAATTAGAAATTACCAAAACTTCTTTTTATGAGATTTTTATTTCTAGTTTTTTGTATGTTATATGCACTATATATATACCTACATGTATGTATTTAACAGCTGTTGACATTGGATATATATGATAAATTCAAAGGTTCTTTAAGTCCAGATTCTTGAAATGCAAAAGAAACTTTGTATGTATATACGCCCAACATCGCACCCACCCCAAATATTAAGTTTAGTAAGCCCAATTTATACTGCGTACCAATATTTTTAAATATTTTTTTTTTGTATTTTTTAAAGCATTTAAAAAAAATAAAAAAAAATAAATTTTAAAAACTGCTCCTTTTTTTTGAAAAATGTTTTCAAAATGTTAAACAAAATACTTTTTTTTCTCAAAAACCGCTTCACACATTTTTATAATTTTTTTTCTCATAAATTCAAATTTATCCAAGAAATAAAAATGCGTACTTTTATTCATTGCCACCATAAAATCCAAAGGATAAATTAAATTTGTATCTTATCCACTCTTTACGTATATTATACAAATTGGCCAATAATTCATCTTCAATAGTACTTTTTTTAGCTCAAATTACTTTAAGTATTTATTTCAGAATTTTGAATTATTTTTTCTTTGATTAGGCCGATTTAATCTTTTTTTAAGTTCCTATTATTAAATATTTAATCTTGTCATACCAATTTTTTTAGAAAAAAATTAGAGACATTTTCTATATCTATATAAACAACGACTTTAGAAATATATTTAGATTTTTAATAGAAATCTTTTGCTTACGATGTGATCGAAAATAAGATCAATTTCGTGCGATCCAGTCGTGCATTTTATTATTAAATATGGGTGATTTTAACTTCGGCGTTTTATTGTATCTTTTATAAATACTGAGGTACCTACACCGTATTTACTTCAAACATTTAAAAAAGCAATGGTTGTTCAATAAATTTTTTCTGGCAGTCATCATCTTTAAAATATTTTAAATCGGTAATTATACATTCGGTCCTTTCACTCAACACCCACAAAATTCTTTTGCGCCAGGAATAACGACGGCGCGGCGATGTAAAGTTAGATATAAACTAAAACCTATGTACATATAAACTTTTTTGTTCGTTGTTTCGAATTTTTTTTATTTTATGGTGGGTTTTCACTTTATAGCGTTTTCCTATTTAGCTTAGCCTATTATCTGTTAAAAGGCTGGGATTATTCTCCGGCATCAGATACATCTTCAGGAACGAAAAATGAAACGGAATCCCTTTACCCAGCAAATTCATCCCATAGCAACAAAACACAGCTAGAGGAGTAATGTGTTTGATATACACTACAGAAGGACAAAAATGGCGGAGTGAAATGCGAATAGGTATATTCGTATCTTAAAGAAGATGAGAAAAAAAAATTAAATATAAAAAAATAAAACATTTTCTAACATAAAATACTTTGCAAAGCTAAGATACTGTAGTACTGTTGTTGTAAATGTTAGGGATGTGCTGTAGCATTCCGATTTCCCCTGGAGAAGTGAACGTAATGGAGGAATAAGGTTTCAAGGAAAAAAGCCCGACATTAGGATGGCCGATGAGGGTGGTGTTCAAAGAGCATGAGAGGGTGGTTTTATTCCCTTATTTATATTATCGTTATTATACTTGTACTATGAGGTGTAATGGTGGTGGTTGATGATGGTAGATGCTAGATGCCACTAGAAGATATAAAGAGATGAAATAAGGTTGTTGATGCTGTCTTCACGGGTCGGATTGGTTGCTTGGTTGAAGAAGGCAACGACGCGACGACACAACGGACGGCAATGGCGATGAGGGAGTCAGGTTAGAGAACGCTGATGGAACTTGGATGAAGATAACTTTGGGGTAAAGGCAATGTTGATAATTCGGACGGATGATGAAGATTCTTATGATGGTGACTCCGATGATATTGCGATGGGGTTTTTCGTTTCTAGATTACGAAACTGGAAATTGGAAGAGTGTATGCAATGGAAGGTTGTGGGATGAGTAACTCAATTAAGGATCCATTTGATGGCATACACACATTTTCTTTTTACATGAAACTTTTTTCGTCTGTCGTATTTTATACAAACAATACAAACATACCTATAAATATTGTAAGGAAACTTTCTTATTTTTTTAAAGCAACAAAATTTCTAACATTTTCGGTAGGTATGATCCTTATTTTTAAAATGCTTTGTGTTTTATTTAGATGAATATCAAACTTTTTAAAAATTGTATTCATTTAATAGGTAGGTACTATTATATATTAATACTATTTAATAAGTGCTTTTCCGGCGGCGGCGATTTGCAGTTTGTGTGTTGCGTCAAATATATGTGCAGCTTATTTTTCGTGTGCAGAAATTAGTCGTATGATGAGACTCTTCGTGTGCAGATGGCTTAATATTAATGCTTTCGTCATAATTCTTGTTATTATTATTATTATATTTTATTAACAAATAATTAAAATTACAGACTAATATTAAATATAAAAGACTATTAGCTCTTAAATACAGATATACTTATATACTAATGTTAGTAATTAATAAAAATTGGTTTATTTTGTCTATATTTATAGAATTTGGATTTTTTAGTATATCGTAAATATTTTTGTTTTTAAATATGTTGAGAATTATAGGTTTAGATATTGTATAATTTTCGAGGATATGTGGTAGGCCCAATCTTACGTTGCAGGTAGGACAAATCGGTGGATTGTGTTTTGTAAGGAGATGTTGGTGTGTAGCCTTGACGTGGCCAAGTCGAAGTCGAACGAAGTTTTAAATCTTAACTTTTGAGATGTTAGTGGGATATTTTGGGGGGCATCTATCATAGTTAATTCTACTATAATGGTGGCGGTAAGAGTTCCATTCAAGAAGCTGATGAGATTTGACTTTTTCTTGTATCTCATTTTTACTTGCGATTATAGTTGCCTTATATTATGTATTCGTAAACATTTAAAAAAAAATTTTTTTCTAATAATCAAACATGACTTTACGATCATAGAGAACACCAAAAAGGTGTCTGTCATTATGTCAGTCTGTCTGTCCTCGAGTCTGCAGCCTAAACGGTTGGATAGATTTGCGTCAAACTTGGTACAAATTGTTTTTCGGTAATATACCCACACGTTTTTTTCATTTTGCCCAAAAAAAATCTGATTTTTCTCAAAAACGGCTCCAACGATTTTTATAAAAAAAAAATCATTTAATTAATGAAAGAAGAGGGTACCTTTTGATCATTTTTTTTTTTGGAAAAAAAATTGTTATTTTTGGTAGGTACCTGTAGTAGGACCATTTTATTGGTTTTCGATTTTCTCGGAAACAGTTAATCTGATTTTTTTAGGCAGAAGCTCCTAGAAAGCTTGAACACTATTGTATACCAACATTTTTCAAAAAAAAAATTTTGGAAACAATTTTTTTTTTTTTTTTAATTCGAAATTTCGAAACGACTCAATAGATTTTTTTGAAACTTCGTATTTAGTGGTTTCTTGACACTATCTTGAATAGTTAAAAAAACTATTTCTCTAAAATAAAAAAAACAACTGTACCTCCCATACAAAGTTAAACAACCGTTAAAAAAATTTATTTCTCGAAAGCGGCTCCAAGAATTTTTATAAAAAAATTTGTGGGTTCTTAAATTAGTACAGTTCACTTTTACACAAATATTTTATTGTGTACTTATTAACGGTACCATAGAACCACTTTTCATATTTTCGACTTTCTCAATATTGGATGAACTGATTAAAATATTTTTTTTTATACAAATGTTAAGAAAACTGCATACCCAACCTTTAAAAAGAAAGTTTTTCGATTTTTGAAAAATAAATAAATTATTTTGTTCAAAAATCTATTTTTCAAAAACCAGTCACAGAATTTTTTTTAAATCGAATTTTATAGCATATTAATAATTTCTTTAAAATGGCGTTTCAATTTTTTTTCTAAAAATGTTTTCAAAATTTTATACATAAAAAATGAGTTTATTAAAAACCGCTTCAACGATTTTGAATTTTTTTTATTGATATATTCTTATTTATCAACGAATTCAAACTGCATCTTTGTTTTACCTCAAACTATAACGACTAAGCAATATAAAAACATTTATGTATGTGTATTATCCATTTATTTCTACCTTATTATTATTCCCTTTACACGAATTTTTGCCTACATCACTGAATGTAGGCCCTATTACATTTAGGTATATATACATATGTGTTTAAGAATCACATGTATATTATGTATGCATAGTGCACCTAAATTATTAAGTTATATGCATATAGCTACCTACCCACCTACATCCTTCATTTTCATTATTATATGTACATGTTTACGTACTTAGGTTCCATCAATATATCTATATATGTGGATATATTTTACTCTCCTAACTTACATACTTAAAATTCATAACTTAGACTTAAATATACATTTGTCGGTAGGTACCTATGTAACTATTCATTTAATCATTAATTCGACATCATTATACTAACAATCGATGTAATCTTACCTACATAGGCTTTACGCCTGCATAGGATAACTACACCTAACTAACTAAACCTCAATGGTTACATAAAAGCATAAATAGCTACATAAAAGTTGTTAGCTACAAGAGCAAGTTCGTTCGATCCAATCGTGCATTTTATTTATATCCGATTTGGTGTAGGTGTTGAATTTCACATCCAGTTAATAATTTTAACTACGTCCCTGACTTGGCGTGTGACGGGTAAGTTTGGGATTCCAGTTGGCACCTAAAAACTGCAAATCCTATTAGAATCCTGTAATAAAATGTTCTATACCTTAAATTCTATAAGGTTCGTTATAGAATTTTAAAATAGCTTAGACTCCGATAAGTCAGTTGTTATGGGATTGAAGATATATAGACGTTTAAATTTCATAACAAGATTTTTATAAAACTCTAAGTTCTTGGAATCTTGTTAAAGGATGTAAATTTGTTTTAAGTATAAGATTTAAATTATTTGAAAATTGTAGAGAGCTAAGTTCTTATAAAAAAAATGTTATGAGAATAATTTAAGTTTCGTACAAGAAATTAACTCTAGGGATAATAATGGGACCTAAAAGAGTCTTACAAGATTGTTTTTCAGATCTTGGGGGCATAGGTTTGGAGAGTATGTTAGTTGGGTTCTGCTGGTAAACCCACCTAGGTCCAAATACTTACGAAAATTTAGGAAAAGCCCTTTCTAAAATGTTTTTGTAAGTGTTTGCACTCATTTTGGTAGAAGGAAACTCTAATTAAAAATTTCCGTAGTAAGAAATGGACCCCCGCCCCATTCCATGACACCGCCGATTCGACTATGGTTTCTATGGTTTATAGAAGTTAAACCCATCTGGTCCGTCAAAGTTAAACTTTTTTCATCAGAGGAAACAACTTTACGCCACTGTTTTTTCTAGGTCATATGATTCTTATAAAAATTCAATCGGTTTTCTATTCGTTCATTGTTAAGGCGGTGTTTCTTTTGGAGTTTTTTTTTCTTTTTAAGTATGTGCAACTTACAATTACATGCAGGACTGTGGAAATGCTCGCTTTTATGCCAGCTTGTTTCTTTATTTCAGGAATAAAAAATTGGATGTAGTTCTTAAGATCGATCGTCTATCATTTGAGGACGCTGCACGTTTTTTTGAACCTTTCATATTAATACCGTATTACTCTCTGTTTCTGAGGTAATTATAATTAACATTAAAACTTCTATTATTTTTTTCGAAATTGTAAGTCCTGTTAATCCTTGAGCTCGAAAACAATCAATTCTGGCTTTCTCAACCGCACTAAGAACTTTTCCCCTACCCATTGTCCACTTTTCACTTTATTTTTTTTTAAACTTCACGTTTTGTTATGAGAGATCCAAAGAAGGTCTTACGAGGTCTGACCATTAAGAATTCCAGGGAATAGTGAATTTAAACGTGTAAGTAAACTAATTTGAATGGAACTAAAAGTAACGGCATAATTTAGTTTGTGTTATAAAGCTTGTAATAATATACTTCGCGAAAAAACCTTAGGTTAAAAAATTCACGATCTTCCTCAAAACATGTGAATAAAAGTACCTACCAAATCTTAAAAAATTTAGACACTTCTTTTCGAATGCCAATTGATTTGAATTTCGACTTTTAAAGTCAAATGGTGCGTGTCGGTGAGTTACATTCATACAATTATCCCACGGAATTTTTCAATTCAATGGATGTTCTGCCCTTACTGTCACACAAATTCAAATTGAAATCTGGACTCAGTTTGTTGCCAAACCCCAATGCACCGCAACTTTGTAACTGAACGCTTTTGATTGTGAAAAATCTCTTATCAAATTTGTTGGAATTGGTCTCTTAGCGGATTGCACAGGTATACAATTCAAATAATATATTTGCAGTCAAGATTCTCTAAAATTTAATGTGCGTTGCCCTTTTGCTGTAATTAATAATTTGCAAGATCTTGAATTACCATTTTCCTCACATGGTCAATTGTATGTATCATGCAGACGTGTCTGAGAAAATAACACGAAATATGTTGCCCACTTTAGGAAAATAACGAAAGATTCGCTAACGGTTTAATTGAAACATATCGATATTGTTATACTAAAGTTATTTTCATAATATAGGAAAAGCTCAAAAAGATAACTCTCGATTATTGGAATCGCTTTGAAATTTCAACTCAATCTTACATAACGTTAGCAGTTTGGAAATTAGAATATTTTTTTAAAATGCATAGATAAAAACTTAATTTTCACTTCATTTAATAGTTTCCATCTATTTACTTGACCTATTGCTGTAAAGTGAGTTTTGTTGACACCAATTTCAAAAACAAGAAAACCACACGCTCGTTGGAAATAAAATCGGAAATCAAGGAAAATTTTAAAAAGAGTTACCTCCCACTATAAGCACTGCGCTGGTTCTTACTTCATAGTTTTAAATTAGCTAACGTAGAGCCTATTGTCGGGATCTGCTCTATTAAAATAAAAACTCTTGGAAGTTAGAAACATTTGAAAATTAAAATCTACCAAACAATTTTATTCTAGCTTTCGATTTTAGCCTGTATTTGATAAATCTTTTGAGTAAACAATTTAAATTGATAAAATGACATGCAGCTGCATTAAAATTTTCGAATTTGAGCGAAACGAAGTTCGCCGGGCAGTTATAAAGGGTTATCCATTTTGCGCTTTCAAAAGTATAGGGCTGGAATTCGACATCTATCAGACTAAGTTGTTAAACCAAATTGTTTCACTGTTGAAAGTCTGACATTTACGAAAATGGATCGCTTAACTATCGCACAACGCATAAAAATTGTTAAAACATACTACAAAAATGGTAATTCTGCCACGGCCACATATCGTGCTTTAAGAGGAGATTATGATTTACATAATCGTCCAACTACGCAAGCAATTGGAAAAATTGTGAAGAAATTTAAAGAAACTGGATTGCTTACAGATATTGTAAGGCCTGTGCATCATCGTTTCGCTCGTACCACTGAAAATATCGCTGCTGTAAGTGAAAGTGTTGCCGAAGATGCGAATGTGTCGATTCCTCGTCGTTCTCAGGAATTAGGACTGTCTTACGGCACATTATGGCGTATTTTGCATTTGGATGTACACCTACATCCATATAAAGTCCAGCTCACACAACAACTGAAGCCAGCTGACCATTCACAACGTCGTAGATACATCGAATGGGTGCTTGAACAACAGGCGGTGGGCGTCGATTTTTCGAACAGAATTTTCTTCAGCGACGAAGCACATTTCTCACTCGGTGAGTATGTTAAACAAAATTGTCGTATTTGGGATTCTGAGAATCCTCAAGTAATTGAAGAGAGGCAATTACATCCACAAAAAGTCACTGATTGGGGTGCTTTTTGGTCCGGTGGTGTGATTGGACCTTACTTCTTCGAAAAATATGATAAGCGACTTTTTTTTGCCTGCTATTGAAGAATACGACTTGGAGAATATGTGGTTTCAACAAGACGGTGCCACATGCCACACAACTCGAGGGTGTATGGCTTTATTGCAAGGGACATTTCCTGGCCGCGTAATTTCTCGTCGTGGTGATATCAACTGGCCACCAAGGTCTTGCGATTTGACACCGCTGGAATTTGTTTGTTAGGCTACGCGAAGAACCGTCTTTATGCAGATAAACCTTTAACTCTTGAGCACTTGAAAACCAACATTCGTCAAGTTATGGCTGAGATACCGCCCAATATGTGTCAAAAGTGGTCGAAAATTACCTCAAAAGAATCGATGCTTGCATCAATTCGCGTGGTGGTCATTTCAATGATGTAGTGTTTCACACATAACGTCAACATTCAACTTTATAATAAAAAAGAAATATTATGAAAAAAAATATTTTATATTTTATTTAGTAAATAAAAAGTTATCCTTTAAAATCCTAATGCTTAGACCATCTTCCGAAGAAGTTTGTTAATCTGGTCCTCGCGGTTACCGAAGTCAGCACCCTCGACATAATGGTTGTTTTTCTTGGTGAATACTCCATTGTTGATTTGGCGCAGACGGAACAGCTGGAGAACTTTACGTACCTTAGGGGCGGCTTTGTTGATACTACGAATACGAATGGCAAAGGCCAATTTGCTTTCTCCAGAAACATATTATTGTCCCTTGGATTTGGCAAGGCGCTTCATCTTGATTTCTCTACGATCAGGCTTGGCATACTCGTGCGAGTATTTCTCAGCTCGCAAAAGATTCTCGTGCTGCCTAACAGCAATGACAGCAGTAGATACACTTCAACTTCCTCTTGGTGAGAATTGCACGTCTGCTGATGCGCTTCTTAGTGAATTTAAGAATAAATGCAAAAACAAAAACAATACAAACGTATTTACATACGTAGGTATTGTTTTTGTTCTTTATTTTGTGGATTGTAATTATGATCTTAATTGAGTTTTTTTGCGACCTTTAGTTCAAATTATTATGCGTTTCGCCCAGGTACTACATATGTGCTCATCAGTTAGTTGCTGTAGTACCTTTCTAAGACGCAATATATTAGTCGATGGCTACCGACACAAATAAAATGTACAGCTTTAAAGCACTGCGAATTATATTATAAAATAACAAATGGCATACAATACGATAACCCAAACCAAAATAAATTTTGTAGATATCAAGTGACTGTGTCAGTTTATTCTTTAATCGTTACCTCACCTCGCCCCAGAAAGAAACCTACATCTATCTCAGGGCGAGTTCAGGGCGAGCCCAGGTCTAAAAAACCCTTGGGCTCAAGAAACAAAACTCAATTTTCTTTCGTTATTTCGATAATATATGTTAGATACAGTGCGTACCCTATCACCGGACTAAATAAGGCGACTTCTCTTATACTTAAGACAAATTCAAGATTAATTAGAATGCCATTTAATTTGAAATGAATGACAGCTTTATTATAAATAAGTTAGGTATGTATTGTAAATTTATTTTCTAAGATATTTTAGGAAAGTCAATGGTACATACAGTACAGGTATTGATAGAGTAATAAATAAAAATAAATAATAGGGATATACATATATCAACAACATATTATGCATAAAGCATTTTCCCCTCTGCGAAAACCACCCTTGTCTTACTAAAATGTTGTTTTAATACTGTCATGTGGTCTCTTATATTTTCTACCAATTAAGAAACAATTTTCGTCGAAAAGATCAAAGCATTGTCACAATCTCAAAATCTCTACAAACCTTCTAATATACATACCTACATACATATTATCTAAAAACTTTTCTCCTGATGTAATCATTCCGAATCTCTTAAGATTTATATTTTGATACGATTTTAATTTGAAGTATTTTTTTTTACATCATACACTGTTCAACACTTCATTATAATGCTCTTTAACAAAAAAGACATATTCTTGCACAAATGTTCATAAAAATGTTCAAATATGGATCATCCCCTGTAATTTGGCCATAAATTGTGCTCGATACATTTTATTGCCCACCCCTTTCCATCTGTCAAAATTTGTCGACGACTAATGCCATCCTGTCATTCCAGATATCTAAAACTGTGAATTAATTATTACCGCGAGGGATTGAAATCAAAATACAAATAGGGTGACTTTTAAAGGTTAAAGATTTGTTTTCTAAATAAGGCTATTTGGGTTTTCAATGCACACTTATATTTAAAATCAACACCCAAGAGTGTGCTCACCAGATTGGCACAAATTGTCTTTTAAGAGTCGGTTAAATTTATATTGATTTTGGATAACAAATCATACTTACTTGTATTCGGGCCTCATTTAGTTTCGTTGTTCGTGCTAATTCTTCTCTACAATAAATATCGGGGTAATGTGATTTGGCAAAGGCGGCCTCTAATTCAGCTAATTGTTCCTATAATAAGAAAAAAAAAACAAAGATATTAAAAAATGCACAATGTATTTATTTTGAATTATATAAAAAAAATAGTTTGTCCTAAAACCAGCTTTATTAAATAGGTATTAGCTACTTGCCGTTTTCATTCATCTTACAGCCTTTCGTAATTATAAATATAAAAAGAAATTTAACAAAAAAACGTCAAAGACCATAAATTATTATGAATTGGTTACATATTAATTTGAAACACTGTACGCAATCGAACAATATGTTCCTTAAAGCTATGTATGTAAAATAGTACATACTACTCACTGGCCCATGGTATCAATAGTTGTTAAGTCAAGAAATAAATATGTATGTTCAAATTGTAATCAAATAAAGCGTTGAAATTAATACATCTTTTTTCACTTATTTATATTCTCGGCGTATTATAGTATGTAGTTTATATATAACTTATACACCAAGGTGCATTCAATAATGTCCTAACCGAATGTATTCAAGACTCACTAAAAGTCCATGGCATAGCTGACTATATTCAAGAATGGATTATCTATCTCTATGCTTGGTGACTTGATTATAGCTTCGTTAGGAAACTCGACCGATACTAAGTATCTAAATAGATGAACAGCACAGGGTGGAGTTCTGTCAGCGCTTCTGTGGCTGTTAGTCATGAACAAAATTTTTGTCAAGCTTAGGAATATTGGTGTAAAAGCGGTAGCGTAGTCAGATGATTTAGTGCTTTTAGTGTCGGAAAAATTCCCAACAGTGATTAACGAAATCCCGAAGATGGTTCTGTTTAAGGTTAGCAGCTGGCCACTAGTTGTGGACTAGGGGGTTAACGAATGCAAAACAGAATTGGTATCCACTTTTACCCTATCTCGATTAAAGCCTACTGGGAGTTGATACAACCCAAATAGGAGCTGTTCTCCTGAGCTCTTTTTTCAGTTCTTCGGGAAATATCTACGAGCCACTAAAACATTATTATCTGTGGTGATATTGACGCTGACCTTTTTCTCAATGATACTACAGCCAACCAACTTATTGATGAAATTGCAGCTACTGGCCTTTATGTTGTTAACTCTCATGCAACTCGTTTCGGCCCCAACTGCACTCCTAGTCTTCTTGACTTGATGATTGTATCAGACTTATCGCATGTTCTTCTTATGGATCAACTATCCCTTGAAGGCATATCTGATCATGATTTGATATTTTGTACTTATAACATATACTTCTCACGAATTGCTTCTTCGTCAACTTTTCAATATCGTGATTTTAAATCTATTGACGAACTTGCAAACTGTGAAATTTTTTGCAGTGCTCGTAATCTTTCAACTTTCGTTACTCGTGGAGCTAAAAAAGATATTTCGTGTCAAAACTAAGCACTCACCAGACTTCTCGTAAGCTTTGGAGTGGTTTGCGGTCTATTGGAGTTGGTAGAAAAGAGGTTATTGATAATTTCCCTGACCCAACTGATCTGAACAAAGCTTTTACATCAGATAATTTCCAGATTTCATACTTTGCACCCATTAATAACATTATGTATAGAGGAGGTGAATTTGATTTTGAAGTCATATTTGGATGGTGAAGATGGTGTTCCCATAAAATTCATAAAGATGACACTACCCCATATTATTTCTACTTTTACACATATTATCAATTTTTGTATTACCTGCTCATCGTTTCCAGATTGTTGGAAGCTTGCAAAAGTAATTCCTGTACCTAAAAAACCTAACCCATCATCTTGTGCTGACTTTAGACCCATAAGCATCCTTCCCTGCCTGTCAAAGCTCTTTGCGAAGATTCTAGCAGATCAGATATCTAACCACATCAGTCACCATAATTTGTTATCTTGTGCTCAGTCGAGTCAAATCATTGCTGTTCTACAGCAATGGTGAAGGTACTCGATGATATTAGAATTCAGTACGATCAAGATAAATTGACTATATTGTGTTTGAGTAAATCACGAAATCTTGTGTAAAAATCTGAATTTGAACTTTGGTTTTAGTGATAGATCGGTACGTTTGATCAAAAATTACCTCCAACAACGTAGTCAAAGAGTTAAAATTGGTGAATTTTTTTCTGAATCAACGAATCAACTAGCAGGTGTAACGCAGGGTTCTATATTAGGTCCTAGGTTGTTTTGCATGTTCATCAATGATATCCCCCAAGTGTGCCAGAATGTCATGCTGCATCTTTATGCAGATGATGCCCAAATCTATCTCTCTCGACCATTCAACTTGTTGGAAAATCTGGTTTGCAGATTTAATGGAGATCTTTTGGGGATCTGTAATTGGACCTTGTCCAATGGATTAACTCTTAATCCTTCCAAATCTCAAATAATTGCAATATCTCATCGGAAATTTAATGTAAGGACACTTCCACCTGTGTATATATCTCGTTTCCAACTTGATATTGTAGATACTGTCACGAATCTGGGCTTCAAAATTAATCGGACCCTTTCTGCTATAGATCATATTAATCTTTCTGTTGGCCGAATCTATGGTGGTCTTCGAAAGTTAAACCTTTTCTCGAATCTAACTCCTACAGACACTAAGCTGAGACTTGTCAAATCTTTGTTACTACCTATTATTGATTATGCTGCAGAAGTTTACTGCAAGCCTGATTCGCACTCGATGCAAAAACTAGTTGTTGCTTTTAATGATATCATAAGCTATGTCTATGGTTTGCGAAGGTCTGATCATGTGTCTCAATATCATCAACGTGTCTTAGGATGCTCGCTTGTGCAATTTATTGAATCAAGATGTTGCTTATTTCTGCATAAGATAATTCAAAAACAGGCACCGTCCTATCTATTTGATAAAATCCGCTTCAAACAGCAACTTGAAGGATAAACTGATTAGGAACTAATATATAAAAAAAAAAAAAAAATATGCACGCATTTATCCTAATTTTTGGATTCCATATAAATGTATATATCTTTCTTATTATTATTATTATTAATCTCAATCCGATGTTATCTGTTTTAACTTTAAGTACTATAAAAGACTATGTCTTATTTGTATTTGTACTTAGAAGTCATCCTTGACCCTAAACTAAACCGAAAACTTAACATTGAAGAACGTGTTAACAAGGCTAACATTGCTTGTAATAATAAATAATAATATTAGGTAAAAATGGAGTCTTCAATCAAAAATAATAATACGGACATACACACCGACATTACGACCAATCTCGCCCCATGGTTTGATTGCCTGGTGGTCCGCCTTAAGCAAAAAATACAACAATAATAAACTTAAGAAAATTCAGAGAACTGCTACTGTTGCGTTGGCGCCAGAGTTAAGATCTTGTTCAACGTATGCCTTAAGTATTATTTTAAATCTTCTACCTCTTGACCACCACATTAAACATCTGGTATCTTGCAGCGCGCTGAGACTTAAATAGCCAAATTGCAGTTCTGCCAAACCGTATGACCACAGCAACATAGTATATTTGATTCCACCAGATATTCTGTCGACAAACACTGACTACTGCACCTCTAACCTGTGCGGCAGGAAAAGTTTTACAGTTTCCCATCCAGGAAGAATTTACCAATGGATCTAAAATGGAGTGCTGTGTCTGGTCAGGAATTTTCTCAGAGTCGCTAAAACTATCAAGATCTTTCGGACTTCCCGACTTTGGTATAGCGTCTTTCAAGCCGAAGTACTAGATATAATAGAAACGTACAAAATAATTTAATTAAATTTAATTAAAATGGTAGAAAACATTTTATGGCATGGATCGCTATTTTTAAGTCTAAGAAAGATATCTATTTGAGACAATCATCTAAAACGTCCCAAATTTGAACAAAATCTCTCCGGCCGTTTATTCTGTAAATCGACCTACAGATAGGCGGAATTGCGGGACAAATTTTTTGGTTTTCTCTATCATCGTAATGTCAATTTGGATTAAAATCTCGAGTCCGATTTTATTTCCAAATGCAAGTAGTACATATATCGCAAGTAAAATATATTTCTTTTAGGAATTGTTCCAAGGATTTTAAAAAGGTACAGATTTGGATCAACATTTTATATAGGATGTCCTTCGAATTCTAAATAATACTGCATACCAAAATTTTCGAAACACGGCTTGACGATTTTTTCTTGAAGTAAAACTTCTTTTGAGGCGTGCGTTGGGGGCAAACAAAATTATATGGATGTAACGGCAACGGCAACTTGAATTATGTATGTTCCCTGCGGATTCTTTTTTTGGCACGTGTTGTGGATTCGCATTCTGTAGGTACATACATGAATTTTGTGTGTATATTCAATGAGAAATTCTTTTTTTTTTTCGTTGCTTTGTTTTTTTAATTAAATTTTTTTCAATGGTCTCGTTGCCAAAGCTTCAGTGTATCTACTTCGTAGATTTATATACATAGGTATACGGAGTAGTATGTATAATGTATGTAATGTAAAATTGCTGAATCATGAATCAAAGTTCGAAAGACGCGACGCGACGCGACAACGGTGACGTTTGTACAATTGGAAGATGGGCCGTTATGGGCGATGTATTAATGCAAGTATGGGGCTGGTATTAAAAAATGTCAACTTCATATTTTTACTCCTGGCGCGTGTACATAAGTATGTACTCTTTTTTTTAAATTCTGTTTTTAAACTTATATTCTTAA
Source organism: Philhelius pedissequus (assembly GCA_910595825.1). Lineage (NCBI taxonomy): Eukaryota > Metazoa > Arthropoda > Insecta > Diptera > Syrphidae > Philhelius > Philhelius pedissequus. The sequence goes on from OU343162.1 coordinate 120,664,693, forward strand.
ATACTTATAATTATCATAGCAAAATTTGTTTAAGAAATCTTGTGTATAAAAAATAGGTAAATAACAAACTTTAAATATATTTTGCCGTTTCTACTAACAGTCTTGTGATTACGATATCATCGAACATAAGAGCAAATACGTGAGATGTAGGCATGCATTTTATTTTTAAATACATATTAGATATCCCAGTAAATTGGGAATTATGTCTCATCTTTGAAAAATAAATAAAGTTACATTAAATGGTTTAGGTTTTAAACTACAAGCTGGCGTTCCAGGACGAAGCGACCTAGTACAGCAAAGCTACCTTAGTAGATGCTTTGTTTTCGAAGGATCGGGTAGCATTTAAGTTCAGTTCAGTTATATATTGCATACAGGGGCTCAATTCCGTTTTCCGTGCAAAAAAATTATTCACCCTCAAAATATGCGTGAAAAAATTTGACTACACTGTCAAAAAATATGCATCGCACCTTTGCGAAATCGGAAAAATGTATGTGTGCAAAACTTTCTTCTTGCGGAATTGAGACCTAGCTGCAGTTTTGAATTAGCAGTTCCTCCGATTTCAAGTCGTTTAAAATGCTTGTCATTCATTTTTCTGTCGTGTGTAAATGTCAAACATCGTTGAACGCTTACACTCTGTATTCTATAGCATGAAAAGACACGTTGTTTTTTTTTTTAAGGGAATACATAAAATCGACATAAAAATTCAATGGGATTTGTTAGCTGAGCCGCTAAGGTACCCCAGATATAATTAACCCAGATGTAAGATATGAAGATGGCTGGCAGAAGATTTGATTCATTTATTTTAATAAATATAAATACAAGTCTGAAATTTAAAGTAAAAAAGAAAATTATTCATAATACTAAGGAAATAAATACAACTGGAGGATGCCCAAATCAGTTGCAAGCCATATCTACACTGGAAAGTTCTGTAGCAAATTTGCCTTATTTCAAACAGTGGCTAAATAAACCTAAACGGAAATCACTCTAAAACCCCTTGACAACTGCATCGGAACCTATATCAACACAACCTCAGACTGAAGGCACTTCACTATTTAGAAGACATAAATGTCAAATACAGATGATAGTGTCGCTTAAATTCAAGGTAAAGTTTCGGAACAGCAACATCAAGAACCGCAACATGAGAAAAGAGCAAGGAAACGGCGGCAGGCTACGATTTAAAAGAGGAAAGGACTATGCTTCTCAAAATGCTGTCCGTTTTCCAAGAAATGAAATCATTTCTACACTATTCATTTAAATTAATTATTAATACTGAAATTAAACCGAATTTGATTTTGTCGAATGACTTTTTTCCAGCTTCATTTGAGTTTGTCAGATATCTATTACTTTTTCATGGTTTAGAAATCTGGTAGATTTGCGTGTCGTAAAAGTTATGGAATGTCACTTGAAAAACGACACGACAGAGAAAACGACAGTCTTAAAAAAAAACAAGACGACTTCGGAAATAGGCATGAATATCAATTAACCAAACAAAATTTTAAGAAATCGTTAGTGCAGTTTATTATGACTTAAGTATACATACATATGTATGTAATTAATTGTATAAATTATGAAAATACAGCTAATTTTTTATAAAAGTTTTAACACTTTAACAGATAACTTTGAACATAAAATATTTTATTAGAAGAAAAATGTAAAAATGCAAGATTGGATTTCCCACTTTTGCTCGTAACTTGCGCGGATGTATTCAGTGACCACTGTGAGAACTCGTGAACCCGGAAAGTTGCTGATGCAATGGGAGAAAGCATGGGAAGCTGCGGGATATTTGATATTATGAATATTTGAATACTGCTGTTGTTAACTTATACATACATATATGCAATTTTTTGTTTAATTTGAAAAACATGGTGGTTTGCCAATTTTAAGCATTTAATAAAATTAATTTAAAAACGAAATTTCAAGGAAAATATTTCAATCACGACTTTATAAAATATTGTATTTTCAAAAATAAAAAAAAAGAATTTTTTTCCAAAATTTTAATACACAGCGCCATTTAGAAGTTGTTATGGAGCCCCGCAAAGTCAAAAGGGCAGCATTCTTCTAAAACTTTAGTATAACTTTTTGAAGACTCACACAGGCGGCCAAAGCTCGGCGAATATTTCATAATTACTTAGAAATGACGAATAACTCTTATAAAACTGTTATATCTGTAATATATTGGCACTTTTGGTATTCGTCTTTAAAAATATTGCCAAACATTATACCGTAAATAAGTGCACGTACATTATTTAAGCATTTCACGCTAGATAAATAATTCATTCATCTTCTTCATGTTTAATAGTAATCATATTACTTTTAATTACAGCTATCTATTTTTTAGATAGTTGATTGGAATGCACTGACATTAGTCCTTTTTTGGCAAAAGCTATCCGAAGCAACCAGCAAAGCAGAATTTACACACATTAAAAATAAAAGAACCTGCTTTTGATAAAATTAAAAGCCAAAGTCTGCTTTGGATAGATTTGTGACATTTATTCGAGTATCGAATGATATTAAATTGTTTAGTTATTAGTTCCGATGACTTTCGTGAATCTTGAAGTCTTTATTCGTAGCCCTTCGAGATAGTGACTCCGTTTTTGATCCGAAACCACTTCATAAACGGAGCCAAAAATGGATCCGAAACGATTCCAAATCGGATCAAATTTATGGAAATTAGAATCAACACGGAACCTCTATGTGAATGTTTTGTGAGAGAGTTTTCTATTTCACCATAATCAGCGAAAACCGGATCCAAAGAAAATTACCTAATCTAATAAGAAATAATTATGCTCTTTTACAAATATTAAACACTTCTTTATTTGACAATAATCCTGTTTTTCCATTTTAGAGTATTATTTTATAAATTCTTTACACTTGATATTATATATTCTGGTTTTCCTTAGAGATACAAATTTCTTTGTTGCTTGTTTACTCTGCAAAATTAAAAAAAACAATTACTGTTTCTCTCCATTTGTCTTCATTTCTACTCTAGTCCATACAAAATTTTCTCCACTCGAATATCAACTACTCTCTCTATTTTTGGTCCATAAAAAGAATATTCTCGATTATAGTTCTTGTTTTTATATGCGTACACAGAAAATTTGTTATTGTGTGTGAGACGCTCAGTTTTTTTTTTAAATGATTTAAAGTGATTCCCAAATGAACCGAGAAATTCGAGTCCATGTTTTTGCTTGAAGGGAGTTTTCTAGCTAGAGTTCTTCTTTCTGTAAATGGCAACGGTCACCAGTTTATTAGATAGTTTATCTCTGATACTCAGTTGGTTTTACTTGTACCGGTTTGATTTAAGTACCAGACCACCAATCTATTAAAGTTTTTATTTGGACAGATAGCCGGCCGCCGAACAATCGGCTATCCGGCCTAGCTGCGGGCCGAATATCCGGTATCCGGCCAAAATCACTGTTCGGTACAAATCTAATCTAGTCTAGTGTAACTAGGACAAACTAAGAGAAATTTAGCAACGAGACCAGCGGAGAACGAAGCAGACATAAAGAAAAAGAAGGAGACAACAGGAGTTTTGCAACATATAACAAAAAGGGGACACACGGTGGACCGCGTACTGAAATGATGTAACAACAATACTACTGGACAAGGAGAGCAAGCTAAACACAAGACTAGAGAGTCTAATAATTCAACAACAAATAAAACGGACAATAAACACAAAATAAGACATCGACAATATAAAACAAAGCTATGCTTTAGCAATTTAATCAAAAGTACCTGATACCCAAACCAGCTGTGATTATAAATCTCTGGTGGATTCACCGGGGATGGTGGGGGGGGGGGGGGGGTAAGCACCGGACCAGTTGAAAGTCTGACATTTACGAAAATGGATCGCTTAACTATCGCACAACGCATAAAAATTGTTAAAACCTACTACAAATATGGTGATTCTGCCACAGCCACATATCGTGCTTTAAAAGGAGATTATGGTTTACATAGTCGTCCAGCTACGCAAGCAATTGGCGAAATTGTGAAGACATTTGAAGAGACTGGATTGGTTACAGTTATTGTAAGTCCTGTTCATCATCGCTCGCTCGTACCACTGAAAATATCGTTGCTTTAAGTGAAAGTGTTAGCGAGGACCCGCATGTGTCGATTCCTCGTCGTTCTCAGGAATTAGGACTGTCGTATGGCACATTATGGCGTATTTTGCATTTAGATCTACACCTACATCTATATAAAGTCCAACTCACATAACAACTGAAACCAGATGACCATTCACAACGTCGTAGATACGTCGAATGGGACCTTGAACAACAGGCTGTACACGGCGATTTTTCGAACAAAATTTTCTTCAGCGACGAAGCACATTTCTCACTCGGTGAGTATGTTAATAAACAAAATTGTCGTATTTGGGATTCTGAGGATCCTCAAGTAATTGAAGATAGGCAATTACATCCACAAAATGTCACTGTTTGGGGCGCTTTTTGATCCGGAGGTGTGATTGGACCTTACTTCTTCGAAAACGACGATGGAACGACTGTCACCGTCAATTTGGAGCGTTATGGTCATATGATAATCGACTTTCTTTGCTTGGCATTGAAGAATACGACTTGGAGAATATGTGGTTTCAACAAGACGGTGCCACATGCCACACAAATCGAGCGAATATGGCTTTATTGCAAGAGACATTTCCTGGCCGCGTAATTTCTCGTCGTGGCGATATCAACTGGCCACCAAGATCATGCGATTTGACACCGCTGGATTTTTTTTGTGGGGCTACGCGAAAAATCGTGTTTATGCAGATAAACCTTTAACTCTTGAGCACTTGAAAACCAACATTCGTCAAGTTATGGCTGAGATACCGCCCAATATGTTTCAAAAAGTGGTCGAAAATTACCTCAAAAGAATCGATGCTTGCAACAATTCTCGTGGTGGTCATTTAAATGATGTAGTGTTTCACACATAATGTCAACGTTCAAGCTTTATAATAAAAAAGAAATATCATGAAAAAAAGTATTTTATATGTGTTTTATTTACGTTTTCTTTTGAAACCACAAAATGGATAACCCTTTATAATTATGTTATATGTTTATTTCCACCTTATGTTGACATTTTCACGCCACTTGAATAGAATATGCATTTGGTTTGATTGTTATCTTTGACACGTGGACTCATGTTTCGGTGATCAAACTTCTTTGTTAATTTCGACAATTTGGTAAGAAAAAATCTAAAATAGGTCGAGGAAAAGCATTAATTGAGACAACAAAAGACAAATCAAAGCTTATAAGGACGCTACGCCGCCGGCCGCCGGCTTATCTATTGCCAAAATATTTAAAAAGAAATCGACAGCTGCCGAACACTTATGTCCGAATTTTTAAGTAATGAGTATGGATAAAATATGAAAGACCGCACACAGTGTGCTTACTAATGCGAAAATCGACTTATATTAAGAAAAGCGTCAAATTCCCACGACTTTTTAGCAAAAAGAGTGGTATCAACCGAAGTCTCACAACTATGCGTCGTGTTATTTCAAAAGCTAAGCATATAAAAGACCTAAATTCAAGAAGAAATCACCACTTAACCCGGTTCGAAAAGAACAACGCCTCAATTTTTATGGGGCACATGTGACCTGGACTTCGGAGTGGCATCGCGTGGTCTTCTGCGACGAAAAAAAATTAATTTGAAGGCCGCGATGGCTGAAGCTACTATTTTCATGACCTCCGCAAGAAACTCATTAATTGGACCAGCTGCATAGCAGAGTTGGTGTTTTATTGTTATGGGCGGTAATTACCTATTATGGCACCCGCAAACTTCAATTTTTGTCCACTGCAATGAATGCATTGACTCTGGGTGGTATATTAAAAGAGGCCTTTTGATACTTTCATACCCTTTTTGGACCTTTGCCCTGGGCTTATCAACATAACGTGCCAATACATACAGACCGGGTAGTTGAAACGTACATAGAGAGCCAAAATGTGGAACTATTAAGTTTTCCGACCTACTTGCCGGATTTAAACAACCTCGAAAATATTTGGGGATAGTTGACACGTCAAATATATGGATAAGGACAACAGTATTCGAGTATTTCCGAACTAACCAAAGCTTTGTATGCATCCCTTCCAAACAGGATGTGTGAAGTTCTGGAGCAAAAAGGTGGCTCAACACACTATTAAAAAAAATTTATATTTAATCAAAATTACCTTTAATACGTTAAATTTAATTAATGTTTGAAATAAAAAGAATCAAAATTCTCAAAAATGACTTCGCATTATCTCGGTTCTTAGTAAATAATTTGTTTTAATACTTAAATCAATAGCATTAAACTTTTCTTATAACTTTTAATAACAACCATTATGAACTTTGATTTAAAAAAAAATTAAGTCTCTATACTCTGTTCAATTTATATTTTGAGTATAGAGAGATAGGATATTTGCGTTTCACTCTAACTGATAGAGGTGCCAATAAGTTCGTACTGTCTTAAAACTCTTACAGGGTTGCAGTAATAAGCATACTAAATTATCTACAAACGTAGCAGTGGTAAATCTGATTCAATAAGTTTATTTTAAAAACACACAACGGCTACGAGGGTTGAGCACATAGAGAAGGCACACAAGCAGCAGTGCGTACTTGGATGTACAGTAGGTAGTTCATGGTGGGATAAAAAGATTGCAAAAATAATTTGTATGTAACTCAGTGATTATTTTCAGTGGATTTCAGCGACAGGCACCAGTGTGTTCGAAAAAGCTCTCTCATCAAGACCTGTACTGAAAATATAAATTGAACAGAGTATAGCATGCTTGCTTTAGGAGCAATGAATAACGTAAAACAGAACGAAGAGGGATCCTATTAAAGAGGCGAGGAGGGTATGTAGAAGCAAACAATTATAAACGCCTAGAGTTCTCGGATATGTGTGTTTCTCTTTATTTTTCGTTCTGATTTCTCGGTTCTCGACCTTCGGCTTCGAGTTGTCATTTCTTGGGCACAAAGGTGAAGCTGAATCGTATTAAATGGCTACAACTAAAGTTGTAGCTGTAGTACAACAAAATTTAAGTTGCATTTGCATGGTATAAAGAATACTGGTATGATATTCGGCATTTCATTATCCTATCTCTCTCGCACACATTGTCACCGAGTGACGTAGTTCACCCCACGTTTGCATTGTTTCTGAATTAGTTTGGTATGCATTTTGGTCACCAAGTGACGTATGCCAACGCTGAATATCATTCAATGTATTCCTTATTATTAAAAAGGTAAGATTTATGAAAATCTTAACTTTTAAATCGTTGGAATACCACCCCCCCCCCCCTTGACAAATGCCACTGTAATAAATAGTGTTAATGTTAATTTTGAGTTTTGTTAGTTTTTGTTTTGCTTGTTTGTTCTTATATTATGTACAGTAATGGACAAAATAATATGAACACTCGTTAATTTTTGGTAATATTGTGTATAGTATACTTATACCAGGGAAATAATAAAAATCATTAGTGTTACGTATTAGTGGGAAGTATGTAGTTAATCTGTTTTATATGAATTTTTTTGAAAACTAAAAGGGGTTTGCAAAATTTCTTAGTCCGTTTGATTTAAGCTTCCTAACAAGGTGGTCATAAAAATAGAAACACTTGACTAATTTAACGAAAAACAAGATACGAGTATTTTAATAACCAATGCATTTTTTTATTTATTAGCAAAGAATATTTAATATTTCGATGAAAAACCCTTATTTTTCAACACTGCATCCATTCGATTCGGTACAGAGTCTACCAACTTCTGGCGCTTTTCTTGTTTTGTTTTTATATAATCTATACGCGCTCAAGGGATTATACTACCCTTTAAATATTACAACAAGCGCGGGCGTAAGATTAAGAAAGAGAAAGAAGTATAGGAAAGATGTGTGGAGCGATGTTCTGAGACTGGAGGTGGTTGTTGTCTCAGATTTTATCTCCACGGATGGCGGCTGAACTAATCCGCAGAAATTTCCGTGTCTTATTTATCTATGTCCCTTATGATTCGCATTTTTTTTATTCGTCGTCATATTAATCGCTATACTAGTTTAGATTATTTTTTGTTTTGTTATAAGACGTTATTTATTTTAATTTTAAACATTTTCGAGTAGAATTAATTAATTTTTTTGTTTATATTCTTTAGTTTATAAGCATTTAATGATACAAACAGCTGCTGTTTTGTTTTGTTGTAAAAAAGTATTGGTTTTTCATTTTTTTTCTTAAAAAGATCTGATCAGTGTATTGAAATACAATGCTAACTTTGCTCCACCTCTTTAAATAAAGGAAATATAGTCATACTTTGGACAACTTTGCCCCACTTTTCAAACAAAAAAAGGGATTCTAAATATTATTAAAATAGTCTTCATAGTATAAATACATTACCTTACAAATTATTAATGAAACGGGTTGAACAAAAAATAGATCAAAATTATTTGTGTACAGCTTTTAGGAGAGTTTTTTGCACAACTTCTAAAAATTTTGTAAAAACGGAGCAAAGGAACTGTTTAAGTCGGAGAGCTGGTTTTGAAACGACGTCGGGGCGAAGAAAATTTATAAGTTTTCTTGTTAAACTTGAGTTCAGAATCATTAAAATCAACATCTGGTAGTTACTAGCTGGGGCGTTTGGGCGTGGCTTAGCACCAAAGGCATCAAGAAAATTATGTAGTTACGTCATGCGTCCAGAACTGAATTTTTGGATACTAGCAGTTGAGATAATTATGTATATGATGTACCTATTGCCAGACGTTTTAGGCGGGGCTAAAAGGGTGCGAGACAATCTAATAAAAATAGTGGTCGGTAACGTCATAATGGCAAGGCTATTTCTGTTTTTGTATCTATTAATTGAATTCTTATTGATTAATTATTCATAAATGCCAGACAAAAATATTGTGGCTCATATGCTGCCAGACGCAAGCAAAGATTGAATATATTTATACACTGTATAGCTTATATAAACACATTGTTTCAAATGGTTCCAATATCAATTTTCGATGAACATCATGCGAAGTTTGTCTTATGAATAAAAGTCTTATGTCGTCCCAAGTAACATCGTCACAGCAATTGAAATCGAAAGCTATGGCCTTATAAGGTATAATTTCACAGCTCGATGTATTTTTGTTTTAATCATGTTCTATAGTGAAGTTTAACAGCACTGCCAGCTCGTTCAACATTTAGTTATTCAAACCTGCTCCATAATACATGTTATGCGATTTATTGAACGTAAAGGGTTGTACAGCTTTCAACTGCAGAAATACAAGAAACAGACGCCATAAGACCTCTAAAAACAGTGGCGCAACATTCTAAACGATTTAGTAATATGTTACATCATTTTTATTATGATGCTAGGTTAAAAAGAGGATTTTGTTAATTTTAAACGAGTTTAGTATCGTATTATCTTCTTAACATTTTACTAAAGTTAACATCACCAAATGGCTACTATAATTTTTTAATATCGTACTAAATCCATAATGTCATAAATGATAGTACATCAGCCTTGCACTCGGGGGCTTAGGTTCGAATATTGCTGGTGTATATTTAGAGCACTTGTTGGGTTTTCATCAACATATAATTAATTTACAAAGCATAAACACAATAATTGTGTTCATCAAAATTCAAACCCTACAAATGATTTCCTATCTGGTTAATTAGCATTTTACTAGTTAACAAATGGTTTATAATTTATGAAAAGTTAGTAGACTACTATGTGTATAGTAAATTGTTAACTAGTATCGTGTTAAGAGCTTAATAGTAGGTTGTTTAAGATTTTGCACCAGTAGCTTTAGCTTAACAAGTTTACAACATGCGCATTTAATTTCATTTCAAAATATAACATTAGAATACCAACTACAAATCGGTTGTAGAGCTCAGTATTAATATTCACACATTCTACTCAGGAACCCATATTATAATAGGGTGTTGCCCAAAATAAATACAAAATAGGTATTTATTTTATCATGAACAAAAAAGTATTATTTTAAATAAAAAATAAATGAATGTAAGTAGGTAACTATTCAATTTTTTAGTGTAAGTTCAGATTGGAACTACATATTTATAAATTTACTCTGTTAAACAATGCGGATGAAATTTGATAATTATATATAATAGTAATGTATATGTAAATATATAGCTTTTTCATAGTATTTAAAAAAAAAAAAACTTTTTTCAGGGCTTTTTTTTAAAGATACAAATTTACTATTTCCCAGTGAATCCAGTAGTGATTAAAAAAAATTTTTAAACTATTATCTTTAAAAATTGCAACTTAGGCCTTAAGAACACTTCAGGAAATATTCTTTAAAAAAAATCCTTCCTATAAACTAAATTTGTTTCATTATTTTCTTTCCTTGACTTTTTATTTCTGAAGCACCCTATATTATAACAATAACATGCAGATAAAAAGACGAAAATGCGATCTTGTTGGAACTAGCTCTAGAAAATATACAATGAATTTGAAACCGACATAAGAGCTCTATATCACCAGCAATTATTATTGCAGCTCCGGAAAAGATAGTATTGCAGAATTATTGAAAGAAACGATCTGTCTGACAATAAAAATGGCGACGAGATATGAAATTAATGCAATTATTCTTTTTTTCATTTTACAAAAAAATCATCTTTATAGTTAAAGAAAACACGAAACTATAAATATTTTTCAAAAATAATTTTATTTCACCTCTGGAAAATTAATTTTTAAATATTTTTACTATCTAACTATTTTCACTTGCGATTGTAGGTACTATAAGGTAAGTTATGCATTCGTCGAAAAATAAAGTTTTGAGATAACAATCAAATATGACATTACGATGATAGCGAAGAAGAGAAAAGATTGTCTAAAAATTCTGTCCGTCTGTATGTCCGTCTGTCTGTTAGTCTGTCAGTCATTACTAGCCCAATGAATTGATAAGAAATAAATAGCTTTCTTAAGCTTGCTATTTTCAGATTCTTGACAAAATCTGTTAGACGTGCTTGATCTGGTCCTGATATTATGTAGATGTGACTGCCAAATTTTCTCTAAGAAGATGTTCGCTATCTTTCATTGATGTGGACAAATAACGTTTGGAAATAACATCGATTCTAGGTGCAGAATGTCTAGTTCCCATATGCAATATTTTTTGTGAGATGTTTGCAATAATGTTCTTGGAACTTTTATTTTTAAAACCATCGGTTAATACAACATCATCGTTCTGTACTGTCGGATTTTCAACTTTTGAATTGGTAAAATATATAACTCCAGTCAATCTTCTAACTGCATATGCGTTTATTGTCCGTTCCATTGTCAAACCTATTGGTTTTCTAGAAAATGATTTATCTGTTCTTTTGACATCGAAAGACCATTCCTCAAACGATTCTGATATATTATGGTGGTACTTGACCAACCACCGTGCGTAGTTTGGTTGGTTGAACATAAAAAACAAATTTGTTTTTTGGACAGTATGTATATAAATAATTCAAAATCTGCAGTGCGAATGCTTCGAGTTTAAAATAAATAATATCTTATCAGATTTACATAAATCATGTAAAATTGTAGGTTTTTCCAAATCGTCCATTTAGCGTTGTTTCTTGATATTCACTATATATTTTTCAGCAAATGAAACACGCCAATGGAGACTATTAAGATAACTAACTATTTCATCACCAATCTCTATTTTTTCGAAAAGTTTCAAAATATAAGATCTGAAATCCCAAACTAATTAAAGGATGCAGTCTCTTGCAAAATGATTCCCAGCTGTAAAACCAGCTACTTAGCAATTTGCCGGGAGTTCACTTTCCACAATTCCGTACCCCGATCTGAAAGCATTTAAGCCACAATATTTATGTCTAGCATTTGCGAATAATTAATCAGTAAGAATTCAATTAACAGACAAAAAAAAATAGCTTTGCTCTTATGGCGTTACCGACCCCCATTTTTGTTGTGCAGGTTTCACCCTGTCTAGAACCCTTTAAGTCCCCACTAAAATGTCATTAAATAGGTAAATCATATACATAATTCTCTAACTGCTAGTATACAAAAATTCAGCTTTGTACTAATGACGTAACTGCATTGTTTTGTTGATGGCTATGGGGCTTAGCCACTCCCAAACGCCCCAGCTAGTAACTGCCAGATGTTTAATTTATTGTTTCTCAAATCAAGTTTAACAAGGTGATTAAACATTTAATAAATTAAAAAATGTTCTTTGCCCCAATGACGTTTTTGAAAAACGTCAGACTAGACCAGTGTTTTTCAAAGTGTGGGTCGCGACCCTTTGAAGGGTCGCAAAGACTTACTCGGTGGGCGCTGTCGCAAGTCGGTAAGATTACGAACAATTGTTGGCCAAATTCCTAAACGGAAGATTTGCAAGACAAGTCTCAAGTTAAGCAAATGCACGAATCCGGTTAAAAGTGAAAAGCAAGTGAATTGACCAAAATAACCTTAAAGGAGGCTTTACATGCATCTTCATCTTCATCTGCATTGACATCTGCAAAAAAAGGGGAAACAAAATAAAAAATTCATACTTGTGCGATAGAGAGCGAAAACCAAAATGGAGATCATCTTCATGTATGAAGATTATAGGAAGTATGAATCTGAAGATTGCAGATTATAGTGAAGATGAACATGTTCATCTTCATTACAGCATTTTCATCTGCACCATAATTTGTTCCGTTCAGATAACGAATTTTTAAGTTTTTTTTACCATTTCACCTCAGTTTGCTTAAAAACAACAAAAAAAAGCGAAAATTATCTTCTCAAAACTACATAACTGAACGCTAAGAACATGTGATTGTGAGATGAAATTATCAATAGTTGTTAATCGGAACTACATTCTCAGCAGCTTAATCTATAAGATTTAATATTTATCGACGAGTTGGTCTGATATATTCAAAAAAGGATGTATTATCCATCTTTATCCAGTTCCAGAATCCAGTCCTGGAAAGTAAATTGATAGCATCTTCTATAAAGTACACAAACTCAGTATCATGAGAGGAATTTGAGAGCTTACTGATGCGATTATATCGATTAATCTGATTAAATATTTATCTTCGAAAATCTTCTGAACGCAGGGATCCAGGGATGTACCGTGTTGCGAATTTCTTTTAACATCTGATGACGACGCAGACGAAAAACCAAATGGACAATAGTGCTTTGACATTTGAGTATGAAATGCATTAGTGCTTCTTGAGTTGATTCTGGTTTCAAATCAAGAAGATAATTTCTCTTCTCAGATTCCGTCAGAAGATGATTTTTTTGTCAATTGAATGGTTTTAGAAGACGCTTCGGAATGCTGCTGGATATCCAAACCAAAACCAAATTTATCCATTATGTTTATTCGTAAGCAACACATCACAACATATTTTTTGTTTTTGTTTGGTAATCCGGAAGCTTTCTGGACTCTTCTGAAAGTGTTCATTTTTTCTGGATTTGAAATCAGAATCGAAACCAGAAGCACTCACACATTCATAAACTTGGACGTCAAACTCGACTCTTGTCGTTTTTTCTTTCACAATTGTGCAACAAACCTTATTTCCGATTGTGATTATTTTTACGTACACAATTATTTTCATATATACATATACAATCACATTCAAATCCAGAATAGTCAGACACAAAAAAAAAGTGTTTAGTTGGGATCCGGGATTCCGGTTTACAAAATAAAAACGTCATTAATCTTTTGATCAATAAGTACCCCCACTTGAAAAAAAAATAATTGACAATTCTAATGCGCTCATTATGTAAGAATAAAAAAATTAAAATTATTGCATGGCTTGCACCATTTTTTTTTGTTTTTAACTTTTGGCAACACGGGCAAATTTCATCGCGAATAAATAAAATCCCATACCTTTAATTAGACTGGGTATGAAAGGGCAGTGTATGTGGATTTTTAAACACCTGACAAAGTATTTTTAATAATGTCGCCAAAATCTGTTGACTCTCAAAGGGGTCGAAATTTCGAAAACTTTGTTCTAACAAATTTTTTAGTAGGTATGTCAATTTTATGTATTTAGGGCCAATTTTTCAATAGTCAGTTAAGCAGTCAGTTAGTACATATTCTCCAGATAGAGCAACAATCAGTTTTCAACAGCCAGATACAACTTAATCTATGAATAAAGTTATCTGCTCATTTTAGAACGGAATAAGGAGTTATTTGAGGAATAAAATAAATAGCTATTTCCATATCAAAAACACTTTGAAAAATTATTGCTTTGATAAAAAACGTTAAACAAAAATTAATAACTATGAAAAGTTCGATACTCGAAATAAAAGACACGTTCTATAGATTGTTTTTTTCTTGATTGAAAAATTCGACATTGTTATCTGGTTGTTTAACAGTCAAGTAAGTTTATTCCTCTGGCAACTAACTGGATGTTTATCTGGAGATTGAAAAATCGGCTCTAAATACACCAAAACAACGATATTCATTCTAATTATGTTTAAAAACTTAACATACTCTTGTGTATGCTATTTGACAAGTTTGAAGATTTTCTATCGACTTTTAAACTTCTTCCGAGATTTTAAGTAAACACGAAACCACTTGGATTTTGAAGGAAAAAAAGCAATTGGTTGAAATGAACTAAAATTAATATACAATTTTGGAACACGAAAATACATTTAAGAATGTATGTCAATTCTTTGAGCTTTTGAAACCACAAAAATGTAAAAGTCAAATCGAAAGATTTTTTTTTTGTTGCGGTCGCAGAAACAAATATTCAAAAGTTTTAATCCAACAAGAAATACTTCAAAAATACCTTATTGTTTCACTTCTGAATTCTGAATCGATATGAATCTTTGGCTGTTGTAAGCATTTCTGTCAAACAACACACTAATTAGCACTTAAAAAAATCATTTTTTCCAAGATTCCTTCAAAAAACAAAAAAAAACTTGACGATACAACTTCTGTTCTTGAAAATAAACGGAAACACACAACTACTGTTTTTCGAATTAATTCTAAAAAATAGAATAAATAGCTGATTCATTTGATATCGAGAAATCTCAGAACTGAGGATTGTTACCAAGCAGACTATGAGGACGAACCAACCGGCTTTTGATGTGGAGAAATACTTTCTAAAAAACATCTACATATACCACTTCGATGGAATTTTGAACGACTTGCGGACGCGTTTCTCCACAGAAGTATTGAAGAACTATTGCGGTCATTTTGTGTGCAGTCGCTTATCGATTCGGTCGATCTTGAGGAAATGAAAACGATAATAGAGCCTTATATGGGACTTCTGGACCATGCCATTAGAATTCGAAGGACCTTCTATATAAAAAAATTGATCCGAATCCGTGAGCTTTTTATGAGAAAGTTAAAAAATGGTTGTATGGCAGGTACCGTTAATAATAAAATATGTACAAAAAAAGTGCTTGACCAAATGTAGACTATTTGTAGGTAGTGCACACACTGTTTTTTTTTATCAAAGCCGTTTTCGAGAAAAATATGTGTCTTGCTCCCAGAGCAGGATACACTTTTGACTGTTGAAAATTATATTCACCACACTTGAGTTTCAAAAATGTTTCCTCAAACAATTGTCAAGACAATTCAAAAATATTTCCTTGGGAACGGATATTTATAATTACATGCATGTATGTAAAGCATTCAAAAATCCAATCAGAGTCCTACACTGTGTCTAAAATGTATTCAATTCTATCAAACCAATAGCAATGTATGTATCCGGTGTTCCTTTAACTGATGAAAAATAAAAAAATAAAAGTTGCTCCTGAGAATTTTCATAGACCTGTTATGATTGTATAACAGGACTTATTTTAGCTAAGATTATTTTTTCAATTAGATTTAAACTAATTGGATTAAAAATTATGGTAAAAATTAATGGACCTGTGTAAATGTCGTCCTATGCCTTCGTCTCGCTGGTGTCGGACAGGATGCGGTGGTGGGGGTATGGCCAGCATGTTGATTTAATGACGAGACACCTGTTCCGGGCGATGTTACACCACCGGATACCGAAGAAAGTCCACTATTTGGTTCAGGTTTGAGTTTTTTGAAAGCACCTTCTGCTGTAACGAAACAAAATTAAAGAGTTATTTCACTAGTTTTAATATTATTTTGATGGGTGTAATGATATTTTAAGAAAAGTCTGCTTCCGATTAAAAAGATTTGATAATAATGAACCATAATACATATGTATGTAAAATTTGCCGATGCGCTCGTTGCATGAGTGAAACACTATTAAAATCGTTTCTGAACGTTTGGAAATAGTTGAGCTTGAAGAAGAACATTAGAGATGAAAATGATTATAATTGTTTTTTTTTTTTAAGCATTATACTTATTAAGTCCTTTTATTGCGGACTGTCTTTTATTGTGTAAATCTTTTATAATTTTCAGCTCAGATACACAAAATCTTTTATGAAGTCTAATTTTGGTATTCGGCTTACCCAAAATTGTTATGAAATCTGCTATAAAATAATAAAAGACAAACTTGTGTGTCTTTACCATAAAAAAATCTCAAAAAGATATTCATATAATATGTAAAACTTTTATGAGTAAAAGCATATCATATGCCCAATAAGACTGACCGCAATTTCTAATATATCCGTAGTCAAATAAAGAAGTTTATGTTCTCTCACTGAAACAGAAATATACTTTACGACTAGGTGGCACAAGTACGTACAATCTAGTCGTACATTCTCTTATGTTCGATCACATCGTATAAAACAGATTCTTAATAAAAACGGTTAAATATATTTTTAGTCGTCTTGTACTTAATTTTGTTATTCAAAATATCTTGTTTTTTTTTTGTACAAACATTTTTTTGCGACAATTTTAAATATTTAATAATATAAATTTAAAAACAAAATTTCATAAAAATCATCTACGCGTTTTTGAAATATTGAATTTCAAAAAAAATGTTTTTGTACAAAATCCAAACAAATATTTTCTCGAAAATTTTGGTATACAGTATTAATTAAAAATCGATGGACAATTTGGAAATGGAAAATTTTAATCAAAATAGTTGTATGGCTTGCACCGTTAATATTAAAATATCTAAGAAAATTGTTTGACCAAAATGTAGACTATATTTACCTAAAATACACACTTTTTTTTAACAAAAATGTTAGAGCCGTTTTCTAGATATTAATATGGTAGACAAAATTGAATGGCAAGTACCGTTATTTTTTGGGCTTAAAAACGATTCAAAAATCTATTTGAGACAATTACCTAAAGCGCTTTATACCAAGTTTGGAGAAAACCGCTTCAGCCGCATATGCTGTAGGTGCATCGATTTACAGACAGACCGACTTTTCACAAACGGCTCAAAGGATTTCGATCAAAATTTGTATACAGGATCTCCTTCAAGTTCTAAATAATACTGCATTTCAGAATTTTCGAAAAATTGTTTTTTTTTTTGATTTTTGGAAAAAAAAATATTTTTTTTTTTTGAAAATTCAATATTTCGAAAACGGGTTGGCGATTTTTTTTGAAATTTTGTTTTTAAGTTTATATTATTATACGAATTCATACCAATTAAAAAAAAAAAGAAAAGAATTTTTATATATAAAAACTGAAAAATGGCTTTCAAATACTTTTAGCAGTTTCTATTAAGATTCGCACGTACTTTCTCCTATGTTCGATCACATTATATGCAAAAGATTCTTAATGGAAACGGATAAAAGTATTTTTATAAAGTCGTTTTTCACTTAATTTTTTATATATAAAAATTATTATTTTATTTATATTTTATTAATTTTTTTCTAAAAAAAAATGGTATGAAAATTTTAAATATTTAATAATATAAATTTGAAAACAAAATTTCAGAAAAAATCGTTCGACCGTTTTCGAAATATTGAATTTTCAAAAAAAAAAAATTTTTTTTTTTCAAAAATCCAAAAAAAACATTTTTCGAAAATTTTGAAATGCAGTATTATAGAGAATTCGAAGGAGATCCGATACATTTTTTTTTTATCGAAATCCGTTGTGGAGTTTATGAGAAAGTCGAGTATCAATAAAATGGTTGTATGGCAGGTACCGTTGATAACCAAATATTTAAGAAAAAAATGTGCTCCAAAATGTAGACCATGCTCAAGGAAGTATACACACCAATTTTTATCAAAATCGTTAGAGCCGTTTTCGAGATAATTAAGATGGTAGAAAAATTTGTATGGTAAGCACCGTTACTTTTGGGGCTAAAACAACTATTCAAAAATCTATTTTAGAGAGGATAAAGTGCTTGATTGCTAACTTAGACGTGTGGGTTCGATCCCCACGCTAGGCGCATTCTTTTCTCTACCTCCAATTTTAATTGGATGCCGCCCATGGGTTAAAATGAGACAGTCAATACTTGGTTCTCAAATCCACTGTGCCAAACTAGTGCCGTGCAATTCAGGTTGCATTTAAAAGACCTTAGGTCTTACAGGCATATAGTTAAATTTAAAAAAAATCCTTGTATTTAATAATATAATTTGATTAGCATAATAATTATAAAATATTTAAAGTTATAGTATGTAGTATTAAAATGATTGTGTTATTAATTATTGTATTATATTAAGTGCGTTATTTAAGAACCGGAAAACTACTATTCGCTTTTCGTGTGTTTATGAATGGTGATTAAGTGCGTTTCCGCTTATTAGTTTTAATTTTAACTATATTCTCACACTAATCACTTGTCTAACACGGAGAACGGTTTTAATGAAAAATAAATGTTATACCAATAACAACAAAACAAAAATAATTCAGTCAATTCCAAGCCTAAGATGTACATACTTAACTTCTAAACAGCTTACGTCACAATTACATTCCGTTTTTATGATGGAGTAAATTTCAATGTATAGGTACTTACATAAAATATATTTTTTATGTCATGTGACATCTATAGCTTGCCGGTTGTAGATTGTAGTACTCTTATTTAAAACAAATCAAAATTAAAAATATATACCTCAGGGCATTGCAAAAATCTATACGCAGCTATAATCTTGCCGATAGTTGGATATTCTTATTTTTGTCTGTCTGTCCCTAAAACGCTCTACAACCTAAGCGGCTGAAGCGATTTTCTTCAAACTTGGTATTTAAGCGTTTTAGGTGATTGTCCAAAATAAATTTTTGAGTTGTTGGTTTAGCCCCAAAAATAACGGTACTTGCCATACAAATTTTTTTATCATCTTAATTGTCTCGAAAACGACTCCAACGATTTTAATAAAAATTGGTGTGTTACTACTTTGGGTATGGTCTACATTTCGGCTTATTTTTTTATTTGTTATTAACGGTACCTGCCATACAACCATTTTATTGATTTTCGACTTTCTCATAAATGGCTCAATGGATTTCGATCAATATTTTTATGCAGGACCTCCTTCAAATTTTAAATAATACCGCTATTAAAAATTTTCGTAAAAGAGTTTTTGGGATTTTTGAAAAAAAAAATTAATATTTTTTTTGAAAATTGAATATTTCGAAAACAGGTGGACGATTTTTTTTTGAAATATTGTTTTTTAAATTATATTATTAAATATATAAAATGCTCATACCAATTTTTTTTAGAAAATAATTAAGAATTTTTATATACATATAAAAGATTAAGTGAAAAACGATTTTAAAAATACATACAAATATTTTTCTATTAAGAATATTTTGCATATTCTGTAATCGGACATAATACCGAGTACTTGCGATTCAGTCGTGTATTTTATTTTTTTATGCAAATGTTTTCTAAAAGTTTTAATAAAACTGCATACTCTAATTTTCAAACACAAAGTTTTTCTGTTTTAAAAAAATAAATACAAAAAATGTATTGAAAAATAGATTTTTCAAAAACCAGTATCTTCAAAATTACGTTCCAAATTTTTTTCTAAAAATGTTTTTTAAAATTTTATACATAAAAAAATATTTTTTTAAAAAACCGCTATAACGATTTTTGATTTTTTTTTGGTATATTCTTATCTATGCAGGAGTTCAAATGTCATCTTTTTTTTCCTCAAACTATAACCACTAAGCAATATAAAAACATTAAATTATGTGTATTATCAGTTTATTTCTACCTTATTTTTATTCACTTTTTGCGAATTTTTGCGTGTCACTAATACTAAATACAATGCAGGTCCTCATATATTTATATGTATAGGTACATATGTGTCCTTAAAAATCACATGAATCTTATATGTGCATATTGCATATCTATCAACCTACATCCTTCATTTTCATTATCATAGGTACGTATTTACATACATACATATGTTCCATGCACGTATGTAGGTACATCTTTCTCTCGTAACTTTACATAATTAAAATCCATAATCTAGATTTAAATATACTTTTGTGGATAACTATGAATTATTCATTCGACAAGTCATTAGGTACGTACTAAGAATCAAGGTAATCTTCCTTGTCGGTTTTAAACCTACATAGGATAACTAGACTACCTACATACTAAACAGTGTCAAGGTAAAGCTACATTGAAGTTCTTAGCTCCAAGAGCAAGTTCGTACGATCCAGTCGTGCATTTTATTTATTTTCGTATTAACCATCATCGTAATGTCAAGTTTGATCAAGATCTCGAGTTCGATTTTTTTAGAAACCACAACTTGCCATATATAATACCTATGTATGTACATTGCATATTTATTTGTATGTACATATATCGCAAGTAACCGTATTTTTTCATGCCACAGTATATTACAATGAAGACGAAGCTGCAGCCTGGAATATCTTTCAGAATATTGATCGAAGTCAATGTTAGGAACACAACGTAACACAGCTGCAGACAGAGCTGCATTTGCTTCTACAATAGTTGGATAACTTTCAACTTTTGCATGCAGCGTTTTTGAAGTTTTACAATCGAACTAATCAAACCATATCGATGAAGGACCTTAAATGTCAAAAGGACTACAAATGGCGGCGCTGGCGGATGAAAATATTGCTTAGAGGAGTACCACAAAATCTAACTATCGTTACTCGGCGAAACGCATTTAGTTTTTTTTGTCACAAAAAACCTTTCGTTTTTTCACTGTTTTGGTTTCGCGGAAAATGTTTTAAGTAATTATTTCAGCAAGGAGAGATTTGTATTGTTTTGTATAATTAATTTAAATAATCAAAATCAACATTGTTTTACTTGATTGAATAAGTATATACCAACTGATGAAGTAAGGACTACTTACCAAACGTTGGGAAAATAATGGATGAAACTTGTTTTATTCACATTTACCTAAAAACTTTAATTTTTTTAGCTTTCTTCAGTTCTTCATATCAGCCCTTCTTCATTGTTTTTTTTGTCATTGTTTCATTGTGTGTAAATGAAACTTATCGCGTATGACACTTTTTGACAAGTATTCCAACCAATTATAACTTCAACACGTTAAAAATTTGCGACGAGCTTAGAAATGTTATCACTATCTGTCAAAACTCGAACGGATTCAAAAAACATCACATTTCATTGGTTAAAGTTAAAGAGTGAGTGAGAGTTTTATAATGTTTTTAAAAATATGAAATAATATTATGCTGAAGATGTGTTCCACGCTTATTACATTCTGGCATTCACATCAATTGGCACTTACCCAAAATAGAGCGCAAGAAGTAGTAAACTCTGTTTTGCAATCGTTCCAACAGAATAAGAAATTATAATTTTAAATTAATAATATGCATTGCAATAGCTTTGACGTGCAATCGCAGGGGTTTGTTTGGTAACAAAAACCCAAGTTTGCAAATAAAAAGTAATACCAAAATAAGGTACATAGGTACCTGATACATTTATACTATACAGCAAATATGTATTGCATTTAAAAAAAATAGACATTTTGATCAAACTTGACATTAGTCGTGTTTTGATGGCAAAAGCTATCCGCAACACACCCGGATTTGCACGAATACAAATATCTACAAGAATCTGTTGGCGGTAAAAGTAAAAGCTTGTTTTGATTGGTTTGATTATATTTTCTTCGCTATTTATCTTTAACATTGTAGCTATCTACAATTATTTGTTGTTGCGACATTTAAGACTTAAGTGTTCGCATCTAAATTCGATCTAACTCATTTCACTTAAACAGCTAAGACTACGAACGTGGTTTCAATTATTTTAATTCACCAGTATGGCGGGTTAACTGAGGTTCAACGATGATTCAAATTTCAAATATGCGATAAAACCCCATACTTGCTCGTGGAACTTCAGTAGTCCGCCGAAATCGATGGATTACAACTCCCGAATCACGAATCAACCACGCTTCTGCAACTGGCACTAAGTCACTTAAGCTTAGTGTACACGATTAGTAAATTTTACAATATTGTCAGATCTGTCAGTGAAAAACATGCTTATAATGTCTTACAACTGTGTAAACTTACAATAAATTGTGAGAAAATGTGTGTTACAATTAATTTTAAGATCATTGTCTGACAATTTATTGTAAGAAATTCTACAATCGTGTGTACCCTAGCTAACAATAATGTAATCTTACAATTAATTGTCAGAAATTTTATCTGACAATTAAATGTATGACGTTAAATTGTAAGGTATATGATAATCGTGTGCACACACAATTTGTAGTCAGGCCTCTCTCAATTTTTATCGTTGTCTGACGTTTCTGACAACGAAAATATTGTAAGATGCAGTTTTTTTTCTTGCATCATACAATTTATTTATTGTCAGATAATTTAAAGTTAATTTGGATGTCGTGCAGTGTTGCGAAATGTTTATCAAAAATACTCGTACTCAAAGTGTTTGAATTATTGTTGTTTTTTTTGTTAAAATGAATAGTTATTATAGAAAAAGGATTCTGGTAATAAAAAATTATATTTTAAAAGTTAGTTTTGTAGCATAATTTAATAAAACACTTGCCAAAAGAATTAAAGGAACACACGTTTCAGTTTTTTGAGTGTTTTGAATAGCGGTATATCTGTGAAAAGTGGTCCTATTGAAATGAAACTAAGCGTTATAAAGACTTCTTTTTTATTAGTTTTGATATTATTATTATTATATATGTACCTATATTATTTATTAATGTTTATTATTATAATCCAATTTCGGCTCTTACTTTCTGAAAACTCAACTGGAAATAGCTTGGAAAAACTGACAATTAATTATATGGTTACGGTTGGTAGAAAATCTACCAATGCCTTACAATTGTCAGGCAAATTCTCACAATAAATTGTAAGAGATTGGTAGATTTTCTACCAACCGTTTATACACATAATTAATTGTCAGCTCATTGGCAGATAATTGTCAGCCATTTTAACGTCTGAAAATATTGTAAGATCTACCAATCGTGTACACTAAGTTTTATGGAATAAAATGAGATACGTCACTTCAACCGTTGGAATAGCTAGATCGCGGCGCCTGAAGCGTAGGTAGGGGCGCTCTTCCACTTTCAGCAAAAGTTAAAGTTAATTTATTCGTGCGAAACTTCCAGATCAAAGATACTTTAACAAAAGATGTTTGTTTGGCTAACTAGAACTTTAGTAGCGCCCCCTACAAAAGCTCGAAAATTAGAATAGTAACAAGGACTTTCAGGAGCAAGTAAGTGTACATTAATTTGTAATAAATAAGCAGCACGAGAGTGTGTGTTATCGAAAGATCACTTATAGACTATAAGACATGCAAGTCATAAACTGTCGAATTCCATTGAAATATGATTAAGATTGTTAAGATTTCGATGGATTAAAGACCCTCTATAAAAACACCCAATTTTTATATCGTACAAATTGGAAATTTTCAGATATAATTTCATCATCGCCGAAATTTGTAAAGAAATATTTTAAATATTTCAAAATATAGTCTATTCAGAAAATGTTAAATTTTATTGACGGTTGCCGAAGACATCGTATCAGGAGAACACGACTAATAATAAATTACAAAATCAAAACCGAATCTAGCATTCAATAGTGTAAGTCTTAATTTTTATTGAAGTTGCATATCAGCCTTATAATTTCACTTGCTATTAATTTACATTCTATTTAAATAAATTAAATTTCAAACAAATATAACCGACTTAAATATCTCATAATTCCTCAGTAAAATTCCCCGCAATCAAATAAGTAAACTAAGTTTGTCACTTATATCAGGTTTAATGCTGCGGACACCAGAAACCAAAAGTATTACCTTTCTTTCTTAAAAATACATTTTTATACGCGCAGAGAACAGTATAATATACTACCATATTTCCGTACTATAAAAGGTGCAAAAAAATTAATTCTGTCAAATCCAGAAGATATCCTGCGACCACTATGATGGTGCCGATGACGTCGACGACGACGACCTTTTGCCATCAGTCTAAAATATGAATATGCAATGTTGGGATAATTTATGCAAATTTTACACTAATTTCAAGGACGATGATGTTGACTATGTAATTATACACCAAGCATAGGCTCATACGTCAAAAATTCGTCTTTATTTAACACCTTTTAGGAAACACGATTAAGGAAGTAAATTTTATGGTTTGTCCCGAAAATATATATAGGTAGTGTTTACCTACATTTCAAATGCAAATACGACATAAACTGAATTTAATACTCCGCAATTGACGAAACGGACGTAAATTTCATTCAAGGAGCATGCTTCTTCCTTATTTACATCAATATTAATGAATAGCAAATTTACTGAAAGGACTTAAGAGGTTAAGCTGTGGCGCGTGCGAGATTTCTACATATCATCCTAATATATAGATGTTCTTCAATTATTATTTCTCTAAAGCAATAGGTCCTCTCCTCAGTATATGAATAGGATATTTTACCACAATTATTATGCTGTTTAGTTTTGAGCTCGCACATACATCAAACTAAATATCACATACATACATATATAAAAAAGGACAGAAAAGGCTTTGAAAAAAGGATTAAGATGACCTTTTTTTCGGGCACTTACCAGACAATGAGTGGTCAGACAATCGTGTTGGTGGTGTATGTGCCGGCGTGTGATGATGTGATGAATCCATACCAGGTGTTGGCAGACCTGAGTACAAAGAACTGAAATCTTCCGGGGTACTACTGCACTTTCTCTGATTGACAGATGACGATTTATCCAATGAAGATATTGAAGAACGGGTGTCCTGTACAGATGACGCTAGCCCAAGCAATCGATTTTCATGAGAGGATGCAATCCCCATTAACCGATTATCTTGAAACGACATAAATTTTGAATCCTGTCCACCGTGCTGCAGATTACCATGGGATATACCATGATCTTCCAGTAGGCCCTGCTGCAAGCCCAGTAATCCTCCGACTAAGTTTGGCCTCAGTTCGTCCATAAGTTTTCCTTGACCACATGTACCTGCGGAAAAGTTCAATTGTCGGCTAAAAATTGCAGGAAAAATATTGAACTGTTGTGAATCGGCACTTGACTGTGGACTTAAGCCGAGATTAGTCGCTCCAACCCCCAACGGGGTGTTTGATGGATGATGAGTTGTGGTGTTAGCTGTGTTACCTGACGTTGGGCCGTTGCCGACAACAAGCGAGGAGCCACCACCTGCTGTGTTGCCGTTGGGAGTACTTCCGTTGCCGGGGGTACCACTTCCGGCGGAACTCGCACTGTTGTTGTGTAGCGATGCGGTTGATGAGTGCTGCTGCTGTTGTTGTTGTTGTTGTTGTTGCTGCTGCTGTTGAATTGCAGCAGCAGCGGCGGCTGTTGCAGCCGTATGATGATGCTGGTGTTGTTGCTGCTGCTGAAGATGGTGATGGCTGGAAGCACTGCCGACGACGCCACCACCGTTACCAGGGCCGCCGGCACAACTATGTTGTTTAAAATCCAATTTGTGGCCGTAAAATCTTGAATCGATGTACGTTTTGAAAATTTCAATTGTAATGCCGTACGAAAAACTTCTTTTATGTATGTTTGAGACTCGTGTATATTATTTTATTCAATAAGTTTGAACATGCAACATCACTTTAAAAAATGTCCAAGATATAAAAAAAAAATAATAAAACAGAACAGATGTCGAAATTGGTCCTTTCACACAAAATACCGCAAATATTATAAAAATATAAATTAACTCAAAGAACCCGATAACAACAGAAAGTTGAACTCTTGTCTAATTGATTTAAAGAGAGAGGTGTATAAAAAAAGAAATGGGCCAGCACATTAACACAAATGCAAACAAGGTCACACTTTCAGAAGTCGGATCAATGTCGACACTGAAATAATTTAATTAATTATATAATTTCAATAAATTAAAAACGAGACACTGGTTCATCAGCAGGAAGTGTACCCTGTGTACTTATACGCCCGGCTCACTACCAAATCACAAGGGGTAAACACGGCGGAACTTGAAAACCAAACCAAACAGCCTTGAAAAGTATAATAGTTTGGAAAATCTTTCGAAATCAAATATCCTTGTCTCTGGATTATTTCTTGAGTAGGAAATTAATAGTTTTTTTTTATTTGTTTTCCTCTTATATGTACATATATATGTAAATACATACACAAAATCACGGAACAGATAAAAGGACAATGGCAACACAAAAAACTGAAATTCGTTTTTTAGCAACCCCGTCGTGTCGTTGTCGTTGTCAAAAATTCGTACGTATTCGCGGCCGATCAAACTTAAAATGATATACTATTCCATTCAACATAGAAAATTATAACGAAATTAAGGATCATGTGCAAATGGGGTATTCTGGTATCCTGGTTGCCCTTGCCTTGTTCTTTGCATTGCACCATATTACCACCACTATGAAGTAGGTACAATGATGGTAATAATAATGATGATGGCGAAGGGATGAATAGTAAGGATGAGCTTGTTGCCATTTCAATTTCCAAAGAAGCATCATCCTTTTTTTTTCTTAAGTGCAAATGGAACAGAGTGATGCTGTAGGATTTCAGGGTTTGCCTGTTCACACTCATATTGAATAATATCTTCTCCAGGGTGATATTTTTTGTTTCCTTTCTTTTAGTACCAATAAGGGATGTGTTCTTTGATTTTAAAATAGGGGCAAAGCACACCACCCCTTAATAGATTTGATCTGAAAGAAAAAATTATAAAGGATTCTTTTATAGGAAGAAAAGAAATAGAGAATATCCTTAAAAACATGCATTTCAGATCAGAAGTTTGGTTTTCAAATAGAAATAAGGACTTTCTCGCACGGCAATAAGAAAGGGAACTTGTAGTTCTACCTATGATTTTCCACTATTATCCAAGTAATTTTTTATATCCACTTAAAGAAAAGTAATTTATTTAAATGGTTATGTTTCAAGGTCATATTTAATTCCGGATGTCATTAAATAACCCACAACTGGCTAGACTCTTTCTTTTATCATATAGTGTAAATATTTATACCTACCTACGTTTGAAATATTTTATTACTTACTTTTTAACACACTTTTATAAGAAAAATACATTTTGTAGGTATAGGTACGAATTGTGTCGAAATACATTTACCTATTATCTACCTATTTACCATTCACAGCAGAAAACTTAAAATTAAAACATACATTTTTCTAACTTTCTATCAATTATAAGGATAAAAACTCAAACTCATAAAATTTTCAATCTAAAACCGCTATAAATATTAAGGTTAAGCAGCTACTAAAGCAAGTTCCGATGCAACTTTTGTATGCACCGATTTTGAATGTTGACTAAATCAAATTTCTGTGGAAATATAATAAGGAAATCTATCTGGCTAAAACGAATAACGTTTATAGATTCTTAACGTCTTGTCGCGTCGTCGTTAAAATTTATTATTATAATTTTTTTTTTTTTGAATCCAAAAAAAATATTTCTCGAAAATGTTGGTACTATTTTTAATCTGTAGAACATCCTGTATACAAATTTTGATCGAAATCTATTGAGCCGTTAATGAGATAGTAGAAAATAAAAAAATCAGTTCTACGGCTGATAACGTTAATAATATTTTATATTAACTAAATTAAAATCAAAATGTAGCAGTGATTTTTTTTTATCAAAATCATTAGACCCGTTTTTGAAATAATTAAGATTTACTAGTTTAGGTACAAGAAATTATATGACTGGTAATATTATTTTCTAACTTTAACTTTTAAGTTTTATTTTATTTCGTTTTTGATTTTGTATCTTACTGCTAAAGTAAGATACAAAATCTTATACATTAGCTTAAATCTACAAGATTGATGTTGAAGAAAGGAAGACTACGTGGTAGACACTGTTTAGTTTTGATTTTAGTTTTCAATAAATAAAATAAGTTATTTCAGAACTTCTTAGGCGAATATTTGACCAGTGGTTGGCCATTCTTTGCCGAAGGAGTTTTTTGTTGGTGCCGTAGTAGTAAACATTGCAGGATTCATCCGTTTTCCCTTGGAAATTTATTTTATAAACTACGTCTGAACGGCGATGTTTGTCGTCCTTCGTCTTCAGGTTGGTGAATAGGGATGCAACAGTCTGGTTCGACCTGTATGCCAAGAGATTTTGGGCACATAAACGACACTCTTATAAACACATCTCCTCTCTTCCAACTTATTTTCTGAACGAAGTTCAAGTTCCTTATAACTTCGGTCGGAAAGCTGTTGTCTAAGAGTATATGCGTAACTCTTTCTTCGTTGCATAAAAACCAACTTGGTCAAAACTTATATATGTATAAAAATAATATAAATAATATATAATTTTCTTTTCACGTTGTTGTGCACGATGAACTCCAAAACTATCTAACCGATTTATCGATTCAAAATAGCTTTTAACGGCCTTTAGTCCAACAAAAATTGGCGTTTCGTCCCGGTGATCTCACATGGACTCATCAGTTGACTAGTGAGGACCTTTGTCAATACGCAATTTTTGCCTAGTTCAGTTCATCTTACATAGATTTCGTGAAGAACATCACCGATTTATCTACATGTTTTTTTTTTTTTGAAATGTTTATTTTGTGCCTAAGATAGGATAGTTTTTAATATTTACTACTTAAAAATACCTGTACCTCCCAAGTACCGTCGTCACAGCTATTAGATGCAAAACTGTTTTACTGCAGCTCCAAACAAGTGAAATCGAAAGCTATGGCGCAAATTTTTAAACAACCCAAGGGCTTAACATTTTACTAGTTAGCAATTTCCTAAGTGCTTATTGATTGAATAACTATTTCAAAATTTTTAAATCTTTTCCAAACTAGTAAATTGCTAATTAACAGAAAGCTGAGCATTTGTAGGGTTTGAATTTTGATGAACACAATTATTGTTGTTATGTCTTGTAAATTAATTATATGTTGATGAAAACCCAACATGTGCTCTAAAAAGGTATTAGTTATTTCTATTTTCATCATTTTAACTTCATTATTTACAAAAAAAAAACAAAAACAAATTGTGCACCAGCAGGACTCGAACCTGGGCACCCCGCGTGCAAGGCTGATATACTATTAGATTCCATAATGGATTTAGCAAATTGCTAAAAGTTAAAGTCATTCCGTGATTTTAACTTTAGTAAAATGCTAAAATCGTTTAAAATTACCTCAATCATCTTTTTAGCTTAGTAAATTGCTAAAAGTGTCTTTAACATTTTACTAAATCGTTTAAAATTTTGAGACTATGGCTTCATAAGGTATAATTTCACAGCACAATGTATTTTTATTTTAATTCATGTTCTATAGTGAAGTTTAACAGCACTGTCAGCTCATTCAACGTTTAAACTTGCAATTTAGTAAAATATTAAAGCCACTTTTAGCAATTTATTAAGCTAAAAAGAAGATTTAGCTAATTTAAAACGATTTTAACATATTTTGCTAATTGAAATATTTTGTGACCTTTTGTCCAAAAGGCGATTCGCCCGGGCACAATAAATGGGCTCATCAGTTAGATGCTATCGTACCCTTCTAAGACACATGATAGGCCAGACCACGGGCATATACTACATACATATTTCTAGGTGCATGAATTTGACCAAATTCCCCTAGAAAAATCTAATTTGCAGAAAGTTTATGCTACAAAATTCTATTAGAGTCGGTATTCGTCGACCAAAAATATTGCGTCTTAGAAGGGTACGATAGCATCTAACTGATGAGCCCAACTATCGTGCCCGGACTAAACGCATTTTGGACTAAAGGTCACCAAATATTTCAATTGGCTTTAATCCACACAGTCCACAAAAACAAACACAAAAGCACTTCTGACCGTCATGGAATGATTAAATTTGGTTCAGGGGTGGGGCTCAAAGCGCAAGTAAAGGTAACATTTTAAAAGTTGGGATCTTACATTCAGGAGCGTGGGAACCGAGCATTTGTATAGAATTGATACCAATTATAAGAAGAACATCTGATTGTCGTAGAATGATGAAATTTGGTAGAACGGTAAGGCTAGAAGTGAAAGGAAATGTAATATTTTAAAATTTGAGATTTTTCATTCAGAGGGCGTGGCATCCGCCTATTTTCATAAAATTGTTATAAATTATTCGTTTAAAAATGAAATTTGGTACAGCGGTAGGGCTCAAAGTGCAATCAAAGGCAAAATTTTAAAATTTGAGATTTACATTCAGGGGCGTGGCAACCTCACATTTGCATAGAATTGATACCAATTAAAAGAAAAACATCTGATTATCGTAGGACGATGAAATTTGGTACACCGGTAGGGCTTAAAGCGCAGGTAACCGAAAAATTTTAAAATTTAAGATTTTTTATTCAGGGGACGTGGTATCCACCCATTTTCATAGAATCGATATAAATTATTTTGATCACTTCTGACCGCCGTGGAACGATGAAATTTGGTACTGCGGTAGGGCTTAAAGCGCAAGCAAAGGCCACATTTTAAAATTTGGGATTCTACATTCAGGGGCGTGGCAACCGCCCATTTGAATATAATCGATATCAACCATGTAAAGAACTACTTATTGTCGTAGAATGATGAAATTTGGTACAGCGATAGGATATCGATAAACACCCATTTGCAGAGAATTAATATTAAATATGTTGAGAGCACTTCCGGATTATATTTGTTAGAGCAGTCAGCTTTACAAAGAAAAAGTTGAAATTATGAAATTTTTCATGCAGGGGCGTTTCATCCACGCACAACTTATCAATTATTACCGTTTCAATAGATCACTTCACAAAAGCATAAATTTAAAACTTACGTTACCTTATGAGGCATTCATTGGGCGTTTATCCCACCCGCCTTTCCTGATAAGAAGAATCTTTGCAAAAAAGTAGTGAAATCACACCAAAAACATACATTTTAAAAAAGTAGCCAAGTTCTTCTATATACAAAAACCTTTGCGTAACAAGTCAGCCGTGAAAAGAAGTGAGATCTAAAAGTACGCCAAGTTCTAAGTTTATTAATGTCAAATATCAAATATTTTAAGTAGAGTAATATGGAAGCCTAGGTATGTATGTACATATTTATGTATATATTATACATATGTATAATAATGAAAGTGAATGGTGTATAGGTGGGTAAAAATCGTGTTTTAAACTGATAAAAAGTGCTAAAACGATCACTTCAATCAGTTTCTTGAAAAAACAAAGAACGCCATTGGATGCCACGGATCAACGAAAATTTTATAAAAAATTATCTCGAAAATTGTGAGACGGATTTGATGAAATCCGGTTTTACATTTTTCGTTTTTCGAAAACAAACTTCTTTTGAAACTTTGGTATGCAGTTTTGTAGAGTTTATTAATATACATATGACTATAAAATTTAAAATAATTTTTTTTGATTAGTTTTAAAAAAAATTGATTAAAAAAAAAAATAAAAAATTAATTTTAATTATATAAAAAATGTTATTTATAATCTTAATATGCAGAATTAGTTTGGCTACCTAGATCTTTCCAGATATAAGATTTAACGGAAATCCAATTAACAGTTACCGAGAAAGGTAGACATTTAAAAAACCGTTATATGAAAAGTACCGTTAATAGACTTTTCCCGTAAACTTGATTCATATCAAATGATAGACTAACAAAAAAATTCTTAAAATTTTTTATCAAAATCGTTGGAGCAGTTTTCGAGAAAAATAAGATTTGCCTTCAAGGTCATATGTCAGGTACCGTTATTTTTAGGCCTAAAAATAAAATTTCAATTTCCCCTCTGAGGAATGCCAAAATGATCACAAATACTAAAATCGCTCAAGCCGCTTACGCTGTAGCTCGTTATAGATACAGACTGACAGACTGACACACGACTGACAGACTGACAGACTAACAGACTGACAGACTGACAGACTGACAGACTGACAGACTGACAGACTGACAGACTGACAGACTGACAGACTGACAGACTGACAGACTGACAGACTGACAGATTGACAGACTGACAGACTGACAGACTGACAGACTGACAGACTGACAGACTGACAGACTGACAGACTGACAGACTGACAGACTGACAGACTGACAGACTGACAGACTGACAGACTGACAGACTGACAGACTGACAGACTGACAGACTGACAGACTGACAGACTGACAGACTGACAGACTGACAGACTGACAGACTGACAGACTGACAGACTGACAGACTAACAGACTGACAGACTGACAGACTGACAGACTGACAGACTGACAGACTGACAGACTGACAGACTGACAGACTGACAGACTGACAGACTGACAGACTGACAGACTGACAGACTGACAGACTGACAGACTGACAGACTGACAGACTGACAGACTGACAGACTGACAGACTGACAGACTGACAGACTGACAGACTGACAGACTGACAGACTGACAGACTGACAGACTGACAGACTGACAGACTGACAGATTGACAGACTGACAGACTGACAGACTGACAGACTGACAGACCGACAGACTGACAACCTGACAGACTGACAGACTGACAGACTGACAGACTGACAGACTGACAGACTGACAGACTGACAGACTGACAGACTGACAGACTGACAGACTGACAGACTGACAGACTGACAGACTGACAGACTGACAGACTGACAGACTGACAGACTGACAGACTGACAGACTGACAGACTGACAGACTGACAGACTGACAGACTGACAGACTAACAGACTGACAGACTGACAGACTGACAGACTGACAGACTGACAGACTGACAGACTGACAGACTGACAGACTGACAGACTGACAGACTGACAGACTGACAGACTGACAGACTGACAGACTGACAGACTGACAGACTGACAGACTGACAGACTGACAGACTGACAGACTGACAGACTGACAGACTGACAGACTGACAGACTGACAGACTGACAGACTGACAGACTGACAGACTGACAGACTGACAGACTGACAGACTGACAGACTGACAGACTGACAGACTGACAGACTGACAGACTGACAGACTGACAGACTGACAGACTGACAGACTGACAGACTGACAGACTGACAGACTGACAGACTGACAGACTGACAGACTGACAGACTGACAGACTGACAGACTGACAGACTGACAGACTGACAGACTGACATACTGACAGACTGACAGACTGACAGGCTGACAGACTGACAGACTGACAGACTGACAGACTGACAGACTGACAGACTGACAGACTGACAGACTGACAGACTGACAGACTGACAGGCTGACAGACTGAATTGCTTCAAACTTGTTATATAGAGTTTATTAGGTATTGTACAGAGGTGAAATTGATTTTTTTTTAGCTCAGAAAATAACGGTACCTGCCATATAACCAATACGTTAAAGCCTATTTTTCTCGAAACGGAAAAAATCAGTGCAGCTTTTTAGATACGACCGATCATATGATTGAAAAAAAAATTAAATGTCTAAAAACGGTAATTTCCATAGAACATTTTTTTTATTTCGACTATCTCATAAATGGCTTTACCGATTCTTTCGAAATTTCACTCGTATATAGTTTTAGGTTGCCCAATTTATACTGCGTACCAATATTTTTAATAAATATTTTGTGTATTCTTAAAAGAATTTTTAAAACTTTTTCAAAAATTATAGTTATATGTATTTGCTGAATGCCTATGAATTGGCCTTTTTGATTTAAAAAAAAAAAATCAAAAAGTTTTTTGAAAGAATTTTTTTTCTCAAAAACCGCTCCACAGATTTTTAAAATTTTTTTCTTATAAGTTCAAATTTATCCAAGAAATAAAATAGCGTATTTTTTTGAGTTCAAATTAGTTTAAGTATTTATTTAAGAATTTTGAATTATTTTTTCTTTGATTAATCCAATTTAATTTTATGTTTTTAAGTTTATATTATTAAATATTTAAGATTGTCATACCAATTTTTTTTTAGAAAAAAATTAAAGAAACTTTGTGCATACAAAAAAAAGTAAAAAAAGACTTTAAAGATATATTTAGACTTTAAATAGAAATCTTTTGCATACAATGTGATCGAACATAAGAGAAGGTTCGTGCGATCCAGTCGTGCATTTTATTTTTAACTATCAGAAAGGAGCAGGTTATAATCTCCGTGGTCTCGACTTGATTAAAGTCCCAACACATAGGCCCAACTATGTACTATGGGATACATGAGCCCTTGATACCTAAAAGTAAACTTTCAAATTGGAATTCAAACATTTTTGATTTCAATATCAGTAAAATTAAATTAAAAAATGTACTCAAAACCAGTATTCCACGCTCCTAAATATTGTTTGTTTGATATTATGTTCTTGTTTTGTATTAACGTAATATTATGTGTTTACATTTTCATTTTGTACTTCTGTAAGTTTTATTTGTAATAGAGTTTGCCTACTAACGACTAACACTGCACTAAATGATGAGCCGGTGGTATAACACAGTTTTCTGTGTTGGCAAACCATTGCATTGGTCGCAAGACGGGGTTGCTATAAGCTCTCTTCGACCAATTCTGATAGTGTGAAAAAAAAAAACAAATTAACAACATTTTTTTTAAATTCTAAAATAAAATGTCATAGAGTTGCTGGTTTACAAAAACAAATTAACAAAATTTTTTTTAAATTCTAAAATAAAATGTCATAGAGTTGCTGGTTTACTCATTACATGCTGTTTAGGCATAGCATTAACAACATACGATTGAGTAAAACTAGTATACCGATTAATATGACAACAAATAAAAAATAATGCGAATTATAAGGGTATGTCCCTTATAATTAAGACACGGAAATTTCTCCGCATTAGTTCAGCATCCATCCCTGGACAACAACCACCTCCAGTCTAAGAACATCGCGCCACACATCTTCACTATCCTTCTTTCTCTTCCTTAACCTCACGCCCGCGCTGTGTTGTAACATTTAAAAGGTGGTATAATCCCTTGAACACGTGTAGATTATATAAAAAAATAGGTATCCTGGCTATAGAGGAAGAAGAACCGAATCCATCGACACTAAAGGTATAATCAACGACTTTGCGTTAATGTAAACTCGAAGAAAAATTTGAAGCAGTTTTCTTTTGTTTATACATATGTACGTTAATTAAAAAAAAAGATTGAAACCAAATCTTACACAATTATTTTTACTTGCGATTATAGCTACTATAAGGCAAGTTATGTATTCGTAAAAAAATGTTTGTTTCTAACAATCAAACATGACATTACGATCATAGAGAACACCAAAAAAGTCTGTCTGGCTGTCCTCGAGTCTGCACCCTAAATGGTTCTGTGGATTTGCTTCAAACTGGGTACATATTGTTTTGTAATATTCACACTTTTTTTTTCATTTTTTTAGGACGACAAATAATAGTAGCTCATATACATTTTTTTGGCCAAAAACGTAAATCTTATTTTCTCAAAAACTGCTCCAACGATTTTTATAAATAAAAATCAGTTCATTAATTAAGAGAAATGGTACCTTTTGATAATTTTTGATTATTTTTTTTATTTTTGAAAAAAATTGTTATTTTTCGTACCCTAGAGAACCATTTTTTTGGTTTTCGATTTTCGGGGAAAAGGTTAATTTGATTTTTTTGAATGTTTTTACGCAGAAGCTCCTAGAAGGTTTAAACAAGTCAACATTTTTTTTTGGAAATTAATTTTTTTTTGAAAAGTCAAAATTTCGAAAACGACTAAGATTTTTTCGAAACTTCGTATTTAGTGGTTTTTTGACATTATCTTGAATGGTTAAAAAAAATCTATTTTTCTAAAATAAAAAACAACGATACCTCCCATACAAATGTTAAAAAATCGTTAAGAAAAAAATGTATTTCTAAATTAGTTTTTTTGCGTACTTATTAACGATATTTTCAATAGAACCACTTTCATGTTTTTTGACTTTCTCAACATTGATGATGCTCCCTAAAATTGTTAATAAAACAACATACTAAAATTTTCAAGAAAAAAGTTTTTCGATTTTTAAGAAACAATTACATTTTTTTCGAAAAATCGATTTTTTAAAAACCAGTCACAGATTTTTTTTGAAATTTGAATTTTTTAAGTATATTAATAATATCTTCAAAATTGCGTTTCAAATTTTCTTTTCGTACGATCCAGTTGTGCATTTTATTTCCTTAGCGTATAAGCTTTTTTTGTATAGAAATTTGTATGTATTTTTTATCCTTAAACTTATTCAATTAATGAAATTTATTTAAAATAATAATTGATTTATAAAAGTGAATTAAAAAAATCCTATTTTCCAAAAAAAAAACAACTGAATTACAAAACGAAGCTAAATCTTGTTTTCAATGAAATATGAATTAGAGTTGGGCGTTTGACTTTCTGAAAGTGATCGCATACTTGCTGGAGTTGTAGGATCCAAGGCCGTAGGCAGGATTTTAATCAGGGTGGGGGGGGGGTGATTTAACGGGAGCAATGTATAAATTTAGAAAAGCTCTAAACTTACATATATTAAAATGGCAATGACCCAGTTCTTATTTTTTTTTCACTTTTCACTAGACAAACTAATTGTTGTTTTTATGTTTTCAAACAATCTCATGAGATTTAATTGCAAAGCTTAAGCTTTCACAAAAACAAAGTAGATATTGATAATGTATCCTTATCTATCACGGACATCCTGGAATATGGGTTGGTGATATTTGATCCAAAAACATAATCCCCAAAAACAAAATCCACAAAGAGAAAATCCCCAAGTGAAAATGGAGCAAAGACCAAATCCTTAAAGATCGGTGTTCTCAATCAACTGGTTTAGAAAGAGGTGGAGGTGTTCTCCTTGCAGTAAGCTCGTTATACTCGTGCATTGAATTAGATTTACCTTCTTCTCTTTCTCCCTGTCCATATGACATAGACCAAAATAGTAAAAATAAACTTCGCAATTAAATATGTGGTAATTGTTATTGTATGTTATATTCTGCCTAAAAGCTCACTAGATATTTATAAAGTATATATACAAAATTGTGAATTCTATCTATCGAAACTTAATAAATTCGAACATGTAATTA
Source organism: Philhelius pedissequus (assembly GCA_910595825.1). Classification (NCBI taxonomy): domain Eukaryota; kingdom Metazoa; phylum Arthropoda; class Insecta; order Diptera; family Syrphidae; genus Philhelius; species Philhelius pedissequus. The sequence continues at coordinate 120,701,768 of OU343162.1, forward strand.
TTCTTGGAGATTTTAATCTGCCTAACATTGAATGGGTATTTGATCCCGAAGAACTACATCTCTTATCATTTAATGTAAACACAGATTTTGAATGTGAAATAATCGATTCTTTTGCAAGTCATGACTTAATCCAAATTAATTGTTGTAAGAATAGCTTAAATCGTGTTCTCGATCTTGTTTTTGTAGACAGAGAATTAGCTATATCTATAGATAAATCATTATGTCCTATTTTTTCCAACTATGTTCATCACAATGCTTTAGATATTTGTTTCTCTTTTTATGATTTTATTAAATCTACAAATTGTACCAAATTGAAATTTAATTACAAAAAAGCTAATTTCGAAGGCATAGCGAGTTATATGTTGAGTATTCCGTGGCATGAGCATTTTTGCTCTCTCGATTTATTAAATTTTTATAATTTTTTTATTGATAATCTGAGAATAGCAATTGATATGCATGTTCAAAAAGTCAGAATTAAAACAAATTCCAAGCCTCCTTGGTTCAATAAAAGGCTTAGTAACTTAAACAACAGGAAAAACAAAGCTTATAAACGTCTACGCGTAGCAGAAAATGATGACAATTTTAAAAGTACTTATAATCGGTTGGAACGAGATTTCGATGTTCTAAACAAATTTTTGTTTCAAAGTTATATTTTATCAGTTGAATCTAATCTAAAAAAAATAGTAAATCCTTTTGGTCTTATATCAAAAACAAAAAAAATCTTGTGGCATTCCAAGCTGTATGAATTACCTTGGTTCAACATTTTCTGATCTATCAAGTATTTGTGATTCCTTCGCAAACTATTTTGAATCTAATTACACTAAACGTAATGTAAATTCATCCTGGACAGCTGAATATTTATCTCATGAATGTAATGTAAATATCGGTTATTTAGAGTTAAATATTTCAGAAATTGAAGGTCTCTTGAGTTTAAATGATGACAGCAATCCCGGTCCACATGAAATCCCACCGATTGTTCTTAAAAAATGTGCTGCTTCTCTTTCTGAACCGCTTTTCTTTATTTTTAAGAGCTCTCTCGAGAACGGTGAATTTCTTCCTGTATGGAAGAAATCATTCTTAAACCAAATTCACAAATCTGGGTCTAAACATCAAATATCCAACTACCGTCCGATTTGTAAATTGTCATGTATACCAAAACTCTTCGAGAAATTGATATATGAAAAACTGACATTTTTAGTTAAAGAATACATTTCAACGCTTCAACATGGTTTTGTTGCGGGAAGATCAACAACCACCAATCTATCTATCTTTACCAATTTCCTTTTAAATAATCTCGAAAATATATTATACCGATTTTGCAAAGGCATTTGACAGAGTAAGTCATTTTATTTTAATAAAAAAGTTGAAAAAGTTTGGTTTTCATTCAAATCCCTTGAAATGGTTGGAATCATATCTCACGGGTCAAATTCAATTTGTTTGCATTGACGAAGTTATCTCGCAACCAGTTTTGGTTTCATCTGGTGTGCCCCAAGGTAGCTATCTTGGACCCCTTCTTTTCCTAATTTCTATAAATGACTTACCTAGTATTTTTCTTAAATCTAGTCAACTTCTTTTAGCTGATTACCTAAAGTTATTTCGGTGCATACAATCTATTGGTGACTGCCATCTTTTACAAGACGATATTTTAAAATTGTCCCAGTGGTGCACGAAAAACCAATTATATCTAAATGTTTCTAAATGTCAATGTTTTTCATTTTGTCGCAACTTTTCTGAAATTACTTTTGATTATATAATTGATAACCAAGTTCTCGAAAGAGTTAGGGAGAAGAAAGATCTTGGTGTAATTTTTGACCCCAAGCTGAACTTTTCGAAACACATTGAATTTAGTGTATCCAAAGCAAATTCCATGCTAGGTTTTATTAAACGTAAGGAATTCACAGACCCTTTTGCGCTTAAATCGCTTTATACGTCTTACGTAAGACCAATCTTGGAATACTGCTGTGTAATTTGGAACCCTTGTTATAACAGCCATTCTAAGAGAATTGAAATTGTCCAAAAAAAGCTTATACGGTTTACTATTCAGAAATTTGGCTGGAACATCGATACTCCATCGTATAATATTAGATGTCAACTTTTAGGAATTCAATCACTTGAAAACAGACGCAAAATTTATTCTGTGATGTTTATTAGTGATATTTTATCTTATCATATCAAATGCCCTTATCTGTTGTCTTTAATCAACTTATATGCTCCATCACGTCAGCTTCGAGTACGTTGTTTGTTTCGAGAAGATGAACACAGAATTAACTATGCGAAAAATGAACCAATAACTCGTTGTATCAAAGAAACACACCTCATATTAAATCTTGTTGATTTTGATTTTCAATTAAGTAGATCTTCTTTGAGAAATAATTTATTAATGCATTTTCATTTTAATTGATTATTAAATTTAGATTATGATTTAAAAAAACAATTTTTGTTTATCATACTTTTAATTATAGGTATTTTAAGTATTTATATTTAAGTTAAGAATTATTTAATAAAATGTACACATATATTTATATTTATCTAGTAATCTAATTGTAGATTTTAAATCTCATATTGATGAAATAAATAAATAAATAAATAAGAAGAAATCTCCGAAAAAATCCCCAAATAAGCAGTGTAATCAACTGATTCACTACATGCACTGCTTGTGTGAAGTTTACTAACATTTGTTACTTAAATGTAATAATTATATAATGATCATCCTTCTTTTTTGATAAAATGAAAACAGTGCTTTCAAATACGCTTTACTCTTATCAAACAAACAAAAAACCTGATTTCGAAATAAAAAAAAACAGTTTATCATAAAATATAGCAAAATATAAAAACTGCCAATTATAGAAAAACAAAAACATTTTTTTGATATTAATCAGGGAATAGACGATAAAGGCAAGGTGTATGATATCCACTTCAAAAAATTTATTTTACTTACTGAATTAATATGTATCAAATAATAACTAATTATTAACTGAATCGCCCTAAGCCAAGAAATTATATTGGGGATTATTTGATATTCTGGAGATTTTGGCAACGGAAAGTATATTTTGGATTTTGTCCATAGGGCTTCTTTCCCCTTAAGGACTTCATCTTGTTGGATATAATTTTTTGGGGATTTCTTCGATGGGGATTTTGTTTTTTGGGGAATTCAGGTGGCTCCCTGCAATATGCATCACTCTTGACCAATATGTTTATTTGTTTTAATTTACAAAACAAAACATTTTAAACAGAAACGCTACCATTTTATTATAAATTCGATCATACATCTCAAAATTAAATAAACAGTATGTAATTTTCTACAACATAAACAACAAATAAAAGGTTTACCAATTGAGAAAAAAATGTATTTAGTTTCCTTCACCAATTACAATCAATTAAGTTGTACAAAAAATACAGTAAAATCGTCATACAATTAAATTCGTACTTCCCAGTTTGTTTTAATCATGTCAAAATCTAAAACAAACCCAATTTTGTTAATAAATAATACAAAAATTTACTTACATTAAGAAAACAATTAAAGTAAGGTCAAAAACATACACAGGCAATCTCAAGCATGTCTATTGTCCGATTCAAATAAAAATTTTCATAACAAAACATCAAATAATCCAAATATATCATAAGCTATCTCTAATTTTCTATTAAATCAAAATTACCTTTAAATCTATTGACCAACATCATCTTGACCAATAATCGGTTTAAGTGAATCTCGCTCGTGTTACAGTAATAAAAGTCTTAAGCTTTTATCGTTCGAAAAGTAAGATTCCTATTACTTCAAATACTCCTTGGTAGGACTTCCGAATTTTTTTGCTTTTATATTTACGATCAACTAACTTTCATTTTAGTTGCATTTCCCTTCATATTTTTATAAGCTAATTCCCTAATTGAAATTATATCATCATACTCTGGCTCTTAAACTAATTGAGCAAATAAAAGTCCAACTTGTGGAGTCCTGCCACGTTACGAACCGACTCTTTAGAGTACGGTAAGACCAAAATTACTCGGAACTAAAAAAAATTGAAGCCGGTGTACCACAAGGAAGTGTCCGAGGACCAACCCTGTATCTGTTATATACAAGGGATATTCCAGTGGACATCAACGCTATCATGGCCACCTTTGCTGACGATACGGCAATATTGGTGCCAGATAAATCCGTTACGAAGGCTACACTAAAATTGCAAAATGCTGTCGATAAAGTTAGTGATTGGTCGCAGAAATGGCTTATCAAATTAAACGAAACAAAATCGACGCATATAAACTTTGATAACAAAAACATAAACAATGATCCAATATTTATAAGCAATACAGCAGTACCTTATTTCAATACCGCCAAATACCTTGGAATGATTTTGGGTGCAAAGCTTAAATGGAAAGAGCACAACAAAATGAAAGAGAAGAACTAAACTTGAAGTACAGAAAAATGCACTGGTTACTAGGAAAGAACTCTGACATATCTATCTAGCACAAACTAATGTTATATAAGCAAGTACTGAAAACAGTTTGGACATATGGCATCCAACTATGGGGCTGTACAAAGAAATTTTTTTTCAATTTCAATTTCAATTTATTTTTCTTCTTCTCTTACAGTTATATAAAATAAAAAATATAATAAATAATTTAAAATAACTAAAAATTTAACAATAATAGTATTTACAATATAAACATTTTTTTTTTTTTTATTTTTTTTTTTAAGTGTTTTTCACTTGAAAATAAATAAGAAAAAGTAAAGGCACGATCTGATGTCTGACGACAAGTGTCGAAAGTACCAAAGAAATATTTATTCAGTAATACTAAATAGTTATTTAATCAACAAGTGTTGTGGGGTAGGATGTCGAGAAAATAATATCTTAATTTTTTTTTTTTTTTGTAAGTGGATGAAATGATTCAAATTACTTTAAGTTTAAACCAATATTTTGATAATGTTAAATACTGTATCAAAATCGAAATTAAAAAGCCATTTTTTAATTGTTTTATTGAATAAATGAGTTGATCGAATACTACGTAATTCCGGGGGTAATGCGTTGAATAGTCTAGGTGCTACTGAGGTGTAAAAGTTAAGAAAGCTATGAGTATTGTGCACAGGAATGATAGCAAGATTCCTATCTCTACTCCGTAACGTGTAAGCTGGAGTATTGTGGCTTACAAGATAACCACTTCTACAGAAAAAAATGTTTAATACTTTATAAAAATAGAGGTGTTTAACAGGGATAATACCAGAGCCGACAAACAACGAAAAACTGTGTTCAAATCTCTTCTTCTTCTTCCAGATGGTCCTTAGAATATGCTTTTGAGTAACTAACAAAGGTTGTATATAGTTTTTGTAAGTACCACCCCAACATACTATTCCATATTGTAATTTTGATTGAACTAGTCCATAATAAATGGTCTCCATAAGTTCCTTGCAACAAAGGTTTCTCAAGTGAAACATGACATAAGTGGTTGACAACAAATATTTTTTGAAAGCTACGGTGTACACTTTCCAGTTAATTTTATTATCAATTATCAGACCAATGTATTTATATTCAGCTACAGTTTCGATACGAAAACATTTAGGAGAACAAACAACATCTACTACATTTGTTGGGACACTATTAGAGACGCAACAAGATAAGCTACTTAGTGAGAATTTTCTACAGTCTATGCTGTGCTGAGTAAGAAGTGGAGGATTCATATCTAAAGCAGTCAAATTGAAAAACATAACTCTTGTTTTTTCACTAATAACAAGCTTATGAATGCCAAACCAATGTCTGAATAACTCCAAGTCGAAATTGATATCCGAAATCAAATCTAACATTGTGGGACTAGAATAAACACAAGCTATGTCATCAGCAAAGCCACTTACTTTTCCTTTTAAGTTAAGACTAAATACACTATTGATATATATAAGGAACAAAATTGGACCTAACACTGAGCCTTGAGGAACTCCTATATTAATACTTCTGGTTTCGCTGAAATGACTACCTATCTTAACCTTTTGCTTCCTGTTTTTAAGGTAGGAAGAAAACCAATCTAGCATAAAACCTCTGAAGCCAGCTTTTTCTAATTTTCTCAATAATATGGCATGATCTACTGTATCAAATGCTTTCTTAATATCAATATATAGAGTAGCAGTGTACTTTTTCTGATCAATACTTTCGTAGATATGACAACAGTGTGCTAAAAGTGCATCTTCATTTGATTTACCAGCTCTAAATCCATACTGATTTGGGCTGAAAAAATTTATTTTTTCAAGATAACTGACTAATCTACACTTGATGATTTTTTCGAAAATTTTTGAGAATACTGGTAATAGAGATATAGGCCTATAGTTATTTATACATTTTTTATCACCTTTCTTAAATATATTAATTACTTCAGCTACTTTCAAACTTTGTGGGAATTCACCTTGAACAATACTTTTGTTAAATAAATGAGTTAAAATGTCAACCACATTATGGCCAACTTTTTTGACAAAGTTGTTGGAATAACTATTTGACGTAGTAGAAAACGAATTATCCAAAGCTTGAATAACTTTATAGACCTCAAACGAAGATATCGTGGTAAAGAAAAAACTATTTGATTGAAAACTTTCATTAAAACAATTTTCTGGAGAAATAACAGAAAAGTGATTTATACCTGCATCAGAAATAGTATTTAAGGCCATTTGAATAAAATACTAAATATTAAAGCCATTTATATAAATATTTAGCCATTTCAGAATGATCAACAATGGTCATAGTTCCAAAAGTAAGATTTGAAGGAAAATCGAAAGTTGTTTTTTTATTGAATAATTCATTGACTATTGACCATTCTTTTTTTAAATCTCCTTTGGCTTTATGGAACTTGTCCATATAAAAATTTTCCTTGCAAATTGGAATTTCACGACGAATCTCTTTACATAGAACTTTAAAGTTTTCACGGAATAAAACGTTATTTGGGTGTTTCTTACACTTAAGCCTCAATTGATTTTTTAAATGGATTTTGTCTAATAAATAATTCGACATCCATGGCTTGAGTTTTTTAAATTTTTCTTTACTGCTTGCAAATACTTTTCAACTTTGATCGACATAACCTTTTAAAACTAAAACAAAATTGTCAAAAGCTATTGAGGGTTCATGATCGGAATAGACTCTTGCCCAGTTTTCAAAAACCAAATGAGAGTTAAGCAGTTCAAAATTAGTTTTGGTAGTTTGTTTGTGGAGAACCTGTTTTCTCATTACAATTTGACTATTTTCTTTAAAATTCAAACATAAACACGTCATACAATGATCTAAAATTTTAAAATCAGATATTGTACTAGTTTGGCTAAAGTTAGTTTTCAAATCAATTCTAGCCAATATATGATCAATACACGTGTTGGATGTTGCAGTTATTCTTGTTGGTTCATTAATACAAGACTTAAGACCATAGGCTGAGAATAAAGACTTGTATTTCTCAACCACTAAAGCATCAGATAACAAATCTATATTTATATCACCAACTATAAACAAGTGTTTAGAATTGTTGTTGATCAGTAATGAATTGAGCTCCTCAATAAAGACCTCTTCATTAACATTATGAAATCTATAAAAACACATACATACAATTTTCACAGTATTCAAGACTACAGAAATCTCAAGCATATCAGAGCTTTTAAGATTCATGCTAACAAAATCACAATTTAAACTTTCATTAATAAAAACAGCAGTACCACCTGACGCATAGTTGTTATTACAGTTTGCATACAAATTATAACCGGGAATCTTAAAAAAATCCTTTTCATGCTCATATATCCAAATTTCAGTCAAAAAAATTATTTTAGGCTTATTAACAAAAGACTCTAAATGAGTCAAAAACATATCAAAATTTTTTCGAAGGCTTCTAATATTTTGTTGGACAATAAAAAAACTATTTTTGTAATCATCAGAATGAAAAACACTTTTACAAATTTCTCTATCAAAAAAACTAAAAGGAGTAACCAATGACGCATCATTTAAATCTGTTAAATACAAATTGGCCATAACTAAATGATTTTATCAAGATCATCAAACGATGAAATGCGATACGTGGATACTCCTTCTTGCTTTTTCATTAAAATTACTCCGTTTTTTATCCAAAGATATTGATATTTTTTTTCATTTTTTAATTGTTTGGCTTTGTTAAACAAAATTCTATTAAAAGTTGTTAGGCTTTCATTTATAAAAATAGGTTTTTTTCCATAATTATTACCAAATAAACTCGAGTTAACTTGTTTCTTTTTCTTATTAAATATTAGTTTTTTCTTACATTCCGCTGATTTGAATTTAACGCAAACGATATCCATTGGTTTTGTTGTTGTATTTGAATCATCCATGTTGTTGTTGCTATTTTTTGCAGGCATCTTTCTTTTTATTGTTTTTACATAACAATGTTTGATGTCATCAGCTGTGATGCTTTCATCGAAATCTCTTAGCAGCTTCAGTGTCGCGGGCAATGCATTGTCTTTGTTTACAATCGGCATGCCTACAATATCAATGCATTTATGCAGTGTTTGTTGTTGCATAAAATTGACTCTGTGCTGAAGCATATCAATCTTCGTTTGTAAACTGCGTTTATCTTCTTCAAGTGTGCAAATGAGAGACAAAACATTGCGGTTGATCTCCTTCAAAGAAATTATTTCTTTATTTAAAGACAAAATCTCTTTATGCACAACTTCGAGTGTGATATGATTATTGTTGCTGTTATCAGTGGACACAAGAACAGCTTGATGCGATTGAGTTGCTGGTATAACGGAAGGCGATGGCTGAAGAGGAGAAGAATTTGGTTGCTGTTGATCTTGTTGTTGTTCATTGCATGTAAATTGTTTAGATGATTGCTCTGATGATACTGCGGGTGTCGGAGGTGGTGATGATGGTGGAGGTGGTGACGGTTGTGTTGGTGGCTGCGGTGTTGATGATGTTTGATACAGAGGGGTATTCTTAGTTTGTTGCTGTTTTTTGGTTTGCATACCAATAGAAGAAGCAGATTCAGGTGTTGTATGAAGGTTCTTCACTGGTGTTGGGGAGAATCGTAGTGAGTCTCGTCTTTGTTTAGTGCACAATGGATAGCGATATTCTAAATGGTTTTTCTTCATATAGTCTTTATCACTAGGTTTTAAATTTACACATTTCAAATGAAGGTGACTATTACAATGAATACATTGAATTTTCGGAATATTGCGCTCTACTTTTACTTTACATATGCAAGACATTTTAATATGTTAAACAAGGAAAGAAAAATTCTCGACACGAGTGTACCCCACAACGTAACGATGAGAACTGAGAAAACAAATGCTGAACCCATCCAAAAATTCCAAAGCAAGGTCCTTCGTGGAATAATAAATGCCCCTTGGTTTATAAGAAATATGGATCTACATCGTCACCTTCAAATTGAAATGGTTACAGAAATGGTTAAGAAACACGCTTTATCACACAACCAGCGACTGCAAAGTCATACCAACTCCGAAATGGAGACCGTCTTGAATGTACGAAACAATGTTCGGAGGTCAAGCTATGTGAAAGTGTAATAACTTTAAACTTCCCCCAATGCGATTTACATATAAATTAAGAAAGTAAAATCATTTGTCGATCTTTCATAGATTGGTCCTGATTTCACCGGTGGTTTTAGTGCGGTAAGAGTCCCACACTACTCGGTACCGATTCTTACCGAGTGTCTTTTAAAGAATTCCATCGGATAAAAAAAAAACAATTCGCATCATCTGATGTTCGATTCCATATGATATGCACATTGCACACTTTCTTCAGCTCATCACTTGACTTGTAAAATTTGTTCCATTGCCACTGTTATTTTTAATAGGTACTCCAAATAAGGTTATAAAATCAATGTATACCTATACATTGGAAAGTCTTTAATGTTTTTAGTGGACGCAAAATTATAAATTTGCTAAATGCATCAAAGATTATAAGTACATAACGATCAAATCCTGATTTTTCACCAAATGGACCTATACAGTCAATTTGTATTGATTTTATGAAAAGGCATCGGTTGCTTATCAATAGGATGCAACCAGATGGTCTCTTGGCTATTAAACAGATCACGCATGAATCCAAAATTTTACGGCCAAAAAATGTCCCCAAATTTTGAAAAAGTTTTTTTTTCGCAATTTAAATTAAATCATATAATAACTTCGAAAATGTTTAAATGCATAAACGACAGCAAATATTTCCAACTCATAACTGTGGTATTTGGTTTCGTAAGGCTTAGTAGCTTTACTGAAATATGCTACCCCCTGTTATTTGTCCTTAATGCGATGAACAAGCTCCTCTATACAACTTAGGGCACACAGGCTATTCTGTTGATAAATCGTAAGGACAGGTCTCAGAGGTAAATGGTTGACAAATGACAACGTATGATCTAGCTCCTCAGATTCTGATGTCGGGTGGATTAGTGGTGTCCTTAAAACACAATTAGGTACTTAACTAAGCTATGCCAAATCAATGAACATTTTTGCTTTTACAAATAAAATTTCAAATTAAATCATTAGTTTTAGTTTTTTTTTGTTTTAAAAATAATTTTTTTTCATAAAAATGCATTTAGCCGCGTTTTATTATGCTCAATGACCCATATAGTTCACCCCGTGAAAATAAAACCATCTGGGTTATGAACATTTCTAACTTTGTATGGTTGGCAGCTTTAGCTTTTGACATTTAATTTATTTGTGTACATTAAATAATTTGTCCACTGCGATGCTCTGAAGTTGTCCTTCCTTGTTTTATTTTAGTTAAATAAATTTAAAATAATAAGCTATAATAAATAAATAAAGGAAAGGAACAATACTAAATCGTAAGCTCTACCCCGGTGAGTCCCCTTTCACACAGGGAAACCAGTTGCTGGAGATTTTTTTGACGTTTTTCTTTAATTGCCTTGTAGCTTTCACACGAAGAAACTGGCACCAAGAAACTGAGGTGGAAACTAGGAAGATTTTGTTGGGCTAATTGGAATGCAAAGCAAATCGTCAAAAAAAATCTCTTCAAATCGTTGACCGCGGAGATTTTTTTCATCCCATTCATAAATAGAATATGATTTCAGAAATCAATTAAGGCTCCCCCATACTATATCGAAACTTTCGGCTTCAAACACACTAACCCAGTAGGAAATTTACTCCTCAAATTAAAAATGCCTTGGTGAAATCCTATATGACAGCGGTCATATAGTTAGAAGAGATTATCATTGATTTCACTCATCAAACGTAATGCAGTCGGTCACCAGTTTACCATTTAAGTAGTGCTTAGCTCAAGTAAAAGTAATAGACAAGAACAAAAAAAAATCTTTAATGAATACACAATCCTTGTCATATGCATGAATTCAATGCAAAACCGGATTTTTGACCTGCTAAAAAAAATAAATTATGCTAAAATGAAACCTTTTTTTTAAGGTTCGTCCCTCGATCGGTTCGCGCTACTACCAACTGTTTTTTGTCTCATCTTTAATTTGCCTAAAAAAAATATTATAACCCTAGGCCTCGACTTGAAAGAAATGATTGCAAGACATGTGTCATGTAGTCCATATTTCTTGTGGAAGCCCCTTATGTCTGGATTTTTTTTTATTTTTAGACATGAGGATCTGTTACCCCGTTTATATGAGTGAATTGAGGAATCGAATCGAATTGAATTGAGATTTCGATTCAGGTATATGGCCTCGTGGTATCGGAAAATTGAATTAAAATGGAATCGAAGTGACAATTTGAGCTTACAGAATAAACAACAAAAACATGCAACCGAAAAAAATACAAAGAAAACGGAAACCCACTGAACACAAAAAAACACTATTGGTGCACACACACACCCAGAATCAGATGTGAATTCGATTCTTCAATTCCTCGATTCAGGTATATAAATACATTTTCAATTCGATTCAGCTCTTCTAGTGGGATCGGATCGAGTAATCCTATTTTAATCCGATTCAAGTATACAAAGCCCTAAATCCTGATTCAATACCGATTCAATTCTCCATATAAACGTAGTATGTATTTATTTCTTGTCTTCTCAGAAGAAATAAACGGAGAAATAAAATTTGACGTTTCATGACATCCCACATTAATCGTGCACAAATTTCTCACAAAACATTGAATCTTGTTCATAGTTCGCTTATTTTCATGTAAAATTTTAATAATTCATTAAAAAAAAAAACAGATTATATTCTATTATTCTAAAGTACATAAAGCGCTTAGGGCTTCTTGGAGAAGAATGAAATTTCACGATTTATCTTTGCCCACATAGCAAAGAAATCTAAGTTTTTAGTAGTAGTGACTGCAACAATAGCCGAATAAATATTTCTAATGAAGTCGCGGTCTAAGGAACACACTATCGTGTTTTTGTTTTTGTAGTTTTTTTGCAAAATTTTCATTTGCAAATTTATTCTCAATGTGTATTTTTGCGTCACAGGGCCCCGAAGAAAGTCAACAATTGTGTGGATGCAACAACCAACAAGATGTTTTTTTTTTTTTTTGTTATCTGTCAAACGAGGTGCAGAAAAACGGAAAAAGTGAAACAATGTCTAGCGTCACGACACGCGGCCGCGGCTCCATTGTATTCACTCAACCGAGTTTCTATGCATTAGGAGCGTTTTTTTGCAATCCCCGGGGGAATTGGTTGAAAAAAACGACCAAGTCGCTTAGTGAAATACTTGGCAGCAGTATTAATTTGCAAGATGATATTTGAAGAACAGCTGTAATGCAAGAAAAAACAAACATCACTGTTTGCCTCATCCTTCTAAAAATCATCGGGTTGATTTATTTTGTGTAATTTCGATATATTTATTAAATTTAAACTACTTTTCTATTAAAATAACATAAAAAGAACCAAGTTAATTAGTATTTATACAAGAAAATGTGAATCAAGTAATTTGAAAATTGAAATCAAGTATTTTGGAAATTGATTTCAGCCGATGTGATTTTCTTTTAATTTTAATTTTCACAAATACAGTGGTACATAGAATTCAGCTACTAGAAAACTACCCCATTCGTCGCGTCACTGGTGACATGATATTAGTGAACGAGTTGCTTGATCGGGACGGGACGCTCAGTTCCTATGTCATTAGGAATATACATAGGTCTGAGCAAGAGCGGACGACGATCAAGAAGATTGAAGTATGCCTAGGATGTAGCAGAGAATCTGTATTGGGTTGCTCCCGTGTACAACAAAACGCAGCCGAAAACAATTTTCTCAGAGAAACCTTTGTTTTGTAGTTCATTCAATTCTTGTTAATAGAACGAATATCAACTTCAGGAAATACTTTTTTATTTAATAATAATTTCACAGTCAAGTTTTAATATACATATAATAAAATTCAACGCAAAAATGAAAATCGCTGTAGAAGGTTGTGCTCAGGGCGAGGCGGAAAAAAATCTACGACACCATAGAAGCAATACAAAACCGGAAAATGTTAAAATTGATTTGGTGTTGTGTTGCGGAATGTATATTAAAAGGCAGGTTAGGTTAGGTTGGCATGGTCGTCAGGAAAACAACTGACACACTTAGACCAAAAGCTCAACCAAACCAAAAAAAATTGATAATTATTTGACATGTCAAAATGTCAGTTTTGAAGTTTCTATACATTTTATCGATAACTTAGTGAAAAAGTTTTTGGTAGCACAGTTTTTATCCTCTCCAATAGCTAAGCCCCGAGAATTCTCTGGGCTTAAGCTAAGCACCCCCGGGGATTAGTTGTTGTTGGATTTAGTATGCAAATTGTTAATCCTACTCATCGTTTTTTTCGTCTAATTTCCCCGGGGCTTAGAAAAAAACACGCTATTAGGTGCGTTTTTTTGCAATCCTCGGGGGAATTGGTTGAAAAAAAACGACCAAGGCGCTTAGTGAAATACTTGGCAGCACTATTAATTTGCAAGATGACATTTGAAGAACAGCTGTAATGCAAGAAAAAAAAAACAAACATCACTGTTTGCCTCATCCTCATCCTTCTAAAAATCATCGGGTTGATTTGTTTTGTGTAATTTCGATATATTTATTGAATTTAAACTACTTTTCTATTAAAATAACATAAAAAGAACCAAGTTAATTATTATTTATACATGAAAATGTGAATCAAGTATTTTGGAAATTGTTTTTAGACGATGTGATTTTGTTTTAATTTTAATTTTCACAAATACAGTGGTACATAGAATTCAACTACTTGAAAACTACCCCATTCGTCGGTCACTGGTGACATGATATTAGTGGACAAGTTGCTTATTCCCGACGGGACGCTCAGTTCCTATGTCATTAGGAATATAGGTCTGAGCAAGAGCGGACGGCGATCAAGAAGATTGAAGTATGCCTAGGATGTAGCAGAGAATCTGTATTGGGTTGCTCCCGTGTACAACAAAACGCAGCCGAAAATAATTTTCTCAGAGAAACCTTTGTTTTGTAGTTCATTCAATTCTTGTTAATTAAACGAATATAAACTTCAGGAAATACTTTTTTATTTAATAATAATTTCACAGTCAAGTTTTAATATACATATAATAAAAATAAACGCAAAAGTGAAAATCGCTGTAGAAGGCTGTTCTCATGGCGAATCTACGACACCATAGAGGCAATACAAAAGCGGAAAATGTTAAAATTGATTTGGTGTTGTGTTGCGGAATGTATATTAAAAGGTAGGTTAGGTTACGTTAACATGATCGTCAGGAAAACAACTGATACACTTAGAGCAAAAGCTCAACCAAACCAATAAACAAAATTGATAATTATTTGACATGTCAAAATTTCAGTTTTGAAGTTTCTATACATTTTATCGATAACTTAGTGAAAAAGATTTTGGTAGCACAGTTTTTATCCTCTCCAATAGTTAAGCCCCGAGAATTCTCTGGGTTTAAGCTAAGCACCCCCGGGAATCAGTTGTTGTTGTATTTAGTATGCAAATTGTTAATCCTACTCATCGTTTTTTTCGTCCAATTTCCCTGGGCTTAGAAAAAAACACGCCCACTTTGACAGCGCGATTTTTGAAGTGCCGCAAGATCGATCGCGTGTCCAATCTGTTCAGCCAGTTACGGGGAGCTTGAATTGTATTGCACCGCGAAATAGTATCTTTCGAAAGGTGGTGGCGGGGGTAAATAAAATCACTGAGTTATCGCTCTTTCTTCGTTGTGCTTTTCCTTATTGTTTGAGTAAAGAATAAGGACCGCGTAGAGATGATTCTCTTTTACTTGAACAAAAGTAAGTTTTACTTTCCATTTCCATTGCTAAATATAGAATTTGATGGAAGCGATTTAAATTGATTTTGTTTTCGATATGTTATTGGATTGTATTCGTGTATATTAAACTTGTAATTGTCAGATTGCATTCAATTGTACTAGTGTTAGTAAAAGAGAGGTTGATCCGCAGAAAAATACGGATCTGCAAAATTGATTCAGAATAAGAAACAAATTTTTGTTTGCCAATGGAAGGATTTAACTTGGCAAAATTGATATCTTTTACCAATGGAAAACCACATAAAAATTGCACTAGTGTAGAAGCAGACTTAAAAAATTATTAGTACTTGTTTGGTTTCAGTTTCAGTTGTTTCAACCTTTAAACCAATCGGACGAGTTTTTGCCCAGCTCCTACTCGTGACCTTTTTGTTATTAAATTATAATTTTTCCTTGTCATCATTTTCTTTCCTTCGATACGTTTCCCAACCTCTGTCGGTTCTTTGTGCAAAAAAAACAGAAACAAAATAAAAAATTATACTATTCGATTCCGTGTCAATTTCCGTCTTATCAAGGAATATTGAACTCGATAAATATCGTTGTTGTAATGCATGCAATGCTCTGACCTATGTGG
This sequence comes from Philhelius pedissequus, assembly GCA_910595825.1. NCBI lineage: Eukaryota > Metazoa > Arthropoda > Insecta > Diptera > Syrphidae > Philhelius > Philhelius pedissequus. The sequence continues at coordinate 120,717,526 of OU343162.1, forward strand.
GTCTTCGTGCATAATAAAATGCGGCTATTATTACAATAGTATTCAGTAGGTATCTAATATAATAGTGCAAGTAGAGGGGCAACTGCCAGTATTAATAGAAGTTTCTATATCTAATAAAGTATTTTATTTCTAATTCTAATGGACTTTGAGTTGAAAAAGAAAATCTTCTAGAAATAAAATAGTCAAATTCAGAAGCTTCCACTTTTTTTTAATTATTTCAAAACTTTAGGTCTCCCTCCCTCCTGTCTATGCCATTGAGACTACGTACATACATATATCTATTAACAGCGACAGTGGTTAGCTACACCAAAGGTGTTAGCTACAAAGCAAGTTCGTATGATCCAACCTATTATTACGGCCTTAACACGAAACTAGTTAACAATTTTCTATATATTCTACTAACTTTTCATAAATTTTAAAACTTTTGTTAACTCATACTCGTAGTAAAATGCTGATTGTAAATTAATAATATGGATGGAAAGCCAACATGCGCTCTAAATAAGTATTCGATGTATTTCATCATTTTAACTTCATTATTTACAAAAAAAAAGTTGTACACCAGCAGGACTCGAACCTTGGCCCCTCGGGTCCATCGGTGATAATACTATCAGCTGCCTATGGATTTAGTACGATACTAAAAAATTAAGTAGCCATTTGGGGATTTTAACTTTAGTAAAATGTTAAGAAGATAGTTCGACTAAAAATGATTAAACATTATTACTAAATCGTTTAAAATTTCGCAAGACAGTGGACAGTGGAGGGCAGAATGACTGTGTGTTTGTGTTGTATTAAAATATTTCTAAGACTGTTTTTCAAAGTAAAATTTCCCATTTGCATTTATTTTGTTGCTGCTTTAAATTTATTTTTAAAGCTTCTTGCGTTAATGTATGTTGGGCGTGTTTCTTTTCCAAAATTAATCAACATCAGTACGTAGATAAAAAATTCACGCACGCACGCCATAGCATACACAGACATAGATTTAGGTAGTTTTTCGTCTTGATTTCCATATAGGTAGTTTGTTGGAAAAGTCATTTTAATTTCGTCCATAGGAGAATTGTCTGTGTTGTTTGGATTATGGGGCAAGCAGAAATAATGCGCTTATCTAATTGCTAGTGTGCCTGCCCTGAAGGTACTGTGGCCAATTAAGCATTTTTCCTGCTAAATTTAGCAGGAAAAGTTTGCTTTAAGCATTTTATTTTTTCAAATCCTGCCGGCGTTTTTTTTGCAGAGAATTTGGTTTTAGCAGGAAATCTAGAAAGCTTTCATATTTATTCAACTTAAAACAAAATATTACTTTAAAAATTAAAACTCAATCAAACATAAAATAGCAATCCTCCTGCCTCTTCCCATACATACTTAAATAAACTCCGGTAGAGAACATTTATCGATTTCGAATGATCTTGACTCAACTATCTCAAGCTTCTATTCTATTTTGATGACATGCATTAATGAAACAGTTCCAAAAAAGGATCTATTCCCTCTAATTCTTCTTGTCATCGTTGGTTCACAAAAGAACTGAAATGTATCTGAAATAAAAGAAATAAAACTTGGACAAAATACATTATGTGCATGTCGGTAGAGAATCGAGTAGTTTACATTTCCCTTTTTGAAGCATTCAAAAAACATCTATAGCGAATATCTGGAAACTATGGGGCGTTCTTTGAAGTTAGACCCGAAAACCTTCTGGAAATTTATAAATTCTAAAAAGAAATGTGACTGGTATCCAGTAAATCTCATGTATAATGACGTAATCTTGAGTACAACTTCTGAAATCTGTGAGGGATTTGCAAATAATTCTAGTCAATCGTTCATTGATTCACCTGTAGTTGTTGACGAAATCTATTTTCATTTTTAGGAAATTGTCCTCAAGTATCATTTAACAATATTACAAAAGAGCGTGAGCTCTTTGTCACATTTAAAAGAAGACTATTCTATTGGACCTGATGGAATACCACCTGCTGCATTAAAAAAAATGTAGGTCAATTTTAGCTCTTCCTCTGAGAAATATTTTTGAACTATCTTTGAAATTACGTAAATTTCCTTCAGTTTGGAAAAATTCATTTATAATCCTGGTATTTAAAAAGGGAGTCAAAAGCAATATTATCAACTATAGATCTATTTCTAAACTTTCTTGCATTCCAAAGTTGTTCGAACAAGTTGTATATGATAGTTTGAATATATATGTAAAATATTATCTGCAACCAACAATATGGTTTTATGCAGAAACATTCTACTGTTACTAATCTAGTTGTATTTTTGAATAAATGTTTTAACTTCCTAGACGGTGGTCAAGAAGTTTATTGTGTATACACAGACTTCTCGAAAGCCTTTGATCAATTATCTCATGAAATTATCAAGTTTAAACTTAATTCATACAGGTTTCCTCCATCTTTCATTAAGGGGATATCCTCATATCTTGAAGATAGGTTATATCAAGTCAAATTCAGAAATTCTTACTCAAGACCCTTTATTGCCAAATAAGGTATTCCTCAATGAAGCCATCTTTGACTACTACTCTTTACATTGGCTATAAATGATGCTCCTTTTTGTGTACGTAATAGCAAAATTCTTATCTTTGCAGACGATATGAAGATTTATAAAAATATATCATCTTCAAAGGATCGAACTCTATTGCATGAGGATATTAACCACTTTGCCTTGTGGTGTGAAAAGAACAGCTTGAATCTTAACCCGACAAAATGTCAAACAATGACATTTTCAAAAATACGTTCTCCTTCTTGTCATGACAATGTTATCTCACGGCACATTTTAACTCGTGTTATAACTTTAAGGGACCTTGGAGTTCTCTTTACGCCAAATTTAGACTTTTCTATTGATATTAATATAATCGTTAAGAAATCCAATTCAATGTTAGGGCTAATCAAGCGTTGATCCAAGGAATTTGTCGATCCCAATGTTACCCGTGCTTTATACAACTGATTGGTTCGTCCACATCTTGAGTATGCATCGCAGGTTTGGACTCCTTTTTACGATATTCGTATTGAGAGATTAGAATCTGTTCAAAGAAACTTTACTCGTTTCGCATTGAAAGGGCTTCAGAGGAGTGATCCTTCTAATGCCCTCCCTTTTGAACAACGTTTATCTATTCTTCAAATGCAAACACTTGCACAGAGAAGAACTAACAATGATTTGGTATTCTTCCACCAAATAATAACTGGCGTCACAGATGCACCAGACCTACCAGGTTCAGTTTTTTTTTAATTATCGGGGAGGATGTTATAATCTCCGTGGCCTCGACTTGATTAAAGTCCCAACACATAGGACCAACTATGAGATGCATGATTTTGATTTCAATATCAGTAAAATTAAATTAAAAAATATACTTAAACCAGTGCTCCACGCTCCTAAATGTTTTTGTTTCATATTATGTTCTTGTTTTGTTTTTGACCTAATATTATTTGCTTATATTTTTCATTTTGTACTTGTGTAAGTGTTAATTGTAATAGAGTTTGCCTACTAACAACTATATTCAAAGAAAACGCAAACAATATTTACATACTATTTTTGTTTTTGTTTTTGTGGACTGTTTGGATTAAAGCCAATTGAAATATTTTGTGACCTATAGTCCAAAATGCGTTTCGCCCGGGCACGATAGTTGGGCTCATCAGTTAGATGCTATCTTACCTTTCTAAGACGCAATATTTATGGTCGATGTCTACTGACTCTAATAGAATTTGCAGCATATATATACTGCAAATTATATTTTTCTAGGGGAATTTGGTTAAATTCATGCACCTAGAAATAAGTATTGATTTTATGCCCTTGGTCTGGCCAGTAATTATATTCGAAGAAAACTCAAACAATATTTACATATTATTTTTGTTTTTGTTTTTGTGGACTGTTTGGATTAAAGCCAATTGAAATATTTTGTGACCTATAGTCCAAAATGCTAACAACTAACACTGCACCAAGTGATGAGCCGGTGGTATAACACAGTTTTCTCTGTTGGCAAACCGTTGGTCGGAAGACGGAGCTTGTTATAAGCTCTCTTCGGCCAATTCTGAGTGTGTAAGCAAAAAAAAACACAAATGCATATTACTTATTACAGAGCTTCAGTCGCGAATGCCATAAAATCAACGAATTTTGCAGCAAGTAGACTTCTTTTCTGTTAAAAAATGTTTGCGGTTTCATAAATAACCATTAATCGATTTTTATAAATATAAAAACATGAATTCTGAACTTATTTCCAAAATTGAATCGCAATGGAACAATTTTGTACGAGGTATAAATGTTCACCGATGCATCCAATGAAAACCCTTACGTTGTCAGTTCATTTTTAGTTTTGCATATCAAATGCTGCAGTTGAAAGTGTGCTTAGTTTTAGGATCAACGAAAGAATCGAATAGAAATTGATATGTTAAAAAGTATACTTCTTATCCGAGATAATTTATCTGGAAAATGTTGTGATGCCTTCATCATTCCTCTTAATATAATTAAACAAGTTGCTTCATCAAAATTTTATTTTACCGTAAAAGACGAACAAGAAATTTGTGATATTTTTGGAGATGCTTCAAATGAAACAGAAAACTATATAAATAACTTTTACTTAATTAGATTAACATAGTCTGATACCTGATTTTTTTATTTAATTTTGTTGCGAAATGTATTAATGACTATTTGTAAGGTTGTTTCCTTTTTTTAAATAAACTTTTTTTTTTGTTTTGATAAGATATTTAAAATTCAACATACTAAAGTAAAAAAAACTACAAAATAATATACACTCGGTATTTTAAACGTCATCCCAAATCAAGTTCGATTGTTCCAGTCATATATTTACGTTTTTTTGCGGTATAATTACATGACTTCCAGAGTTGGCAGGATTTTTGACAGTTGTTTTTAGCAGTTTTTGTAGTCAAAAAATCCAGCTAAAACCACTATTATAGCAGGATTTGAAATATTTCATTGGTCACACTGCCTCAAGGACACGTTCTGTGCTCCTGTGCCATTCACCTCTCTCCATTAATCCGCCCTTGTGTAACTACATGTTTTTGCAATATACAAAATTTAGGTTTGTTGTGGTAGCTATTTTTTATTGGCATTAACTAGATATCTGTACCAAATAAAATATTCTATTAGGTTTACAATCTTCAAAAAATAAAAAGATTTCACTTCAAAAATACATTTCGTTCCTAAGTGTACAGTGTACACTTTACATGGATACCTTTGATTGCTCACTCATTTGAAACATAAACATCCCTTTCTCACATTACCCCTCATAAAAAAGGCTTCCTCTTTGTTTTCGTTCAGCCAATCAAATCTAATCTACAATGAACTCCAGTGCGCTTGGGCTGAAAAATAATATGTATTCAACAAGGATTATGGCAAGGCATGAAAAACAATGAATACCAAATAAAGTGGGAGGGATGAAAATAATGACTTTTGGTTGTCCCTTTTGCTCCACTTGCCTTTTCACAAAGAGATTTAACATGTTTTTTTTAATTTTATTTTTTCACGTGCCATTTTGAAATTTTATTCATTTCTGTATTTCCATTGATGAAAAACGAGAATTAGGACATACTCGTAAGCGTCACAAGAAAGATTCCGCAAATAAAAAAAAAAAAAACAAAAAAGGACAATCATTTTTTTAATTTGGTGCTTTATTTTTTGTTATTCGGATACTGAATTGAAGAGTCCAACGGATTTATGCAGTTCTTTTTTATTTAAATTATTGTTGTATATGTACATAAATGGAGATACATATTATATACATATGCATTGCCATGGATTCATTCCTTCAGTAGGTACATTTTTGTAAGATTCAAGTAAAAAAAACACGCATGAAATAAAAAGAAATATAAATATGCGTGAAACGTATGGGATTGCCATACCTATTTGTACTTAGATATGTTTATACCTACTTATTTGTAGTGACATTTCTACCGAGTTCTTTGCCTCCCTTCAATATCATACCAATATTTAAGCCAACAACCAAAAACCAGAGGGGAAAATGCCTTTAAACTTTGGCATCCTTTTAATAAAATAGAGGTAGAGCAGCCCGCAAGTAGATATAAGTATAGTTATGTAGGTATATGGCATAGGTAGATGATAGGCTATAACCAAATGCTGGAATTGAGATCTTTAAAATGTACATGTAGGTATATCAGTGGCTTTGGGCAGACGTGTACCTACTCGTAGGTTGGATGGAAATGTACGGATGGGGATATTTTGAGTACCTACATTTTTTTAAACTTCCAGATATGTTCTCCCGCTCCCGGACAGCCAGCGGCCAACACACAAACATACAGATAGGTTTTGATACAAAACTCATTTCCTCTTTGTCGGTTACACGAGTACAAACACAACCCGCTTGGAATATCTCCAACAAAATATGTGGCTGGCATTCAGACCAGTTAACGTAGGATTGAGGGTAGGTGTAGGGTTGGTTTCGTCATACGATTTGAGAAAGTCAAAGTCCGGAGGACATAATTTTAATTTGCTCTTAAATCTTGAGGCGTTTATAAATCGCTATTTTTGGCAAATCTTGTGGATAAAACTGCATTATGTACCTATATCAATATTAGGTAACAAGAGTAGATAGGAAAAACAAGAATCGGAAGAAAATAACAATGTGTATGTAAAGCTCGGACTCTGGATCTGTATGTTAAACTTCGACAACTCCGAAAACAGAAAACGATTAAAATGTTGCATCTGCTCTTAATATTGTAATAAAATTTGGGCGTACATATGCGAAAAACAAATCGTTTGATTCCATAATGTAAGCGTTTTCAAGGATTTAATTACAAATAGTCATACTATCGGAAAGACCATTGTTACGTGAAATATGCGGAATGACATCCATCATATGAATGTCAACTCGATAAAAAGACTCCAGTAACCTGCGTAAACTGTAATGGAAAACATGCTGCAAGCTATAGAGGTTGTGAAGTTGCTATGGAAATTCAAAAAAGACGTGATAAACTCCAGAAAAGTGTACGGCCAAATCAAAAAATAGTCAAAGAAAATCTCGGAACAAGTAAAGAAAATTTAACTAATAAGGTTCTTAGTAAGCCTAGGACAAAAAGAAGATACAAATATCTGACAAAAAAAAACCTGGGCTAGATAAAGAAAATTTTACTGATAAAAGTCTCAATAAACCTACTATAGTAAAGGAAGGAACTCAAAGAAAATAAATATGTAAAAGAAAAATCAAACTAAACTGGTGTAAAGACATAATACGAACGTGCTATCGCAAAATGAAAAATAAAGTAATAAAAGACAAGACCCGGTTTCCCAAGTATTTTCTTTGATATTGGAGAGACTAGAAGAACAAGGTAAGACGAATAGTCTCATATTTAATAAAATGCACGACTGGATCGTATACGAACTTGCTCTTGTAGCTAACAACTTTAGTGTTGCAAGCAAATGCAACTTAAATTTTTTGTTGTACTACAGCTACATACAACTTCAGTTGTAGCCATTTGATACGATTCAGCTTCACCTTTGCGCCCAAGCAATGAGAACTCGAAGCCGAAGGTCGAGAACCGAGAAATCAGAACGAAAGATAAAGATAAACACACATATCCGATAACATACACTCCTAGTCACTTTAATAGGATACCTCTTAGTTCTGTTTTCCGTCATTTATTGCTCATAAACCAAGCATGCTATACTCTGTTCAATTTATATTTTCAGTACAGGTCTTGGCTTTTTCAAAATGCATATTCTATTCAAATGGTGCGAAAATATTGTTTTAATTTCAATGAATGTCAACATAAAGTGGAAATAAACATATAAAATAATTATATATGGTCAGGTGAAACTAATAACTTACCAAACATTGATCGAAAATAAACTTACCGTCATATTATCATATTAATAGTTAACTAAGTTAACGCTCCCAATGCTCGTGAATCCACCAGTTATATTATGCAAGTGAGCGGTGTAGGTATAGGTAAATAAAAATCGTTTTTTAAACTTATAAAAACTGTCAAAACCATCTTTTTAATCAGTTTTTCAAGAAACAAAGAACACTATTAGATGCCATGGATCAATGAAAATTTTATAAGAAAGTATCTCGAAAATTATTGTAGGTCGGATTTTTGTTCTTAGTTTTTTAGAAAATGTTGGAATTCAGTTTTTTTAGAGTTTATTAATGTACATGTGAATATAAAATTTAAAAATATTTTTTTCTGATTAAAAATATTGACTTTTCAACAAAAAAAAAATAATTTTAATTAGACACAAAAAATTATTCAAAATTTTGATCTTCTCAGATACAAAATTTGACAGAAATCCAATGTACCGTTACCGAGAGCGGTTAAACTTAAGGAAACCGTTATATGAAAGGTACCGTTTATAGACCTTTCCCGTAAACTTTGTTCATATCAAATATGATGTACCAACAAAAAAATTCTACATTTTTTTATCAAACTCGTTTGCGACGACTTCGACAGGTACCGTCGTTATTTTTAGTCCTAAAAATAAAATTTCAATTTCCCCTCTGGGGAATGCCAAAATAATAGGCTGCAGCTCGTTATACATACAGACGGAACTGACAGGCAGACAGACATTTTTTGTTGATCACTTTTTAAGGCCTCTCTATGATCTTCATGTTTGATCGCTAGATTTTTTTTACGAATGCATAACTTGTCTTAATGTACCTACCTATAATTGCAAGTAAAAATGAAGGATGTAGGTGAGTAGGTAGCTATATGCATATAACTTTATAATTTAGGTGCAATATTCATGTGATTTTTTAAAGATACATGTGTGTATATAAATGTATGAGGGCCTACATTGTGTTTAGTGCCTATTTAGTGACGTACGCAAAAATTCGTAAAAGTAAATACCTATGTACCTATATAATAAAGTAGAAATAAATGGATAATACACCTAATTAAATATTTTTGTATTGCTTAGTTGTTATGTTCTGAGGGCAAGCAAAGGTGTCATTTAAATTCCTGGATAAATAAGAATATGTATGTACAAAAAATCAAAAATTGTTGGAGCTGTTTATTTAAAAATTAATATTTTGTGTATAAAATTTTAAAGACATTTTTTTTTTAAATAATTTAAAACGCCATTTTGAAGATATTAATAATATACATATCTACATATAAAATCCAAGTTTGAAAAAATTCAGTTATTGGTTTTTGAAAAATCGATTTTCCAAAAAGAATATTTTCTTAAGAATCGAACAACTTTTTTTTTTTAAATTTGAGTATGCAGTTTTATTAAAACTTTTAGGGAGCATTCTTTATATTTTGTTGAATACTGAAAAAAGTTCCTTTTTCGTGTAGTTATACAATTTTTTTTGCTCTTCGTGTTTAAAAACTCTTTGCTTTAATAAAATTTTCAAAATTTCAATAACCTATGCATGATCATTCCTTTTATACATTGTAGGTACTTGTAAGTTTTACTTACGACCTACGAAATTCTTATATAAGTGCCTTACAGCAATTAACTATAATAATGGTGAATTCTGCCTATGTAGGTACCAAAAGCAGAAGACTTATCAATGCTAATAGAGTAGGTAAGTTGTAAGTTTTCTGTGAGTAAAAGTAAGGCGCCAATTATAGCTTTCATTGAAACTCAACATTGAAAACTTTGACTATCAATTCTGAGGCACTTAAGCAAAATAAAACTGATGGCGTTTTGGTACCAATTAAAAAAAAACAACGCGAGATTCAGATTTCTATCTGATTTTGCAAATATTAGTATTAAAGTTTGCTGAACAGAGGGTCAGGATACATTTAAGTGCATTACCCAGATCGTTCTATTTTCACGGGAAGAACCATATGGATTATTTATTTATTTGTATTTATTTATTTATTTACCATCTTTCAAGCTAACAAAACTTTATAAAGATTACAAAAGAGCTTAAATTAAGTATTGACAATCTTACACATTTAATAAATAAATAATATAGTAACAATGACAATAAATTTGATATATTTTTCTTAATCTCATTTCTATTAACATTAAAATCAATGGCAAAATCAACTTCATTAAAATTTAAGCAGGCATTGGTAATTGGATTGTGCTTAGCGTAACTTGTACTGTGGAATGGAACATGTACAAAATTACCATTCCTTGGTCGTAAGCAGCGGGTAGGAACGTACATACTGAACATAGATAACAAAACCGGGTAATTTATGTTAGAGTTAATTAAATCGGAGGCAAAAAAAATCGAATTTAACTTTCTTCTCGACACGAGAGGTTTAAGGTCAATAAGTATGCTTCTGCTTTCGTAACATGGAACGTTCCAATTTCCATAAATCTTTCGTAAAGTAAACCCAGTGAATTTGTCCGTCATGTATTCAACTGTGTGTAAGGATTCCATATAACGCTGCAGTATTCCAACAACGGTCTAACAATACTGATGTAAAGGGTTTTAAGTGTATCTGGATCTTCAAAACCTTTAGAGTTTCGAATAACAAATCCTAACATAGCATTGGCTCTTGAAATTAAATGGTCTATATGGAGAGAGAAATTAATTTTAGAGTCAAATACCACTCCAAGATCTTTTTGAATTTCACATCTTTGTAGAGAATCATTTCCAAGTTGGTATTCGAAATGCAAGGGATTTCGAATTTTTGTAAATGTTACAACACTGCACTTGTTAATATTAAAATTAAGCCCGTTTAAATTGCTCCACTTATGAATTTGATTTAAATCTGCTTGAACTTTACCTGCATCAGATAAAGATTCGATGCAGCTAAAAATTTTAAAATCATCAGTAGACAAAAGACATTTTGAAAATGAAACTAGATTTGGCAAATCATATATAAAAATAATGAATAGTAATGGGTCAAGATGGCTGCATTGAGGAACACCTAAATGATTTAATATCTCATTTGATAAAACGTTGCCAATTTTGACAATTTGGCTTCTGCCAACGAAGTAACTCCTTATCCAACTCAGAAGAGAGGAGTTAAAACCAAAACTTTCAAGTTTCCTTATTAAAACTCTATGTTGAGCACGATCAAAAGCTTTGGATAAATCAGTATAGATAGTGTCAATTTGTTAGTGATTTTCCATGTTATTTAGACAATAGTTAGTAAAAATACTTAGGTTCGTCGCTGTCGACCTACCACTCATAAATCCATGTTGAAATTCTGATATATGGTTTTTAACTAAATTATACAATTTATTTTTAACCATTGCTTCAAAGACTTTAGGGATGAGATGAAACTTAGCAATGGGTCTATAGTTTTCTACTAATGTAATAGAGTGATGAACGAACATTTCCACTCATCTAGAAATACACCTTGATCTAAGGACATGTTAAATATAAAGCAGAGCGGCGCTACAAGGTTGAATCTGCAATTTTTTACAAGAGCTGATGGTATATTGTCCGGTGCGACCGAAAAATTTTGTTCATTATAGGATAAATAAGCAAGTAAGTCACATTCTGATGTCGGTAATTTGCAAAATAGCATTGAAATATAAATGTGTGATTAGTTAAAATTTTATTCAATTATACATATTGTTACTAAGACCCTTTTTACTCGTAAGCTTTATTACATATATAAATTAAATTTATTTTGTTGTCAATCTGGCAGACGCAAGAAGTCCCATGCTATACTTATTTTTGTAATTTATGGTAAGCTGAAATTAATTTATTTAGAATAAAAATCAATATTACTACTACTTCTGCTACTAGTACTAATATATCATCTACTAGAACGTAACAGTTATTTTCAATGTGCTTCTTCACATAAGCGCATTGATCTGACAGGTATCGTTTAAAACCAATCCGAATCATAAAACTATTAAACTTTTCATTCCAAGTACGAGGAGCCTGCTTCAGCAAATAAATAGCCTTATTTAACTTACAAATTCGGTTACCTTTGTAACTTCTGGAAGTCGTATATAAATATCTTCAGATAAAAATCCATTCAATTACGCACTTTTGATACCCATTTGATTGATAACCATCCCCCTATTTAGTTACCAACTTGGCAACTGGGACATAGGTTTCGTGATGTCAAATCCTTTTTTTTGAGTGAACCAGCGTGCCACCAAACGAACTTTATATTTGTCAATTGTTTCATCGGCTATACTTTTAAGACAAAATACACACTTAGTTTTTCCCATTCTGGCTTTTTAGCACACAATCCTCATATTCATATCCAAGCATCAGATATTTCCTCGATTTCGCACCAAACTTTGATTGTAATATTGCTTCTTGTTAACCATATATGTTGAGTAGCTACAGAATCCAAGGCAACTCAATCAATTTCACCAGCTGAGCTTCATGTTCATGTCCTTCGATTTCAATTACACACATTGATGAGATTTTCTATTTTGAGAAATAATTTTTGTGTTCTACAACATCCTTTCTGCACTTCGATATACACTTGGATTTGACGTAACCAGGCTTACCGCATTAAAAACAAATAATTTGTTTTTATTTCTGTTAACAGCCATTCAGGCTCAGTACAGTTTGAAGATGCTCCACTCTTTCTCTTGTTGTATTCAAGAACCACAAATTCCACAAAAATCGGTTTGCTTCATGGTTTCAAGTGCAGTCAATCAATTTTCATAGCTTCAAGGTAGGGTGAGCAACAAATTAACTATAACGTCCAGTTCTTCTATTTTTGATCCAGTTGACTTCAGCTGCCGAACTTTCATGTCAAATTTTAAGAAATGATCAACAATATCCTCACTCTCATTGTACTTCAATATCAACAACTGTTTTCCCAACAGCAATTGGCTTGCAATACTTTTTCTCTCGAAAACGTTTGTTAACGCATAAAATATCTCTTTGATACTCGTATATTCCAATTGATGACCGCTTTCGCAAAACTCAACAAGTACATTTTGCAAATTTTTCAGGAGAAGTTTTTTTGTTCGTGAATCAAAAACTAAAGAAATTACTGAAAATGTAAAAACGCCTTTTGACTTATATATTACATCTATAATTTCTTCCGACACATTATACGCGTTTGGAACAGAAGGAATGTTTCTTTTAAGTGGCCCTTTCTGATGAAAAAAGGTAGTCCATTATTAGTGTTACTCACTACTTTTTTGTTGTCCTCTTCATTGTAAGTTATATAATAGGATAACTCTAGAGGAACTTATTTTAAAAGGCAGCTTCATGCTGAAAAATTGATTTTTGTTTTATAGATTTCCATGCTAGCTTTTGGAGTATTTGGAAATACCACTCATTCGGCGAAACAATATTTTCATCTCTAAGTTCAAATTTTTCTATGCGTCCAAATTCTAGATCCGGTGGCATATAACTATGATGATGAGTACCGATTAGACCATCGACCGACTACGACCTCGAATCAGAAAAAAGGCAAACCGTTAATTTTGTACACCTAGCAATCAAATTAATTTTTGTTGACTATTGCGAAAACTCTAAGCAATATGTTAAGTCTTGCGTGTGGAACTAGTTGAGTTTTGTGAATTTTTTTTTGGTTCAGTCGATGCGCTTTGAGATACAAAAAATGTTGATACCCATATCTCATTTGTTCAGTTTTGTGAAAACGGCCCTCAATTGGTCATCATAATGATTTTGGACTTTTTTTTTATAATTTTGCACGCGCTCAAGGGATTATGAATACCCTTTATATGTTTTTTTTTAACACAGTTCGGGCAACCGATGAAAGAAGAGAAAGAAGGATAGGAAAGATGTGTGTCGCGATGTTCTGAGACTAGAGCTGGTTGTTGTCTCAGATTTATCTAAGATTCAAAAATATTTCTTTTCATCTGAAATTATCTGGTTGAGACATGCTTTGTTGTCCCCCGCCTGAAGAAGGGCTTGTAAATTTTTCTCAATATATTTAAGCAGTAGTTTTTTGTAATCTGATAATAATTCTATGTAAGTAATCGAATGCCAAAATAATAGATTAGAATAAAGGCAGAATGCGAAAAAGCAAATTGTCGATCAATCAATGAGACTGGCGCCAGTCTCATCCCGTGACCACGAAGTTTGAAACTTCTTCGAAAAGTCGGGAAAAAGAAATTGAAAATATTTCTAAAATTTAATGCGGTAAGTTCCGAAAAAAAAATTTAAACTTTATGTAATAAAAAATGAATACTGTTTGTCAAACACCTTAATTGATTTCACTCGCCGGATTCCCGGATTTCACGTCGCTCAAGAACCACTTAAATTAATTCAATTTTTGTCAACATTTTTGTTTATATATTTTGTTATTAACGGTACCTGCCATACACCCATTTTTTTTGATTTTCGACTTTCTCATACACGGCTAACCGGATTTCAATAAAAAAATTGTGTAGGAGGTCACATACCTTGTGAAACATTCAGTGCTCAATTAATTGTCACATAAATAGCTGATGGGTTGCGGCCAGTAAAAACGAAAAAAGAAACAGTTGTCTAGGGTAATTTCAATTTCAATTCACAACGTATTTGTTGTTGCCTGTGGTGCAAAAATAAAAAAAAAGTCAAACGAAAACTTGTTTATGTTCAGAGTGAACGGTTTTCGAGTTTTCGTAAACTTTTAGCTGAAAACCCGGTTTTGGGTTTGGTGTGAAAAGCGAATTCAATATATTTTTTACTTGCGATATAGGTATCTACTATAGGGCAAGTTTGCATTTGGAAAAAAAAATCGAACTCCAGATTTTAATCAAACTTCACATTAAGATTATAGAGAATCCCGAAAAAGTGGGTGCCGCAATTCCGTTTGTCTGTATGTTTGTAGGATGATCCACAGCCTGGTACTTAAGCGTTTTAGGTGATTGTCTCAAATAGGTTTTTGAATAGTATTTTTTTAAGGACCAAAAATAACGGTACTACCATCTTAATTATCTCGAAAACGGCTAACGATTTTGATACAAAAAAGGTTTGTGCACTACCTTGGCTATAAGTTCTTCACTCTTCATGTGTTGTCAAAGAAATTGTCGAAGACCTTATACAAAAATGCTTCCAAGCTCTCGATGATAATTATCTTATTAAAAATGAGATAATTAAAGAATCCACTGGGGTATCAACGACAAAAAACAGGTCTCTAACTTTATTTATGATCACTTTAAAAAATAAAGAAAGTGTCGATAAGATTTATAGTATTAAATCAATTATGTGCATAGTTGTCAAAATCGAACCACTGCGAAAGTCGAAAATTGTTCCTTAATGTAAGCGCTGCCAAGTCTTTGGACATACACAAAAATACTGCAATCGCGAGTTTGCTTTTGTTAAATGCGAAGGCAGGGATTCAACTAAAAACTGTCCCATGGGCAGAGAACAGAAAGCGAATTGTGTTTACTGTCAAGACAATCATCCTGCAAGTTACAGAGCATGTCCAATGGCTAAAAAGTTCCAAGACACAAAAAGAAAAAACAAAACTGGGAACAAGCTTAGAAAATCAACAGACACAGAAGCAGTAGTTGAATGTAAAAAAGTAACCGTAGAAAACAAAACTAAAAGTCAACCGGCAAAAGCAATCTATCACCATCACCAAAACTCTTACTGACTCAATTGTCTCACAATTAAAAGAGGAAATTAATTCTTTGTGTGAAAGTCTGTCGTTACGAATTAACAATATTTGATTGGAGGTCGATAAAAAGTTAAAAACTCCTGAAAATTCTTTTAATGAAATATTTATTTCTTTCAACCAGGCATTGTTTTCGTTGGGTAGTTGCCTAGATGCATTAGATGAACAAGAAAGTAGATTGGACGGTCATTAATAGGAACTCTCTCTCGTTAAACCACAGTTGATGGAAAAACACAACACTATGTTAAAAATTGAAATTGACGCTTTAGCCCGAAATAACATTTCTGGTCATCTCGTTATTCATGGTATACCTATTGAGGCTAATAAAAAATTGGGAAGTTTCTTTCAACGCTATTGAGCTTTGATTAACCTGTCACCTCCCTCCAGCACCTATAAACATTCTCCGTACTAAACCTAAACATAACTCAAAATCTAGTGCAATCATCGTCAAACTACCTCATGCGCTTGATAAAATGAGTGTTTAACTCTAATGCATACTACAAGAAAAACTCGCGAGCTGTCTCTTTGAGTGATCTCGGCTTCTTTAGCAATAGGTCTGTGCGTGTGTACGAAAGCTTGACCAAACGCAATCATGCAATTTTTTCGGAAAGCAAATGATCTGAGAAAGAGGTTTATTGCATTTTGTTTTTACAAGGCGGGAAAGTGTTTATGTAAAACAAGCCACTGATGTTCACACAAAGCCTATATGTTTAACAAGCTTGGATTCATTCGAAGTGTTTTGCTCGACTTCTACAAATAATGACGCAAGTACTAGTTCTGTTGCTGATGGTGTTGTTGCAAATTATGTTGTGGGTGCATTGAGTGCTCTTGACGATGGTGTTGCTGGAGTAGATAATGTTGATGATGATGTAGGTGTTGCCGTTTCTTCTGCTTCTGCGGCTGTTGCTGATAGTGTTGATGCTTATGGCTTATGATATACTTTTTAATTACTTAAAAATACTTTTGTAATTAGAGCATTAGTAAGTTGTAATTATAATTAATATTATTTTAAATAGAATTCAAAATTACGTAAAAGTATTGTTGATAATAATTTATCATACTTAAATAATTTTAACTTTATTTTGTTCCTAATTATCTATTATTATTTTATTTTAATTTATTTTGATTTTATATAATTTTTATATCTTTCTGGTAATGCAAATGTTTTCCTCTTATTTTTTGTTGATAGTGGTAGTAAATTATCCCAATGGGCATGGATCCTGATAATGTAAGATGTGTTCTAAATGTGCTGTGTAGTGTGTATGATCTTGGGCTAAGAATTTGTTGTCTTAATGCTGAAAGTATTAGGGCAAAATATACTGTTTTATATCAGATGCTTAGTAGCTCTATGTTGGATGTTGTTATGGTTTCGGAACCGTGGTTAAATCCTTGTATCTCGGATGCACTTGTTCCGTTAAATGGTTTTAATATTGTCAGCAGTGATAGGAAAGATATGGTTGGGGTTGGTACTTGTATGTATATACGTGAAAATATGTTTGGTAAAACTGTATAACTGTTAAGTCCGTTGAAAGAAGTATTGACTTTATCTGTGTTGAATTGAGGAATGCAGTTGAAAAATTATTACTTGCCACCATTTATTGCCCGCCTAACATTTTCAAAGAGGAAAACCTATCATAGCTTGAGGAAAATTTGCTTCGACTTAGTCAAAGTACAATAGTATATTGATTGGAGGTGATTTCAACGTGAATTTCTTAATCAATAACAGCTCTTCGCGACCTTTAATTCATTTCTATGACAAAAACGTGAATCTGTCTCTTCTGAATATGTTTTTAACGAGTTCTAGACTAAGAATTTTAGGTTATGACCCCATTAGACCAACTTCTGGGCTTATTCATGATTTCATTTTCTAGAAATAATCCTATGAGAACGGTCAGTTATAGGTCGCATAGAAACTTTAGATATGGTAATGTGGTGTCTAACTTTAATAGCTCAGTATGGAATGAGATCTTCTTCACACCGGATATTAACCAGAAAGTACTTTTGTTTAATAATCTGGTATTAGGGTTGTTCGATTCATATGTTCCATTAGATACTGAAGAACAGAGGTTAAATAGATGGCCGTAGTTTACTTGCAATATTAAATTTCTTATACGCGAAAGAGAACGTTTTTTTCGTAGATTTAAGAGTAATCCAACAGAGTTTAACAACAGGCAGTATGCTTATGCTCGAAACAGGGTCAATTCTACTATTCGTAATTCCAAACTATCATATTTCCTATAGAAACTTCATCAATCACTTAGCTCCAGAGAGCTTTGGAGCAATTTGAAAAAAGCCCATTGGGGTAGGGGAACAAAAAAGAATATACCCGAGGCAAGGCATGCCCTTTCGTAAAGCGGTCCCTAGACGCTTATTATTGGTCGTCTGTAGATAATATTGCACATCCTTGCAATATATTGTGTAAAATCAAAACGCTTTTGATATTTATTGCGCAACCTAAAAATATTGGCACAAAATTTTAAACAACCAATTGTTAAGGGCTTAACATTTTACTAGTTTGCTCATTGATTCAATAACTATTTCAAAATGTTTAAAACTTTTCTAAACTACTAAATTGCTAATTAAGCAGAAAGCTGAGCATTTGTAGGGTTTGAATTTTGATGAACACAATTATTGTTGTTATGCGTTGTAAATTAATTATATATTGATGAAAACCAAACATGTGCTCTAAAAAGGTATTAGTTATTTCTATTTTCATCATTTTCACTTCATTATTTACAAAAAAAAAAAAAAATTGTGCACCAGCAGGACTCGAACCTGGGCACCCCGCGTGCAAGGCTGATATATACTATCAGATTCCATAATGGATTTAGCAAATTGCTAAATGTTAAAGTAGCCATTCCGTCATTTTAACTTTAGTAAAATGTTAAAATCGCTTAAGATTAGCTCAATCATCTTTTTTGCTTAGTAAATTGCTAAAGGTTTTAACATTTAACTAAATCGCGAATAACTTTAACCAAACCACGCTTACCTAATATCGAAAACTTAGCAACCACGCTTCTAGCGCTTGCGTATAGGCTAAAGCTAATGATACAAATAAGTTAACATAATTCGCGTGCCTTTGATTTATTTGGCTTTCTATTTCTATCGTGTCTGTGCGTGTGCCTGTTATTGAGATGGTATGGTCGATGTAACTGTAACATCTTACTTGATGGGCGTATGAAGAAAAGCTACTGATGCATATGTACATTTCGACGGTTGAGAATTGGTTTGACGGATGCGCCATTTCCACTATGCACATACCGGCAAACCAAAACTAAGCTTTTTGTTTTTGTCGACGCGTACGCCCAGTGTGAAATATTCAAAAAAAAAAACAACTGAAAAAGTAGCTTTTTCCTCAAGATATACCTAAAGAACAAAGAAATCACGCCCGACAAAAAACAGCAGGTAGTTAGTTCCGCGAACCGAACGAGGGGAAATCTTCGCCACCGGTTTTGCGTTTAATTCATGCATATGAAAAAGGATTGTGCATTCATTAAAGTTTCTTTTGTTGTCTATTCTCTACCTTCTTACTTGAGCTAAGCAGAACATGCTACTTAAATGGCAAACTGGTGACCGACTGCATTACCTTTCATAAGTGAAATCAATGATAATCCCTAATGACCGCTGTGATATAGGATTTCGCCAAGGCATTTTTCATTGAGAAGTGAATTTCCTACTGGGCGTGTTTACGTCAAAACAATTTTGAATATACTTTTTTGTTTTCTCGTCTATGAACAAATAATATATGGCTGTTGGGAACAGATAAGAACACTTTAGAACAGAAAAGTATAGGATTTTGTTGTTCAATGAGAACTTTTCTTTTCTACACTATTATGGTTTGGTGTTCAATGAGTCCGCTTGGAACAGTTTGCTTTTGCACTTGCTTTTTAAGTAGAACAGCTTAGAACAGATTTGTGAGAACTGTCAAAACCATTTTTTGTTGCTAAAAAAAAACATTACGGTGTTAGATTTAGTTTATAGATCATTTTTCGTGTCGGAATTATTTCATGAAAAATATTTTTTAAATAAATTCAACTCCATTTCAGATTATTTTTAAGAATGTTTCTGCAAAAATAAACGAATTCGAATTGTAGATAAACAACAATATTTTTTTATAATCGCTGTCAGATGACTGTCTGTTCTAAGTTTTTCTGAAGTTTATCGCGGATCTGTTCTGCCCTGTTCTGTTCTATTCTGTTTTAATTCTGATCTTACTTTTTCGTCACTGATCAATCTTAATGATTTATACGAAATGAATTAAAGGTGAGCGTAAGTTTTTTTTTTGTTTAACCTTAGGAAGGGTCAGTTATATTTAGCTATCATTTATTTTCATCATTGAAATTTTTGGTTTCAAATTATAATACGATTTGGCTTTTCATATTTGCCGGAAATTGTACTAAAATGAATCTTAAATATTATTTAAATGGCAAGTTATGTATAGAAGTAAAGCGTGTCAAGTGCCGAGACTTAGCCCGTCTGTGTGCTTGAGTACCGGGCTCCTCAGTTTCTTGAGCCCTAGGTCAAGTGTACAAAGAACAGAGTGAAATTTTTGATTCCACCTTTTTTACCTTAATCGAACGATTTTTCTTTTATACTACGATTTTTCTTTTATACTACGATTACGCACTTAATTCGAAAAGCTACTTTAATTTTAAACGAGTTTATCTGGAAACTGATATTTTTTTCAAATTTGTACCCTCAAGTAAAAATTATCCAATTGAAATTTTAAAATTATGTAGGTATTGTATTTTCATACAATTACGTGCATAGGATTTTCTGACCGGTTGAAATTGTTCAATTTGGCAAGCAAATAAAGAACGATCTACAACCTAAACGCCTGAACCGATTTTGTTCAAACTTGGTGCTTAAGCGTTTTAGGGGATTGTCCAAAATGTATTTTTGAATCGTTGATTTAGCCTAAAAAATAACGGTACTTGCCATGGAAATTTTTCTACCATCTTAGTTATATCGAAAACGGCTCTAATGATTTTGATAAAAAATGGTGTGTGTTCTACCTTGAGTATGGTCTACATTTTGGTCAAAAAACTTTTTTAAATATTATGTTATTAACGGTACCCGCAAAACAACCATTTTATTGATTTTCGACTTTCTCACAAACGGAGGAGCTCCTTTGAATTCTAAAGAATACTGCATTTCAAAATTTTCGAAAAATATTTTTTTTATATTTTTGAAAAAAAAAAATATTTTTTTTTTTTTGAAAATTCAATATTTCGAAAACGGGTGTCCGATTTTTTCTGAAATTTTGTTTTTAATTTTATATTGTTAAATATTTACAATTGTCATACCAAGTTTTTTTTAGAAAAAAAATTAAGAATTTTTGCATATAGAAACTTAAGTAAAAAAAGACTTTAAAAATATGTTTAGCCGTTTCTATTAAAAATCTTTTGCATACGATGTGATCGAACATAAGAGCAAGTAAGTGCAATCCAGTCGTGCATTTTATTTTATTTGTCAATAGTTTTCTTAGATCCCACATTGCTGTATAGGAAAATAACTAGTTAACGAAGGCATTTCGTTTCTTTCTTTCATGCTCACAAACAAGGAGAAAATGGCAGCAAATTCACAACTTTTTTTCGAGGCCCTCACATAATTACTTATATTTCGTTTGAGCATTAATATTTTGAATTTAAATTGTGCTTGAATTTCGCCAGTGGCCCGGGGCAGACCGAAACCCACCACCCCGTTCCCTTAGTCCTCCACTACCCCTAAGAGGTTAAACGCCCAAATAACCAAAGGAAAAGAGACTCAAGATCAATCAACACAACCAGAGCAAACACCAAAGAAAGGTAGTATAAACACATATGCCCAAATAACGGCTAAAAACATACCTTTACAAAAAGTTACTGCTGGTGACCCACTCACGAACGTCTTAAACATAATCCTTTCGAAAATTGAGGAGAAATGTCATACAAATAAACTTATATTTGATAGGCTAATCAAACTCGAAAATAGTTTTCGGCCAAAACGCCCTACAAAAAGAAAAACATGATGGAAAGCTTAAAATAGTTACTTGGAATGCCATCGGATTATGGCAAAAACTTGAAGTACTAGAAATGCTTATGCATGAGAAAGATATTGATATTTGTTTGATATCGGAATCGCATGTCACGGAACAATCAAATAGTAAGATCAATGGATTTTTAGAACACCGCGCAACTCATACGTCGAACAAAGCAAGAGGTGGGGCACCCTTATTTATAAAAGAATTCGTCGAACACACGATAGGCCCAAAAATAGAGGATGAATCAATGCAATTAATCGGTGTACAGGTTAGAACTCAGAATGTTGTACTGAATGTATCTTTCATATACTGTCCTCCACGATGTAAAATTGAAAAGAATGAATTTATGAATGTCATAAAGTTAATCCTTGGTGGTGACTTTAATGCGAAGCACAGCTTTTGGGGATCTATAGGTATTTCTCAAAAGGGTCGAATGCTCTACGAAGCGGAAAAAAGCGCAAATAATTGCGATTTTTATTCGACTGGCAACCCGAATTACTGGCTGACTGATCCATCGAAAATACCTGATCTTATTGATTTCTTTGTGGCCAAAGGAATACCCTCAAATAAAATTAACATAAGAGAAAGCTTCAGTCACTTCTCAGATCATTCTGCTGTTATTCTCACTATGAGCGAAATACTTCTTAAAAATGAACAACCACCCAGGCTAACCAATGGGAAAACCAACTGGGAAGGTTTTAAGAAAGATATAGACGATAATGTTGAATTAAGGGTATTACCACAAACGCCTCTCGAACTTGAAGACGCAGTAGATAATTTCGTGTAATTTCTTAAAAAAAAAGACGATAGCGGAATTAAAAAATTCTGAAATCGGAAATTATGTTGAAAACTTGACAGCACGAAAACAATTTAACTACTCACTGAGGAAAGTGGTTAAAGTAACGTAGAAACCAAAGCTCCGAGCGTCTCCGATTAAGAATGATCAAAACGAATGGGCAAAAAGCAACAAAGAGAAAGCAAACGTTTTCGCGGATTACATGAAAAACACATTTAAACGTTTTGATGGGCAATGACTCAACGAAAATTTAAATTAACGTTCTAAATCAAGCGAAAATTACATAACAAGAAATGTTACCCTTGCCGAATTAAGTAGAGAAATAAGAAAGCTCCGGGATATGACCTAATTATGGCCGAAGTTCTCAAAATGCTTCCTCGCAAAGGGTTAATTAATTTTTTGAACCCGAACGTTGGGATCTCGATGCTTCGGTCCTTTTCTCAGTATTCCAAGCATTCATTTTGATAAATCTAAATAGCAGCCTAACTGAAAAAAAGTTATTACGTTTTATCTTTGTAGCACGATTTGTGGGCCACCCTGTATTGATCATTCTATGCTTATCTCTAAACTCAAATCTAAGTTCAATTTTTCAAAATCTTCTTTTATGCTCTTGCCTAACTATTTAGTAAACGATACGATAAGGAAAATTTACGATATTATACGAATAATTCCCTATTTTACTTATAACTTTAGTGTTTATCCTGGTCTTGATTGTGTGTGTAGGAGAAAACTGAATGTTACCTTAAATGATTGTGTTCGGTTTGATTACTCTATAGCGAGATATACAAGTGTTTCACATTTACGACACAATATATTTGGTATTAACCTTGATGATTACCTGAAATTCAGGCTTCTCCTTAGACTTCATGGCATCATTCATGGTAGAGGTCCTGGGTATCTTAGTGAATTTCTACACTCACTCACAGAGATGTTTAAGGTTAATCTTACTTCGTTTTTCACATGGCACTGCGGAACGATCATTCTACGTAGCAGCAATTCGTCTGTAGAATTTACTCCATTACGAATTGCAAAGCACTCTATCGCACCTGCAGCTTTTAGGGGGAAACTTTTTTGCACTTCTCAAATTATCTAAACTATTGTTGGACTTTTCAAATTAAGTTTAATATAAGATACATAATACAATCTATTATTTATTATTTTAATTCAAATTTACATTGATACATTGAGATTTATATCTTTTAGAGCATCTATAATATATAAGATACATAATATTAATATTATTGAATTTTTAATTTATTTCTTCTTTTCCTTTTTGAATATCTTACATAATATTTAGTTTTAATGTACATACATTCTTTTTCTACTTCTTTTCGCTTGTTAATCACAAATTTGTAAAAGATATATGTAAATCTTAATGTGTCAATGTAAATTTGAATTAAAATAACAAATGAAAATGAAATGAAAAAAATGAAACTTCTTTGTTGGTGGCGACTTCAATGCTAAGCACACCCACTGGTGATCTAAGCTCATAACTAAAAAAGGTAAGTGTCTATACCAAGTAGGCAGCAAATACAACTGCGAATTTTATTCTTTTGGTTCGCCAACATATTGGCCATCTGATACTAACAAAATAACTTAACCATAACTTATAAAGTTTTTCGTAGTTAAAGGTATTAAACGAAATTATATAAGTGTCGAAGGTAACTATGATATATCGTCAGATCATACGCCAGTAGTTTTATCACTGAGGGAAGCAGATATAATAGAAAAAAGTAATCCTAAGCTCGTGCATAAAAGAACAAACTGGAACGAATTCAGAGATAAGCTTGAAAGTTTTATAAACCTGAGATCCCCTATGCAAACAATTGAACAAATTGATCAGGAAGTAGAACAATTTATTACTGATGTGCAAAAGGCTGCAGAAGAAAGTATTTCAACTATATCGAACGCGAGAGAAAATAAAATAAAATATCCTGTCGAAATAAGAGAGCTTATATTGGAAAAAAGAAGAGATCGAAGAAAGTGGCAAGCTACGAGTTTCCCATATGATAAGGCAGTTTTTAGCTGTCTTAGCAATGAATTAAATAAAAGAATCAGTGAGTTCAAAAATTATTCACTTAGTAGATTCCTGAAAAATCTGACGATAGATGGTTCTTCCGAATACTCGCGTTAGAAAGCAGCCAAGCGCCTAAGAAGACCTCAGACACAAAAGTAGGCTACAGATCCCTTACAGTTTGTTGATAACTAGAAACGACGAATGTGAAATACCTTTTGTCACGCTCAAAGAAGTAAGAAGCATGTGTCAACATAAGTTGTCTAACAAAAAATCACCAGGGTACGGTCTTATAACTGCACAGGTTTTGAAAGAAATGCCGTCAATAGCCTTCAAGAAACTCCAATTTATAATAAACACATGCCTTAAACTAAGATATGTTCCACATTATTGGAAAATTGCAGAAGTCATTGTTATACATAATCAAGGTTAGCCACCAACAGAAGTAACATCTTACAGACCAATATCGCTTATACCAATCATGGCAAAAGTTTTTGAAAAACTGCTACTGAAAACGCTTAGCAAAATAATAAAAGAAAGAAGACTAATTCCGAGCCATCAGTTTGGATTTAGAAATAAATATTTCACGATAGACCAAGTGCATCGAATTACGGATGTTGTGGAAAAGGCACTTGAAGAAAAACAAGTATGCTCGGCTATATTCTTAGATGTTGCTCAAGCCAAGGTTGGGCGCTTGGGACTTGAGTACAACCTGCATAAGGACCTTCCCAGGCAGTACTACGAAATATTGAAAGCCTACGTTACGAACCGAATCTTTAGAGTACGGTACGACCAAAATTACTCGGAACTAAAGAAAATTGAAGCCTATGTACCACAAGAAAGTCTCCTAGAACAAATTTTGTATCTGTTATATACAAGGTATATTCCAGTGAACATCAACGCTATCATGGCCATCTTTGCTAACGATATGGCAATATTGGTGCCAGATAAATCCGTTACGAAAGCAACGAAAAAATTGCAAAATTATGTCGATAAAGTTAGTGATTGGACGCAGAAATATCAAATTAAACGAAACAAAATCCACGCACATAAACCTTACAAACAAAATCATAAACAATGTTCCAATATTTATAAACAGTACAGCAGTACCTTACTCCAATACCGCCATATACCTTCGAATGACTTTGGATGCAAAGCTTGAATGGAAAGAGCACATCAAAAAGAATCAAGAATAACTAAACTTGAAGTACAGAAAAATGTACTGGTTACTAGGAAAGAACTCTGACCTATCTATCAAGAACAAACTAATGTTATATAAGCAAGTACTGAAACCCGTTTGGACATATGGCATCCAACTATGGGTCTGTACAAAGAAAACAAATGCTGAACCCATCCAAAAATTCCAAAGCAAGATCCTTCGTGGAATAATAAATGCACCTTGGTATATAAGAAATAGCGACCAAAAAAAAATTATTAAAAGTAATCACGACTAACTTAATATAATAGACTAAGGGCCAGTTTGTTCATACTTGACCATCTTTAATCAAGGATCATTCCAGTTGATAATGAAGCGTCTGTTCACTAAAATTTTAATCAAGGAATATATGATTTGAACAGTTAATTGAAGATATCACTAATCAGCCGAATTTGCTTGGTGAGCACGGTTTAATCAAAGATGTACCTGAATTCCGTTTACGCACTCGCATGTTAAACAGAAATACGTGTGCTCATTAGATACACTCTTCTCGGCATCTTGGGTTTCAAATATATTTTTTTTTTCTCCAAGTCCAATCGAACCAACAGAAAGAAGAGAAGGTCTTGGGAAAATTCGATGTCCGTTTAGGTTTCGGCTTCTTTGACATATTTCTGAAAACATAAGAGGTATACCTATACATATTCATAAATTATATAATATAAAAAGATACAATTTAATGGTTGCAATTAAGAATTTATTTACCTTGCTATTTGCTAACGGTGTTTCGAATTAAAAATCCAAAATACAAAATGGCGCAAACGTCAACAAAAATAAAAAAAAATATAATTCTTGATAAATCTTTTAACAACCGAACTCACAGAAATACTGTAAAATGGAACGATGGCTTTTCTACACCATGATTAGTTAATCAAGCTGAAAAAAAAGTGAACAAACAGTATTTCATTATTATGGATCCTTAATTATATAGGAAGAATCCGTAATAATCAAATTTCAGATTTAACCCAATATGAACAAACTGGCATTAGGACCACAATTTCTTAGTCAGTTCCTTTCCCATAATAAAAACCCGAAATGAAAAAGCGAAAAAATAAAAGCAGAGGTAGAAGTGCAATTAAGACTAACCTTAAACTAAGAGCTAACTTCTCTAGTTGAAAACGGTGTTACAAAATTAGTTGGTATTTTCTCTCTTATGGGAACTACATAATATGTATAGGTATGTGTACATATTTACGTATTTCAAAATATTGTAAAATGTATCTGAAGTCATTCTATTATATTTCAAGAAAAATGTTCATCTTTAATCAACGATCGCACTCAGGGCCGTAGCTACAGTTGAATTTAAGGTAGGGCAGCCGTGGTAACTGGTAGGGCGGGGTAAGATTTTATTGATTTGAAAGCAAATCAAAATTTGTCTTTCTTAATCCGAAATTCATATAAAAGAAAAGATTTTAGTGGCTTTCAGATGCTTTTTTTATATCCATGTTTTTTTATTTGTTAAGAAGTGTTTTTAACATTTAGGAAATGGGTATACAGAAATCCCTCTGTACACCGCGTATATCGAATTCACGTATGTGGAGACTAGAAACTGTATTGAAATATAGAGATGCGCTCCTACAAAACCAAGTTTGCTGTATGTACATATTTAAAAAAAAATAATACATATGCAATCTTTTTTAACAAAAAACCTTTTATTATTTTTAGAAAAAACTTAAAAAGAAGAATGTAATAAAACCTCAAAAGATGAAATAGTGAAAATAAAAACCTAAAATCTTTTTCTCGCTGAAGATGTTCCAAAATATTTTTTGTTTGAAAGTCCATATTTTCCATAATCTGATCCCTACTTACCTTTATTTTTTTAGCTGATAAAGGTGTAGCATTTTTAATCGATGTTTTTATTAAATCTTGGTTACCTGTGATTATGCGAACGGCGGACTCATTTGTGTTGAAAAAAAACGTCCAACCGCAGTGTGTCCTTCACCCTTTTCTAACCGTTAATTAATTTGTAATTTTGTTTCCAGGCTTAACAAAACTTTCTTCTTTTTGCATACCTCCTTGGAAAGTTGTGACGATCGCTTTACTGATGACATCTTAATGTGTTGTAATTCATTCAACTTCTAATTTCATAAATTAGATGGTCAAAGATATTAGAATAATAACAAATTGCAGAAATATTCTTGCAAATCTGATATGCCCATTTAAATAATTTGAAAACAAATGCAAGGCCAATTGACGAAAAAGTATTTATTTTGATTCATTTTTCATTCAGTGAATTGTTGTTGAATCGGGTATAATCACCGTGTATGTAGAGAAGTTTCGGAAAAACTTAATCGTGTATAGCGAAACCGCGTATGAAGAGACCGCGTATATGGAAGGTTCAGTGTATACTGAAAAACCGAATAAATTTCGCTAATTATATTGCATGGTGCTTAATACAATTGAATTCTTTGATTCTTCATATCATTAAAAATCTTGAGAAATTCTTCGATATCAAT
Organism: Philhelius pedissequus; assembly: GCA_910595825.1. Taxonomy (NCBI): domain Eukaryota; kingdom Metazoa; phylum Arthropoda; class Insecta; order Diptera; family Syrphidae; genus Philhelius; species Philhelius pedissequus. Next base: position 120,745,452 of record OU343162.1, read on the forward strand.
CAGTTTGTTTCTTTTTTTTTGAATGCAAGAAAAATCAAGCCTGCCATTCTTTCATTATTCATTGAAAGCCTTTGAGGTATATTCACTGAATTAAATAAAGATAATTTTGCCTCACAAACTGCACTGCTACAGCCTATGGTAGCCACAGAGGCAAAAAGTTAATATGTGTCCTTAAACGTTTCTCGCTGTCTGACGATACATAATATTCTCATGATTTTCTTGACGACTCAAAAAAGTTTTGACATAGTGTAGCTTCCTCTTTTGATGGAATCGTAAGACCTGAAAGATCGGATGAAAAGTTTTGAATTTTTCGGAAAAAAACACAGGTTAAAGAATTTAAAACTTTCCGGCAAATAAGCTAAATTTTTCTAAGATAGATTTGTACGTAGAATCCAAATCTAAAATTGAAAGGTTTGTATAACTTTAGTGTTTTGAGGACTTGAGGTCAAGAACTCAAAATATGTCGTTTTTGAAGACATTCAAATTTATTCGGTATTTGAGGCCTTGTAAAATATATTAATATTATTACTTTTTGTGTAGGTTATTCAAGTTTTTAGTTTTTATATTTGATACCACAAACAATTTATTCATGAGCACGAATCGCTATAACTAATAGAAAACAAATCTTACGAAACTGTGCGATAGTTCTTTAAAAAGAGAAAAGGTAGTTTATGCTGTTTTATATGTTTTTTGTAATTTTAAACTCTAAGTCAGGAATAACTTTACTCTTTACTCTTGTTGTATTATTGCGAAAGTAAAATGCATGGGAAAACTAACATATACGAAAAACTGGGTACAAAATCTCTGAACCCCCTGAAAAGAATTTCCCACAAAAATATAAACGTCTAAAAAAACCCTCAAATATTCTATATTTCATACGTGATAAATAATTTCGATTTATGATTCTAATTTTACAAATCTACATAATAATATATCTTGGGAATTTTTGAGGGAAAGTTGTAATCTCATTGGGCTGCTTATTATTTTTTTAAGCTAATTCTATAACAAAATCTATTTAATTTACAAGATTTATTTTAAGAACTAAAATGCCTCCGCGGCACTCCTAACCCACATCATTATGACAATTACCGGCTGATTTTTGCAATTGAATTAGAATAATGAAATACATATATAATGTTTAGAGTTTATTAGCACTTTAAAACAATTTGATTTTATTTCAAAAAATTATTATGTATGGTTTTATATGATTAATTGAATACATTTACAAAAACAAACAATGAAGAACCAACCTGAATTCCCGTGCTTGATTTTGCAACACTACGAGGAGTAGCATTAGTTATTTCCTTTTCCTCTTCAAGTAATCTGCACTTCTGTTAATAAAAAAAACTTGGGTAGATACTTCACTTCATTTTACCACTTAGACCGCAAGCAAAATCTAATTTTTTAATTATTATCTGACTGAATATTATAAATGTGAAAGTTTGGATGGATGGATGGATGGATGTATGGATGTTTGTAGCTCAATAACTCCGGAACGGCTGAACGGGTCTGGATGAAATTTGGTACAGAGGTAGATTATTGTCTGGAATAGGCCACATGCTACTTTTTATCCCGGAAAAATGTATGGTTCCTGTGGGATATGTGTGTTTTGATTGTTCATAGAGCTCATTCTACAAATAGCCAACATAGCTTTTATTCACAAGGCGCATAGAAGCACACGGATTTGCATGAAATTTGATTGGTAGATTCTGGATTCTCACATAGTTCATTTTTATCCCGACAAAAATTAACGGTTCCTTTGGGAGAGGCTTAAATATGAAAAAAATATATACATATACTTGGGTGTTTTTTCCGATTTCACGCCTCAACGACTGAACGGTTTTTAATTGTAGGTGTATAGATGTCATTAGATTCCCGTGGGATACAAAAGTCCGTATACCATCGCACAGGCATCTGCTATTAAAAATGGTGTGAAAAAATGTATAGTAATTCATCAATTAAAAACGCATGGGTTGATTTGGCTCGAACTCTTTTTTAGTTCTTCGTAAAATCCAGGAGAAGGTTTTTGCGAAAGAAAATATTGGGTAAACCCTCCAGAAATGTCGGGAAATTTTAAAAATCGAAAATTGATTTTTTGTATTAAATTGTGTATACAAATGTTCCGGAATAGCTTTTCGAATGAAAAAATAGAAAATTCTTAGTGGAAAACTCGAACAATTCTAGAAAAACGCGAACATTTTTTTCTCGATGATACATAGATAAATTTAAAGCATGATTTGATGATTCTGAACAATGTAAAGGTGGAAAATTCGTTGTGACGCTTGGAAAATAAATGTTAAAGTTTGGATGGATGGATGTTTTTTGCTCAATAGCCCCAGAACCGTTGAACGGATCTGGATAAAATTTGGCACATTGATACACACATACTCGATTATCACATAGGTAATTTTTATCCCGAAAAATGGAACCGAACACTTCCTATGTCTATATGAACAAAATATATACTTGGTTGTTTGTTCCACATTTATGTCTTAACCATTGAATGGATTTTATTGAAATTTGGTAAGAAGCTGGAAGATTTGCCATGATTTATTTTTCCCACTTTATTTTTGTGGTTCTTACTTTTTGAGTCCAATATTAAATCTTCGCTTTGTTCGCGAACATGACCATACACGACGAACATCGAAGCCAACGAACACGACAAAATCTAAATTTTTGACCAACAGCAAGCGGCTCGCGAACCAGCCTACGTACAAGAAGAGCACAGCGAGTGCGAGCATGCTAGGCGAACATGTTCGTCGTTTGTGCCTACATTCAACGACTGAAGGGTTTAAATGAATTTTTGTAGGTGGATAGATGATTTCATTAGATTCCCGTGGGTCCGTAGCATCGCACGGGTACCTGCTAGTAAAAAATAAAACAAACACTTTAAAAATTGATCACACAATGAGTCGGTTTCAATTATTAAAACAATTATTGTTGAAAACTTACTTTGGATGCATTTCGTGACGACCGGGGCCACATCATCAGCATTCACGACTGCAGTGGGAGGAAAGTCAGTTGTTTGTTTACACTTATTAAAAGCAAATTTCACCAAACGACAAATGTACACACATAAATAATAAGAACGACGAATACTAAATTATATGGCGGAAGAAATTAGAATTAACATTGCCGTTATCTAAATTTAAAGCTTCATCATCTTTCTGTATATAGTAATCTTCATATGCATCAAGCGACGAGCATCGCTCACCTGCTTTAAGAGTTTTATGTTATCTTTGTTCGCGCCCACAATTTCTTGCCCGTCCACAATAGCATGATAGGCTACAGCAGATTAATTTGGTTGATTAAGTTTTATACATACATTGTATGTGTTCATTATAAGAACGTTCTTTTACGGTACGTTTTGTTTGTCCATGATACATTTTGCTATATTCATTACATTGAATTGCATAAGTTCCCGATTTTTCAATCTTTTGAGTGGTGCCGTGACTTAAGCCCAAGCGACATAAAGCAAAATTTGAATGTTTGTCCTTATGTCTCTTTGCGAAAGCGACATAAGGCCAAATTTTAGGAGTTGGCCTTATGTCACTTATGCAAAGCGTCATAAGGTCAATTTGGTCTCGTACATGGACTCCGCAAAGAAAGTTTATATTAAATTATTGTTTTTTCATATAATTCTGCCACCTCGGTGGGACATATGTCCTAACTTTTGTTTGGTGTTGATGGGACAAAACTCCCAAATTTTAAAAGACATACATTTCCATATTACACATTGTGAAATATTTATTCAAAGCATAAGATAGATTTCAAATATAAACAGTAAATTTTAAAAAGCTAGGAGCAACTATATGCAAATTTTTTTTGGAACTTTATACCCCTATAATAGGGCGAAGCAGGGTGGTTGAAGTGGGGTAGCATGTCCCCACTTATGCCCGAGGTCTCTGTAAGCCGTGAACCTAATTGCAAAAAACACTTCACACAAGTACCAAAAAAAACCGTAATAGTGTGACAAAAGTCCAAATATTGTTTGCTTATTAGTTTTTGGGATTTATGTCTCACCTATGTGGCATAAGTGCCAACAACCAAAATTGGGACCTATGTCAAATGGACTTATGTCTCGGCGCCTTATATAATATAACCTTGCCCAGTAAATTATGTTTCCATTATGACATAGAAATAAAATGCACGACTGGATTTTATAAAGTTTCTCTTGCAGCTAACAACTTCAATGTAGCTTTAACATTGACGCTGTTAGTTGGTAGGAAGTCTTTTTTTCCTATAAAGGTTTAAATCCATGCCATATTAATTCTCTCGAAAATGCCTTTACCGTTTAAAAAAAAAATCTGTCCCTACTATAGGTACAGTTACAGTCTAAACAGCCGTTTCAACTAAGAATCTTGTGCATGCGATGTGATACAACATAAGATCAACAATGGGTGATCCAGTAGTACATTTTATTTCATGCAAGTTCTGCAAGGCTTCATTCACTGTGGAGGCGGCCTGTTAAAGCATGTTTTCATTATCACAAGAAATGAAGACTGAAATCACAGCTTTATTTTTTTAAAGCATGCGATAGATAGTATGGTTTCATCGCATACTATTCATCGCTTGCTTTATCACAAGAAGAACTGTCAAGAACCTGTCTGTCTTGTGTTGATTTAATTTTTTAGGAACAAGAATGTTCAACATGTAACTTAAAGTAGCCATCGACATTCTTCATTTAAGTAATAAAGTATGCGATAAAGTTTTTTAAAGTTTTTCTGCTATAGCTTGAACCAATTCACTCGGCCATTCTAATGCGCAGCTCTCTTTTAATTTCTTTGTTCCTCTCATTAATTTTGAAAGATACACAGAATCATCTTCCAGCGATGGACTTCATTTAAATGAGGTATGATTGTGGTTTATTGTGCAATTTTCAAAAAAGTATTTCATCTCTGGCATTGAAGGCAGGGTTGTGACTTTATTGCAATTGCAGTAGATCTACTCCAAACAAACTGTATGAAATCGAAAAATATATATATATATACCTATATTTTTTTTTTTTTTTTTTTTAATAATTTTGCACGCCCTCAAGGGATTATGAATACCCTTTATATGTTTTTTAACACAGCGCGAGCATCCGGTGAAAGAAGAGAAAGAGAAAGTTAGGAAAGATGTGTGGCGCCATGTTCGGAGACTATAGCTGATAGCTGGTTGTTGTCCCAGATTTATCTCCAGTACTAATGCGGAGAAAATTATCGTGTCTTATTTATTTATGTCTCTTATAATTCGCATTATTTTTCTTTATTTCGTTGTCATATTTTATGGCTATATTAGTTTACTCAATCACATGTTGTTAGTGTTATGCCTGATCAGCATAAGCATGTAAGATGAACTGAACTTGGCAAATATTGCGTATTGACAAAGATCCTCACTAGTCAACTGATGAGTCCATGTGAGATCGCCGGGACGAAACGCCAATTTTTGTTGGACTAAAGGCCGTTAAAAGCTATTTTGAATCAATAATTCAACAAGTCCAAATATTATAGTGCTAAGTCTTCTACTTGGCTGATGTATTTCAGTAGTATATAGAATTTGTATTATTAAAAAAACTTCTTATTAAAACTTCTTAGGGATGCAAAGTTGGTTATGGGGGGTACAATGAACTCAATTTTGCCCATTTTTACATCTTTTCCATACCATAAAGAAAACCCGGAAAGCCTTAATCAGCCTTATCACAGGCCCTGTCGTAATGTATTCTTACTACGAATCACTAAAAAAGTATTACAGGTCCAGTCATATTAAAAATATTTCCTATAAAATTCGGAATTGGTATCGCTAGTCCCAAATGAATAGGAAGTTTGACAGTTTTTGTACGAACAGTTGTTTTCATAGTAATCTGCTGAAGTGGAAGCAAGAATAAAAAATTACTTGTACACGAATAGGCACAACGCGCAAAAATATTTAACTAAATGGGAAATGTAAGTCTTATTATGAAATTAAATATAAGAATATGTATTAACTTTTAATTTGCACAGGCCAGACAAAGTAGGGGAGACCGGGGCTTAAAGAAACACTTTTTACTAAAATTGATGCTGTTCATTAGATTTTGAAAATAAGTAAGCCAAACTTTTTTCTGTTTAAAGAGCAATATTTCAGCTACGAAATCCAATAAGAAAGCCAAATAAATACTGATCAGAATTTGTAAAAATATATTTTTTAGACGAAAAAACGTGTTGTTACGACTTACCCCGTATGCTGGGAAAGTTGTAACATAGACCGGGGTAAATTGTAACAAAACCTGTGATCGTCTTAAAAACTATCAATTTATTAACAACAAAAAATATAGCATATACCCACAAAACTTATAAAATTAAAAAAGTTATTATATTAATTCACAAATTTAATTAATTAATTTATTTGTAGTGTTCCTAAAAAAAAACAAAATCAATATTAATTTTTTTGGAATAAAACTTAATTTAATCACATACAAATTAGGAATGTAATTAAATATTCCAAAACCAGTATCCAGAATTTAACTAATTAGCAAGCCAGGAAAACACATGAGCGACCTCTTTTCTCTTCAACCTTATGTTGACAGCGATATGAGTCAAATTGACTTTTTTATTTTTATATAAAAATAAAGAAAACAATTAAACAAAACAAAATATAAACATAGAACACCAGTTCCATCGTCTTGGTTTCCAAAAATGTGTTTGAAAATATGAACGAAGTCTGTTTTTATTTGTTACAACTTACCCCACAAAAATGTTACAACTAGCCCCAACATAAATTTTACACAAATCAATCAATTGAAAAAATACCGAAAACTATTCGTTGCTTAACTACTTACATAAACTTAACCAAAATATAAATAAATATAAAAAAAAAACAACTAGAACTATATCTCTTCCGAGTGATGAGGAATACCGAAAATACAAAGAAAAAATTATTTTACAAACGTATCATTTTTGGGCACTACCCTTATAACTTTTCTTTAGGATCTCCAATTCACAGCTAAAGTATACTTAACGGTAGCTTTGAAGTAGACGAACAATTTTCTCCTTCACGCGTTTCCTAATTTTCAGGCGAACCCTTTCATTTTTAGCTGGTACTTTTTACCCCTGTTACTTCTAGTACCGGTCTCCCCTAATTATAAGCCGCATTCAATATAAAAGTTTTTTCCGTTTTTTTGGGTATTTTCCTTATTTATTTCGAAAAATTGCAATGGTTATTGAATGCATTTTTGATTACCAAACCAATTAAACTTCTGAGAATATTTGATGTAACTCAGAAGCCTTTAAACTTCGAAAACCGGTTTGTGCGAGGCAATGTGGTTTTGATTTCGTTCCTTGCTTATGATGTGAATTTATTCGTGTTTGTTTTGTTACGCACATTATAGGAACTTTACTGGAAATCTTTGTTGGGAAAACAATATCTGTTAGAGAAATAGTATGATTCTAATGACATTACAGCCTCTTGGGTTAAAAAGAGTAACGAAGAAAACACCTTTGGGGAAAAAACATTTAAGCATTTATGTACATATCTGTTAGCGTTATGTTCTCTACCTCATAGTATTGCCGAATGTAAATTTTCCACAGTAAGTTTAGTGAAGGATAAACTTCGAAATAAAATTAATACAACCACTTTGCAAAATATAGATCCTGTGGGTTACTTTTTATTTATATCTTAAAAATATAAAAATCTACTGCGATAAAAATGAATCTACTTCGGATTTTTTTTCAAAAAGTCCCATCCCTGATTGTAGGTAGATACTCATAAAATCTCTCGCGCATTATTTTTATTTTCTTGAATCCTCTCTATGCACATCCGACCAGTGGCCCAGTGATTTGGGTCAAGCTATATCTTATCTGCCTTCTGCTGCCTTCTGATTGCGATGAATTTACCGCCAATGGAGACCGTGGGTTAGTGGAGTCGAGTCGAATTAATCTCGTTTAAACTGCTTACAAAGATCTGAACCGAATATAAGGGTATATTTCATATTTTCTGTTTCATGTTTATGCATTTATACGCCTCTACACGGGAAGTTTTTTTTGTAACACGAGTTTCTGTTTTTTAGAAAATTAATCTAAATTCAAATAGAAAAATGATACTACATTTGAATTTTTTTAATTGTTTAGTTAACAAATTGCAAAAGGTGGCACGTGTTGTAAACGCTTCTTACCAATTCTAAATAACTTAATTATTGTAATTTCTGCAAACAAACGGAATAAACCATACTTGTTGAAGAGGCTACCTTCGAATATAGCTAACCAAAGTTGAAACCCAAACCAAACACTTCCATGTCACAACTTACTTCTGTTTTTATATTTCTAAAGAGAATTCGAACAAATATAGGTACTCGCAAATACACTCATTGAACTGAGCATACTTGCATGACCAAACTTTTGTGAAATGGTTTGTGAATATTTTAAACGGCCGATGCCGAACAACGACGACCTCGTTGCCATTTTTTGCTCCAATGAATGTATAAAAAACAGCGGAACGACAGTAATTTTGTCGGTAGAACAGAAAAGGAAATGATGAGTTTTAAGTTGGGCATTGTACATTTTCAGGTAGGGCATTGAACATTTTAAGGTAGGGCATTGCCCTTTAGCTATGGTCCTGCTCGCACTGAGCTTGGACATTTAATGAGGCTTTACATGGATCTGCATCTGCAGACTTGAAGAAAAGTATAGCGGGGCCATAATATAAAACAAATATAAAAGTAAGACAGGGTACACACTAATAACTTACTCGAACTCTGCTATAACTTTCTTGACACATCTCACAATCAGATGTTCTTAGCGTTCAGGTATGTAGTTTTGAGAAGCAAATTTTCGCTATTTTCGTTGTTTTTAAGCAAACTGAGGTGAAATGGTAAAAGAAAAACTTGAAAATTCGTTATCTGAAAGGAACAAATTATGGTGCAGATGAAACTGCTATAATGAAGATGAACATGTTCATAATCTGCAATCTTCAGATTCATACTTCCTATAATATTCATACATGAATATGATCTCCATTTTGGACTTCGCTCTCTGTCGCACAAGTATGAGCTTTTATTTTGTTTCCTCTTTTTTTGCAGATGTCAATGCAGCTGAAGATGAAGATACATGTAAAGCCCCCTTAAGGGTAGTCAAAATCTCTTTAGTGCGCGCACAATTATAAAAAGAAAACTGATGGTAAAATTTTCCATATTACTGTTTTTTTCTTATATGTAATTGGATTAATTTCACAAGGGTTTGTAATGTATTTTTACTTCAAAGACCTATTTTGTAACAAAAGTTGTTCTTCAGAAAACGATAACGACGTGATAAAACTCTCACAATTCACAGAACTATACTATACTTCGTTCCCACTACTTTGAGTATCTACATAAAGAAACTAACTTACTTAGCGTGAATAAACTCGATTTTTTTCCATTTTTTCAATAGGTATGTTTGAAATAAGGGCGGGCTATGAAGATTAATTATTTTGCTGACTTTATTTTGAAAATCAAAATACGAATCATTAAAAACAAATTTAGGATTTATATTTTAAATCAAACTCTGAGATTGCACTGATCCAACCTTTACCTATACATAGATATACGTAAGGTACCTTATAGTTAGATAATATTTTGCATGATTGTTGGCGAGTTTGTTCTAAGCCTTACTGTTTACGGTTGAAAAAATAAAAATAAAAAATGAAAAGCGTTAAAGTCAAATCAACAGCAAATAGGTAGGTACTTAGTTCCCTTTTGTGTTTATTATAGGCTCAAAAAATTTTGTGGCTCTCATTTCGAAGAAAACTGTGTTACTCACAACTGACAAGAATAACATCTTTGCTATATCGAAATGACTTATCTGTGCTTTGTACCTATACAGATGTCATTTTTTGACGTTGCTAATTATATATCACGTTTTTGTATCCCTTGGCTATCGTGCTTCGAAATCAGTCTCGGTAATACAAATTATGGAATGTAGGTTAGGTACATATACTGACTTCTAATGCAAAAAACAAACTAATCTTATTAAGGCCTATTAATAAATAACGCTCCGTCTACCTTTAGTCTATGGACTTACAAAACCATGGAATAAGAGTTAGACCATGGATTAAAATTTTCAATTAATTAAAAATCGAACACAATCTACTACAATAAGTATGCACTCTACCTGTTTCTATTATATGTCCCTGTAAATTGTATCCTTAAATGTCAATTCTTAGTCCATCACTAGACCACGGTCTGCAAGGACTAAGTTGGTAAACGTCAAATAGCAGAAATTGTATTTTATTAATAGTATTTCGCACTTAGTCCACGGAATAAGTCCTAAACCTTCCCTAGTCCATGTTTATTAATTTGGGTGAATATGTTTTAAAAAGTAGGAAGATAATTAGATATACATAATTTAAAAGGCCACAAGCAAATATTTCTTATTCGGGCTTTGAATAAAAAAAATGATTGACTACTTCTCTCTAACACATCAAAGTTAAATGGAAACTGGAAGCGTACCCTATGCCTAGTACCTACATACATACCTACATATATAGACTTGATTCTGAAAAAAAATATATGGCACCATTAGCTTGAAAAGAATTCACAATCTACAAGAACAGATACAAATATATCTATGATGTGGTGTTTGACGGTACATTATGTGTAGATGAGTACCTATCTACTATCTCCACATATACCTATCTAGCTACTAAAAGGGTAGGTACTTTGAGTTTTGTGGAGAAAAAAAATCAGAAGCAAATGAGTAGGATGCCCTTTGAGAATCTCCTTTTAAAAATTTAAAAGAAGCTTTTAGTGGTAAATAATGAAAAGTTAAAAAGCCACATGAATGACATTTTCTTTTTTTTTCTGTAATCTACCCTTCTCTTCCATTATCATGCTTTAAAAACAAGGACATTACAATTACAAAGCAACGAACATCTACGATATATGTATGTATGAACATATATGTATGTAGTAATTGAGATCTAAGCGTAATTGATCTAGGCGTACATAAATACCTATGCCCTTGAATTCTGAATATGATATTTGGAAATCTCCTTAACCGAAAATAACACGAAAAGAACAGCATTTTATACACCCAGTCTTAGTCATATTCGTACATAGCTGCGCAATTTATTTTGGTCTTAAAAAAGATATAATTATTGGTTTGAACAAAATAATTTTAAAATTAATTTTTATTTTAAACATTTCACATTCTTTAAATTAATGTAAGTATGAACATATACATGAATTTCACATTTGTTTTTTTTTCCTCCAAAAAACCTTTCCAAAGTACTATTGTCATCACATTCAACGAGTCGTTTGCAGATTTTTGTTATTAAATAAAAAAAAAAAAGTGGGGAAAAAATCGATAGAAACAATCGTTGAGGTACGAAATTTGGTTATAGCCCACCATAAAAAGGGAAAATCCTGTTCGGAAATAGGTGCAATTGTTCATAAAAGCGCCTCAACTATACAAAGAGGAACACCTAATTGAAAACAAGCCAAGGAACCAAGGTCGAACATGCCGAAATCATGCTGATGAACGATTTATTTTTGCGCGACATCAAGAAGAATCCTAAGTTAAGTGCTCCAAAGTTGGCCGAAATTGTTGAAAATGATCTCAACAAGAAAGTCAGACCCGAAACCGTTCGGCGACCAATAAGGGAAAATGGCTTTAATGGAAGGATTGTTATAGGAAAAAGTCCTGGATTTCAGAATTGAATAGGAAAAAACGTTTAAACTTCGCAAACAATTATAAAAATGAAACGGTAGACTTTTGGAAGAAGATTAATTTTACGGATGAGAGCAAGCTTAATTGTTTGGGTCAGATGGTCAGCACAACCAAACACAGAACTTAATCCAAATAACCTTATTCCGAAAGTGAAACACGGTGGAAGTATTTTGTATTCTATCAAGATAATGATCCGAACCATTCTGTTTTGAAAATGCGAACTTCGTTTCTATACATCTGCGCAGAAGTAATGATTTGGGAGTCTTATTTGATGCAAAATTGTCAGTTAACTCCCATATTGACGTTATCACTAGTAAGGCAAGAAGTCGTCTTGTATTAATTAAGAATTAAATTACCCTTATATATCGAAAACCCTTTACTGCACCCTCGTCCGTCCCATCTTGGAGTATTGTAGCTGCGTATGATGTCCTATGTATGATGTTTCAATAAAACAATAATTCCGTCTTATGAAAATCGCTTGAAGCTATTAAAAATATTGACGCTGAAGAAAAGAAGGGAAGTGAATAATGTTCTTTTCCTGTTTCAATTACTATCTGGATCAATTTGTTCCTCTCATATCCTCAGTATGCTGAATATAAATCCTCGATCCAGAATTAATCAAGAATAAACTCTGATTTTTTATACTTCTTTTGCAAGATCTAATTATGGTTTAAATGAACCTTTAAATGTCATGTGCATTGATTTTAATTGTTTTTATGAATGTAAGGGGTTTTCCAATAAGAGGTGTTATTTTGAATAGCCCGCTAATTCGGTAGCTGTCACTTTTGAAGCTGTCATTTTTTGACATTTGACAATTAGAAACTACGCTATTAATAAAAATTGAACGATACACGCTTCAACAACGCAGTTCTTTTTTTTGAATATCAAAATAACACCTCTTATTGGAAAACCCTAATAGATTTTAACTTGTCAAAGAACTGTCTTAAAAAAATTGTTATCTTCCTAATTATTATTATAATATAATCTTTCCATTTCTTAAATGCTTCTTTTAAAATGTTGATATTTTCTTATTCTTAAATGTTTATGTTTTTGCTTATCTATTCATTATTTTTTTTTTTTATATATAATCTACACGCGCTCAAGGGAATATGAATACCCTTTAAATGTTCCAACACAGCGCGGGTGTGAGGGTGAGGTAAAGGAAGAGAAAGAATGATAGCAAAGATGTGTGGCGCGATATTCGGAGACTGTAGGTGGTTGTTGTCTCAGATTTTATCTCCAGGGATGGCGGTTGAACTAATGCGGAGACATTTTCCGTGTCTTATTTATATATGTCCCTTATAATTCACATTAATTTTTTTATTCTTTGTCATATTTTAACCGTATAGTAGTTTTACTCAATCACATGTTGTTAGTTCTATGCCTAAACAGCAATATATAATAGTGATGTGCGAAAATTTCGGACATTAGAGGCATGCATCATATGCATTCATCTCCAACAGGGGAAGCGAACGTATGTGATCGTTGACTATCCACCGGAAAGACCTCAGCCAACAGAATTTATAGCAGAACTTGAAAAGCTTTTTGAGTGCTTAAGATTGAGCTCGGAAGAAAACTACTACATATTGGCTGGTGATTTGAATGCCAAACAAATAGATTGGGGAAATCAAACACAAAACCATCGTGGTAACCATCTGTATAATTGGATGGGTCGCTACAAATTGGAATATCGCATTGAACTTCTCGCTACAGACAGGCCATCGTTTCCAAGAAGCGGTGCCTATCTGGATCTATTGTTGAAAGACGCAAGACCAGCAATTACTGACACTGTGGGCCAACGGCCTAAAAATTGTTTAAGAACGATCGAGTACGACAGTGAACACTGCCGACTCGCCGCCGTAATACAACTTCCGAACGCGCTTATGGAGTTGGAGGAGTATGTACCGGTGCATACTTACAATTACAGTAAGGTGCGCTGGCCACGCTTCTCGAACGTCTTATTGAGCGAATTACGTTCAAATGGTATACCCCCACCAAATGACAGGAACCTGAAAAATACTGAAATTGACAAATAATTAGAACAAATGGACGAAACAATACAACGAACAATGAACAGGACAATACCGAAATACAAAGAACGTAACGCAACTGACATGTACCGTAACGCGACAATTGATGCACTACACAGCCAAAAAGTGGCTTACTGACAAGACTAAAACGCTTGTACAGACGGTTTACTGACACACGATATCTGGAGATAAGGACACTGAAGTCGTCCATCAAAAACATCAACCAATTGATCAAAGAAAATTATAGGTTGTCCATTAATTTGTTTTGGGACAGCAAAATTCGGGCCGTGAACGCTACCGACCCGAGTATGTTCCCACAAATTAATAAGATATTCAGAAGAAAACATCAAAACGAACTTCCGTGTCTTAAGCTCCAGAGGACGACACAAAATAGAGACGTACTTCTGACAGCAGGCATAGACCTAGATGACACCGTCTTGGACGAATAATCGAAGATCCGCAAGTGTACAACGTGAATGCTAGCATTCGCCCGAACCATGACCTGGAGAGCAGAGCTCTGGTTCACCACTTTTACATCCGGAACGATATAACGCAGTGGCGATCTGAGAACTTTGGTTTCACCGGGTTTAATGATGAAAATTTGGCAAACGCCACAATCGCCGAGCGAAATGGGACCAGGTCCCTGTTAATTTCGAAGATTGAGCTCCAGCTGATCTTTGATTCACTAAAGAAAAAGAAATCGGCAGGAGTCGATGGTATATCCAACGTTGTACTACGACATTTGCCTCAAGAAGCAGTTGACATTTATACCACACTGTTTAACAACGCGCTGAATTATGCATATTATCCAGTGCGGTGGAAGACAGCAGTGGTGCATCCTCTCCCTAAAAAGGGAAAGGACAATTCCAATCCGGCGAATCTCAGGTCGATAAGTCTTCTTCCGAGTATCAGCAAAGTATTGGAAAAGGTTATTATTAGGGCTCTGTTCAAGTTGGCGGAGGACAACAAAATCATACCGGATACTCAGCTCGGTTTTAAGACGGGCATGACACAATTCATGCCGCGTCTGAACTCGTTTCTGATGTCCAATGGAACAAATCTAAAAAGCAGTGTACGGGTGCCTGTCTGGTCTAAAGCTTGCCAGACTTGGTATAAGTAAACCGCTATTCTACATGCTTTATGACATGCTGAAGGTAGAAAGTTTGTTATCAAGAGTGGCAATGTAACTTCTACCACAGTTTTTAATATTAACAATGGTCTTCAGCAGGGAGCAGTTAACTCGCCGATTCTCTTCAGCATTTACACCAGCGATCTGATAGGTAGTCTAACTCAGGCAATTGCATTCGCCGACGATCTAATTGCGTACAAAACAGCTCCAACAGTTGAGGTCATCAAAATTCTTTTGCAGCATGACTTCGGCAAGATTCAGCGATATTGTGATGACTGGAAGTTGAAAATCAACTTCCAGAAACCAGAAACTATTTTGTTTAGGACTCCGTTGTCTAGCGCCTCAAGGGATACGAGAAAGAACTGGCGCAAGCTGGTGATCGTAGGCCCATATGGACATCCACTGGCGAGTAAAAGTGTAGTAAAATACCTTGGCATCTGGTTGGATCAGTACTTGTATTTCGACAGACATATAGGTGCTGCTCTGGCCAAGGCTAGGCGAGCCTTTGCCCTGACAAAACGATTGTTTTATAGCAGTCGTCTTGACAGCAGGGTGAAGGTGATTTGCTACATGGCCCTCACCAGGCCGATGATTGCCTATGGATGCCCGGTGTGGTTCAACGTTGTCCCGTCTCAAAGGGAAAAGATTCGGGTGTTTGAGGGGCAGTGTCTTCGACGTTGCCTTGGATTATACAGAACACCAGAGTCGGAGTACACAAGATATTATTCCAACCAGGTTCTATACAACGGAGCCAACATAAACAGAATAGATAATTTTTTGTTTAAGCTGATTCGGGGGCACGTTGCAAGAGCGATGTCCTCAACTAACAACTTAATTTTTGGGGCGTATTACCCCAATAACGAATATTTCGGGAGTGCGCGGTTAAGTGGCTACATCCCTCCCGAGGCATTCCTCTATTTAGACAGTCGAGGGCTGATGCAGGATGGAGGGGCGGTTCCGCTCATCTACCACGTCAGCCGGAAAACTGTGGATAGGCGACTCCTGTATGGTCGAGACGTCATCGCTCAAGGTGGAGAAGAGCGCCTTCGGTTCAGTAGGACTGTGTCCGATCGGGACCGGAGGGATAGGGCGAAACAGGAGAACCAGTTCTGGTGCCTCTCTGAACAGCATCATAATATTTAAAGTCGATGAAGATGGTATATCTTGGCCGACTTACATAGATTTAGGGCAATTAGGGAACAGTCGGGGTGGCACCAAAAAAATAAAAAATTTAAAATATGTATGTATGCGGGGACATACGTGCATGTATCTGCGTGTCTGTACATGTATGTGCGTACGTATATGTATGTGCATGTATGGGTGGGTTGCATGTTGTTGTGTGTCTGCATGCATATAAAAAATAAACAAAAAAAATTTTAAAAACGAAAAAAAATGCTGCTGTGGCTGTTCTAGTTTTTAAGTAGTTTTAAGTATTATTAGGTATTTTAAGTAGTTTAAGTTATTTTTAGTTAGTATAAGTTAGTTTTATTTAGTTTTAATTATTTTTAATCTATATTAAGGTTTAGTTTATAAGTCAAAAAAAAAAAAAAAAAAAAAAAAAAAAAAAAAAATTATAATTGTTTTTAAAGTTTCCTTGAAAAATAAAATAAATAGATTTAATTAAAATAGTTTTTAGGTCGAAAGACATTAGTTCTAAGAGTTATTGTTTAGTTTAGAGCACCCGTAAAGGGCCAGTAAATTAGTTGTAAGTTATTGATAATTAGGCTAGTTTTAAACATTTTTGTTTAGCTTTAAGATAAGTTAATATGAAATAAAAATGAATTTGCAAAAAAAAAAAAAAAAAACAGCATGTAATGAGTAAACCAGCAACTCATTGTATGACATTTATTTTTAGAATTGGTTTTTAATGGAAAAATAAGAAGACGTAGATTACGGCGGGGATCGAACCTGTAACCATGAGTTTGACAGGCGAACACACAACTATCGCGCCACGGTCACCCCAAATATATTTTATACCTACATTTTTGATTCAACTTAAAAAACATAATGTTAGTTTGTAGTTGAGAGAAATAAATAAATAAATAAACACTTCCAAAATCTCCAGATTAAGATCCCAAAAAATTTCTATGGGATCATTTCGACATAAAAATTAGATAATTTCAGATAACAGGCAAAAGAGACCTGGAACAAAAGCTTCTTCAGGAAAGGCATGCTATCGATTCAGAGTACACCTTGAAATTGTTTGATTCAATGCCAAAAACACTTAATGAGATCATTAAAAGCAAGGGATAGGTGCCCATATTAAAAATGTAACTTTTTATAATAGGGGTATATTCACGATCCCGTGCAACTGGTCTAGTATCACTATAAAAGTGCAGAAGTGCAATTTTTTTTGCACCACCACAACCCAGTAGGAAATTTACTCCTCAATGAAAATTTCCTTGGTGAATATATGACACAGTCATATAGGAGAGATTATGCATTGAATTTACTCATAAAACATAATGGAGCCGGTCACCAGCTTACCATTTAAGTACCATGTTGCGCTTAAATAGAGTAGAGTAATATGGAAGAACCTCAAAATCAGAGAATTCTGTAATTTAATGATTACTGGCTTTAATTGTATTGGTTTACTTGGCAAGTTTTCTTTTATTACCTAATTACACAATTTTGAAATGAAAACTTGCCAAGTAAACGAACAAAAAACGGTTATAATTGATAAGAGGTTCGTGGACGAAACGCCCCTGCTCTAACAAATATAATCCTGAACAAATCGGAAGTGCTCTCAATATATTTAATATTAATTCTGTGCAAATGGGTGTTTATCGCTATCCTATCCCTGTACCAAATTTCATCATTCTATGACAATCAGTAGTTCTCTACATAGTTGAAATCAATTTTATGCAAATGGGCGGTTGCCACGCCCCTGAATGTAAAATCATAAATTTAAAAATGTTGCCTTTGCTTGCGCTCTGAGCCCTACCCCTGTATACCAAATTTAATCATTGCATGACGGTCAGAAGTGCTCCAAATAATGTATATCAATTCTATGAAAATGGGCGGGTACCACACGCCCTGAATGGAAATTCTTAGATTTTCGATTTTTTTCCTTTGTATACACTACAAGGCCTACCGTTGCGTTGTGCGAAAGTACTAGATTCTACGATGTCGGGAAGTGCTCCATAATTTTGATGATCTGTTAGTGAGTGAGTGAGTCAGTCAGTCAGTCAGTTACGGTTTTTCGAATTTTGCAGTCTTCTGGGGAACTACTAAAGGAATTGAAATTGGGTGAGTTTCCTAAGCCTTTTGAGCTAAGCAAATACTGAGAGTTTGAAGTTTCTGACTTCATTGGTACTGAAGTTAGAGGGGGTCGAAAATCGAATCGCCTGAGTTTGTTCATGTAAACAGGTTGTAGTGCCAGAACTTGGCTGGGCACTACCGTGTCCTTTAATACATAACTGAAATTAAGTGAACAATAATAAAAAACAACAACTGAATATAAACACTAAACAAATGAATGGATGCTTTATTTAAAATACTTTGGATGTTATGCGTTTGTAAATACAGTACCTGAGAGACAGGTATTCTTTTTCTGTGACTAAATCATTATATCTCAGGAATCAGTGTTTTCAACAAAAAAAACGAACTTTATGATTTCGGTTCCAAGAGCGCAGCGATTTCATATATCATTTTTATTTGACTAAATCATTACATCCCAAGTATCAGTTAAATAATCAAAATAATTAACTCATGATTCCATATAACTTGTTATTTCATTACTAACTCTTCATCTAGAATGGGTGCACCTACTAGGCCAAAACCAGGTTAAATTCCTAGAAAATTAATTGGTGATGCTTGTTTTCCTTGAGGAAAAGCTACTTTTCCAGTAGCCAATTCTTAAACATTTCTCACTGGGAACAACTTACACTTACTAAGATCTTACAACACTTTTGCACATTTGCTTTAACCCCCTAACCCTATACAGCAACAGAAAAATATAATGGTGTAAAATTTGCCTGATGTCGTTGTCAATTTGGCAGCTGTTATTTTCTGCCCGAAATGTTTGTAGATTTAATCAAGCCAGAGAGTCAGGTCAGAGTCAAACTGATTTTGACATTTTTACTCCAGCGTTGCATTAGAAAATGTGTGTTCACGATTTACGACAAAAAATAAAATTTCGCAATCTTACAATTTTTTGTTGTATGGATCGTGAATACCCTTAATGTTTTGTGTAAAATTACTTAAAAATGATGCATTGTACGAATACGAATATTAATTATATCACCTAACTGATGAGCCCAACTATCGTACCTGGGCGAAACGCAGTTTGGACTACAGGTCAAAAAAATCTTCAATTTGGCTTTATTCCACACAGTCCACAAAAACAAAAACAAAAACAAAAATATATTATTATCTGCGTTTTCTTCTATTCAATATTAATTATAGGTAGTTATTTTTATTTGGTGTTACTTTAAATGCAATTTGTTTGTTTTGTTTTTAAGAAGACCCGCGCTTACTTAAAATAAATACCACAACATTTTTAACATTTAAGCCTTACTCTAAATTAGTTTTAAAATGGGAGTCGACTCTTAACCTAAGTTTTAAAATGATAATTTTAAACTACAAAAAGTATATACTTTAACGTTAAAGTGGTCGTCTAACTTTTAACAAAGCAAAACACTGCTTTATCTCTCTAAAACTATTCTTTTTCCAGTAAACGTTTGACTTTTCATAACAAATAAAATGCGAGACTGGATAGTGCAAACTTGCTCTTGTAGCTATCAACTTTAGTGTTACTCACTGACGATGACGTTGTTGGTGCAGATTTTAAGCCCATGTAGGTTATATTACCTTGATTCTTAGTATAATGAATTGTCGAATGCATGATTCAAGGAACAGTTAAATAGGTACTTACAAATGCATATTTAAAGGGATTTTAATTATGTGAATTAGGAGGGTAATAATGTAAATACGTACAAGTATAAACATGAATTTAATGAAAGTGAATGGTGTATAGGTGGGAAAAAATCGTTTTTGAAACTTATTTAAGTTGCCAAAACCATCACTTTAATCAGTTTTTCGGACAAACGAAGAACGCCATTGGAAGCCACGGATCAATGAAAATTTTATAAAAAATTATCTCGAAAATTGTAGGACGGGTTTTGATGAAATCCTGTTTTTTATTTTTCGTTGTTTGAAAACTAAATGCTTTAGATATTTTGGTATGCAATTTTTTTAGAGACTTTTAATGTTCATGTGAAAATAAAATTTAAAATTATTTTTATTAGTTTTAAAATTATTGATTCTTCCAAAAAAAAAAAGAATTAATAAATTATTTTAATTAAAAAAAAAAGTTATTCAAAATTTTGATATGCGAAAATAATTTAAAGGATGGCCTTGGCGCGATCGTTGTGTGCTCGCCTGCCAACCTCGTGGTTGCAGGTTCGATTCCTGTCGTTGTCTATGTCTTTTTATATTCCATTAAAAACCAATTCTAAAAATTGTCATAAAATAAGTTGCTGCTTTGCTCAATACATGCTGTTTAGGCATAACACTAACAACATGTGATTGAGTAAACTAGCATACCCATAAAATATGACAACGAAATAAATAAAATAATGCTAATTATAAGGGACATAAATAAATAAGACACGGTAATTCCCTCCGTATTAGTTCAGCCGCCATCCCTGGAGATAAATCTGAGACAACAACCAGCTCTAGTCTCAGAATATCGCGCCACACATCTTTCCTATCCTTCTTTCTCTTCTTCCACCGGATGCTCACGCTGTGTTAAGAAAAACATATAAAGGGTATTCATAATCCCATGAGCGCGTGCAGTTATAAAAAAAAAAAAAAAAAAAAAAAAAACTACTTATATTTTCTCAGATATAAAATTTGACAGAAATCCAATGTACCGTTACCGAGAAAGCCAAAAATTAAAAAAAAAAAAACGTTATATGAAATGTACCGTTAATAGACTTTTCCTGTAAACGTGGTTCATATCAAATGATAACTATTACCAACAAACAAAATTCTCAAAAAAATGTATCAAAATCGTTGGAGCCGTTTTAGAGAAAAATAAGATTTTCCTTAAAGGTCATATGGCAGGTACCGTTATTTTTAGGCTTAAAAATAAAATTTCAATTTCCCCTCTTAGGAATGCCAAAATAATCACACATACCAAATTTGAAGGTAAACGCTTATACCGTTAGGCTGTAGCTCGTTATACATATAGACGGACAGACTGACACACGGACAGAGAGACATTTTTTGGCGATCACTTTTTTAGGCTTCTCTATGATCGTAATGTAATGTTTGATTGTTAGATTTTTTTTTTTAAATGAAATAAAATGGTTTTTTGAAGAAGATTGTATTATCTTTGTAGATTTTCAGCTTTTTGAAAACCAAAAATTAATAAAGTTCGAGCAAATCCGTTCGCGAAAATTTGAGAGCTTTGAATTGTATTCAAGATAGCGATTTGAAAACACAAACTTCAATTTAATTAGAATAAAACGAAAAACAAAGCACCCACATAGTACATACATTTGTGTCGTTTGTTTTTTAGTAATATAAAATCCTCAACTTATTTGTTCTTTCTTGATGAACAATGTGAAATCTATCTACTTGATGAAAAACTGCTCATAATTAATAAAAACATGAATACATAGTTATTTCAAATTCAAGTCTTCTTCGCTTAAATCAACCGGTTCGGTGCTTATTGCTTGCCATCAGTGGTTGGTCGTGTGTCACCTGTAGGGGCATAGGCCCGCCGACCATTAATAGCATTCTTATACGATGATAGTGAATTATTTAACATTGATGTTGAACGATATCCAGGGTCGGTATCGTCCTCGCTGATGACCTCTCTGCGATTGTCGGACCTACCAATAACATACCTACCTTCTACTCTTTTTACTTGCGATTATAGGTAATATAAGGCAAGTTATGCATTCATCGAAAAAAAAAATGTTTGAGATAACAATCAAACATGACATTACGATGAAAGCGAAGACGAAAAAAGATGGTCTAAAAATTCTGTCCGTCTGTCAGTCTGTCAGTCTGTCAGTCTGTCAATCTGTCAGTCTGTCAGTCTGTCAGTCTGTCAGTCTGTCAGTCTGTCAGTCTGTCAGTCTGTCAGTCTGTCAGTCTGTCAGTCTGTCAGTCTGTCAGTCTGTCAGTCTGTCAGTCTGTCAGTCTGTTAGTCTGTCAGTCTGTCAGTCTGTCAGTCTGTCAGTCTGTCAGTCTGTCAGTCTGTCAGTCTGTCAGTCTGTCAGTCTGTCAGTCTGTCAGTCTGTCAGTCTGTCAGTCTGTCAGTCTGTCAGTCTGTCAGTCTGTCAGTCTGTCAGTCTGTCAGTCTGTCAGTCTGTCAGTCTGTCAGTCTGTCAGTCTGTCAGTCTGTCAGTCTGTCAGTCTGTCAGTCTGTCAGTCTGTCAGTCTGTCAGTCTGTCAGTCTGTCAGTCTGTCAGTCTGTCAGTCTGTCAGTCTATCAGTCTGTCAGTCTGTCAGTCTGTCAGTCTGTCAATCTGTCAGTCTGTCAGTCTGTCAGTCTGTCAGTCTGTCAGTCTGCCAGTCTGTCAGTCTGTCAGTCTTTCAGTCTGTCAGTCTGTCAGTCTGTCAGTCTGTCAGTCTGTCAGTCTGTCAGTCTGTCAGTCTGTCAGTCTGTCAGTCTGTCAGTCTGTCAGTCTGTCAGTCTGTCAGTCTGTCAGTCTGTCAGTCTGTCAGTCTGTCAGTCTGTCAGTCTGTCAGTCTGTCAGTCTGTCAGTCTGTCAGTCTGTCAGTCTGTCAGTCTGTCAGTCTGTCAGTCTGTCAGTCTGTCAGTCTGTCAGTCTGTCAGTCTGTCAGTCTATCAGTCTGTCAGTCTGTCAGTCTGTCAGTCTGTCAGTCTGTCAGTCTGTCAGTCTGTCAGTCTGTCAGTCTGCCAGTCTGTCAGTCTGTCAGTCTGTCAGTCTGTCAGTCTGTCAGTCTGTCAGTCTGTCAGTCTGTCAGTCTGTCAGTCTGTCAGTCTGTCAGTCTGTCAGTCTGTCAGTCTGTCAGTCTGTCAGTCTGTCAGTCTGTCAGTCTGTCAGTCTGTCAGTCTGTCAGTCTGTCAGTCTGTCAGTCTGTCAGTCTGTCAGTCTGTCAGTCTGTCAGTCTGTCAGTCTGTCAGTCTGTCAGTCTGTCAGTCTGTCAGTCTGTCAGTCTGTCAGTCTGTCAGTCTGTCAGTCTGTCAGTCTGTCAGTCTGTCAGTCTGTCAGTCTGTCAGTCTGTCAGTCTGTCAGTCTGTCGGTCTGTCAGTCTGTCAGTCTGTCAGTCTGTCAGTCTGTCAGTCTGTCAGTCTGTCAGTCTGTCAGTTTGTCAATCTGTCAGTCTGTCAGTCTAAAGTCAGACTAAACAAGGGAATACCTCCTCGGCGGTTATCGGAAGACGTTAATGCCGTCATGAAGGTGCAAACAGATCCAGAAAGTTACGAAGAAGCGATGATTAGCAGAATTAGAAGCGACTGGAAAAACGCAATGCTAGAAGAGATTAAATCCTTACATGAGAACAATACCTGGTCAGTGATCCATTTACCAGAAGGACGAAAAGCTATCGGCTGCAGATGGACCTTTAGAAAGAAGTACGGTGAAAGAGGAAAAAACTGCAAGTACAAAGCTCGACTTGTTGCACAAGGCTTCTCGCAACGACATGGGATAGATTGTACAGATGTTTTTGCCCCAGTCGCTCGGTATACAACATTTAGAACCTTAATGGCAATAGTAGGAAAACGGAATATGGAAGTTCACCACTTTGATGCAAAAACAGCCTTCCTGCAAAGCAATTTAAAGGAAATGATCTTCATGAAGCAACCTCCAGGATTTGAAATAAAAGGACAAGAACATAAAGTATGTTCGCTTAACAAAAGTATTTATGGGTTGAAGCAATCCGCTCGAACTTGGAACCAGGAGATTCATGACGCATTGACACAGTGTGCCTTCAATCAAAGCTCTACAGACCCTTGTTTCTATTTCAAGAAAATCGCAAGTGATATAATTTATGATCTCATTTATGTAGACGATATCTTGGTGGCCAGTAAGATTCCAAATCTTATCACAAATTGGGAAAGTCTGTTGAAGAAACATTTCAAGATTAAGAATTTGGGACGAATTAAAGATTATCTCGGTCTTCAAGTAGAGCAGAGTGAAGGAGTATTCTCAATCCGACAAACAACATTCATTGATAAAGTGGTTGGACAAATTGGGCTGACAGACGCAAAGGTTTCAAGTATACCAATGGAACCAGGCTACATCAAATCCAGCACAGAACCAGTTCTCCTTCAAGATAACAAGAAGTACCAACAATTTTACGGATCTTTGTTATATATTGCAGTCAACTCTAGGGCAGATATTGCCGCAAGTATTTCGATTCTGGCTCAGAAGGTCAGCAAACCATCACAAGAAGATTGGACGGAGCTTAAGAGAGTCGTAAGGTATTTAACCAAGCCAAGTTAACCAAGCCTCTCGCACAAACTCAACTCAATGAACTTCGAACTAAGTGTGGGCTATAATAAGCGCAGGATTGAGGAGGGGTGTTGGAACTTGCATTCCTGCTACTAGTCATTGTGGAATTTATACCTTCCTAAAAATGAGACGACTCGAACCTTAATTAACTTGTCAAAGATTTTAAAGAATGCCGAAAGAATTGATATTGGCCTAAAATTCGAAACATTACTTCTATTACCTTTCTTAAAAAAGGGTATCACTTGCGAACATTTAAGATGGCCGGGAAAAGAACCCATTTCAACACTTTTGTTAAATAGGAAAGGCAAAACATGAACGATATACCAGGCAACATTTTTCAGTAAACTGCTTGAAATGCCATTACCTACTTGAAGAAGAAGTATTATTTTTTAGGGACATATTAGCATTTTAAACTTCTTTTGGTGTAATCGCATCAAAAACAAAACTGTTTGACTGAACATCATCATTAAAAATTCATTGAGAAAGGGAACAATAGCAATCTGTAACAGGTTTGATAATTGGTTTCAATTTTTCGGATATTTCAGTAAAATAATCATTAAATATTTTTGAAATCTTGTATAAATCAGATTTCATTACTCCTTCAAACACAAACGTGACTATCTTAACACACTTTCTTTTTTTTTCCTTAAATGGTATTAACTACCTGTCTTGACCACGGTTTAGGCCAATTTATTAACTAAATTTGACTTTAATCAGTTAAATAATTTATTACGCTTCTATAAATGGGAGGTTGTTTTTTTAGGAGGGTAATGTCCCCAAAGCGTATGACTTGTTTTTAGATATCCTAAAAAAATCTATTGCCACTTCAAGTTACGTAGATATACTGAAAAAAAGCTTAAGACTTGGGTGAACCAATCTCTTCTCAAGAAAATAAAACTTAACCAAAAACAGCGTAATAAATCTTAGAAATACCCACATAATTTTAAATTTGTATATTTGTACATTATATTGATATCTATTAATTATGTTTTTCTTGGGCTTAATGTTCAATATAGATTAATTCAATGAAAATTCAATAACTCATTCTTTTCCCAACGTTTCTCCGGTTATTTTCCGGCATCATCAGGGGTGAATTTTATTAGGTATTACCTTTAGAAATAAAATACAATAAATATGTGATCTTATATGATTTCAAATAGTTTTGTTAAAATTACATTTATGTGATGTTATATCAAACAAATAAGACAAACTATTAAATATTGATTTAAAAACGAGCAAAAACAATAAAACTAAACTCTAATATCACAGACTATTTCTTATGGCAACACTGTATATTGCACTTAAGCTATCACTATCCGCTTTGTGGTTCATTGTTCTGTATATATTTTTTGGAGGTGCAGCCTCTCTCTAACCTGTAGCGGATCCCGTTCGTCTTTCCTTGAAGATTACTCCCACATTCACGTTGTCAAAATCAGGTTGATAGTCCAGTTCGTTCATATGTTGTGACTTGTGAGAGAGCTGTTGCTGTCTTTTTCCTTCTGATATCAGCTTCATGCTCAGACAATCTCACACAGCCCGTTTTGTTGTTCCATAATATAAATTTTTCCACACACTTCTTCATTTTTACTTCCGCATGGAATTACATAGTTAACGTCATGTTGGTCTATTTTTGTGTTTGTTGTTGGTGAATATTTTGTGGAGTGTTTTGTTTGAACCCAGCAAACATTTTAATTCAGAAATGAACGATAATTAATCACAAAAGTAAAGAAACCGGCAGAAAAAGAATTCACTTATGATGTAATTTGAATCCTTTTTACTGGGCACTTAGACACCGATTTGAATCATGATAATGATTCATTAAGATCTGAAAATTCGTCATTTAAATGAACGTATATAAGGGTTCCATATATTCATTTAAATGATTAATGCCTGAATCTTTTCTAAATCATAAAAATAATTCAAATAAGATTCAATTTAGTGAAGGATTTTTAAGTATATACTTTCACTTTAATTAATTGTATAGGAATCATTTTTGCGATTCAGAAAAGTTTCAGGGATTAATCACTTAAAGGAATATATAGAACCCTTATATACGTTCACTTAATTACAGAATTTTTAGATTATAAATGAATTATTAAAATGATTCAAATCGGTGTCTAAGAGCCCAGGTAAAAGGATTCAAATTGCATCATAAGTGAATTCTTTATTTCTTATTCATTTATGATGGAATATTTTATCGGTGAGCTTCTGGAACATATTTTATTTGCCTCTTGGTTTGCTTTTATAGGTTCCTAGGACTTCTTAATTGTTACATGATACTATAATTAAAGAAATGATTTATATGTACTTAAGAAAATTTAACACAATTTTTGTACATACCTTTATTTTTATCGTTTTCTTTTTTATATTTTTATTGTAAGTATAGGGTGATTTTTTTGCTACTTGGTTTTTGACGTTTATATTTTTGACAGATCACACATGACAAATTCCTCGAACATTTGAAATTTCGATTCAGTATTGCTTGCCATTTCATCATGAATAGACTTACGCCTGAACAACGTTTGCAAATTATTGAAATTTATTATCAAAATTCGTGCTCTGTGAAAAATGTGTTTCGCAAGCTACGTCCGTTTTTTTTTCCGCTCATTTTTGGCTAAATGGATACGTGAATAAGCAGAATTGCCGTATTTGGAGTGAAGAGCAGCCAGAGGCAATTCAGCAGCTACCAATGCATCCCGAAAAATGCACTGTTTGGTGCGGTATATGGGCAGGCGGCATCTTTGGGCCGTACTTCTTCAAGGACGATGAAGGCCGCAGGGTTACGGTCAATGGAGAAAGGTACCGTTCGATGATAACAGATTTTTTTTGCCGGTAAAATGCAAGAATTGAACTCGGTCGACATGTGGTTCCAACAGAACGGTGCCACATGCCACACTGCACGCGAAACCATGCATCAATTGAGAGGCGAATTTGGTGAGCAGTTGATCTCACGTTTTGGCGCAGTCAATTGGCCACCAAGATCATGTGATTTGACCCCGTTAGACTATTTTTTGTGGGGCTATGTTAAGTCTATTGTCTATGGGGACAAGCCAAACACGATTGCTGCCTTGGAAGCCAACATTGAACGCGTCATTGGTGAGATTCCGGCCGAAATGTGTGAAAAAGTTTGCCAAAATTGGACCTTCAGAATGGACCACCTGAAGCGTAGCCGCGGGCAACATTTAAGTGAAATTATTTTTAAAAAGTAAATGGCAGAAATTGATTTATCGATCCAAATAAAAGTTTCATTCACTTTTTACAAGTTTCTGTGTTTTGTTGAATTTTCAAAAACCAAGCTCTTAAAAAATCACCGTTTATAAGTAGCTACTTATTTACTATAAAAGCACAGGCTGGTTATATACGAGTACCTATTATTTTCACTTTATTTTGAGATATAATGTATTATTTATGATACATATTTGCTACGTCCGATTTATCGAAAAACTGCAAATTAAACTTTCGTCGAGACAATGATCCGTTATCAGTACCCCTTTGTAAGAAAAAAATTAAAAGACCAACAAAAAAGATCTCCATATTAGTGTTAGAAAACGGGTTTTACTTTTTCGATCTCAATCAGTGTCAGTGAGGTGTGGGACGTATATTACGGATGTTTCTTTGACTGTTTATTTGGTGAATTTTTGTATTTATTATACTCGTATCGTGTGTTTTGTATTTATTATATCGTTGGTTTAGAGCACATGTTGTGTTTCTATCAACATATAATCAATTTACAACGCATAAACACAATAATTGTGTTCATCAAAATTCAAACCCTACAAATGCTTTGCTATCTGCTTAATTAGCATTTTACTAGTTAACAAAAGGTTTAAAAATTATAAAAAGTTAGTAGACTACTATTTATATAGTAAATTGTTAACTAGTATCGTGTTAAGGCCTTAATAACAAGTTGTTTAAAAATTTTCGCCATTGTTTTGAAGTATTTTTCTGATTTTTGTTATGTTTGTTTGGTGGAATATTTTGTCACTGATGTTCATTACCTTGCTTATAAAATTTGCAACTGTATTGATTTTATCTTGTGAAGACATGAAGTTTATCATCCTTCCTGATGACGGAGGTTTTGAATACCAATCAATAATAATAATTGTTTTTTTTTTTAATTTTAACTACATATATGCCTGTAAGACCTAAGGTCTTTTGAATGCAACCTGAATTGCATGGCACTGTCTCATTTTTAGCCCGTGGTCGGCATCCAATTAAAATTGGAGGTATAAAAAAGAATGCGCCTAGCGTGGGGATCGAACCCACACGTCTAAGTTAGCAATCAAGCACTTTACCAACTGTGCCATTGCCACCCTATTTGTTTATTGTCCCTTATTATTTGTATGCCTGAAAAAGGAATGGCATCGTTATTCTCTATTTCAACTGTGAAGTCTATTTTGATGTGGTATTCGTTGAGTGTTTTGAGTATGTTGTCCTTGTCTTTCCTTTTGATTATTGCTATCATATTATCAACATACTTGGCTATGAATTTTATTTTGGTGTTGTGTTTTTGTAGTTTATCTATAGTCTCTCCTAGTAGATGATCAAGTAGTAAGTCAGCAATTGTTGGTGATAGTGGGTTGCCCATTAGCATACCCAAAATCTGACTGTAGAAGTTGTTTTGGAACTGGAAGTAGTTATTATAAGTTAGACATAATTGGGGAATCCTGAGGAAATATTTTTTCGGTATCGGAGCGTATGTTTTTAAGCTTTCCCATTTTTGTATTATAAATGTTGATAGCAGTGTATATGTTTTTAAACAATGAAACTAAATCGAAAGATACCAGTATTTCATCATCTTCTATTTTTAACTGTTGAATTTTGTTTTTCAGTTGGAAAGAATTGTTGACGTTGAAATCTTTTGACACTACGTTTTTGATAATTTTTCCAGTGAACTTCGAAAGTTCATAGCAAAGAACAGTGGTGGATGCTGCTATTGGGAGCAGTGGTAGGTCTGGCTTATGAAGTTTTGGTAAGTCGTAAGGAACTAGTGCTGATGGAATTGAGCAAAAAAGTTTTGCTTTTTGTTGGGTTGCAATAATTTTGGATTTGAATAGGTCATTGTTGGTGGTTTGTAATTTTAATGTTGGATCCATTCTAATTGTTTTGTATGTGTTTATGTCGTTTAATAATTTGTTCATTTTTTCATCATTTTAATTTTTTTACATTCATACCGTCTTATTTTACCGATGGGTCAATAACAAACGATGGTGTAGGAGGTGTTGTTTACTCTAACAGACTAAATCTTAGTCTCTCCTTCCGTCTTCCTAACCACTGTAGGGTGCTCCAGGCGGAATTAATTGCAATTAAGGAGGTTCTATCCTGGCTTTAAGAAAACGTGATATCTGGAAAAGATATCATCATTTTCTCCGACGTCCAGGCGGCGCTGAAATCACTGGATTCAATCTCCACTTACTCCAAAAGAGCCCCCGACTGTCGATCATCTCTCAAAGAGATGGCGGAACAGTTCAACATTTACCTATGCTGGGTGCCAGGGCAACAGAGATATTCCGGGGAACTGCAGGGCCGACGAACTCGCCAAACGAGGAACAACACTACCCATTTCAACTGACTGCAGTAACCTGGGTATTCCAATCGCTACATGTAAATTTATGCTAAGGCTAAATGCTATGAAGAGGACAAATATTAGGTGGACTAGTGGTAACACCATATCTAGCGACTAAAAAGATTTAGCCAGCAGGACACTGCCTAATAGGTAGATATGCTGCAAGACTAGGCGGGCTCACAAACGACTTCTGCAGAAGCTGTTTAGATTAGGAGAAGGTAACTGTTCTTCATCTCCCCTGTACATGCCCTGCAGTGCCTAACAGACGAAGACTTCTTCTAGGAGACTCCTTCTTCAGTGACATTAATGAACTAGCACACTTAGACATTAGTTCTATCCGTCACTTCATAAGAAGCCCAAAATGGTTTTAAGTTCTTTCTTTTGGGGCAAAAAACAAAAAAAAAACTGCTGTAGTATCCAATGGTCCTTTCTTTTTGGACTAAGTGTGTTCGTCAGTTATTTTTTCAATAGCTAACAGCCACTATGACCTTACCCAACCTAACCGTCTTATTTCCTTTCTCTGCATTGGTTATTACTATTTTGTTTTTATATTTTTGGATGATTCTTTTTGTTACTTTGAAAGTTTTTAAGATACATTTTTCTTTTGGGGTATTTTTATTTTTCTGTTTAATGTCAATATTCTGTTGAATAACTTTGATCTGGCAATGTTCTTTGATTTAGTATCTTCTATTGTTTGTATGTACTGTTCTTATTCTGCAATGATGTGCATTGGTGAGAAATTTGTTTTGCTGATTGGAAGGGAAAACTTTTCCCGAGAGAGAGAATCCATTGAATTTCTTTTGGAAACTTAATATTTGTATTATTCTCAACCCAATCTTCATTGAATATGATACAAAAGCTGAGAATTTGCTCGGCTTTTAATTTTATAAACTTACAAGAAAGTGAGTTATTGGCTGATGTTCTATGACGATTCTGAACATGGGTTTGCTTTGACGTAAATTAATTAAATTCTATTGTGTTGAGTGTTGATCTCATTCGCATCTATACGTAAGTGGAAAAGGGTTTTCTCTGTTGATTTTATTGTAATTATTGATTGTTTGACTTCCAATTTGAGAATTTTTAGCATGTATATGTGTTGAATCTGCAGGTTTTTCTTTGATTGGCTCAGTGCTAAGAAGGTGTACTATGTTGTAGGAAATATTTTGTAAGTGTGTTGGAATTAGGTCATAATCTTTTGTCAGCAATAGAAAAAAAGATCTATTAATTACGTTCTTATGGGCTTAATGTTCAATGTAGATGAATGCAATTAAAATTCAATAAATCATTCTTTTCAACAAATCAAACAACACACTCCACAAAATATTCACCTAAACCAAACCACTCGTCAAGAAAATAGACCAACATGAGGTTATCTATACAATTCCACAGGTAAAAATGAAGAAGTGTGTGAACAAATTTACATATATTGGAACAACAAAACGGGCTTTAGGAGTGATGATTGTCTGAACATGAAGCTGACATCAAAAGAAAAAGACAGCAACAGCTCTCTCACAACATATTTTTTTTTTCTCCCGTGGGTAGGTGTAAAACCTTCAAAAGGCTCTATGAGGACCGAAGAACGCGTGCTCATAGCAGTGTGAGATTCTTACTGCACTAAAAACACCTCCTCCTCCCGATTACAACTAAGTTTAATCTTATCTACGAGTAGCAATTTATTTTTAACGAATTTAATTAACGTGTTGCAGGTAACTATCCGGTGATAGTTCCTGCTTATACCGCGATTTTAAAGCGGATTCTCGTTTAGTGCACCAGATCGGAAGGCTTTGTCCTTCGCAGGCGGCGTACTAAATTCGTCTCATCGATAATTTCGATTATAGTACTATTGCAGTGTTGTAATAGCCCTCTAACAAAATCCATATGCCTGATCAGCACCAGAGAATTACCTCCGAATCCAACATGTCTATACTGGCTGAACTAATGGACTCCAACCTCACTACAACAACACCTCTCTCAGTTCCTACCACCTCTCCTGCAGTCGAATTGGAACCTACCATTTCCCCCCCAACCGAGCCTACCATAATCCGTTTGGGATCCTCATGGACTCTTTCAGAATGGAACACGAGGATAATGAAACTAAACAACAACAACACTTCGATCTTCACAGTAAGGAACACTCCAAAATCAGCCGATAGCGTCTGGTTAGCCAGTTTTTTCCTTCGGAACTACAACATAAAGATCTCTAACATCCAGAAGATCTCTACCCCAAACAATACTTCATTCCGGATAAGCATTCCCTCGTCCTATGAATGGCTGTTTACTAACCCTTTCGGTAAATCAATTAAAATTGGAAATATGTTAATTTCTAGTTGTAATAAAAAAAACAGTAACTCTACCCATAGATTAGAAATACCTGTTCCCAAACCCCTAAAACAACTTTCTAATTCTAACTGGTCTTTTAAAACCCACATCATGCCTAAATTCGTTCCCCCCATCCAAATACCCTGTATCCCCCAGCATGCCCCAGTCCCGCAACCCAAGCCCCATAAATCAATCCAATCCAAAATCAAAGACAAAGTCGCCACTTATCCATCCAAGCCTCTTCCTAAAAGGGTGTCGTTTAATATCGAAACTACTCCTTCCAAATCATCTGTATCACCAAACCAACAAATCTCTGACTCTTTTTCAAGCTTCGACATGACGTCCGGAGCAAAATACCCTAATTTTGTCAGTTCTCACACACTTAATCCAATCACCCAGCCTCCCTCAGGAGCATCCTCCTACATTGACCCGCTCTTACCCCCCGCAGTCAAACTTACTCAGCAAAACATTGATTCAACAGAATCGCGATACGCTCTTTCTAGACTTAGAGACAAAAAAACCTTTGAGAACATACGCATCTTTTTGTCTTATCTTCACGACAAATCGGACTCCGTTTGCTATGAGGGAAAGACTAGGACAAGCGTTATGGTCTCTATTCAACAGGAAGGTCTTCCCACTGACGTCACCAGTCTCAAAAACCTCTATGTCAAATACCATGAGTATTTTAATTTGCCTCCTCAAAAAGTTGAGAGTGATCTATCTGCTTTCGGACAATACATTCACACAAAACGAATTTCTCACCTTCAACGTAGCAGAGCCGACCATCAAAAGTTTTTTCGTCGATAATTCAGCCTCTCAGAACCTACCTCTTACGTTTTATTACCAAAACGTAAGAGGACTTCGCTCAAAAACAAGAGCTGTCCTTCAACAATCCCACGCTCTTCCCTTTGAAGTATATGCCCTGACTGAAACTAATCTTATCCCTAGCATACACACCCAGGAATTGTTCCCATCTACTTTCAATGTTTATCGAGATGACGACCAAGTCCACGACAGTGATGACTCCCCTTGCCGAGGCGTCCTACTAGCTGTCACTAAAACATTGGACTCATCCCTTCTCTCAATATCCTCCTCCCCAAGCCTTGACTATGTTTCAATCAAAATAACACTACCTCATAAGTCGCTTTACATTATCTGCGTTTACATATTACCATCGCAACCACTCGAATCTTATGAACTCGCAATCGAAACGATTGACAACATTTCAGATTTGTGCAAATCCCATGATGAGATCCTAATTTTCGGTGACTTCAACCTGCCATATCTTAAATGGACCTTGTCAGACGACCAATCGTTTTACATTGCCTCTAACCCCACCTCTGCCAAAGAATGTCTCTTCGTTGATAGCCTAGCCGACTCTTGCCTCTGCCAAGTAAGTGGAATTTCAAACTACATGGGTAGGCAACTTGACCTTGTGTTTACAACAGATCCCATCAATTCCGCAATCTCACTTTCTCCCCTGCCTCTTTCAACCATTGATAATTACCATCCACCCCTCCTTCTCTCATTTTTTCTCCAGTCTTCAACTCCGCTTAACCCCCCTTTACCACCAGCTTCATACGATTTCCACAAAGCAAACTTCCGCAAAATTAATGAATATCTCAATAGAATTAATTTTAATTTTGAAAATTTATCTGTAGATGATGCCACATCCGCATTCTACAGAGAAATACATTATGCTATATCCCTATATGTTCCCCTTTCTAGACGTAAAACTTCTTCCACTTCTCCACCTTGGTATAATCACAGGCTCCGTACTCTAAGAAATAAAAGAAACAAATTGCGGGCAATCTACCTTCGCACTCGATCTCCTTATAACTATTCATCTTACCTTGGTTCTTATCTACACTTCCGCGAGCTTTTCAACACCCTTTACCAACGCTATTTAATCGAAATGCAATCTAACATTATTAATGACCCTAAGTCTTTTTATCAATTTGTCAACCACAAGAGAAAATCTGACGGATACCCATCCTCCCTTTCTTTCAATAATGAAACTTCATCTGAAGCGCTCCCTATAGCAAATTATTTCGCAAGTTACTTCAAACAATCCTTCACGGTCGATTCTTTTGTTCCAGACACTGCTTATTTCTCGTTTTTACCGCATTTCTCTTTTAGTCCATTCCTCCCGCGTTTTTTTGAAACCTATCATATTGAAGAAAAGTTAAATCATTTAAATGATGAGTATATTCCTGGCCCCGATGGTATCCCTGCCATACTTCTAAAGAAATGCTCCTCCACTTTTTCTTTTCCCCTCTCCAAAATCTTCAGTTTGTCCATATCACAAGGACATTTCCCTCAAGTATGGAAAACGGCGTTTATAACCCCTATTCACAAAAAAGGTCCTAAGTGTGACGTGAAAAACTATCGTCCCATCGCTAAACTATCGCATATACCCAAAATATTCGAAAGCATTTTGTATGAAAACTTAAGTTTTCATTGCAGGTCTCTCATTTCCCCTAGACAACACGGGTTCCTCAAAGGCAGGTCAACAACAACAAACCTCGTTGACTTTGTTTCATTTTCCCTCTCAGCCTTGGAGAATGGAAAAGAGGTTGATGTTATTTCAACAGATTTTAGTAAAGCTTTCGATAAAATCTCCCACAAACTTATTCTTTTTAAACTTTCCACCCTCGGCTTTGAACCGGTTCTGTTGAGATGGATGTCTTCTTATTTAGAAAACCGTTTTTACAGCGTTCGGTTCAGATCCGTCTTATCAAGCCGTTTTTTAGCTACATCCGGTGTCCCCCAAGGCAGCCATCTAGGCCCTCTCCTCTTTATTCTAAGCATCAATGACATTGAAATGATAGTCAAACATTCCTCCCTTTCACTCTACGCAGACGATACTAAGTTTTACAAGGTAATTTCTTCTCCTGAAGACTCTTCCCACCTCCAAGACGATATCGACAATTTTTCAATATGGTGCTCCAAAAACTGCTTGGAGCTTAATATTTCCAAGTGCCAATCAATTACCTTCTCACGTAAACGCATCAAATATCCTCCCCGTCTCTATCTTCTACACAGTCAAACCATTCCCCCCGTTCAGGTGATCCGTGACCTTGGGATTATTTGCGACAATGAGCTGAATTTTCTCAAACATATCGACGATATAATCCTTAAGGCAAATTCAGCACTTGGCTTTGTGAAACGTTGGTCCAAGGAATTTGCTGACCCCTACGTTACCCGATCCCTTTACATATCATTTGTTCGTCCGCTTCTTGAATACGCTTGTCAAGTCTGGTCGCCTTACCAACAAGTGCACATTGCCAGAATTGAGAGCATACAACGCCGCTTCGTTCGATTTGCTCTTCGAGGTCTTAATTGGAATAATCATTTAATATTACCTCCTTATCAAGACAGAATCAAACTTCTCAATCTGAATTCGCTGAAAGATCGAAGAGAAATATTTGACATTCTCTTCATTCACCGAATGTTTTCTGGTTCCATTGATTGCACAGCCCTTATTAATTCCATCTTTCTAAATACTAACCCTCGTAACACTCGTAATCCTCGTCTATTCTATCTTCCCACCCATCGAACCTCTTATGGCTCCAACGAACCCATCTCCCGAATGCTGAGAAGCGTCAATTCTAACGCTTCTTGTTTTGACTTTAGCATCAGTACTCCCTGCCTAAAGCTTCGTCTCCTAAGCCTCCCTACCAGTTAATTGTAGTCTTAGCTATTAAGTTTCTTAGTTTTTAAGTTAGATTAAGAAAATAGCTTGTATTAAGCCAAATAAATGGGGCTTTGCCCCCACCAAAATAAATAAATAAAAAAATAAAATAGCCATTTTCTATGATTTACATATCATTTGTTCGTCCGCTTCTTGAATACGCTTGTCAAGTCTGGTCGCCTTACCAACAAGTGCACATTGCCAGAATTGAGAGCATACAACGCCGCTTCGTTCGATTTGCTCTTCGAGGTCTTAATTGGAATAATCATTTAATATTACCTCCTTATCAAGACAGAATCAAACTTCTCAATCTGAATTCGCTGAAAGATCGAAGAGAAATATTTGACATTCTCTTCATTCACCGAATGTTTTCTGGTTCCATTGATTGCACAGCCCTTATTAATTCCATCTTTCTAAATACTAACACTCGTAACACTCGTAATCCTCGTCTATTCTATCTTCCCACCCATCGAACCTCTTATGGCTCCAACGAACCCATCTCCCGAATGCTGAGAAGCGTCAATTCTAACGCTTCTTGTTTTGACTTTAGCATCAGTACTCCCTGCCTAAAGCTTCGTCTCCTAAGCCTCCCTACCAGTTAATTTTAGTCTTAGCTATTAAGTTTCTTAGTTTTTAAGTTAGATTAAGAAAATAGCTTGTATTAAGCCAAATAAATGGGGGCTTTGCCCCCACCAAAATAAATAAATAAAAAAATAAAATAGCCATTTTCTATGATTTCGGGCAAAATTTTTTATTTCATCGCGTACCATGGGAATCCCGAGATCTCTGTGGAGATCTTCGTTTCTAATGTACCAAGGTGCGCTTACAAATGATCTTAGGAGTTTATTTTCAAATGTTTGTAAAGTATTTAAATTAGAACCTCGCGTACAACCCCAGAGTTGCATACCGTAAGTCCAGACAGGCTTAAGCACCTGTCTGTACAAAATTAGCTTATTTTCGATACTGAGCTTAGAGTGTTTCCCGAGCAACCAGTACATACTCATATCTCTGAGTTTATTATTTAACTCTTCGCATTTCTTTTTAACATGCGGTTTCGATTTTAATTTCGCGTCTAGAGTCATTCCGAGATATTTTGCTTCGTTAGCAAACGGAACTTGAACCGTATTAACAAATACCGGTAATCTATTAATTTTCTTATAAGTAAAATCTACATGGACTGATTTTACTTCGTTGAGTGATATCCGCCATATTTTTGTCCAATCATTGACATTATTCAGAGCTTTTTGTAATTTTGTCGTAGAATCATTTATCGTTTGGCCCACTGCTAGTATTGCAGTGTTGTCAGCAAACGTGGCTACGATAGTGTCTTTTGTTTCTGTTTGAGGTATATCACGTGTAAATAATGGGTACAATACTGGACCTAAAGCACTTCCCTGTGGTACCCCAGCCACTATTTCTTTGAGATCCGAGTAATCGTTTCCATGTCTTACTCTAAAAAGTCTATTTTCTAGATATACATTTAGAAGCGTATAAAGTGCTTCAGGCAGAATTTGTCTTAATTTAAAATTTAGGCCTTTGTGCCACACCTTATCAAAAGCCTGCGACACGTCTAGGAAGACCGCCGAACAAAGTTTCTTTTCTTCAAGAGTTTTCTCAATGACGTCAGTGATCCTATGCACTTGGTCAATTGTCGAATGCTTGCTTCTAAAGCCGAACTGATGTTCAGGTATTAGGCGCTTTTCTTCTATTATTGGCTGCAGGCGCAGAAGTAATATTCTTTCAAAGACATTAGATATTACGGGCAGAAGCGAAATAGGTCTATTTTCTTATGATGTGAGAACCATTATAACTTCGGCAACCTTCCATTGGCTCGGAACGTACTTTAGCCTTAGAGTGGCATTTATTATTATCTCACAACATATGATCGAACTGGATCATCAACCTGATTTTGACAATGTGAGAGTAATTATCAAGGAAATACGAATTGGGATCCGCTACACGTTAGAGGCTGCACATCCAAAACTGTATAAACAAAATAATGAACTACAAAGTGGATAGTGATAATATAAGTGTTGCCATAAGAAATAGTCTGTGATATTAGAGTTTAGTTTGATTGTTTTTGCTCGTTTTTTAAATCAATATTTAAAAATTTGTCTTAATCACATAAATGTAATTTTAACAAAACTATTCGAAATCATGTAAGATCACATATTTATTGTATATTATTTCTAAAGGTAATACCTAATAAAATTAAGGCTAATGATGCTGGAAAATAACCGGGGAAGAAACGTTGGGAAAAGTATGAGTTATTGAAACTGGAATATGTAGGGATAATTTTTACCATAATCAAATAAGATTGTCGCAATCGCAAGGAAACCTAAAAAAGAAATGGAGAGTGATAGTGATAGTGATCGGAGTAACTTGGTAACGTTGAACAATGGAGATGAAATTATTTCTGATCCTACCGGGACAGGAGTAGCTAATTGCTAATGTTTCCGTTGGACAAGAGACATTACAATCAGAGCACCCTAATCAGTGCAATTGTTGCGTCAAACCCTGCTATTTTTTTATAATCTGCACACGCTCAAGGGATTATACTACGCTTTAAATGTTTCAACACAGCGCGGGCGTTAGGTTAGGAAGAGAAAGAATGATAGGAAAGATGAAGTGGTTTTCAAAGTAACAGTTTTTACTTTGATTCTATTTCAGGTCTTGAGATGCTTAAAAACATTAATGCTCTTAATAACTCGAATTCATTTGGTAATGATGGTATTTCTAACCTTTTGTTATACAAAATTGCTCTGAACATTGTTTAACATACCTTTTTAATTTGAGTGCTTTCCCGGAATCTTTCTTGATGAGCTAAAACATGTCATTGTAATAACTCTTTTTAAAAATGGGAATAAAAAGACTAAAATAATTACAGACCAAATTTCCTGTTGTCTTCTATTTCAAAAATATTTGAGAAAGTAATCAAATGTAGAGTTTTAAGGTTTCTTAAAAAAAAAAAAAACATTTTTTTAGTTCAAAACAGTTTGGATTTACAACTGGGTTCTCAACTGAAGATGCTCTTTAGGACTTTTGTTCATAAAGGACTGGACGATCTGTAGTGGGCTCTTCGTGGATATTACTATAGAGCCTTCGATATGGTAGATCACAGTATTCTTTTAAATAAATTGTATTAATGCAGTCTTCCGTGGGGTTTTCTACAAGTTTTTCGCATCATATCTAAATTACAGAGAGCAAAGTGTTAAACTTTATAGCAGTTTAAGTAACTCTAAGGTTATTAATCTAGGAGTTCCTCAGTGGTCTGTTCTGGATCCTCTCCTGTTTTTAATGTATATAAACTCTCTATTCGAACTTTCACCGACCGGAGTAGTTAGGGCCTTTGCTGATGATTTGGGAATTGCCTATAGATCTCAAAGTATATTAAAATTAGTTGTTGATATATGTAAGGTTGGCAGGCATAAAGTCTAAGGCTATATTCTGATACTAAACATAGGTGGACTTACACAAAAGTGTTCGGTACTCAAAAACGTTAAGCCTGTGAGCTGAAAAACACGTTTTTTTTAATTACTTCATATTATGTTAGATACGTTAAGATTCTTTTAAAAGTTACATAGTATTTTAAACGCGAATGCAATATTTTATACTACACAAGTACATATATATGTATAAGCTTGACACTTAAAAGTCCTGAAATATTTACCAATTTAATAGTGTTCTCGATTACAAATTGCATAAAAAACTAATCAAAAATTCCCGATTAGCAATAAATAATATTGGATTTGTAAATTTGAATGCGTGGTGGAATTAATTTCGTATTTTTTGGTCATTAAATTAAACTTTTTTTTTTACTAAATTGCTACTTTTTTTGACAATATCACACAGTGACTGCAATTTTTAAGAACTTTTGAAAGGGGGATTTGTTTGCAATTCATCGTTATAGTGTAGCTGATTTTCTTTATTATGAAATATTTGTATATATAAATGTGTCTTATTTTAAAAAAAAGTGAAGAGTAACTTACTCGAACTCGCAAGATACTGCATACCGATCGAAGGTGCAACCTGAGCTCTGTGCGAAATGTTTGTATCAGAAATAAATAAAATGATGCTTTAGAATTTTAGATTTACATTTTTGAAGTATTTCTAATGTCATTCGGATTTTCTGAACTGCTATAGAAAGTTTAGCCGTGTTTTATTATTGCTCATGATTCTTTTATCTAGATCTAGATCATCTGATAAAAATAGGCTTATCTCATGTAAAAAAATATAATATAATATACGAACAAAATTAAAATTGTTATTATTTTCTATTCAATTGAACAAGTTTCATGCTTAAGCAATTAAATATCTTAGCGAAGTTGTAATTTTATTTCCAGAAATTATTTAAAATCATATTTGTTGCGGGCAAGACTAGGAGGATAGCTGGAGGTATTATGGATAGGTAGGAAAAAGGACGGGCTAGGATATTGGAAAGGAACCGGCCGGAAAAGGGATAGAATGTCAAGTTCCGGAGGCGTGGCCCGCTTGCTATGCACGGCTTCAGCTCGTCAGACGGGAGGATCTTGCCCCCGGAAACTTAACCTCACCTGCAATCAAAAAACACATATCAGGCCTATGGGAAGGAAAAGGGAGGGCTTGAAAAAGACGGACGGACTATTGTCACATCAAGGCACTGCGGATGTTGTTGCAGTGAGGCCATTACCCACCCTACCAAAGGAATGTTCGGCCATTTTTAGATTCCCCCAAGATGGTGGATGATCTGTTTCAGATCATAGAATCTTCACCGAAACCAGCTAGCCTTGGTACCCCTGAAAAAATTACTTCAAAATAGCATGTTTCGAATTAACGAAACAATCAAAAGCAAATCTTTCTTAAAAATGGTTTTATACATAATTCTTTTATTCTGCATGAATTTTCAAAGAAGCAAAATGTTATCTTAATAACGAAAACTATTCATAATCAAGATTGAAGAAAAATAGACTAATTATAAAATATGTGTTTTTACAATTCAGCGAGAAATCTAGTCCCATTAAGGGATCCAGGGGCCGAAAGCTGAATTCCGGAAGAATGAATGAATTGTTGTGAAAAAAAATATTCACGATCAAAATATGGGTGAACAAATTTCCCTCGAAAAAAAATAGTATGAAATGACAGCAAAATTCACTGGGGAAGTTTATTCCCTATACCAATAAATTCAGAGGGAAACTTTTGAGCATGATTCACGTTCCCAATATGAAAGAAGATTGCCTATTCGCCTCATCCCTCATCGGTATTCCACGATGAACGTTTAACGAAATCGATCTTGATGAAATTGTAACAACATTTGCTGAGAAAAAAAAACAAAGAAGACTAGACGTAATAATATATGTAAATTGCTTAAGGATACATTAAGCAAGTGTATATTCTGTACATACTGTTACTCTTTGTCAATTAATTTTGTGTACTTTAGATGGGTTCAATAAAACTCTTTTACCAACTATTGCCAAGACTGAAATTTGTATCTTAAACTACTGATATATTATGTTATATGATTATATTAAGTATATGTACCTGTATAAGTCCCCACAATTCACCCCTTTGGATAGTTCCAAAAAGATAAACAACTCGGAAAAAAGAAGAAGGATATAGAAGAAACCGCATTTAGTGTTCCAAAAAGCCATTTCGAATTTCTAAGAATGCATTTCGGATTGAAAAATGTTCCATATAGCTTTCAATGTATTATGAATGAGATACTGGGAGATCTCATTAATAAAATTTGCGTGGTATACATGAACGACATCTTGGTATTCTCAACTTCTCTGGTAGAACACATAATAAATCTGAAAAAGTTATTTGAAAAACTAAGAGAATTCAATTTAAAAATTCAAATTGACAAATGCGATTTTCTTCTAAAAGAGACAAATTTTCTTAGACACACGATTACAAATGAAGGGGTTTTGCGTAATCAGGGTAAAATTGCAGCAATACAAAAGATAAATGTTTCAAGAACCGTTAAAGAAATAAAATCAATCCTTGGTCTCACTGGTTATATAGAAAATTTATAAGAGACTATGCTAAAGTTGACGAACCAATGGCTAGATATTTAAAGAAGGGAACCGAAATTGATAGCAAAAATATTGAGTACATTAAATCGTTGCAACATTAAGAAAAATTAATCGTTTCAACTCCAGTCCTGGCTTATTCAGACTTCAATAAAGCTTTTGAATACCCAACCGATGCATTTAATTATGCCATAAGAGCATTATTGGCTCAAGGCAAACTTCCTATTACATTCTTAAGTAGAACACTCAACGAACATGAGAGAAAATAATTTACTACAGAAAAAGTGGATGGCAATGGAGCAGTGGATAAAGTGCTTGATTGCTAACTTAGACGTGTGGGTTCGATCCCCACGCTAGGCGCATTCTTTTCTATGCCTCTAATTTTAATTGGATGCCACCCAAATGAGATAGTCAATACCTGGTTCTCCAATCCACTGTGCCAAACTAGTGCCGTACAATTCAGGTTGCATTTAAAAAAAAGACCTTAGGTCTTAAAGGCATATTCAATTAAAAAAAAAAAAAAAATATGAGCAATAGTTTGGTCAATTAAGTATTCAAGCCGTACCTCTATGGGGTGAAATTCCAGCTGAAATCTGATCACCAACCTTTAAAATGGCTAAAGACCAAGAGTATAGGTAAGGACATTAATATTACAACGATGGATTATATCACTTGGAGAGTATAACTTCGATATAGAATACCTTAAGGGAGGTCAGAACATAGTAGCAGATTATCTCAGTAGAGAAATAAAGGATATATAAGAAATAAATCACTTGGATGGCTCCAGTATAGCACAAACTCAGCATTCAAAAACGAAGAACAGTTAGATCACATCCCTATAATAAGGAATCCAGTCAACAAATTTAAACAATAAATAGTTGTAAATAATAATTATAATGGAAGGAAGGTAAGAATTAACAGTTTGAAAGGTAATAGAAAACTAATTGAGTTATCTATCTCCTGCAATGATCAATTACGAAACGTTTGAGCAGCAAATTAAAGAAGTACTAGGAAACAAACAAATCAGAATATATTTGTGAAGATTATCACTTTTTCAATTAATTACAACACAAATTAATCAAATTATTTGATAAATCTCAGATTAAGTTTTATAAGTGAAGTTACCTAGCACAAGAATTAGAGGAAAAAATAAGGCTGTAGAAAAAATAAAAACTTAACACGAACTAGAAACAGCTCATGCAGGTATAGAAGAGAATTAATTGGGAATAAAACCATACATTTACTATCCTAATCTAAGAAAATTAATAGTCGATTTTGTAAATAGTTGTTACATCCGTAAGCAATACAAATACGATAGGCACCCAATCAAACGGAAATTTAAATAAACCGAGACTCCAACAGATATCCATCAAATAATTCACATCGATATATTTTACATTAAAAATTTGAAATTACCTTCCACTATTGACAAATTTAGTAGAAATTGACAATGACTTACATAAAAGACAGTAATGGTGAAACCATTAAAGAAGCAATCATGCAGTTTATTTCTCAACATAACAAGTCTTTACAAATAATTATGGATAATAAGTTTAATCGAACAAGATCTTACAGGGCATGAATATTTAAATACATTTTACTATTCCAAACTCACATACAGGAAACAGCCCAATCGAACGTGTATAAAGAACGATCTTGGAAAAATATAGGTGTCTATATAATGGTAAAAGTTTAGGAATAATTGATAGAATTGATACAATTTATAAAGCAGTTTTCTACCATAATAACTCCATACTCCAAGTATTAGGCAAAAAAAAACCTTTTAATATTCAATCCGGCCACGTAAACAAAGAAAAATTTTATAAGCCTTCCGGACTCTTCTGAAAGCGTTCACTTGGGAAAAAATAACAGTTCTAATTCTGAAAAGAAGAGAATTTTGCTTCTGGATTTGAAATCAGAATCAAAACCAGATGCACTCACACATTCAAATACTTGAACATCAAACTCGACTGTTGTCATTTTTTGTATCATAATTGTGCAACAAACATTTTTTTTGAATTTGAATATTCTCACATGCACAATTATTTTCACACATACAATCTCATTAAAATTCAGAATCGTTAGAATCACACAAAAATGTTCAGTTGGGTTCCCGGATCGGAGAAGAATTCTGGATTGCCAAATAAAAACGCTATTAGTCTCCACTGAAGTTCCTGAACAACCAACATCGAATAGGTTAAATTTTTAAGGGTTTGTGCATATGTTTTTTACATTTCTCATGGGATACAAAACTATACCAAAGTTTTTCGGAAAGCT
Source organism: Philhelius pedissequus (assembly GCA_910595825.1). Taxonomy (NCBI): domain Eukaryota; kingdom Metazoa; phylum Arthropoda; class Insecta; order Diptera; family Syrphidae; genus Philhelius; species Philhelius pedissequus. The sequence goes on from OU343162.1 coordinate 120,789,569, forward strand.
TAAGGTATTTTTTCGGCAGCAGTTGTTTTCTCATCAGCTGTATTCTTACATGGAAATACAACAACACCAACCTATCCGGATAGCTATAGTTCGGTTATTGAATGAGGCCATTGAAACTCGCAGTAAAGCGTTTATACTAAATCATCACAGGAAGTTTGATAAAACCAGTGTTCCACAGGTTTAATTTGAAAAAAATGAGTTTTTAATAACTAAACTATACTTTGGAAACATACAAAAATATCAAATTCTTAATAGTCTGGGAAAATTAGATACAAAATAATGTTACTTCGCAAATATTCCGACAAAACTAAATTTTGGTGGAAGCTTCATTTTCTAAAGCATTTTCTAAAAAGTACCCCAAATTTGGGGAGGAGCAAAAAAAAATTAGAGGAGGGAAAGAGGGTTAAATTCAGTTTTTTTTCCAAATTACTCGAAAACCATAGGTTTTTTTGAAAAGTTTTTGGTACACATTGTAGATCATGTCATTCTACACAAAAAGGTTATACTTAAATTAAATAAAGTGAAAATAGTGAAAGATTATAAGCATGTTATACACAAAATTAACATCACTCATACCAAGGAAGAGATAAATAAAATTCACAGTGACATTTACCAATTAATAAATATTAAAATACCAAAGGATATCTATACAAAAAATTAAAATTGTAAAATGTTTAATGAACCTGGTGGTAGCATACTCAAGTTTTGGTTTGGCACATTAAATGAAAATGACCGAATAAATATAGAAGAACAATTAAATATAAAAAATCCAACAACCATGAAATAATTGTAACTAAAAATAAACAAATTGATATAAATAATAAATTAAAGAAACAAATAGATATTATACAATAAGAATTTAATGATATGTACAAAATAAAGACTTTATCAATTTTATATTAGGAAGATCGTTAATAAATCAGAGAATAATAACGTTAGAAGTTCGAGAAAAAATTAACAAAATTAAGGATACTATTGAAAAAATCCAAAACAATGTGTTATCAAGTAAGTTAAATATAATGGTAAATTCAATACTAAACATTAATGAAATAATATTATATAATGTAACATTTGATAAATTAAAGGATATAAAAGATACAACAGCATTGCACGATGAAGAAATCGTATTTATAGAAAGATTGAAGTTAATAAAAATAATTTTGAAGAAAACGCAAATAATAATTTAATATTATTTTTGTTTTTGTGGACTGTATGTGTGTGTAAATGCTGCGAATCTTATAAGAGTCGGTAATCATCGACCGAAAAACCTGCGTCTTAGATGGGTACAATAGCATCTAACTTGGATTACAGTTAATAAAAATATTTTATAACAAGTTTACCTAATGTTTATAAGGAAGAATTAAAACTAAACGATCAATATATCTTCGAAAATGATAACAAAGAGTATATACAGGGTGCCCCACAGTGACCGCCGCAGACGAAAACCATGGGTTCCTAGGTCATGCTGAGTCGAAAAACGAATGAGGTAATTCTCTAGGTTTTGCTTCGTTTTGGAGTTATAAGGGTTTGTATGATTTTGGCTCTCTTTTTCTTAAACTAGCAATATCTTTGCTAAACGATGTCCGATTCGTAAGATCTTTTTTTTAACCAATGAGGAATCTTAGACTCTTATAATTTGTATTAAAATTTGTTTTTGTACAAATAACGGTTTTCCCGCAAGTTGTTTGCTAACTTTGAAATCATTTATAAACAAAAAAAACACATTAATAAGTAAGAAGAATTGAAGAAATTAGAACTTTACATATATCAACTGTATATAAACAAAAGTTGTACTAAATTAATTAATAATAAAGAAAATTGTGTAATAGAATTAACAAGACTAAAATTGTTAGTAAAAAACAGTAATACAGAAATATATACTAGTATTTGTAATGAAGAAGAAAAAATAAAGCAGTAACTAATATTCTAATACAGTTTGAAAATTCTAAGGAAATAGGGGAACAATTCTTATATTTAGAAAACCCAGAATTATATAAAAACATTCCTAATCTGCTTGTTGAAAACGAAATTAAATTTGAAGGCATATATAATATTGATAAGATTCAAGAAAAAATTTCAGAATAGCCTCATTCAATAAGCGAACTATAGCTTTCCGGATAGGTTGGTGTTGTTGTATTCCCATGTAAGAACATAGCTTTGTCATCAGCTATGTTCTTACATGGGAATACAACAACACCAACCTATCCGGATAGCTAATAGTTCTGTTATTGAATGAGGCCAATTACACACTCATATGGAAACCTCATTTTTCATACATATTGTAACCATTTTGATACTATATACTATAATTATATACCTACTTAGGAATACAATAAATTGTTCCAGGAGTAACAACAATCTTAAGGGAGGGGCAGTTATATGTGCAACATCAAACACGAACGAAGACTTGAGTCCAAACAAGAGACGACGCTCAAATTCTAAAAATAAACAAAGCAACGAAAAAACGCTCAACAACATAGGAAAATATCTAAAGTACAGCGTACAAAATGGCTGATAAGCGTCACCAGATAATCCACTTGACATCCCAGATACGATGCCAAGATGTTATCTGGATGCAACAACGGACGGCACTTCAAGTCACACCACGAGCACAAACAGTTCGAACTCTCCCCCAATTGTAAGCGTTCATTAAAAAAATAATTTTAAATGTTTTTAAAAACCAGTATTTTCTTTGATAAAACTTATTTCTTGCATCTCATTCTGACTATAATAGATGCCAATAAGTTCGTACTGTTTTAAAGCTCTTACAGGGCTGCAGTAGTAAGTATACTAAATTACCACAAACGTAGCAATGGTAACTCTGATTAAATGTATTTATTTTAAAAGAACACAACAAGGGTTTAGTGGATGCATCAAATAAAACAAGATTACACTTCTTTGTTTGTCTTATTTTGCTGACGTCACCCGAGATAAAAAAAATCTAACAGCAAAATAAATTGTTTTGTTTGTCCGATGTGAATTAATGTATTTTTCGTGCGAGTTAAGTGAAACACGAATTATACCTTTTCCCGGGTCGATTGCGACTGCCGGTATATTTACTGATTATTCTTTCTTAATCTAAGGTCAATGCATACACTTCCGATGGTCATTGAATATAGCACTGTTTGAAATATTACCGGAAAGTGGTGTTCACTTACATTATGGGTTGCAAAGCAGCACAAATGTTCCATCGTCAGCTTTGCTGACTTGCATTTGTGTAACTTGCGCGAATAATATAAACATACAATTTGTTTAAATAATGTAATATTGTTGAATTAAATTTACTTTAATTGAATTTAGATTAATTGAATTAATTGCGAAAAAATGAAGAATCAAGAGAGTCGGACTACTTAATGGCTATCGAAGATTTAACTTAAATTAAGCAAAACATTACAATTTGTGAAGATTATTGTGGATTAAAGAAATGGAAAATGTTTTAATTATGTTGTAATTTTATTGTATTTTTGTTTTTTGCAATTTGATAAGTCTACAATTGTTCTGTTAAGTGTTCTTAAGAATACATCCTAAATTAAAAATTACTAAAGTATTCTTCGTTGAAGGATTTAAATATTTTGCCCAAGTTGGTACTTGGTGATGGCTTTGACAAACTGCCTTTACTCAGGCGGTCCACTCATAAATACGATGCCACATTTCCTTGGACTGGAATTGTGTTTTTTTTTTATTTTATGGCATATGTTTGTTTTAGCCATATTTTCTAGGTCATCGCTCTTCAAAGTAGTCAAAACTTCATTATCTTTGTTTACTTCAATAAGTTCCTCGTTTGGTTCAAAAGCATAATGCTTTGAAATATAGTACCTAAATAGACATTTCAGACAATTTGTTTGTATTAAGTAAAAGCATTATCTGCAAACCTGTCAATGGCGCTTTAAAATCTGGGATATCGTCAAAGCTTTCATTGCTTTGTCCGAAATAATACCCTCATTACCTTAACTAGAAGCGGAATTCTTCCTGATGAGATAGGTAATTGTTTTACAAGATTAAGCAACTTGTAGCATCTACATTTCTTCACTAACCTGTACATTAGTACTTGCGACTAACATTGCTTTGTTGAAGAAGTTGATCGGCCAGATAAATCAGCGTTTTCTCGTTGCTTTGTACACTGTTGGTATGGAACCAGGTTTAAGGCGAGGTCGTTTTTTATCCGTTTAGCCTATGAAGATAGAATATATTTATTTATTTTAAAGGAACTGAAATGTACTTACCCAATTCAAATTGGAGGTTCGTTTCTATGTCATCTGCAGTAAAGTGGTCACTATAGATTCTAGCTGTTTTTGCATTAAAGGCATCCTTTCTTTCACAAAAATGAATCCAAATTTTCAGCAGTTCAGGATCTTTTGGGAAACTGTGGTATGACACATCTTCTCTTCTTATTTATTGTTTTTATTATTAGACCTACAAACAGCACACAACATTTTATAGCTATTTCACAAAAAAAATACGATTTCAAAAATTAAATCCAAACTTTTCAATTTCAAACTTTTTTTTTTTTATTTATTTTTTTACACACTATTAGAATTGGCCGAAGAGAGCTTATAGCAAGCTCTGTCTTCCGACCAATGGTTTGCCACGAAGAAAACTGTGTTATACCACCGGCTCATCATTTAGTGCAGTGTTAGTTGTTAGTAGGCAAACTCTATTACAAATAACACTTACATAAGTACAAAATGAAAATATAAACAAATAATATTACGTCAAAAACAAAACAAGAACATAATATGAAACAAAAACATTTGGGAGCGTAGAGCACTGCTCCTCCCCGATAATTAAAAAAAACTGAACATAGTAGTCTGGTGCATCTGTGACGCCAGTTATTATTTGGTGGAAGAATATCAAATCTTTGCTAGTTCTTCCTGTGCAAGTGTTTGCATTTTAAGAATAGATAAACGTTGGTGATAAGGGGGGCATTAGAAGGATCACTCCACTGAAGCCCTTTTAATGCGAAACGAGTAAAGTTTCTTTGAACAGATTCTAATCTTTCAATATGAATATCGTAAAAAGGAGTCCAAACCTGCGATGCATACTCAAGATGGGGACGAACCAAGCAGTTATATAAAGCACGGGTAACATTTGGATCAACTAATTCTTTGAACCAACGCTTCATAAAACCTAACATTGAATTGGCTTTGGTAACGATGATATTAATATGGACAGAAAAGTCTAAATTGGGCGTAAAGAGAACTCCAAGGTCCCTTACAGTTATAACACGAGTTAAATTGTGCCGTGAGATAACATAGTCATGAGAAGAAGGAGAACGTTTCTTTGAGAATGTCATTGTTTGAAATTTTTTCGGGTTAAGATTCAAACTGTTCTTTTCACACCACAAGGCAGAGTGTTTAATATCCTCTTGCAATAGAGTTCGATCCTTTGGAGATGATATATTCTTATAAATCTTCCTATCGTCTGCAAAGATAAGAATTTCGCTATTGTGTACACAAAGAGGAGCATCATTAAGAGCCAATGTAAAGAGTAATGGTCCAAGATGACTTCCCTGCGGAACAAGTGAATTGGCAATAAAGGGTCATGAGTAAGAATTTCTGAATTTGATTTGATATAACCTATCTTCAAGATACGAGGATATCCACTTGATGAAAGATGGAGGAAACCCGTATGAATTAAATTTAAACTTGTAATCTCATGAGATAATTGATCAAAAGCTTTCGAAAATTCTGTGTATACACAATCAACTTCTTGACCACTTTCTAAGGAATTTAAACATTTATTATACAACTAGATTAGTAACAATAGAACGTTTCTGATAAAACCATGTTGTTGATTGCAGATATTATTTTTACATATAAATGTCAAACTATCAAATACAACTTGTTCGAACAACTTTGGAATGCAAGAAAGTTTAGAAATCGGTCTATAGTTGATAATATTGATTTTGACTTCCTTTTTAAATACTGGGGTTATAAATGCATTTTTCCAAACTGAAGGAAATTTACCTAATTTCAAAGATAGTTCAAAAATATTTCTCAAAGGAAGAGCTAAAATGAACCTTCTATCTCATTTTCATTTTTAATCTCTATTGACGTCACATGAGTTGTCAAAAATTAAAACAACAACAAAGAGAAAAAATAAACGTGTCGTAATATTGTATTATTTCATTCATGGGTTGAGTGAATGCTGCATGGTGAAGGCACATAAGCAGCAGTGTGCACTTGCACTTGGAAGTGCAGTAGGTAGGCAATGGCGGAATATACGCTGGTTTTAACAAGATTACAAAGGCAATTTGTACTGACTATTTTTGTTGGACGGAATATAGCATCTTTTTCTACTTTTTCTTTGTTTTTTTAAGAGCTTTTAGGATACATGCTTTTTAACAGCTTTTGAGAACAATTAATTCAGTGAAAGGAGGAAATGTCGCTTGGTGTGTTTAAGTTATCATGTTTTCATGCTCATATTCTTGAAATAAATGAAATAAAATGAAAAAATAATTAATTTATAATTATGTGTATATTGTGATTATGTAATTATGGGTACGTTGCACAAACGTGGTTCAATATTTGATCCCTGATTCAGGATTTTTAATTCCCCGATTTTGGCGGATTAACTTTAGTCCAACGTCCAGAAAGAAAAAGTATTTTTTATATTATCAAATTTTTTTATTTTTCCAACCAAACAAAATAATTCCCTGAAAAATTACCTTATCAATACTCATTTTGTTTGCGTTTGACAGTTTGGACTTTCTTTTAATGAAACGAAATAGCATTCTCAGGTCCAAGCTACCTTTCTTAATTGTTTGCAATATATAGTGGTTGAAATTTAATTTGGCATATTGATGCCAGATATTTCACTTGACTATCCCAAGAAACTAATGGGTTATCCATTTTGCGGTTTCAAAAGTAAACGAAAATAAAATACATATAAAATATTTGTTCATGATATTTCTTTTTTATTATAAAGCTTGAACGTTGACATTATGTGTGAAACACTATATCATTTAAATGACCACCACGTGAATTGTTGCAAGCATCGATTCTTTTGAGGTAATTTTCGACCACTTTTTGACACCTATTGGGCGGTATCTCAGCCATAACTTGACGAATGTTGGTTTCAAGTGCTCAAGAGTTAAAGGTTTATCTGCATAAGCACGGTCCTTCGGATAGCCCCACAAAAAAATTCCAGCGGTGTCAAATCGCATGATCTTGGTGGCCAGTTGATATCACCACGACGAGAAAATACGCGGCCAGGAAATGTCCCTTGCAATAAAGCCATATGCGCTAGAGTTGTGTGGCATGTGGCACCGTCTTGTTGAAACCACATATTCTCCAAGTCGTATTCTTCAATAGCAGGCAAATAAAAGTCCGTTATCATATGACCATAACGCTCCGAATTGACGGTGACAGTCGTTCCATCGTCGTTTTCGAAGAAGTAAGGTTCAATCACACCTCCGGACCAAAGAGCGCCCCAAACATTGACCTTTTGTGGATGTAATGGCCTTTCTTCAATTACTTCAGGATTCTTAGAACCCCAAATACGACAATTTTGTTTATTAACATATCTACGACGTTGTGAATGGTCAGCTGGCTTCAGTTGTTGTGTGAGCTGGACTTTATATGGATGTAGGTGTAGATCCAAATGCAAAATACGCCATAATGTGCCGTAAGACAGTCCTAATTCCTGAGAACGACGAGAAATCGACGCATTCGGGTCTTCGGCAACACTTTCACTTACATCAGCGATATTTTCAGTGGTACGAGCGTTTGATGATGCACACGCCTTACGATATCGGTAGCCAATCTAGTCTCTTCAAATTTCTGCACAATTTTGCAGAATATTTATGTTTATGTTTCTGAATTGATATGTTTTAATTATGGTGTACCACAAGTTTTAGTTGTAGGGGGCCTATTTTATATAATATATTTACATTTGACTTCCTAAATTAACAAATTGTGAAGCCGTGATTTTTGCTGTCACATTTATATTCTCTTAACATAAGTTTGATCTTTACAATGATACCAAATAAGGCGATAAGAATACTGGAACTATATTATAACCAATTGAAAATGAAACTGAACACAAGCACAAACTGATACAAGCCATATTTTCGCGAAACTGAAAAGCTTGTTATCTGCAAACCTACCGAATACAAATCCTTGGTAAAGTAAAGGGTTATCCATTTTGAGGTTTCAAAAGTATAGGGACATCTGTCAAACTATGTTGTTAAACCAATTTTTTTTTCAGTTGAAAGTCTGACATTTACGAAAATGGATTGCTTAACTATCGCACAACGCATAAAAATTGTTAAAGCCTACTACAAAAATGGTGATTCTGCCACACCCACATATCGTGCTTTAAGAGGAGATTATGGTTTACATAATCGTCCTACTACGCAAGCAATTGGCAAAATTGTGAAGAAATTTGAAGAGACTGGATTGGTAAGGCCTGTGCATCATCGTTTCGCTCGTACCATTGAAAATATCGCTGCTGTAAGTGAAAGTGTTTCCGAAGACCCTAATGTGTCGATTCCTCGCCGTTCTCAGGAATAAGGACTGTCTTACGGCACATTATGGCGTATTTTGCATTTTTATCTACACCTACATCCATATAAAGTCCAGTTCACACAACTGAAGCCAGCTGACCATTCACAACGTCGTAGATTCGCCGAATGGGTGCTTGAAAAACAGGCGGTGGACGGCGACTTTTCGAACAAAATTTTATTCAGCGACGAAGCACATTTCTCACTCTGTGGGTATGTTAATAAACAAAATTGTCGTATTTGGGGTTCTAAGAATCCTGAAGTAATTGAAGAAAGGCCATTACATCCACAAAAGGTCAATGTTTGGGGCGCTCTTTGGTCCGGAGATGTGATTGAACCTTACTTCTTCGAAAACGACGATGGAACGACTGTCACCGTCAATTCGGAGCGTTATGGTCACATGATAACGGACGTTTATTTGCCTGCTATTGAAGAATACGACTTGGAGAATATGTGGTTTCAGCAAGACGGTGCCACATGACACACAACTCGAGCGAATATGGTTCATTGCAAGAGGCATTTCCTGGCCGCGTAATTTCTCGTCGTGGCGATATCAACTGGCCACCAAGATCATGCGATTTGACACTGCTGGACTTTGATTTTGTGGGGCTACGCGAAAGACGGTGTTTATGAAGATAAACCTTTGACTCTTGAGCACTTGAAAACCAACATTCGTCAAGTTATGAATGAGATACCGCCCAATATGAGTCAAAAAGTGGTCGAAAATTACCTCAAAAGAATCGATGCTTGCAACAATTCGCGTGATGGTCATTTAAATGATGTAGTGTTTCACACATAATGTCAACGTTCAAACTTTATAATAAAAAAGAAATATCATGAAAAAAATATTTTATATGTATTTTATTTTCGTTTACTTTTGAAACCGCAAAATGGATAACACATTACATTTCAGAAGCTAGCTTCCATAGTCAGTAAGCTCGATTTAAATAGTAATGACATGTTGATATTAATATTAAAATTCAGTACAAACAACAAATTCAAAACAAACAAAAAATTACACAATCAAATTTACAGTGAATTCAAGGTTTAATATAAACCTTTTTGAAAATTGGATTTCTTGTTGGTCCATCGTCACTATTCATTAAATTATTTTTATTTTTAAATATATAAAGAGATTCAAAAGCATCTAGTTTTTTTTCTATATTTTTTTAAATCGAAAACATAAACGTATACTTATAATTCCCTTTAGCTTTAACATGACATTATTCGTTCGATCCATTTATTGTGATTATAACGCTGTTTTTTTTTTTAATAATTTTAATTTCATCTTAATCGAGATAACATTAGACAGATTAAACATAATAAGGTATTTTCCAAATTTGAGTCCAATCATATTATAAAACGTCTCAAAGAATATAGTTATGAGTCCTATCAATTCGACATAAATTTGAATAAATAAATAATTTATTTATATCTATGTACACAAATTGTGCGCATCATTGTATAGTACCAAACACATACATTTGGAGGTATGCACTAAGGATATTTAATTTTTACATTACTTGGCGTGGGGGTAAGAATTATAATGAAAAAATAAATCAAAACATTATTTTTAGCCAGGGATTGCACAGTATACTGCCTGGCCTGGTACGAGTATGATGAATGAAATGAGCTCATTGGAAACATAGAAGGAATTTTAGATAACACACCGTCAGGATTGTATGTGTACACCTACTACCTTCTACATTTGTATACATACCCTGTGCAAAAGCCAAAAAAACAAAGTTATTATATATTGTATACAGTAAACATAGACATAGGTACACATGCAATATACACATCATATTCAGGAATAAGGGTGAGAGGATTTGTAGGTATCTACCTGTATTTTACGGATAAAAGAAACACTCATATAAGAAAAACTTTCTTACAAGAAATGCAATGAGAAACTCCGTGCCCTTTTCTTTATATTTATTGCAAATTAATCGTTTATAAGATACTCGCATATAAGAAAAACACTGTTATAAGAAAGTCTTTCTTACACACCAAAACCAACTCTTGGAACAAAAAAGCACGCTTATAAGAAACTAACTTTGGCAGACAAACCTGTGCCAAGACCTTTTGAACCCAAATTAGCCATAATAAGATTGGAAACCTTCGTTTGTTTCACCCACCAAAACCCATTTGTTAACATAGTTGTATTTGTACCTTTCACCAGTGGCGAACGCCCCGAAATAAACACTTTCTCTAAGATCCTTTTGCACTGAAAAATGTCATTTGAAAAAGTGTATTATATGATCTCAAATTAACCCGGAATTTCCTAGATTGTGTATGATCTCCATTGAGCATACTTCTTAAAAGTTCAGGTGGCTCGGCTATAGAAGGATTTCTTATTTAAGCATTCGCACAAGACATGCTATTAAATCCCTTAGCCCATTTTTTGGCTTTGCAAAAATTGCAAAGTTTTATCAAGTTTTCCTCTATCTGTTATTGTGTTGTTCGAATACGAAAACTATGGCACATAATTAAAAGCCACTTTTTTTTCAGATGCAAACAGACAAAAGAAAATGCACAAGAAATGCAGCAACGTAGTCATTGCGATTGAATCGAATTTATAGATGCAAAAATACAAAAATTTGATGAATTTATAATTTGTGCACACATTTATTTCTCAGGTTATAAGTACAGGAAAGAAATGATTTAGGGCTTAAAATTTGCATAAATCTATTGACATTATACAAAAGATCTCATTTTTGCATATGTTAGTCATGGTCAACTACGACAAAAAAGTGTATGATTTTTTTAAAGTTAATAATCTAATTCAACAAACATATTTAACAAATGAAAAATATACAATTATCTATATTCTTATAAGAATAAGCAAATTTATAAAATTGATTTCAAGTAAATCAGATGAATACTTTCTGAGATTAGCGCGAACAAACTAAATATTTGTTTCGTCTTTATATAATAGTAATAATTAGGTTTTTGGATACACGTTAAATAAATACATACATTTTTAGTTAGGTACAATATCTTATAAAATAAAATCCATGTTGGCTTGGAGTTTTTGCCATTATATTTATAACGTCCTCATAGTCAACCTTAATATCCCATAGATGTTCAGCAACATCAAACCGTTCAGTCGTTTCTCTCTGGTATTGCCTCTCAGATATGTTTTTAATCGGCGATACCGCCACAGATACCGGAAGGATCGCAGCGATCTGTATTATTATAATCACAAACATTTAACGAGTCTATAAAATTTTTGGGCCGTTTTTTTATTTGGCATACTCAGAAAATGCTGGCAACCATAGTTAATTTAACATTGACATATGTCAATAAAATAGAAGAAATACATTCTTACCTGCTCCACATCTTCAATTCGACTAGAAAATCATCAAAGCATACTTTTACATCATCGGGCAATACTTGGACAAATATCTCAGCAGACCTTTCTATTTCTATTTCTTCAAGTTGCCACATTTTTCCAGCAAAATATTTTGAATTTTGGAAAGCAATTCAAGGCGATTGAGAAATCTATTTTTCATTGCATGAATAAATGGTCGAAAAGAACATAGATAGAAAATATTCTTCAGGATCACCTTTCATAATTATTTAGGTTCCTCTAGCGACTGGCTTTTAGTAAATGTATTTGCAAATAGGAACGTGAATTATTGTATATTTCAGTCGCAGGCCCAGTTATTTGTGACCCAACACTAATTTCCCCATTGACATACCGAATGTATCTACATTTTCATTTTAAACATAAAAAGCAATGTAACACAAAACATATACCTTTTTTTTTTTTTTGTAAATTCATTTTTATTTCATATTCACTTATAACTATCTTAAAAAATGTTTAAAACTAGCCTACTTATCAATAACTTACAATTAATTTACTGGCCCTTTACGGGCGCTCTAAACTAAACAATAACTCTTAGAACTAATGTTTTTCGACCTAAAAACTATTTTAATTAAATGTAATTATTTTATTTTATTTTATTTTTCCAAGGAAACTTTCACAAAAAAACTTGGTATCTTATCATTTTTTTTTCTTATAAACTAAACCTAAATATAAATTAAAAATAATTAAAACTAAATAAAACTAACTTATACTGCCTAAAAATAACTTAAACTACTTAAAAATACCTAATAATACTTAAGACTACTTAAAAACTAGAACAGCCACAGCAGCATTTTTTTCGTTTTTTAAATTTTTTGTTTTTTTTTTCGTTTATTTTTTATATGCATGCAGACACACAGCAACATACAACCCACCCATACATGTAAATACGCACATACATATACGTACGCACATACATGTACAGACACGCAGATACATGCACGTATGCCCCGCATACATACATATTTTTAATTTTTTTTTGGTGCCACCCCGACTGTTCCCTATACCTAATTGCCTAAATCTATGTAAGTCGGCCAAGATATACCATCTTCATCGACTTTAAATATCACGATGCTGTTCAGAGAGCCACCAGAACTGGTTCTCCTGTTTCGCCCTATCCCTCCGGTCCCGATCGGACACAGTCCTACTGAACCGAAGGCGCTCTTCTCCACCTTGAGCGATGACGTCTCGACCATACAGGAGTCGCCTATCCACAGTTTTCCGGCTGACGTGGTAGATGAGCGGAACCGCCCCTCCATCCTGTATCAGCCCTCGACTGTCTAAATAGAGGAATGCCTCGGGAGGGATGTGACCACTTAACCGCGCACTCTCAAAATATTCGTTATTGGGGTAATAAGCCCCAAAAATTAAGCTGTTAGTTGAGGACATCGCTCTTGCAACGTGACCCCGAATCAGCTTTAACAAAAAATTGTCTATTCTGTTTATGTTGGCTCCGTTGTATAGAACCTGGTTGGAATAATATCTTGTATACTCCGACTCTGGTGTTCTGTGTAATCCAAGGCAACGTCTAAGACATTGCCTCTCAAACACCCGAATCTTTTCCATTTGAGATGGGGCAACGTTGAACCACTCCGGGCATCCGTAGGCAATCATCGGCCTGATGAGGACCATGTAGCAAATCACCTTCACCCTGCTGTCAAGACGGCTGCTATAAAACAGTCGTTTTGTCAAGGCAAAGGCTCCCCTAGCCCTGGCCAAAGCAGCACCTATATGTTTGTCGAAATACAGGTACTGATCCAACCAGATGCCAAGGTACTTTACTACACTTTTACTCGCCAGTGGATGTCCATGTGGCCCTACGATCACCAGCTTGCGCCAGTTCTTTCTCGTATCCCTTGAGGCGCTAGACAACGGAGTCTTAAACAAAATAGTTTCTGATTTCTGGAAGTTGATTTTTAACTTCCAGTCATCACAATATCGCTGAATCTTTTCGAAGTCTCTCTGCAAGAGACTTTTGATGACCTCAACTGTATTAGCTGTTCTGTACGCAATTAGATCGTCGGCGTACGCAATTGCCTGAGTTAGACTACCTATCAGATCGCTGGTGTAAATGCTGAATAGAATCGGCGAGTTAACCGCTCCCTGCTGAAGACCATTATTAATATTAAAAATTGCGGTAGAAGTTACATTGCCACTCTTGACAACAAACTTTCTACCATTTAGCATGTCATAAAGCATATACAATAGAGGTTTACTTATACCTAGTCTGGTTAGCTTTAGATAGAGATCTTCTAACCATATGGTGTCGAAGGCCTTCTCCAAATCAACCAGATTGTTCCCTTGGATATCAGAAACTAGTTTAGACGCGGCATGAAATGTGTCATGTCCAGCCTTAAAACCGAACTGATTATCCGGGATGATATTTTTGTCCTCCGCCCACTTGAGCAGGGCTCTATTAATAACCTTTTCAAATACTTTGCTGATACTCGGAAGAAGACTTATAAAACATATACCCTTTTTGTACACTGATGCACCGCAGATACAGAAAATCAACAAGCGATAACCTTTCGCCAACTTCCTTCTTGGCACACATGGCATTTGGTGCGTTCAGCTATTTACTCACATGCTCAGTCAATTATGTCGGAGCGCATCGAGTACGACCTACACATGTTGAGAACGAAAAAAGAAACACACATTTGGAGCTCTGAATGTTCGTTGTCTTTCGACGATAAATAATGTACCTGCAATACAAAACAGTTCCTGTACATTTATATCTAGATTGTATCAACCTTGATTCCATAGGCTCACAATATTTTGCTCTTATTTAAATTTTAATTTTATTTATTTCAAGAGAAGACTTAGGCTTGTTTGCTGATACGAATCATTAATATTTATGTTCAACTTAAAACTTAAACTGTCACATAAGTGCTTAAGTGCTTTTTATCTTTAATAAAATTGTAGAAGAAGTTTTTATATAAACATACATTCATTATACATATAAAGTTCGTATACTTCGTTTTCATGAAATTTTGTAGGTACACATAAAAATATTTTCCTTTGCCCATAGTTTTTTTTTTAAGAAATTTTCTTTCTTATATCCTTGTGTTCTAGAATTAAACGACATTTTCTTTCTTATATCCGATGTTTGGATATAAGAAAAACTCGGATATAAGAAAGAAATATCTTAGATTTTCAGAATTTCTTATATCCGTGTTGCACTGTATATAACTATAAGAACGTAGGTACTTTGATAGCTTCCGTCGTCCTCACTCTTCTCTTTGGTTAGCTATGATACAAACTTAAAAGCTTTATAGCCAATTATTGTCTGAAAGCAACTGATATAGTCTATGAAACATACAAACTTATGTATAGGTGTATGTAGATTACGATACTTAAGTTTGGATTAACATATGTACACATGTATCTATAATAATATATAGGTACTATTTTTCGTTTAAAGAAAGCACTTTATGACTTATTTTAAGAAAAGCTACTAACCTGATAAAAGAAATTGCTCATACACATAAGTACATCAACGAAGAATCTAACAATTGTGAGGGCGTGAGGATGTACATATCTGTGCAAAAGTCTGATAGCTCAGGCATCCAGGCGATTAGAAATAATAACGGGTTTCTGTAGATACAAGCATTCTTAATAATATGTTTGGGCGGGAGTGGAAATTTTCTAAAAAAAACAAACTTCAAATAAAAAAAAAATAATAAAAATAACGTTAAAACTTTAAATTACGTCTTGGCCTTTTTTAAGCTATAGAAGTCTCTTCTATCATCTAGTTTTTAAATCAAATAGTTAAAAAAAAAATAATTTCAAACTCAAAATTTCGAAACAAAAATGTCAAAAATGGACTACCTATACATAATTATATTTATTAAAGTACAGTTTAAGACAATTTTGGCTCAATGAACACAGGCCGATTTTACTTACAAATTGTTGGTTTTATATTTTTATAAGATTATCTTGTCTTACTATACAATGAGCTTCAAATATTTTGGAATGATAAACTTAAAAAAAATAGAATCAACGTCCGAAAATTCAACTAAACCTAGGTTTAATTTAGACTCCGTTTTAAAATGACTATGAATACGCCCCTATGTATTATTCTGAATTTTTGTTTTTATTTGCTCTTTAAGTTCTTAATGGAAATCTGAAAACTAGAATTTAAGGTCTTCTAGTTTTCCAGACTATTGAAAAAAACTAATCGTACTTTTTATCGAAAAAGCCTAAAAAATTCTATTCGTACAGGTGATGACGGCCACTTCGTTGTAAAGTGCAACTAAAGGCTGGGGTTCAACCTCCCGGCAATTTAATATTTTTGAATATCCTAACGATTTTTCTTCCAAGGGCCCAATTCCGCAACTGTGAATGCTTTTCCGTGCAAAAAATGTATTCACCCTCGAAATATGCGTGAACAAATTTGCTTATTAGCTTTCTGTGTACACAGAAAAAACTCACGCTTGCGGAATTTTCAAATTTACTTTCTATGTTTGCCTCAAGTTTCGTTTTTGTGTCAAATGTCTGGTTTAAATAAGAAAAATATTATGAAGTCTCAAGTTGCCTCAAGTTTCGTTTTTGTGTCAAATGTCTGGTTTAAATAAGAAAAATAGTATGAAGTCATTTTTAAAAAGAGCTATGTATAATCGCCAAAGTATTAAATGTAAACGAACTTTGTGATTGGTTTTTTATTTATTTATAGTTTATATTCAATGGTTTTGGCTAAAAAAAAAACAGCTAATGTTAAGGTTTTAGCATGATACTACTAAACAGCTTGCTAATATTGAAGGACTTCACTAAAATCTTCATAATTTTAAACATTTTTTTAATAATCACCTGATCTGATGATCGACCTTAGCAAGTCGTGAAATAGCAATAATTCCAGGGAAAAATAATATGAGAAAAACTTCGTG
The DNA here is from genome assembly GCA_910595825.1 of Philhelius pedissequus. Taxonomy (NCBI): domain Eukaryota; kingdom Metazoa; phylum Arthropoda; class Insecta; order Diptera; family Syrphidae; genus Philhelius; species Philhelius pedissequus. Next base: position 120,806,322 of record OU343162.1, read on the forward strand.
GTAGCACAAATGATATATAATTTTTTTTAAATTATGCGCAATTGTTTGTTAATTATTTAAAAGGAGCCCGAACCCGAATTTAAGTGACAATTGTTTTGATTCTCCTGAGCTCGGACAAAAAAAATAAGGGCACGTTTTCCATTGAAATGTGCAATTCGGGAGTTCGGGTTTCCTACACCGAAATAAAGGCGAAAATGGAACTTGATGCTGATACAGATCTTAATGCGGCCGAAGAGCAAACACTTTTTGTGTGAAGTAGTAAAAACCAGGCTTATTCAGTATTTCGAGATTGTTCACTATTTCGGGAGAGAATTTTTATTAGTTTTTGGTGTGAAGTACACGCACTTTTTTATAATTCCTAAGTGCAAATAAACAATTTTACAAACATTAGATAAAATACATAGGCAGAGTGAGGCTTCGCAAAAACAATAAATATTAAATTTTCTTTGAAAAAATTTCATCTGTAAAACAAAAAAAGGAACATTTCACATCACGTGAATAACAAAAAAAAACATAAAACAAAGGTCTACAACTCATAAAACCAACAACAAACAAATTGAAGGAAACTAATACTAACTAATTAAAATTAATTTTCCTTAGAAGTGGATATCTGTGGGTACTATGAATTTAATTAACATCCCTTTCTTATAATAAAATGCATTTTAGAAAATTCTAGAGGGTTTCGCACGAATAAGAAATTTAAATAACTTTTATTTTAATCGATGTATTTCATTAATTTTTTTGTATTGGATTAAACATTTAATTTTATTTTAAATCACTAATGGTTTTTAAAGATGATAGACCGCAAATGACCTCCAAGCTCATCCACGCATATGCGGCACCTGATCAGAAAATTGTTCATTGCGGCCTGAAGGGTTGAAATTGGGATCGCCTCAATTATTGTCTTAATGGACTGCTTCAATTCAGTCAAACTCCTGGGTTTCGTTTTGCACACTTCCTGCTTGACATAACCCCATAAAAAAAGTCTGTGACCTTGAGGGCCAGCGGAAAGTGCAGTTTCTGGATATCAATTTGTTTGGGAATTTAAAAATAAATGCAAAAACAAAAACAATACAAACGCATTTACATACGTAGGTATTGTTTTTGTTCCTTATTTTGTGGACTGTAATTATGATTTTAATTGAGTCTTTTTGCGACCTTTAGTCCAAATTAATATGCGTTTCGCCCAGGTACTACAGATTAAAATATATTGCGTCTTAGAAAGGTACTACAGTATCTAACTGATGAGGCCATCTGTAGTACCAGGGCGAAACGCATATTAATTTGGAATAAAGGTCGCAAAAAAACTCAATTAAAATTGTATGGGAATTTTCGTTGGAGCTCCGCCATAACTTGTGTGGCTACGTGTGCACTTGCTCAATATTGTTGAAACCAAATCCTGCTGAAAGGGATACGTCTTCGGCGAAGTTCTGGGTAAAAACCGCCTTCAATATTTTTAAATAACGGTCCCCATTGACAGTTTGTGTTACACCGTTTTCTTCATAGAAGTATGGCCCGACAATACACCTTGATGAAACTGCGCACCACACAGTGGCTCGTTCCGGGTACAGTTCCGTCTCATGGAGATTTCTTGATTAGACTCACTCCATAAACGGCAATTTTGTTTGTTAAAATTGCGGTTTAAGTCAAAATGGGCCTCATCAGACATGAACAAACAATTTATCAATATGTTGTCTTCTTCGGCCATGCAATCATTTTTCGGCAAAATTCCAGGCGAGCAGGCAAATTGTGAGGGTTTAACTTGCTTGTAATTTGGACTTTGTACGGAAACAAGTTTAAGTCATCATGGAGTGTCCGTTGTAATGACCGTCTGCTAACTCCAATTTGGCCCGATAAGTTTCGAGTCGAATCACTGGATTAGCCTGTATTGCCGATGCAACAGCCACGATTGTATCCTGAACCCGAACATTGGGATCTCAATGATACGATCTTCGTTCGATGCTTCCAGATTCGGCAAACATGTTCACCAGCCTCATAATGGTCCATCTACTCGGGCGAGTTCCGCCAAACTCCAGTCTAAATTCCCTTTGGACGGAAATGACGGACTGCAAAGAATGGTATCGCTGCACTATCCAAATCTCTTTTTCAGTACCCCAAGCATTCATTTTGATAAATCTAAATAGTAGCCTTTAAAAGTAAAAAAATAAGCCGATTACTCACACTGAAAAAAAGTTATTACGTTTTATTTTTGTAGCACGATTCGTGTGCCACCCTGCATACAATAGTTGCTCCCACAGTTTTTAACAAATTGCCTTTCTTCATTAGAATTCTAAGAATATTGTCTTCTTTCCTACATAAAAGGTGTGTTTGGTAACTTGAAAATTTGTCCGAATTTGTACGAATTTTCAAATTTTTCTGTCAAAACCCATAGGAGAAAAAACCCAAGTTTCGTAAACTTGGTGAAAATTTCTAGTTAACAAACAGGCATAATGTTAAATCATGGCTTTATGAATTTATCACATTCAAATTGAAAATTTGTTGTCTCTAATTATTTAATTTAATTATTTATTTATTTTTTTTTTAATAAATAAAAAAAATCTATACCTTTTCATTTCTAATTTTTTCAATCCTTCTTCGCACCTTGCACACAACTATGTGGCATTCGCCACCAGCTCTAGCTTTAAGCTACGCTAAAGAGTGTCTCTTAACTTGTTTTGTTTCGGTTACGTACAAAATTATGTTATTCGGAATTCGGAAGATCACTAATTGCTTGCATATTAGATACTAGCGGACCAGGCGAACTTCGTCAGATAGTTCAAATTTCAATGTGATTTATTTGAAGTATTTGAGTGATATGATAACAATATTTTTCGACTTGTATTCCGCCACAAAAACAAACAACAAATACTGTTTACCAAGCTTTCCTCCTTTTTTCTTCACTGTTAGTATTGCCCATAAACACATCCAATCAAGATTCTTATAATTTTTTGCAATTCTGGGGAACACTTTACTTTGGTGATGAGTTTCTCCTTCGCCGTTGTTAACTCCCAAAAATTTGCCGGGAATGATATCAATCCAGTCGAGGCATTAAGAGAAATTTTGCCATTGCCATTCGTCAGCGGTTGTCTTGAGAATTCAGTAGCCGGTGGGTGGTTCTGCAATGAGTCTCTCATATTTGTGGTCGATTTCAGCTTCTTGACATGACAAACACGATGATTTCATGCATGCATTAAATTCATCGGCAGCAGTAGATTTCGGGATAACGGGAATTTGACGAAAATCTCCGCTGAGAAATATCATATTCCCACCAAATCTTCTCGAATCATCTTGTAAATCCTTCATTGTTAGGTCAACTGCCTCAATAGCTCGTTTATGCGCCATCGTGCATTCATCCCAATTTATGATTTTGCATTCTCGCATCAATTTCGCTGTCGCCGAATTCTTGGTCATTGTGCATGTTATTGGCTTGTCACCCGTGAGAAAATTCATCGCCAGCTTCAAAGCAGAATGTGCAGTTCGACTGCTTTCAAACAGTTTCGCAGCAATGCCATAGATGCAATAGGCAACGAAAAAGATCTTGGACTAAATGACGAATGTCTTGCATGTCCCACCGGGAGCATCGAGGAAGTAAATGGAATTGCGGAATCGTATACCAAAGCAGCGCGATAGAAGTGTACATTTAATACTTTTCTTCTTCTAATAACTTTTTTTCAAATTTGTGGTGGTGATTGTGCAGTTTAAAGCTGTGAAATATGGACACATTTATTTCTTTTGCACGTACTTCTTGCGTTTGATTATCATGGACCTTTTGATTAATTATTATTGCAAGACGTGAAGGTACGTCGTGCAAGGTTAGATCGGAATCAGTATAATAATACGCAAAACTTGAATCAATTTCAGCAAGAAAATTAGAACATTTTCTGAATAGAAAATTATAATGTGAAAAGGACACCTGTCAAATCGCGCACAGCCTAGTAAATGTATAACGCAATCTATCAGGTTGTGGCATTGATCGCAGCACAGTGTCATCTAATATATATCTCGATATTTTTCACGCTTCACAACGAATTAACAAAGAGAAACCAAAATGAAAGTGTGTGTATACAAAACAAAACACATTTTTTATACCAATAAAGCAATAACAAACATGTAGTTACATTTTTGGTTATAACTTCGGTTCTAGATACTGGACGGAAAACAGATTTCTTATATGCACTCTCCAAACATATCCTAAGATCTCTTGAAAATTGCATTCAAATCGATCCAGCAAAAAAAAAGAAGATAGCGCACAAACATAATTTGGATTATTCTTTATACATAAGAGAAGATTATTATAGTGTAATATTATTTAATAACTAGTAAGTACTAAAATCACTTATATTGTTCATTTACTTTTCTGCTTCTCTTCAATTTTGCCTTAGTATCTCTTGTAATAATTCCATAATGTAAATTTTCTCGATTTTTTCGGAATGACTCTAGCCGCGAAATTAAAATGGAAACCACATGTTAAAAAGAAATGCGAAGAGTTAAATAATAAACTCAGAGATATGTACTGGTTGCTCGGGAAACACTCTTAGCTCAGTATCGAAAACAAGCTAATTTTGTACAGGCAGGTGCTTAAGCCTGTCTGGACTTACGGTATACAACTCTTGTACGTGAGATTCTAATTTAAATACCTTACAAACATTTGAAAATAAACTCCTAAGATCATTTGTAGGCGCACCTTGGTACATTAGAAACGAAGATCTCCACAGAGATCTCGGGATTCCCACGGTTCGCGATGAAATACAAAATTTTGCCTAAAATCATATAAAACGGCTATTACAACACTGCAATAGTACTATAATCGAAATTATCGATGAGATGAATTTAGTACGCCGCATGCGAAGGACAAAGCCTTCCGATCTGGTGCACTAAACTAGAATCCGCTTTAAAATCGCGGTATAAGCAGGAATTATCACCGGATCGTTACCTGCAACACGTTAATGAAATTCGTTAAAAATAAATTGCTAGATAATTTCAACTTAGTTGCAATCGGGAGGAGGAGGTGTGTTTATTGCAGTAAGAATCTCACACTCCTTTGAGCATGCGTTTTCGGTCCTCATATAGCCTTTTGTAGGTTTTACATCTACCCAAACGACATAAAACTTAACGGAAGACTTGATACTATGGGTTCTTCAAACATAATCGAGAATTAGTAATCCAAACAATATTAACGAGTCGAGTAGTAGTATAATAGTATTTGGAAAAAGTAGATGACTCATAGAGGTTTTGGGAGACACTTTAAAGTCAACGAAACATCTTTCTGTCTGTTTTCGAAATCAGGTATTGCTTAAGCTCGTAAATGCTGAAACAAATTGTAAAGTAATTCATTTTTTTTTTATAATCGACACGCGCTCAAGGGATTATGAATACCCTTTAAATGTTTCGTCACAACGCGGGCGTAAGGGTGAGGTTAAGGAAGAGAAAGAATGATAGGAAAGATGTGTGGCGCGATATTCGGAGAATATAGGTGGTTGTTGTCTCAGATTTTATCTCCAGGGATGCTAGCTGAACTAATGCGGAGAAATTTCCGTGTCTTATTTATCTATGTCCCTTATAATTCGAATTCATTTTTTTATTCTGTGTCATACTTTATCGGTATATTAGTTTTGCCCAATCACATGTTGTTAGTTCTATGCCTAAACAGCATGTAATGAGTAAACCAGCAACTCATTGTATGACATTTATTTTTAGAATTGGTTTTTAATGGAAAAATTAGAAGACATAGACTACGGCAGGGATCGAACCTGTGACCATGAGGTTGACAGGCGAACAACAACTATTGCGCCACGGCCACCCCCTAATCATTAGAAAATTATAAGGAGTCTATAACTACTATATTTGTATTCAGTGTAAATGGATGCATTTACTGCAACAATATCAATCGGCAATAATGTTTTGGGTCGATATATACAAAAACACATTTTTCATTGACCTAATTGACTTTAGCTGTAATAAAGTCATAATTTTGTATACACATCTTCCAAACACACACCGAATACACTAAGTCGCCAGCTGATCTACATCCAATTAATTGCAAAATTATAAAAATACACACAAAAATTTTAAAACATATCAGAAAACAGAAAAATATAAGAAAACCAAATTAAATATTTTTTGAAATTGATGAATGAGTTAATGTTTATTGATTTATTTATTGTACACTTATTCCAAGTAAGCAAAACTTAATACTAATACATCATATTTAAAATAAATAAAAATAAAATAAAAATAAAATAAAAAAAATATAAAAAAAAAAAAAAAAAAAAATTAATATTACATGTAACATGTTATACAATATAAAGTTAGAAGCTTTCTAAATAGTTCAATGTAATTTTTTTTTAATTTTCATTCTCATGTGCAATTTAATATAAATTTTTAATAACTAACTTTTGTAAAAAAAAGTCTATGTAGGTACTATACCTGTTATGACGTTTTTAGGTCAAATAAAATCTTGGAATAACATTTTTTTTATTTAACTAATTTGCTTATATATTAAATATAAAAAATGTTTGATTGTTATCTCAAAACTTTTTTTATAACTTGCCTACCTATAATCGCAAGTTATTAATAAAAGGAAAAGGTAGGTACTGGGAGCCGCATTTTGTCTCTTAAAGTTGGGTCTCAGATTTTTTGCATGCCCTTAATTGTCCAATTTACGCTAAATAACACCACAGATTCATATTATTCTGAAATCACTTTACCGCCCAAAATTATTTGGAAAGAAAACCCAATAGAGAACTACCAAACAAAAAATTTGAAAGAACTTCAGAACATTAATAATATTTCTTTGGTTGCCGATACAAGTACAGAACTAGAATCTCTTAGTAAATGTATAAAAGCTGCTACTAATTTCAGAAACAACAAAAAAAAAAAACAGCCAACTTCAAGCAAAAATTCTTGAAGAAAACCAGAAATCAACAAAATTTGAACGGAACCGTCACCAAACAATATATTGTGGCACACAAAACTTACAGAGAATTGTGTAGATCGAAACGCCAGGAATAGATCAATAGCACTTATACTTTCAAATACCAAAGATTAATAAAAGTTTCTGGAACCACATTAAACAATTGAAAGGATCTAAGCTTATTTGCAGCTATAATTTGAAAGCAAGTAGTCTAACTGAATATTTCAAAAATTTACTTAATACCGATCTAAGCTCAAATCATTTTTCTTTTGTGGAACCTTTAATAATATAGACCAAACACTCGATTGCCAGATCACAATAATAGAAATAAAAACTGCATTACATAATGCAGAAAATAACAAAGCACCAGGCCCAGGCAGAATAAGCAATGAGATTTATGAAAACGCACCTGTGGATTTTGTATATAAAATTCTTCACCTTTTTAATAACATTTTCGTCACCGGAAAGGTGACAGGCTTTTCAAGACTCTTTTCCCTATCCGATTTTTAAAAAAGGCTATGTTAACCTATCAAGTAATTATAGAGGAATGTCCTTTATGAATTATATTGCAAAACTATTTGCATCTATTCTCCTAAGTCGCATTAACATTTGGCTAACAAATAATGAAGTGCTTAGTGAATACCAATCTGGTTTTCGCAAATATTATTCCACAGTTGATAACATTTTCACCTTAAACTCTATTTTACAATATTTCCTTAGGCAAAAAAGAAGCTTGTACATATTTTTCGTGGACTTTAAAGCTTCTTTCGATTCGATAGACCGACAAGCCTTATTTTTAAAACTATCACAAAAGGTGTGTCGACGAAACTTCTTTTTGTCCTAAAAAATATGTACCAAAACTCGCTCATCGTTTTTTTTTTAATTTAACTATATTCCTGTAAGTCCTAAGGTCTTTTAAATGCAACCTGAATTGCACGGCACTAGTTGGGCACAGTGGATTTGAGAACCAGGTATTGATTGTCTCATTTTAACCCATGGGCGGCATCCAATTATAATTGGAGGTATAGAAAAGAATGCGCCTAGCGTAGGGATCGAACCCACACGTCCTAGTTAGCAATCAAGCACTTTATGCACTGCGCCATTGCCACCCACAATTGCGATGGGAAAAATATAATAATACAACATCTGGCGTCAAACAGGGTTGTCCTAACCTATTAATTTTGGGCAACTTTAATTTGGGTTTGCTTGATAGAAACGAACTTTATTTGCCATCAGGGAAAAATGGCGATTGTACTCATTATAGAAAAAGCAGAACTAAAATTGATTTTGTTCGTCTTAACAATTATCTTTGTTTTGAATAATGGGATGAAGTTTTTTCTGGGAGCTGTCCTTCAAGGCTTAACAAAATAAAATGCAGGACTGGATCGCATGAACTCTTGCTCTTGTAGCTAACAACTTTAATGTAGCTGACCATTGAGGTTTAGTTAGTTAGGTGTAGTTATCCTAGGCAGGTTTAAAGCCTATGTAGGTAAGATTACCTTGATTCTTATTATAATGAATTGTCGAATGGATAATTCAAGGAATAGTTACATAGATACCTACCTACAAATGTATATTTAAATCTAAGTTATGGATTTTAATTATATAAGTTAGGAGAGTAAAATGTATCTACATATATGGAACCTAAGTATGTAAACATGTACATATAATAATGAAAATGAAGGACGTAGGTGGGTAGGTAGCTATATACATACAACTTCATCATTTAGGTGCAATATGCATACATAAGATTCGTGTGATTTTTAACGACACATATGTACATATAAATGTATGAGGGCCTACATTGTAAAAAGGGAATAATAATAAGGTAGAAATAAATGGATAATACACATAATTAAATGTTTTTCAATGTCGTTATAGTTTGGGGAAAACAAAGATGCAATTTGAATTCATGGATAAATAGGAAAATATATCAAAACAACATTTTTTAAATCGTTGGAGCGGTTTTTTAATAAATTAATTTTTTATGTATAAAATTTTGAAAACATTTTTAGAAAAAAAATTGAAACGCCATTTTGAAGATATTATTAATATACATATAAAATCCAAATTTCGAAAAAATTCTTTGACTAGTTTTTGAAAAATCGATTTTTCAAAAAAAATTTTTGATTATTTTTTAAAAATCAAAAAACCTTTTTCTTGAAAATTTTCGTATGCGGTTTTATTAACGATTTTAGGGAACATTTTTATAAAAAAAATTATTTTAATCGGTTCATCCAATATTGAGAAAATCGAAAATATGAAAAGTGGTTCTATATGGGAAGTACCGTTACTAAGTAGGCAAAAAAAATATTTTTATACTTGAACGTGAAATGTACTAATTTAAGAACACACAATTTTTTTTATAAAATTCTTGGAGCCGTTTTCGAGAAATACATTTTTTTCTTAACGGTTTTTTAAAATTTGCATGGGAGGTACCATTGTTTTTTATTTTAAAAAAATATTTTTTTTAACTATTCAAGATAATGTTAAAAAGCCACCAAAAACGAAGTTTTGAAAAAATCTATTAAGTCCGTTTTCGAAATTTTGAAAAAAAATTAATATCCAAAAAAAATTTGTTTTTCAAAAATTTTGGTACACAAAGTGCTTAAACTTTCTGGGAGGTTCTGCGTAAAAAATTCACAAGAATCTAATTAACCGTTTCCGAGAAAATCGAAAACCAAAAAAATGGTTGTACTTGAGATACCAAAAATAACAATTTTTTTCCGAAAAAAAATACCAAAAGGTACCTTTTTCCTTCATTAATGAACTGATTTTTTTTTAAAGAATCGTTAGAGCCATTTTTGAGAAAAATTAGATTTTTATTTTTGGCCAAAAAAAATTTATGGGGGCTACTGTTATTTGTCGTCTTAAAAAAAATGAAAAAAAAGTGTGGGCATATTGCCGAAGAAATAATATGTACCAAGTTTGAAGCAAATCCACCGAACCGTTTAGACTGCAGACTCGTGGACAGACAGACAGACGGAATTGCGGGACCCACTTTTTTGGTGTTCTCTATGATCGTAATGTCATGTTTGATTGTTAGAAAAAACATTTTTTTTACGAATACATAACTTGCCTTATAGTACCTATAATCGCAAGTAAAAATGTGAATATATATCTGCTTGTCCTTTAAGAGTTTAATTAAGAATAGTAATAAACGGCCTAAGCCCTGGGTTACACCAATACTCTTAAGAAAGATTAAAAAAAGAACAAACTCAGAGCTAAATGTTCAAAACGTATAACATACTCATTACAAAAATCTTTGCAAGGAATTGAAGAAAGAATTTCCTATCTATCGCGATAGCTTTTATAAAAATAAATTTGATTCTGTAATAGTATTATTAACAAGTTTTCGAACAAAAAATTGCCTACTAAATGATAGGACGATTTATGATAAAACCGTAATTGCTAACGCTTTTAATGAATATTTTTCTAGTGTCACCCAAAATAATAATGTGCAGAAAGACAATCAAGTTGCTCCTCGCTGCTTTTGTTACGGCAATTCTTTCATTACATAACTCGAATTTCTAAAAATAATAAGGTCTTTAAGAAACTCAAACTCCTCTGGATATGAAAGCATTTCTAATTATTTTCTAAAAAGAATAGGTTGTCTTGTAACTGATTTTTTTTTTTTTTTATAACTTTGCACGCGCTCAAGGGATTATGAATACCCTTTATATGTTTTTCTTAACACAGCGCGGCATCTGGTGAAGAATAGAAAGAAGGATAGGAAAGATGTGTGACGCGATGTTCTGAGACTAGAGCTGGTAGTTGTCTCAGATTTACCTCCAGGGATGGCGGCTGAACTAATGCGGAGGGAATTACCGTGTCTTATTTATGTATGTCCCTTATAATTCGCATTATTTTATTTATATCGATGTCATACTTAATGGGTATGCTAGTTTACTCAATCACACGTTGTTAGTGTTATGCCTAAACAACATGTAATGAGCAAAGCAGCAACTTATTTTATGACAATTTTGAGAATTGGTTTTTAATGGAATATAAGAAGACATAGACAACGGCAGGAATCGAACCTGCAACCACGAGGTTGACAGGCGAGCACACAACTATCGCGCCACGGCCACCCCCCTGATGTTCTGGTCCATATCTTTAATAAAAGTATTTTTTGTTGCGTTTTTCCAAATGTTCTTAAATGCGCTAATATTTTACCTCTTTTTAAAAAAGGTTCAAAAATCGTCTTATCAAACTACAGACCGATTTCTTTATTGCCTTTACATAAGTAACAGGGTAAAAAATGTAATTTTTGGTGATATTCGAAGTAATGCCAATATTATAAACTTGGGGGTTCCTCAGGGTTCCGTGTTAGTCCCTATTCTTTTCGTTATTTATTTTAACTCTCTGTTTAAGCTACCTTTTAAAAGCAAACAAACCGCTTTTGCTGATGATGTTGGGTTAAGTTTTAGATTGAAGTCTGTTCAGAACTTATTATGTGTTATGTTATTAGCCCAAAAACAAAATTAATGTGTTTTTTTTTATCCGGGATTTCGAGTTTTTGTGCTGATTTCTTTTCCCATGCCACTGATTGCCAGAAATTCAAAATTCCTGATTGCACGTGTGAAACTAATGATAACTCCGACGCCTTCTCTAGCGAAAAGTGTTTACGCGTTGAGATTCTAAATGAATTCAAATATTTGTATCTTATCATTGACTCCAAGATGAGTTTTTTAAACCAGACTGAAAATCTTAGGAATTATTATCGTGGTACCTTAAGGTGTTTCTACTCACTTAGAATTTTTTGATCTACGAAACTACTGTTACAGGTATATTATGGAATCTTCCAATCAAAGCTTCAATAAGGTATTTCTTTTTGGGGTGGGGCACACTACAACAAAATTCAACCTCTTGTTGTACTCCAAAAATGCGTTAAAAAAAATTTGTCGTTATCCTCGTCTTTACCTTAAATGCTTTTCACACCAAACCCAAAACCGGGTTTTCAGTTAAAAGTTTACGAAAACTCGAAAACCGTTCACACTGAACATTTACAAGTTTTTGTTTGACATTTCAATAATTTTGGCACCACAGACAACAACAAATACGTTAGGAATTGAAATTGAAATTACCCCAGATAGCTGTTTTTTGATTTCTTTTTTCCTGGCAGCATCCCATCAGCTATTTATGTGACCATTAATTAAGCACTGAATGTTTCACAAGGTGTGTTTTGCTTAGTTCATCTTGCAAATCCAACATGTTTTCGACAGGTTTTATTTAAAACTTATAGTTTATCAAAACGAGTGGTTTATCAAAAATGTATTGGAAAACTGGTGTTTTCGCTTTAGGTTATCAGCCAAAACCGATCATTTCGCGAAAACCGTGTTTTGGGTTTGGTGTCTTAGTCTTCGACTTTTTCAGGCATTGAACATTCTTTCAGCTCGTCATTTGTATTGTTGTAAGGTTCTGAATGAGTTCTTTAATAGATCAGGCAATCGTTATTTTAGAGTTGTTGAAAATTATCACATTAGGAATAATCCGCTTAAATTTTGTTTCTGTTCCAATTTCCCGTACTTCAAGTTTTCGTAAATTTAATACTGTAGCTTTATGTCGATTGTTTAATAAACTTCCTCACTCTTACAGAAACATTAATTTTTAAAAAAAATATTAAAAAATGGCTTCTTAATTTTATAGATCTAGATGCCTGGATAAATTAATATTTCCTAATTTAATTTTTAATTATGTTTTGATGAAAAAAATAAATAATTTGATATAAAAATAATGCTTATGCTTATTGTTCATTCGCATTAATTGATTGTATTCTTAACGTTGTTTGTTGGTTTTGTTTCTTCCATATTTATTTACTTAATTTAATAATAATAAAAAAATTAATTCTTTACCAGGTACCTATATATAAAGAGCTTATGTTTATATTCAATACTATGTTGTGATATTACTACTATTTTTATATTTGTAAAAATATTTTGTCACTAATCAAAAAATAAAAAATTCAATTCTTTTAAGTGCAGTTCTCTTTGCTATATTTATTGACGGTATTTCGATATATTTAGCCCGGGTATTAGTTTTGCAGGTCTAAACGTAAAGGTTCTTATGTATGAAGATGACATCGTGCTTTTTGCAGAATCACCCCAAAGTTTACAGCTTATGACAAATAAGTTGGTGGATTTTTGTATGGTCTGGAAATTAACTCTTAATCTGGAAAAATTGAAAGTAATGGTAAGGAATACACAATCAAAATTTCAATCAAATGAAAATTAGTGCTTTTATGGCGAGGCTATTGACATAGTGACAGAGTACAAATATCTTGGAATACTTTTAAAATCTAATGTGAAGCTTTCCGCACATCTCAAAAAAAAACTGAATGCATCAAAAAGCATGATTAACGCGTCATGGAAAGAAGTTATGAACAGCAATGATGTACCAAACCCAGCAAAGTACAAAGTATTTGATGCCGTGAAGCGCTCCGTTATGTGCTACAGCTGTCAAACATGGTTATGTAAATCATAAGAAAAAGTAGAAAAACTTTAAAGCTACCTTCTGAAAAGACTTTTCTACTTACCCTCCACTATGTTCTTCTACTGGAGACCGGTCTTCCCACGCTTTTTATTCATACCTTTAAGCTCAACTTCGACTACATCTTGAAAGTACGCATATATGTACACCAAATAGAATTCAATTGTCAATTGTAAAGTACGTCATTGAAAACAAAGTGGAGTGGATAGGACACAACGAAATGTGGAACGAAGTGTGGAATTGAGCAAATTTTTTAATATACTAATTTAATCTTGCAAAAGAACAACTTTACGTGTTATTACAGGCTGTCGATATCTTCCAGCGTAATGAAAATTTGCAAAAAATGTCATATCCAATCAACAGAGTTATTTACCCTTTTACTAAAATCATGATCTCATAAATAACTTTCTATTTTAGCGATGAATTTAATAACAAAAAAATTTCTTTAATCTGTAAAGCAAGAAGCGAGCAACATTATTTGAACGGCTCACCCTATAAAAGTTCATCTACAACCCTCTGCACCCTTTGTAATTTGAATTCAAAAGAGGATACTTTTCATTTTTTATCAATCTGCCCAATATATAAAGAACTTAGATTCCTTTACTTTGGAAAGTAAACTCTAACTATGAAGCAAACATTAACCATTTTAAATGGTGAAAATTGGAAAAATCTAACCACTAACTATCAATAGGTTACAGAAAAATGATTCTAACTGAATTCCGTTAATACTCAAATAAACAAAAAAATACAATTATATATCATATTTTTCCAAATTCCTGCTGTCTATTATTTTTTTACTGATTATTATTTAATAATTGTTTTATTAATTAAAATTTGATGTTAACTGAACTAAAAGTTTATACTTAACGCTTAATTTTTATATTTATATAATACCTTCTATTACCTTACTCTTTATTTTTGTTTTGGCCAAACTAAAAGCCATTTCATTTTAGTAATTTATAAACCAAGTTTTCCTAATTAAGATATTTTATTTTTTGTTATTACCAAACCAAAAGCTGTTAATTTGTTGACGATATTTAAACGTATCAAAGTTTTATGTAACTGTTTAGTTATTTATTTTTGTTTTAACTAAACTGAAAGCCCTATTTGCATCTTAATTATTTTGATAAACACAAGTTTTTGTGTATGCGTATAACTTTTGCACTTGTACATTAAATTCTTATATATATAAGTAAATATTTTTTCTTTGAACATAATTTGAAAACACATAAGCCAATCTGGCAGACGGCAATTCCAAATTTATATACCAACCAAATGTAATCGTAGTATATACTCGTATAACATTTTTTTTCGTAATAAAAATCTATCTATCTGTCTACCTATCTATCTATACATCACATTAAAGTAGATGGGTTGATTTTTTCGTTTACTATTTTTTGATATTCAAATACAAAAATGGGTGTTCACATCTATTTTTGTGCGATGTTCCAAATGCGAAATTTAATGTAAACTATACCTACTTACATAAAATCTTTGTTTATAACATTTTTAGTAATTGAAACCTAAGTCATCAAAATTATTAAATGTAAGTTCTATATGGTTACCCTTTAAATAAAATGCGAAAAAACAAGAGAGCATTTGTGAAATCTTTATTAACCCTTCATACAGTGACATTAAAGTACAAGAGTAGCATGTATCTACAAGTTGGATTTTCACAGACATATGGGCTCGTTTGGGTGTTAATTTGACACCTCGGTTATACTGGTATATTATAATAGTTCTCGACAATGCCTAAATTCACAAAATAACTGCAATTGAATAGGGATTAGTGCATTAGCACATATACATACACTATAATGATAGTACCCCCAACCACTCATCACATATGTAATTGAATGCACAATGCTATTTTGCTATAATGTGTATCAAGAACAAATGTTGTGATTTGCTTTGTAAAAATGCAAACAATTGCAATCAAAGGGGATTTGCTACAAATTTGGTAGTGCTTCGTTTGGGTTCGTTTTCACATCTTGAATTCATTTGAATTTGAGTACTGATAAAATACACAAAACTGGAAAAAAATCAATTATTTATAATATGTAATTGTTATTTTTGTATACATACATAATATAATATTTATAATTATTTCGATACAATACAAATAAATATGTATTTTTTTTTTAGTTTTATTGAACGAAATTTGTTACAATATGCGTATTACGATTATTAGCTAAGATAAAATTATTGCAAAAAAATAATATTGAAACAAATATTTTTTTTAAAGAAATATACTCGTACGTACATACACTTGCTGAATTTACAAAAATAAATACCTAATTACGATGGAAAAAAGGGTGGGTGACCCTTCAAATATAAATTTTAAGATTTTTTTAAGAAAACAACGAAGATACCAGATACATGAAATCCATTTATGTCATGTGTCAATATGATTTTTATTCGTCACTGTCAATACGTTGACACTCAAAACTTTGACGATCACACGATTTGACCAAATTCAAACCCGTTGAACCTATGCCAAAAGAAAAGGTGGGCCATTTTTACTTGCGATATAGGTACTATAGCTATATGCCAAGTTTTGCATTTGGAAAAAAAATCGAACTCGAGATTTGAATCAAAGTTAGACATTACGATGAAAGAGAACACCAAAAAAGTGGGTTCGGCAATTCCGAATTCTGTAAAACGATCTACAGCCTAAGCCGCTGAACCGATTTTGTTCAAACTTGGTGCTTAGGGGTTTAAGGTGATTGCTCAAAATAGATTTTGAATCGTTTATTTAGCCCAACAAACAAAGATATTTGCCATACAAATTTTTCTACCATCTTTTATTATCTAAAAAACGGCTCTAACCATTTTAATACAAATTGACGTGTGTACTACTTTGGGTATGGTCTACATTTTGACATACAACCATTTTATTGATTTTCGACTTTCTCATAAACGGCTGAACGGATTTCGATCAAAATTTTTATACAGGAGCTCCTTCGAATTCTTAATAAAACTACATTTTAAAATGGTTTTTTTGAATTAAAAAAAAAATGTTTTTTTTTTTTTGAAAATTCAATATTTCGAAAACGGGATTGAATTTAACATTTAAACATTTAAAATGTTCATACCATTTTTTTAGAGAAAAATTAAGAGTTTTTATATATAAAAAATTAAGGAAAAGCGACTTTAAAAATACATTTAGCCGTTTCTGTTAATAATCTTTTGCGTATAATGTGATCGAACATAGAAGCAAGTACGTGCGATCCAGTCGTGCATTTTATTCTCATTGTATTTGAGCACATATAGTTTTGAGTTTGTATTTAAAAAGAAAAATATTAAAGTTAATTTTGAATATTAAAATAAACCCAATATACAAAAGACAATAATAAACTTGGAGTTGAGGATGACTGTTTTAGTCGCATATATATTGAGAGCAGCAGTTGATGCTTCGTGAAAAGAAGGATTCGGCATGAACTTACTCCGCGAATTACGAGAGTATAGAAACTTCTTACGCATAACAGCCAACCAGTTCGATTTTTAACTTTCGCTAGTGAAGCCACATATATACCATAAGAAAACACAAATAGACGAACTAACATCAGCCGAGGTACGATTGGTCTTCACGCAGCCATTCTTGGCGACTTGCAAGAATTTCTGCTCCTTACATTACCTTTTCACCGCCCTGCATTATTCCAGATGTTTTCGGCGCGATTTTTAATGCTTTTGTGCCTGACTTTGTTAAGGTACAGTCGACTCTCGATAATTTTATACTCGCTAATTTGAATCTACTGATAATTTGAATTTTTCCTCTTGTCCCTTGGAAAACTCTCAATAAATTGAAAATAATCAATGTAATCAGGATCAGGTCCAATCGGTAATTTGAAGTTGTAAGGCTGGCATATCGATGGCCAACATTCTATAATTTGAATTCTGTTTCCTGTACCCTCTATAATTTGAAGTCTGACGTGCACAGACCATGGCTGAGTTTATAATTGTAAAATATTTTCGGTAACTCTACCGTAACGTTACTTTAAACCTTTTATGAACACATTCAGTATCATTGCAGTATACAAACTTGGTATAAACTCCGTTCAAAAAAGTATAAAGTAATTATACCCATTGAAATTCATTGATATTATATTTTTCGGAAGGTCTAACGTCGTCGTGAGTTTCAGTTAAAATGGAGAGGAAAAATATATTTTTAATTTTATTTTAAGTTTCCTTTATGTTTTAAGCGGATCTAATTTAGGAAATTTTTCTAATTTTCTCTTTTTTAAATGCTAAAAAGAAAACGAAACTATTAATCGCAAAAGAAGAGTGCTATTGATTTCTAAAATATATTGCAAACCAACGTTAAGACACATTCCGAAGAATACAGATTTTCTGAGAACAATACTGGAATATCCCGAAGTCATTTTTAGAAGTCACTTCGTCGAAATCTTCAATTTGGTCTAATTTGTTTGATCAGGGTATGTCCTGATCATTATTTAATGAAAAGTTGATCTTTTACAATAAAATATTGTAAGAGATGTAAAAAAAAACATTAGCATTAATCACACGCTTGCTTGTATAATTTTATGCCCCAGAAAATTGAACGATACAAGTTTGCGATACTTTTAGTATTGCAGTATAACTACATTAATGAACACAAGTGATACCAAATTTCTACAGAAATATTACTCGTTTTATACATTAATGAAGGCGATACTGGTAGTGTTGCTGTATCTCAATTATGAACTTAGCCCATATTTATCAATAAATATTCAGCGCCATTGTACAAATTTGGAAAAATAAAGGTAAAGTTTTAATCAACTCTTTTATTTGAATTTCTCCCTGCATCTCTCTTGTTTATTTGAACTCCCATTATTTTTAGCTTTTTCTGTGGTTACTTGAATGTTGAGTTTCAAAATATCAAGAGTCGACTGATAATTTTGTAATGTTAGCAATAGGTGAACTTAATAGAAGAACTTGATATTTTGGGAATATATTTCGAAGAATAAAGCCAAATGGATGCAGTAACCAAACGATTTGAATAGGCTTTTCGCCCTAATGCAATAAAGCCGTATGCACAAGAATACGTTGCGGAGCTTGTTTTCAATATATAGAATGAGCCCTACGCATCGTATTATTGAAAATGTATTTTCATATTAGATTAGGTTAGATTTTATTGCAAACTAGTATTCTGTGCATTGTTAATATTTTTGAGTTTTTTTTAACAAATCTTTTATGACATGGCAAAAGCAGTCTGTAAGAAGGTATTATGTTTGATATTATGTCGGCACGTTGTGTTCTTCGCCAGCCCATTCACTTGCAACCTGCAAAAGTTAAGAAAGTTTTGCTTTCATCATCGGTACCCCACAATTTCCTAATGACTACAAATAATATGTACTACGTACAGCATAATTCGTTTGACGAAATTTACCAACGAGAAAAGTGGCGTTCTGAAGCAACGACGTCTACCCCTATGCTGTATTTACTCAAACCGACGGTGACGGATTATTTGTTTAAATTTTATTAAGGAAAACTGATATGTCAATTAAAATCTCAATGCTACGTTTACCGTTGTAAATACCATGTCAAAGTTGGGATACGGTCGGTTTTAAAACTCTGTCAACGCGTCCCAACGAAGAAAACAAAGTCATTACACAGTCATCGAAATGGGTCAATGTGTTGACTAACAAATTCGACACAACGTACGTGTCAAAGTTTTCTAAAATGCGAAGAAAATATAAAATTTAATTATTTCAATTTTCGTTTTTGGTAAACCAAATTACCCACCTAAAAATTAAAAGCAGAAATAATAATAATTTAATATTTGTATAGTGTATAAGTACATGCATATAAGAACTAAAAACAGATTTTATTCTTTTTAGGTATTAAAAAAGTGCATCATTGTAAAAGTGATTGTTTCTGTTTCACTTCAGCAGAGAAGTCAAATAGCCATAATATTAAAGTTTTAGATAGGTATTATTATTGTTTCATCATAATAATCATTTGAGTATAACAATCCAAATTATAAGTAGGTACGTTCCAAAAAACAATTAAGCTGTACCAAAGGAACCACATCCTTTAATATAAAGAGTCTATCTCTGAATTCGAAAACAAAACATTTCCCGCTATGAATTGTCCATCATTTTATCATCATATATATGAATGCAATCACTTGTTTCGAAATGACTCTTCAGTTTCTTCATGCTATACTCGTACTCATCTAACAGCTCTCGAATTCATCAACATCTATTTTATATTCAAACATCTACTAAAGATATACCCTTGTTTAATGCCAATGCCACCCTTAAATCGCCCTATTCTTATGAGATGATGTAGATAGATGTTCGTACCTACTAATAAGGTGGGCATGAGCTCACATCATGCTTCTGTGTTTATCACGGTACCCTTCGACACCCGGCAACAAATTGATTTCAAATTTTGTGGCATAATAGAAAATGTCCTTGCAGCGCAGGACCAAAAAGTCCCCTGTTGGTATTCCTCAAATTACAACATTATCGAAACATTCGAAAGCGGCACCCCAAGGTGTTTTCAGTCAATTGGAATGAATGTGAGCCATTTGGGCATCGAAGACGAAGCGATGGTATGGTCGGCCGGCGCGGCGAGGCGGCTTTGCAGAATAACCGTAGTTCATATGGCACAGTTTCTTTCTTTGAGTATTTAGAATTTACCTATTGCGTTCCCCTTGCAAGTACTGAACTATTTAGAATGTAATTACTACCCTTGCATGCGCGCACTTTTCGACTTAGTGATTGTCACAGAGACTCATCTCGCCATGGTACACCCTTATCCGATAATCCTGTTATGGGTTTAAAGGGATATTTCCTTTATGTGTAGGCCAAAAGCGAATGTTCAATTGCCTTTGAATGGAAATCGTTTGCACTTGTGCATTGTTGCTCATACGATGTCAAGATGGTGCAAAGAATACACTAAAGTGTTAAGATTCTATACTCAAGAGTTCTCGACTATACACAATAATTAAATGATATATAAATACCTACAACAAGTAATGCTTCGTATGAAGTTTGTGTATGCATATGGGATAGTAAATAAAGAGAATAAGAATAAACTGAATAACCTTATATCTATTTAATAAGAAATCATACAACTTGCCGAATCTTATTTCTCAGGCCCAACGACTATATTATCTGA
Organism: Philhelius pedissequus; assembly: GCA_910595825.1. Taxonomy (NCBI): domain Eukaryota; kingdom Metazoa; phylum Arthropoda; class Insecta; order Diptera; family Syrphidae; genus Philhelius; species Philhelius pedissequus. The sequence goes on from OU343162.1 coordinate 120,826,852, forward strand.
GCAAGTGTCCAATATTCTGATTGCATATTCCGATTTGTTTTTACCTTCAAATTACTTTCAAATTACACTATTTCCACAAATGACCTTTCAAAGTTTCCGATTTCAGAAAAAAAAAAACTTTTTCACTTAACTGGTACTTTGTGCTACATAAGCAGTTTTATTCAAAAGTTGACATATGTGCATCCTGAGGCAGAATTGGGATCAGCAGGAGGGCGCACCACTTGTTTTTTTTTGTTTTATTTCAATCATTCAACGCGTCATCGGCTCGACGTGTCGTCGTGCGTCAGTCAAATATACATAGATGTTGAAGGGAGCATGATGGTGGTTGTGCCTTTTGAAGTCTTTTATATTTTGAATAAAATTAAATATGTTGATTTGCCATACTTTACCTTGTCCTGTATATTAGAGCAGACAGGTATACTTATGTATGTTCAAGAAATATTAACTTATAAAAAAACAAATCGTTAGCTTAGTTAAAAAGATATAAAGAGCCTTAGAGAGAGATTAAGCATGGCTTTTTACAATTATAAAACTTTTCAAAACAAGATAATAAACATTTTCAAAATGCATACATACATATATGTATAAGTAGATGTTTTCATGTAAGCGCTATAAAAGCTGAACAGATATTATATATTGAAATTTTGTTTGTTTTTTTTTTAATGAATTGAAACTAGTTCTAAGGAAAAATGGTAGGGTTATATGATGAAATTTGACAGGAGTCTTGTGGAGAATATGCAGCTTTTCTCTAAAAAAAAAAATTATTAAAATTTCAAAAGCTTAAGTTTTAAAAACACACTATTGTGTTTGAAATAAATATTGAACAACTTGGCATCCGAATTTTGGTTTTCGCTTTTTTTGGCTTGATGTGAATTTGTTCGTTCCGGAAACATTCCAGTCGGTCTCATAACTTTTATTTAAAACAATATCACAGAAAGCAGAAGCAAGCAATATGTAATATATATGTCAAAATTTATTGATTCCACATGACCAAAAATCAAAAAAGAAGAACTGTTAACAAACGTGCCGGATCTTACCTCTCCGGACTCCGCTAAAGTTCTTTGGTAAATATTTGCTAGGTACCTAACTTTTGGAGAGAATTGTGTATGGGAGAGATTTTTTAAAGCAAGCTGTGGACTATAGGCGTAAGTTTTTAAATGATTTTCTGTTTTAACTATAAAAGTTGTTTTATTAAAGATCCGCTTGTAATTGGATATCAAGAAATAAAAGCCAATTGAATTAAAAATAAAAGGTTCTTCCAGTTGTTTCTTTTTTTCAACCTTTTTTTTATTTTATAAGGCTCAAGAATAAAAATAGGTATCATTGCAGCCAGTCGTGCAAAATGTGGACCTTAACGTAGCTGTTTGGGATTTCGTCAAAAGGGGCAGATAAAACCACAGCGGTGGCGAAAAATTATATTCATTGGATTATTGTGTTAAATGTCTTCAATTCAGTAAATACGCAACATGTGTCCTGGGAGCAAAGGTAAAAACGGGCTCACAGGTGCATGCCTTTTCATTGGCAATGGTGATAGTAGAAAGAAATGGCAGATGATTATCTACAGATGATTAGCGAAGTAGAACAAAGCACAAAAAACATACAAAGTCTGAAATATTTGAAATAAATACTACCACAATGAGAATCGGTTCATTTTAATGCCGGTAGATATTTTTTCATGCGTATGAACCCGGTTTCTTGCCGGCAGTTATAGCTGTTGAAAAGGGCTGATAAAAAGTCAAATCCCCTCCTTTCATTTCTGCACAGCTCCGCCTGCTCTTGATATCTTTATTGTTATCAGGAAAAAGTCAGCCGAACTTCCAATTCTATAGAAATATGGTATTCTCTACTAAAATTTAGGTTTTTGTAAGGTATCATCGAAGTTAAAACGACTTAAAGAAACCTTATCAACTCTGAACTATTATTCGTCATCGTCAATATAAATAAAGTTGCGAATTATTTGGCGAAACTTGCTGGTTTCCCCTTTCATTTTGTCCTTAAATATTATGTGGAATTTCTTGTAATATCAATTTCTAGATTTGTACAAAAAAATTTGTTTAATACTAATGAAGCTAAAGATCCCTATAGGTAAAGAAAATAATTTGTTCATGAAAGCAATTCTTAAACCTTAAAACGCACTGTGTTGATAAGCGGACTTTTTTTTACAATTCATGTTTTTTTTATTTATTTTATTGATTAGTTTTTTCCTTAAAAAAACGTAAAATGTAATAATTAACAAACATTGTTTTATAAACAAGATTAAATACAGAGGCTTTACATGTATCTTCATCTTTTATATGCATCGACATCTGCAAAAAAAGAGGACACAAAATAAAAAAAATATACGTGTGCGATAGAGAAGGGAGGCCAAAATGCAAATCATCTTCATGTATGAAGATTATAGGAAGTATGAATCTGAAGATTCCAGATTATAGTGAAGATGAACATGTTCATCTCATTTCACCTCATTTTGCTTAAAAACAACGAAAAAAGCCAAATTTTCTTCACACAACTATATACCTGAACGCTAAGAACATTTTATTGTGAGATGTGGTAAGAAAGTTATAGCAGAGTTAGAGGACGTTATTAGTGTATACCATGCCTTACTTTTATGTATGGTCCCGCTCTACTTTTCTCCAAATCTGCAGATGCAGATCCTTGTAAAGCCTTAACCTTTTCTTTTCCATACAAAAAGTTGAACTTTGAAGATCTTCTTTTCCGAATCACAACCCCATTCCTTCTTCCTTACTTATAGCTATGTAGTATATACGTACATAAATTCTACCAACAAACTAAAAATATTAAGTTTAGTTTTTAAAGTTGCTTGTTTTAAAAAGAGAGAAGTTTACGTAATTAATTTTAATATCAATTTTTAAAAGCACATTGGCAATTTAATATAATAAGATAATAGCTATAAAAAGATGAGGGTGCCACTTTAAAAATTCTGACGCTTTAAACAAATAATGTATTTCATTTTACGAACAAATATAACATTTTCAAAGTGAATAATGGTAGGATCCTTTAGGCTGAATTCTCTCTCATCATCCGTATACCATATTATACCATGTCATCATCATGGATTGCATTCGGTCCGGTCCATCAAAGAGAAACAAATAGAAATGTGCATACATGCAATTTCCAAAGCTGAAATTACCAATTTCATTTCGCATGAATATATAAATTTCAATTACCGTCTTTGGACAGTAGATACGCAGCTAGATTGGGCAATGGGCAACAGAGTTCTCCATACCACAGAATCTGGTGGTGATTATAGGTCTTTTCGAAGCACAAGCGATACTATAAGCACCCTAGGTCGAGTGGCTCCGTTTGCAATCCACATGACTGAGCTATCTTGATGACTAGCATAATAGTAGATACGTACGCCTAAAGCTCTTTCATGTCCGATGAACTGAATTTTCAAATTGGATATACCACATTTCATTATTGATACCCATACACACAAAACATATTATAAATACAGAATTATTATTTTGAATATTCAGATATGCCACCAATGAGCCAATCGTGATGAGATGAGATGATAAAGAAATCGACCAGATGAATAATCTGATGTTTTGTTTTGCTTATCGGAGAGTATTCAAATTTCAACATAACTTAAATTCAAAAATATTTTATTGGTAATTAGGGGGTGATTGTCATCTGTATTTTTAAATTGCTGAAAGGATTTTTTATCGACTCTATATAACTACATACGTAGCATGTGTGCTTGTTACTTTTTCCACTTTTAAGGAGGGTTGAATGGAAATTGAAGTGAAACGGGATATGTTCGCCACTTTGTTCGAAGCTAATAATTATTTTTTTTTTTTGAAAAAAAGAGCCACACATGTTGCACATTATTAGTGTTTGTTTTAAACAGTACCTACATATCTTGGTGGTAGCAATTTTATTATAATTCATCTTTCTAACTGATGAGCCCAAGGCCCAACTATCGCTCCCGTGCGAAACGCGTATTGGACTAGAGATAAAGAACTATTCACTCGGAGCGACCAACGACCGACGCGACGAATAAACGATTTCAAACAATTTTCCAATCTAAATTTTTCACTAAATCTAAACAAAATTGTAAAAATACAATTTAGTTGGAATTTACAAAAATTTACTTTTTAATTGCCATAATAATATAAGAAAACATTATCGGTCGTGCTGATTGTTACAAACAGTCAAACTCTATTCGCGTTCCTACTATCCACACTTCAACGAAAAATTCTTTCGCACGCGACTAACCTCAAAATCAGATTATGAACTTAAATGCGTGAAGAATAAAAAAACAGACATGTGAACAAAATGTCAAAATAGACGTAGATATAAGGAGGCTTTACATGCATCTTCATCTTCATCTGCATTGACATCTGCAAAAAAAGAGGAAACAAAATAAAAAATTCATACTTGTGCGATAGAGAGCGAAAACCAAAATGGAGATCATCTTCATGTATGAAGATTATAGGAAGTACGAACCTGAAGATTGCAGATTATAGTGAAGATGAACATGTTCATCTTCATTATAGCATTTTCATCTGCACCATAATTTGTTCCGTTCAGATAACGAATTTTAAAGTTTTTTTTTACCATTTCACCTCAGTTTGCTTAAAAACAACGAAAAAAGCGAAAATTTTCTTCCCAAAACTACATACCTGAACGCTAAGAACATGTGATTGTGAGATGTGTCAAGAAAGTTATAGCAGAGTTCGAGTAAGTTATGAGTGTGTACCCTGTCTTACTTTTATGTTTGTTTTATATTATTGGCCCGCTCTACTTTTCTTCAAGTCTGCAGATGCAGATCCATGTAAAGCCGCCTTAAAGGTCATACAAATATTTCAATTTGGCTTTAATCCACACCGTCAAAAAAAAAAACAAAACCAAGAATAATATTTCTTCTACATGCATATGTTTATATAATTATGAAGATGTGTATCGTATGAAAAAAAATTCCTCGTGCAGACAGCTTTTGCAAAAATCATTTGAAGAAGCGCGAAGCCTCGTTGCATGCTTGCCTATGAGGCAGTGTCCAGTTATGACACCAATTACAGAGCTGATGTGCAATCTGCTTACGGAATTTCAACGAATGGAGCGTTTCTGATCAAGTTTTGACAAGAACTGTTTTGTCGTCATACAGGTCGTTTTATTTCTCCACCTTCGGTTTGTCCTTTCTACAGCATCTTGTTTCAGGTATGCCTATATTTGCCTTTTCAGGTAATAAAGGTAGTGTCTTTCCATTTTTGACAAGTTCATTAGCATTACAATTTCCTTGAATATCCCTGTACCCTGGCACACAACATAAGTGAATATTGAACTGCTGCACCATCTCCATCAGAGATGAACGCCAGTTGGGAGCAGTTATGGAGTTTGTAGAAGATGATTCCAGAGATTTAATAGCCGCCTGACTATCTGATAAAATACGGATCAGTAGTTGATATCACGTTTTCTTTCAGGCAGGAGGACTTTTCAAATTGCTATAATTTCCGCCTGGAATACGCTACAATGATTAGGAAGACGGAAAAAGAAACTTAATTTTAGTCTGTTTGAGTACACACCCCCACGTACTCCGTCACCAGTTTTGGTCCATCAGTATAAAAATGGATAGCATAAGTCCTCCCAGACAGATCTTGGAGGAATTGTGGCTTGGAAGTTTTTGCCGAATTCTAATTTAGGGAGGGTGTAATCAATGTAACTTGGAAGTGATCCGAACGAGTTCAGAATAATAGAATGGCCAATATCATTATTGAGCCATTGTGAAGAAGCTTTAAGACTGGCTGGCGAGCTGTGCTCGCTTCTGTCTGTTTGCTGAAAATATCGAGGAGAAAATAACAGAAATTAATCAAAAATAAGCCCTTACGCTATCTCTCCCGAAATCTTTGCCCACAGCAACAGATACTTCTGCTACCAATTTTTCCGATAACACGAACTTTATCAAAAAGATCTCCTCTTATGTCTCTACCAGCATTAGAAAATCATTACAACTAAAAGCAGACAATCATGCCTTTCGCCCTGCAAATCCAGATCCCAAAATTCTCCATCCAAACATTTGTTTTACCCTGAACCTATTTAAAATAAAAGTATCACACATAGTTGAGGAGCTCCCAGACAAAAGGCTCCGAAGAAAAAACGAAAAAGAAGCAAGATATTATTTTTAACGCGTTAACTTCTGTAATATCTTTGATGTTCATTTAACCACGAAATTTGAGTAAAATAACTGAAATCTCATTTCAATATATAATTTATTAAAAACTTTTTTTGTTTAAGAAAAAAACATTTGTTTTCACTCAAAGCGCCATGTCATAATATAAAAAATTGAAAACAATGTTATTAAACATTAATAAAAGTGCTCGATAAAAAATTAATAAATAGCGTAAACGTTGATAAAAGTATTTGATATAAATTGTTTATTGATTCAAAATAGCTTTTAACGGCCTTTAGTCCAATAAAAATTGGCGTTTCGTCCCGGCGATCTCACATGGACTCATCAGTTGACTAGTGAGGACCTGTGTCAATACGCAATTTTTGCCAAGTTCAGTTCATCTTACATAGATTTCGTGAAGAATATCTTGTGTGAACTATATCCAACAAGACTAGAATTCCTAATCATCAAATTGGAAATTTTTGTTTTTTGCCCGTGGCCTGGCATTAATTATATAAGAAGTATTTTTTTTAATAATACAAATTCTATATACTACTGAAATACATCAGCCAAGTACAAGTCCAAATATTATAGTGCTAAGTCTTCTACTTGACTGATGTATTTCAGTAGTATATAGAATTTGTATTATTAAAAAAAACTTCTTATATAAATGGTTTAGTATAAGATTTCTTTGAGAATAAAGCACCTGGCCGGGTAGTGGATCAAAAGTTGACTTTTTTTGAAAATTAATTGATTATTAATAATATATTATAGGAATTTGAAGTTTGTAGTTTTTTTTCAATACTTAATAAGTTTCATAATCGATAAAAAAAAAGTAACATAGGTGTACATATATAATCAGGTGACTTATTCAGCTTCAAAGTAAGAAAATGTGTTAGGTGGCCAGGAACTGGTGCACTTACCACATTGAGGTTTCACTCAAATAAGAAATGTGTCCTACAATATTATTTTTCTTCCCCTGCCCTGTTAAGTTTTTCTTACATTAGAATTGAAAATACGGTCTTTTCCGTACTGAATTTTACAAAACAGAATTTTAGAAGTCAGTATTTTGTTCATACAGGGGCCAAATTCTGCAAGCGTGAGTTTTCTCTGAGTACACAGAAAATCGGGTTGATACATATACATATTTGCGATTCCGCAAGGATCCGATTCATTTGTCTTTGACAGATAACGTGTACACAGATAGATAAATTTATGCACGCATATTTTGAGGATGAATAATTTTTTTGCATGGAAAAGCAGAATTGGGCCCCAGTAATTTCTGGGATATTCCTCCATAATTGCCTTTTTAAGCCAATACGAATCCATCAGTCCAAAATTGTGAAAATCAACCGATCCGTTCTTGAGCTATGCGGTCACACACGGACGGCAGTCTCTTTTATTTTTAAGAATTCACATCTTTACATCAGTGAATACCTACATGCGTTAATGTAGGCTTGTATAGAACTTAATTCCACTTTTATAAAATCATTGTATCTAATAATTTATAGCCCACACCTTACATAATTTTCCATTCTTGCAGACTACCTACTGAGTTCAATTAGGAATCTCTTGGTTTTCCTTTAAATGACATTCTATTAACGTTGACATTACATAAAGATGAATAGATGTACATACTGACAAATTGTATCCTTAATAAATAACGCGTGGCAGAGAATTGTTGAACAGCCTACTTTTGATTTCACCCTTATATTTATCCTGAAGTATTACCTACACAGCTTAAACCAAGTGTCGACACGTGACCATCACTGTTTCTCAAACATTGGCTATATTCGAAGTCATACGCACGGGAGGAGTCTTTTGTCAAAATATTTACCAAATAAAGAATCAGATATATCTTAAACAATCATTTAATCAAAGTATTCTTGAAATTATTTTAGTGTTCCACCTCATTTAATTTTGAACCATTTATGAGTTATTTAAATGTGTATAGGACAACTTTTTCAATAAGAGGTTCAATAAGCGTTCATTTGTAGTTATATGCAGTGAAACACACCAAATACACACAGAGATGTAGCATAGATTAATCAAAATAACCGTTCGCCACAGTTACTCAATGCCATCCCAGCAAACATTTTTATTCCGAAATGAACTATAGTTAATTCATAAAAGTGAAGAAACCGTCCGAAAAAGAATTCACCTATGATGCAATTTGAATCCTTTTACCTGGGCTCTTAGACACCGATTTGAATCATTTTAGTGATTCATTTATGATCTGAAAATTCTTCATTTAAATGAACCTATATAAGGGTTCGATATATTCATTTAAATGATTTAAAAGAATATATGGAACCCTAATATACATACGTTCATTTAAATGAAGAATTTTCAGATCATAAACGAATCACAAAAATGATTCAAATCGGTGTCTAAGAGCCCAGGTAAAAGGACTCAAATTGCATATAAGTGAATCTTTTTCGGAGAGCAGTAGAGAGCAGTACAACAATTGCAAAATGGAAAATCATATTAAATGTGAGTTTCTATCAAGAAAAACGTACTTAAAGAGAAAGTGAACTTAAATTTTTGCATCAAAATTTTATACATCAAAAGAAGTTTTTTTTATCAAAATGTTTGTTTTTGGTTCAGAAATTGTATTGAACCTGCTGAAAGGTTAAAATTAATCTTTAGATAGTGTGCGACTGGTGAGTATTTCTTCGACTTTATTCAAAATAAAATTGTAAAATGCCAATAGTTCTTCAAGCTATTCAATACGTAATGCTGGCGACTGAAAGTGCAAAACCTTCGCAGGATAAACAAATGGAATTGCTAAAACCGACATCAGATCAAATTTAAAAGAAGGAAGTAATGAAGATTTACTTTTGCATCAAAATTTTATCAAGCGTATATTTTAATTATTATTAGCTAAACGTATTTTTTTTAATTGAATAATCGTCGAGTTTAAAAATTAAATTAATAAAATGATGTTTGGGATATACGGTCATTGTATATAAAGCCTATATTACCATTGTAAATATATATAACCTATAGTACTCTTATAGAGTCGATTTTTTGTACAATCCTGTAAGCCATGTGACGGCGCTTGTGCAGTGATAAATTATACTTTGGAGACTGAAAAGAAGAAAGAGAGGGTTCTATTTAACAGTTTTGACAATATTTTATTTTATATTGACTATCTCATTTTAACCCGTGAGCGGCATCCAATTAAAATTGGGGATCGAACCAACACGTCTAAGTTAACAATCAAGCACTTAATCCACTGCGCCATTGCCACCCACGTGCGAGTAAGAGATTACCAAAACAACATTGTCCGCCATTGCTACGAAGCGAATTGAGTAATTTACGAAATATCAGGCGTCCCGCAAGGAAGTCACTTAGGACCCTTGTTTTTCCTGTTAACAATTAATGATAAGGAACTTATTTTCTAAGGAGCTGACCTTGAGATTTACGCTGATGATATGCAGATATCAAAACACATTTTATGCATCACAGATGCTCATTTGTTACAAAAAGATTTAAGCTGCTTCTTTATTTGGTGTCAACATAACTTCCTCGAGCTTAACCTAAGTAAATGTCAAGCCATTACCTATTCCCGAAAACGCCCGCCCTTGTCGCAACGACAATATTTTATAAATGATAAACCAATTCCGATAGTCACCTCCATTTGTGACCTACGTGTTATTTGTGACAACTGCTCAACTTTAGTCAACATATAGACAGCGTCATTAATAGAGCAAATTCTACTCTTGGGTTCATTAAACGCTGGTCAAAAGAATTCTCAAATCCCTACGTCACAAAATCCCTTTATATTGCCTTTGTTAGTCCTCTCCTTGAATATGCCTCCCCAGTCTGATCACTTTAGCATAATGTCCCTATTCAACGTATTGATGCTCTTCAACGTAGATTCGTCAGGTTTGCTTTACGCAGGCTTGGATTGGAATGGGAATGGGAAGAACTATTTAACTTACCTCCTTACGAAAATCGTCTTAAGTTTATAAACCTACAAACGCTATACCGACGTCGTGATAACGCTGATATAATTTTTGTACATCAGCTTTTGAATGGTGGTATTAATAGCACAGTTCTACATGAAAAAATTATACGAAACGTAAAACATCGTCGTCTCAGGCCCATACTAATGTTCTAGTTCCCCTTCCATCGTACTGAATGGCCAAAACCAACCTAAGTCTATCTAAGTTCTCTCTTCATAAGGCACTCCTAACTTAATCCCTCGTATATCGTTTGTTATATTCTCCTTAGTTTTAATTTAGTTTTAAGAATTCAATTGTTTTCTAGTTTTAAGTAATTGCTTGTATTAAGCTTAATAAAAAACAATATTCGATAAAATTGGAGGCTTAAAAAATAAGATAATAAGTTTTAGATTTTATTAAATTTATTAATGAGTATGATATTATTATATTAATTGAAACACATGTAACTGAACAGCATACACAAAATTTTGAATCACGTTTCGTCGAATACACACTAAAATGGATACCAGCACTTAAAAATCACCGAAAAGGAAGGGCTAGTGGAGGAATTCTCATCTTCTCAGAATTTGGAGCTCAAAACATCGAAGTCGTAAATGAATACATCTATCTTGGTATGCGGATATCTAGAAACCTGATCTCGCAAAATCATATGATTGATAAGTTGGCCAAATCGAAGCATGCATTGAACGCAACATGGAAGACTGTGGTTCACTGTAAAGATGTTCACTACGAATCCAAATATCGTATTTTTGAAACCACAGCCAAGGCGATCATGTGTTATGCAGCTCAAGTTTGGGGCCATAAGGAGTTCGATGAAGTTGAGCAGCTTCTGCGCTATTTCTTAAAAAGAAGCTTGAAACTACCTAATAGTACTGCGAATCACATACTAATGCTAGAGACAGGCCTACCATCTTTATTTATTTTAACTCTGAAAATAAAAATACAGATAGACTATATTTTAAAGACTATAGCAATGGATGAGAGGAGACTACCAAAGAAAATTACGATGCTTGTGATTCAAAAACAAATATCATGGTTCGCTTCATAGAGAGATCTAGCATAGTACTGTGGACATCCACTATTACTCCGAAGTGATAGGATGGAAACGTGGAAAAGCGAACTCTATAGCCTCATATCGTTAGTGGACGAAAGAAAGAGAGAGGATTATAAAGGGTGATTTTTTTGCTACTTGGTTTTTGACGTTTATATTTTTGACAGATCACACATGACAAATTCCACGAACATTTGACATTTCGATTCAGTATTGCTTGCCATTTCATCATGAATAGACTTACGCCTGAACAACGTTTGCAAATTATTGAAATTTATTATCAAAATTCGTGCTCTGTGAAAAATGTGTTTCGCAAGCTACGTCCGTTTTTTTTTCCGCTCATTTTTGGCTAAATGGATACGTGAATAAGAAGAATTGCCGTATTTGGAGTGAAGAGCAGCCAGAGGCAATTCAGCAGCTACCAATGCATCCCGAAAAATGCACTGTTTGGTGCGGTTTATGGGCAGGCGGCATCATTGGGCCGTACTTCTTCAAGGACGATGAAGGCCGCAGGGTTACGGTCAATGGAGAAAAGTACCGTTCGATGATAACAGATTTTTTTTGCCGAAAATGCAAGAATTGAACTCGGTCGACATGTGGTTCCAATAGGACGGTGCCACATGCCACACTGCACGCGAAACCATGCATCAATTGAGAGGCGAATTTGGTGAGCAGTTGATCTCACGTTTTGGCGCAGTCAATTGGCCACCAAGATCATGTGATTTGACCCCGTTAGACTATTTTTTGTGGGGCTATGTAAAGTCTATTGTCTATGGGGACAAGCCAAGCACGATTGCTGCCTTGGAAGCCAACATTGAACGCGTCATTGGTGAGATTCCGGCCGAAATGTGTGAAAAAGTTTGCCAAAATTGGACCTTCAGAATGGACCATCTGAAGCGTAGCCGCGGGCAACATTTAAGTGAAATTATTTTTAAAAAGTAAATGGCAGAAATTGATTTATCGATCCAAATAAAAATTTCATTCACTTTTTACAAGTTTCTGTGTTTTTTTGAATTTTCAAAAACCAAGCTCTTAAAAAATCACCGTTTACTATCAGAGCTAGAAGTTCATTACACAGGGACATATATGCAAGGTTAAACTATAACCTGTTACGAAATAACTACTTCAGGCCGGAGTATCCAACCGATCTCATGTCACTGGTTTTAAAAGCAAGAGGGGAGATACTTCCCCTGAACTATGTTCCTCATAGGAGTGATTTGGAAGAAATGTGTGGATTATGTAACACTAGAGAACGCGAAAACGTGTTCCATTTCGTGGGAAGATGTCCTGTTTTGGTGGAAACCAGAAGGAGTACACTTGGAAAAAACTACCTCAGTGAAGAGGAAGTCATAGATGTTTTAAACGGAGTTTTAGACCGGGAATCCCTCTACAACTACACCAAGCTAGCACTTAACTACAGAAAACGGATCTTAGAAGAACCTTTTTAATTTTATGTTTCAATTTTGTATATTAAGCAAAATTAATTAATTAAGTATTAATAATTGTCAACTGACAGACAGCGTAAGCCATGTTTAAAAAATGAATGATACACTAAACTTTTGTAATTTGTATGAAATAAAATCATTTGGAACCTATTCGATAAAATTGAATTAGGTGGTATATGTTGGTACATTCATACATACGTAGGTATGTAAAGTAAACAACAACAACAAATAACAAGCGGTTCTAAAAATCGTAAGTATACCCAACTTTAATATTTAAAGTGCTTAAATAAAATTTGGATAGGTAGGTAGGTCGGTACCTATATGACTTAATTTTGTGAACAACACAAATGTCTTGGCGAGGCAATGGGTAAATGGTTTTATTTGGGAAAGATTAGATGAAGTTTTAAAGAATGTTGAGAGTGCCAAGCAATTTTCTTTTGGAAGGGCTAATACTTTTTGGGATAGATGATTTTTCATGTAGACTATGTATAGGTACTTATTACATTAAATTAACAAATAGATGGATCAAAATTAATAAAAATATATTAGCGTAGTAAGCATGGCTACATACTTATTTTATTCTTGCAAAGTTTTAGAAATTTGTGAGTTTACATATTTTTTAATTAACAAATCGGCAGAATTAAATTTAAAAAAAAAATTAATGTGGCAACCATGGGTACATATTAGGGAGATGACATGTGAAGTCGGTCACCTATAGTAGTCGGCCACTTCATTGTAAAGTGCTAGTTAATAGCAAAAGTTTTCGTTTAACCTTCCGGCAAAAAATATTTTCCAAAAGGTTAACAATTTTTCTTCCTTGATGCAAAATTTCTTACCATTGTAGCTACTGGTTATCAGATTTTGCTTTCGTTTGAAATGTGGCTTTTCGATGGCAAAATAAAATGCACGACTGGATCACACGTACTTGCTCTTATTTTCGATTACATTATATGCAAAAGATTCTTAATAAAACGGCTAAATATATTTTTAAAGTTTTTCACTTAATTTTTTATATATAAAAATTCTTAAAAGTTTTATAAAAAAAAATTGGTATGAACATTTTAAATATTTAATAATATAAATACAAAAACTAAATTTCAGAAAAAATTGTCCACCCGTTTTCAAAATATTGAATTTTCAAAAAAAAATATTTTTTTTTTTCAAAAATCCAAAAAAATAATCGCAAGTAAAAATAGTGGAGGTGATTTTTGAAAAGAACTAAAATCGCCAAACTATTGAATGTAGATGAATTTTGTGAATGTTTCTTATATATTTAAGAGGCATTTTTTGTCAATTCTCCTGAGCTTTGAGGTAACAATCAAACATGATATTTCGATGATAGCAAAGACGAAAAAAGATGGTCTAAGAATTCTGTCCGTCTGTATGTCTGTATGTCTGTCAGTCTGTCAGTCTGTCAGTCTGTCAGTCTGTCAGTCTGTCAGTCTGTCAGTCTGTCAGTCTGTCAGTCTGTCAGTCTGTCAGTCTGTCAGTCTGTCAGTCTGTCAGTCTGTCAGTCTGTCAGTCTGTCAGTCTGTCAGTCTGTCCAGTCTGTCAGTCTGTCAGTCTGTCAGTCTGTCAGTCTGTCAGTCTGTCAGTCTGTCAGTCTGTCAGTCTGTCAGTCTGTCAGTCTGTCAGTCTGTCAGTCTGTCAGTCTGTCAGTCTGTCAGTCTGTCAGTCTGTCAGTCTGTCAGTCTGTCAGTCTGTCAGTCTGTCAGTCTGTCAGTCTGTCAGTCTGTCAGTCTGTCAGTCTGTCAGTCTGTCAGTCTGTCAGTCTGTCAGTCTGTCAGTCTGTCAGTCTGTCAGTCTGTCAGTCTGTCAGTCTGTCAGTCTGTCAGTCTGTCAGTCTGTCAGTCTGTCAGTCTGTCAGTCTGTCAGTCTGTCAGTCTGTCAGTCTGTCAGTCTGTCAGTCTGTCAGTCTGTCAGTCTGTCAGTCTGTCAGTCTGTCAGTCTGTCAGTCTGTCAGTCTGTCAGTCTTTTAGTCTGTTAGTCTGTTAGTCTGTCAGTCTGTCAGTCTGTCAGTCTGTCAGTCTGTCAGTCTGTCAGTCTGTCAGTCTGTCAGTCTGTCAGTCTGTCAGTCTGTCAGTCTGTCAGTCTGTCAGTCTGTCAGTCTGTCAGTCTGTCAGTCTGTCAGTCTGTCAGTCTGTCAGTCTGTCAGTCTGTCAGTCTGTCAGTCTGTCAGTCTATCAGTCTGTCAGTCTGTCAGTCTGTCAGTCTGTCAGTCTGTCAGTCTGTTAGTCTGTTAGTCTGTCAGTCTGTCAGTCTATTAATTTTTAACTTAAAAATATCTCTAATCAGTTTCATAGGTACCTACTAAAAATTGATTTTCTTAAAATCGAAAAAACATTTTCTTAAAAATTTGTATATGCAATATTATTAATATCTTGCTTTAAGGAGCAATTGTTTAAAAAAAATAATTTTAATCGTCAAATAATGAAAGGTCGAAAATATGAAAAGTAGTTCTATGAGAAGTAGATACCTTATCTACGTAATTACCGTTAATAAGAACGCAAGACAAATGTATTTATGGTAATGTAAACTGCACTAAACGCTTTAATTTTTTTATCAAAATGTTTAGATCCGTTTTTTGTAAAGGAAGTTTTTTAGCGGTTTTATGAAATTTGTGTATGGCAGGCGCCGTTTTTTAATGTTTAAAAGAAAATGACAAGAACGTGCCGGCATAGGTATTATATCCACTTTTTTCTCGTCTTCGCTTTCATCATCGTAATGTCAAGATTGATCAAAATCTCAAGTTTCTTTTATTTACTTAGGTAAGGTACCAACTTTTTAAATGTTAAGAATGGTGTCTTTCTGAATAAGAAAAATAATAATATAGATAACTATGTAACTGCATAGATACTTACACGATTCATAATCTTTTTTTTTTTTTAATTCATAATGCAAAAGAATAACTAACTACCTACCTACATAACCTACATAGCTATGTAATTAGTACAGATGATATATTGCAACCTTGCCTACAATTCCCATATCTCGCATATGTTGATATACCTATAGTGAATACCTACTACCTGCAATGCAATGTTGCGTTAGAAAATCATTTTATAGGTTTTAAATACAAATGCCCAATTGTCTTTATTTTCTTAATATTACATATCAACACAATAAAATGTGGTTTGAATGTCAAGAAAAAAATCAATTTTTTTTAATTTGATATTTTACCTATGTACCTACTAAAATCTTATAGTAAAATGTTAGGTATTGAAAAAATGTTTTTCAAATATTTCCTTCATAATAAAAAAGTTTAACGAATAGAAAAAACCTTTTGTATTGACATACATATTTCCATAAGAAACAATTTTTTGCTATCTGTCTCACTTCTAGACCTTGATAAAATTAAAACTGCAGCATTGAAATGACCTGTTAGAATTAGTTGAGGTAATTTTTACCGATGTTATCTTTTTCTGCTTAGTTAATTTCGAGCCACTTTGTACAAACTAACTTAATTTAGAGCTAATTTGTACAAAAATTTATTTTAGACAATCACCTAAGACCTACCTCGGTAGGTACTTATACCAAGTTTGAAGAAAATCGCTTCAGCCGTTTAGGCTGTAGAGCGTTGTACAGACAGACAGACGGAATTGCGGGACACACTCTTTTGGTGTTCTTCATGATCGTATTGTCAAGTTTGATTAAAATATCAAGTTTGATTTTGAACTTGCCATAACTATACCCAGTACCTACCTACATATATTGCAGGTACTTACGAATTGCCACCTTAATACCTACTATTCCCACATATACCGCATACCTTTATAGATATGGTGAATTCTGCATCGGATCATATAGCTTATAAATAGGGAATAGTAAATAAATAACCTATTACATCTATACTGACATACGTCCTTGAACTTTTTACGAATAGGTTTCTTGTTTCAAGGTTATATACAAATATCAGTAAGCATTTATTTTTCCAAAAATGCAAAGATGAAAAAAATTTTAGGTAAAAAATAACCTACAATGATATAATACCTTCAAGCCAAAAGCTACCTATTCGTAAATTACATACCCATAGAAATATTATTTTTTTTCTATTTTCTTCCTCAATTCCCTTCATAGCAATGGCTGACAATACTGTTTTGGTAATCTCTTTTACTCGCACTATTATTGTCAGACTGATAAATAGAACCCTCTCTTTCTTATTTTCAGTCTCCAAAGTTAAATTTATCACTTCACTAGCGCCGTCGCATTGATGGAAGAGAGTACAAAAAATTGACTCCATTATACAACGTTTTCACCTACCACTTCATCCAGATTTAAGTGGATTAACCATAAATGCTCTTTGAAATCTTCTAAGTCTTGGAGATTTCCCGTACAAATTTTAATCTAGTTAAATGAAGATTAGAAATTAATCTCATTGAAATCTTCTTCGAAGTCGAAGATTCTCAAAAGAAACAAACCTTATTTCATAGAACGCTCCTATTCTAAAGTCATATTTTCTCCATTGACATTCAACAAAAAAAAAATCTGGCCAACATTATGTAATTTGTTTTTGTCTGGCATGATTTGTCGTTGCCTTCAAATTCTGTTTTTGTTTATAAATAAGTATAAAAATAAAAAATGCAATAAAGCTACAAAGACCAAAGCGGTCGGTGCCTCGAATTTGTAATGGAAAATATTTTAGCTATCCTACAGTAATACTTTGAAGTTGTTCTTTCCCAAATATATAAAAACGAAAACCCTGCAAAGGCGATTACAATATTTATGTAAATATATCTATATACTGCAAGATGTTGGGATAACAATATTTTAAAGTTATTACTCATTTTTATTTATTGAAATTAAATTTGTTCACTGCACCGAAATTATTATTCTTCTTCCCAATTATTTTGTTTTTGTCTTGTTGTATTTGAATGACAATTCATATAGAAAACGTCAAACTAATCTTTTTTCACTAGTGAAAACACTTGAAGATTAATTTTTAATTTTCTCAATTTAAACCGGATTATCTTTAGGTGAAAACGTAGCATTAGAGTACTATAGGTTTTATATATGTACAATGACGATTTATACAAGCTGTCCCAAAATTCAACGTCGAAACGAAAATGGTTGATAGGATATGTGGTGACAGTTATCAGACAAATAATAGACTAAAATTGTAGTCATGTACTTTGTGAGTTATAAGCATTTGAAAAATTAAATCGAAAAGATAGTACCCTTTTGACGGCCTTCCAAGTGCCGTGATTACAAATCTTAATTTTTTCAATTTGTTTTATGTAACCTTGAATAATAGGCTTTTCACACCAAACCCAAAAACCGAGTTTTCAACTAAAAGTATACGAAAACTCAAAACCCGTTCACACTGAACATTTACAAGTTTTCGTTTGACATTTCAAATATTTTGGCACCACAGACAAACAACAAATACGTTGTGAAATTACCCCAGACAGCCGTTTTTTTTCGTTTTTCCTGGCAGCAACCCGTCATCTATTTATGTGCTGATTAATTGAGCACTGAATGTTTCACAAGGTATGTTTGCTTAGTTCATCTTGCAAATCCAACATGTTTTCGACAGGTTTTATTTAAAACTTGTAGCTTATCAAAACGAGTGGTTTATCGAAAATGTATGGGAAAACTTGTTTTATCGCTTTAGGTTTTCAGCCAAAACCGATAATTTTGCGAAAACCGTGTTGGGTTTGGTGTGAAAAGGCTATAACCCTGCTAACAACTGCATTCAAAAATTTAAACACACCTGCATCAGTTTTAAGGAAAATATCACATTTTTGCCAAACTAAGTTACTCAACATTTTGACATGACCCTAATTCTATGGACTAAGTGAAAAAAAAAATTACTACAAAATTTTGGCAAGTTAACTTTAAAGTTGGCGTGTTCAATTTTCGTTTCAAAATGGTATAACATTTTTGAAAATATTCCATAAATAACGGAAACAAACATATTTTCCTCAAGTAACCCGGTTTTAAGATAATTCTTTTTAATTCAATGAAAAAAAACTTTAGGCTTTCTCTTTAAATTCAAGGGGGGCGAACAGTACTTTACAGGTAACTTCTACCAGATTCATAGTACCGCAGGCTTTCTGGGCCCTATTTCATAAACATTGACAGACGACAATTTGTAAATGTTAACTTAAAAATTGTCTATATTCTGTCCCATTAAAAAATTGACAATTTTGTAGAATTGTCAGGGAATTTTCGACAATTGTCAAGATTTTGGATCATAAAAAAATTGTCATGACAATTAATTGTCAGGGATTTTTTGAAAATTGGCACAAATTCCCCGACAAATTTGTAGTGACAATTTTTTATGAAACAAAAAAAAATACAAATTACAATTGTGACAGGCAATTGAATCTCGGTCGGGAAGTGACAATTTCGGTAAGAAATTTCTATATTGATGAAAGTGATGAAAAATTTTATGTGCCATTTTGGTGAAGTAGCCTATCCTCGAATTTTTAAATAAACAATTAAAATGATTCTGCTGCTATCCAAACCGATCAAATCTATCGATTCAAGTGATTCTCAATTTAATGAAAAAAATCGCGTCTGCAAAAGTACAGCGGAATAAATTTCGTTAAAAGTCGGTCGACAGCTCCAGCATCCCACAAAAAGAAATCATGCTCTTGATGCTAAGACCCAACTTTTATGGCGTTAAACTGGCTTGGAGCTTAAGTATCATGTATTTGGTGGTGAACAGGGTGTTTCTAAAAAAAACTAAATTAATACTTTCAAAAGGAGAAGATGTCAAAATTAAATCAAAGAAAAAAATCTGTTATTTTACTTACATACATATATATATACATACATAATGTATAAGCATGTACGTACATTCATAGTAGATATGTAGATCCATACATGCATACATAAATAATATTTTAGATCAATTCAGCCTCTTGAGTACGTTACAAAAATTTGTCAAATTATAAGAATGACAAAATTGTCACGCCAAATATACGATATGAAATGAAAACTTGTCAGACAAGTGCGACAAATTTATCAATGTTTATGAAATAGGCCAAAGATAGTAATTTATTTCTATTATTTTGCATTAAGTTTTAAATAAAATTCAATTTTTTAACAAAAATTACATCAAAAGCTTATTTAGATTAGCTACAACAAATGTTCAAATTGTTTGCCTCCAACGGCAATGTCCCTTTATACATGCTCTTAAAAAATATCACTTCAAAAGACGGGAAAATCTCCTTGAGTTGCTGTGTGCAACAGCTTCCGTGATTTTTTGGCGCAGCTCGGCTATGTTTTCGATCGGTTTTAAGTATAGAATTTTTCTTTTACTTCTTACTCGGTTACACGATTTTTGTAATTTTTTTTTAAAGACGAAAAATAACGGTACCTGCAATATTGTATTGCCGAAAAGAAAATTCTCATTTTTCTCAAAAACGGCTCCAACGATTTTTATAAAAAATATAAAATACACGACTGCATCATACGAATTTGCTCTTATAGCTAACAATTTTTATGTAGCTAAGCATTGAGACTGTTTAGTAGGAGTACCTATGTATATCAGCCCTATTCTACTATTCAAACCGATCGAATCTTTCGATTCAATTGAATATTTCACTCAATTTTTAACTATTTATTTTCAAATATCTTCTATTTCTTGAGTCCATAGCTCTATTAATATTTTGTAATGTAATGAACTGCGTTTTGGGACAGTGTGCTTAGCAGAGATTTTTCTATTTGCATTTAGGGACAGCTTGCTTAGCATATTATGCGCAAGATTTGCGTTTAGGTATTTGCCGGTATATATAAATTTATATTATAATTTTTAATTATTTAAGTTATGAGAGTAATATGTACTTATACAAACATATATGGAACCTAGCTACGTAAATGTGTATATAGAGTGTGTTTTTTTCTTAGACATGTGGTTTTCAAAAAGAAACAAAATGGTTTAGGGTCAAGATTTAGTCGGACTCAAAATTCTCTTAACAAAATTCTGCTTTTCAAAATTCTGCAAATAAGAAAGAACACAAAGGTTAAAATTTTCTAAATTTTCTATCAAGTAGTGTACACATAATTAATTGTCAGCTCTTTGGTAGATAATTGTCAGTCTTTTTTACTTTTCTCGTGTTTACACGCCCGTTAGTTATGAAACTGATATTTTTGCACCTGTGTAAGATAAAACTGACATTTTTGCATTTGGGTGTAGTCTCAGTACAACAATTATTGTTGTTAGATTTCAAATTTATTCATGGAGAGAAAGTCAAATTTACAAATACAACAATGTAACTAAATGAGATTCTGACATTTGCGCTTGATTTCTTTTTGCGTTAATGTTTAAAGATGACTACTTATGATACAAAATAGTTCCTGTACATTTATATGTAGATATGCAACAACCTTATTTGCATAGGTTCACAATATTTTGCTTAATTTATTTACTTAAAGACAATACTACTTATTTGTTTAACTTGTTGAAGAAGAGTATATTTTTGTTACTTTGTTACAAGGGCCAGTTTCACATTTTATTTCTCAGTGCCAACTGCCCCCTTAACTTCACTCAGGGTAAGATTTCAATTTCACGAAACCCAAGTTGAAGTGGGCCTCAAGTGGCCATTGTTGGGCACTTAAGAGCTATTTAAAAATATTTGAAATCCATGTCATCAGATAATCAATTGCTAAGGCTGGTATCATGTGCTGTGTTGATCTGCTTATCTGCAACTCGTACTGCAGCTAGATCTATATTCCTGCTCTGGTATGTGAATTGAATTTGTCACATTTCTTTTCGTTGTGAATATTTGTTATTGTTTTGTATATGTATCAAGTTCTTTTCTTTTATTGCTCTGTTCGTAGAAAATAACCTTAAAGAAGACAGAATATAGGAACATGAAGAGGGTATAAAAGTGAAGGAATTGGTAATGAGTTATCTATCCATTTTGCGGTTTCAAAAGTAAACGTAAATAAAACACATATAAAATATTTTTTTTTTATGATATTCCTTTTTTATTATAAAGCTTGAGGGTTGACATTATGTGTTAAACACTCCATCATTTAAATGGCCACCACGCGAATTGTTGCAAACATTGATTCTTTTGAGGTAATTTTCGACCACTTTTTGACACATATTGGGCGGTATCTCAGCCATAACTTGACGAATGTTGGTTTTCAAGTGCTCAAGAGTTAAAGGTTTATCTGCATAAGCACGGTATTTCGCGTAGCCCCACAAAAAAAAGTCCAGCTGTGTCAAATCATGATCGAGTTGTGTGGTATGTGGCACCTTCTTGTTGAAGCCACATATTCTCCAAGTCGTATTCTTCAATAGCAGGCAAAAAAAGTCGGTTATCATATGACCATAACGCTCCGTTGTGTGAGCTGGACTTTATATGGATGTAGGTGTAGATAATGTGCCGGAAGACAGTCCTAATTCCTGAAAACGACGAGGAATCGACACATTCGGGTCTTCGGCAACACTTTCACTTACAGCAGCGATATTTTCAGTGGTACGAGCGAAACGATGATGCACAGGCCTTACAATATCTGTAACCAATCCAGTGTCTTCAAATTTTTTCACAACTTTGCCAATTGCTTGCGTAGTTGGACGATTATGTAAACCATAATCTCCTCTTAAAGCACGATATGTGGCTGTGGCAGAATCACCATTTTTGTAGTAGGTTTTAACAATTTTTATGCGTTGTGCGATAGTTAAGCGATCCATTTTCGTAAATGTCAGACTTTCAACTGAAAAAAAAATTGGTTTAACAACTTAGTTGTATAATTAATTTATGTTCTTATAAACACTTCATCTATAATATTTTTTAAGATAAAGGGCTTTAGGGCCATTTTCAGGCTGCACACTTAAGTTCGAGTAAACGTCAAACGATAACTGTTTCACAGTCGCTTAAAATTACTTCACTCAAAAGGATGCATAACGGTGACAACCCTTGTTTTTTGACGATATATTCAAACTTTAAACCAGCCTGTACACAAGGAGGATATTTTTTATTAGAATTTTCAGTTCGCTAAATTTTCTTTAAAGAACCAGAAAAAAATGGTCCAGAGAAATGTACCATTCAACAAGCCACTAATTGTAATCACAGTCATTCTGATAAGATAAAAAATACACCTTGGGACAAATACAATCCAACTCAACTTTAAAAGTCAGTTAACTCAAAACTTCATGTTTCAATATGTATTCTTGAAGCTTTAAATCAGTTTTTTTTTTGTTTAATACATAAAGGAGGCTTTACATGGATCTGCATCTGCAGACTTGAAGAAAAGTAGAGCGGGACCATAATATAAAACAAACATAAAAGTAAGACAGGGTACACACTAATAACTTACTCGACCTCTGCTATAACTTTCTTGACACATCTCACAATCACATGTTCTTAGCGTTCTGGTATGTAGTTTTGAGAAGATAATTTTCGCTATTTTCGTTGTTTTTAAGCAAACTGAAGTGAAATGGTAAAAAAAAACTTGAAAATTTGTTATCTGAACGGAACAAATTATGGTGCAGATGAAAATGCTATAATGAAGATGAACATGTCCATCTTCACTATAATCTGCAATCTTCAGATTCATACTTCCTATAATCTTCATACATGAAGATGATCTCCATTTTGGTCTTCGCTCTCTATCGCACAAGTATAATTTTTTTAGTTTGTTTCCTCTTTTTGTGCAGATGTCAATGCAGATGAAGATGAAGATACATGTAAAGCCTCCTTAAGGGGCATTCACGATCCGATGCAACAAAAAGAAGTAAAATTGCAAAATTTTATTTTTTTCTATAAATCGTGAACGCACCTTTTCTATTCTATTAACTAACATAGAGGCACGACTTCGGGGTTTCGTTCTCTTTCACCCTACAAGCTAAATTGAGAGCATTTCCTACGTTTAGACAAGCATGTATTAGTTGCCCGTGCATTTCAAATGGGACAGACATCAACACAGTCTTATCGCAATAAATAGACAGAAACAGCAGGCGAATTCTGTGAAAGTTGACGGCCGCAAGAAAACAATATTTTCATACTGATTCGCGTATTCTGCCAGCTCCGCGATGATACTACACATAGACAGAAGTCACACCGCATTGGTAGCGCTATCCTGCATGAAGATCATCACTCACTCTACATCCAAAATAAATCCCCTTAAACCGCAAACAGGACCAGCAGGCAGTGGATCAGCGGGGTGAAGAAGTCTGGAAAGAAGTTGTTCGGATAGGATCCACTTAGCAACAAACTTCTTCAAATTTATCTTTATGTCCAAAAATCAGGTTCTGGCTCAGATATAGTGGTTTGCAAACTATATCATTTGATATTATACAAACCTTTTGCTTTTGCCGCATCTGGGGCTAACAGTGGGTAGACGTTTGCCGCAAAACTCATCCAACAAAAGTCACAATACTAGTGGAGGAAAAAAACAATGTGCAGGTGGTAACGAGCAACAGCCACCCACTTCCGTACAGAGCCAAATGTCAACTTCGTTCCATAGATCTCCAAAGAAAAGTTCAAGCAAAGGATCAAAAAATAATTCTAACATGAATACCCTGACAGGTCCAATTGGTACTTTTAATGTAGGTGAGGCTGCCGTAAGCCTAGTAGTCGGGGCAAGTGCAGCCAAGCAGACACAAGCACAATCACAGCAACAAGTCCGTTCTGTACCATCTTTGGGGCAGCAAACAATTGTGGCTAGCTGCCAAACTTTAACGCACAGAAACACTTCTCACCGCCTGTAATGATTTCAATATAATAACAAGTTTCTGTGCCCGCAACAGTATCTGATGAAAATTTTCTAAAAGAAGATATTTGTTTATACAAACAATGTAATATCCAAATGATATAGTTTGCAAAGTACTTTATCGTAACTCAACTTGATTGAAACAAATCGCTGATTACTATGTCGAGGTAATAAGAATTCGTGATCCAAAATGTGTAGACTGCAAGGATTTCTGTCCTCTCTAGTGCAAGTAAAAAAATCTGCTTTATGAAATGGCCTACAGAGGTCTTGACCCTAATCGCAGATATGTTCCGGTAAGCAGAATTCGCTCAGTTTTTTAATATATGAAAAAGATAATTCGATTTTCAAAAAAAGATTATTCGACAAAAACTCCGAGAAGCCGCGGAGACATTTGTCCACCATCTAAGCAACTTCACCCAGTACTTGTGGGAGTTTGAATTTACTCTATAGCTGGTAAATAGTCTGCATTACAAGTAAAGACAATCGTTGAAGATGAACGTGAAATGTTCCTGGGAGCAATCATTCTGCTCCCAATTAATACATAATTTCAAACACTTTTTCTTTCTTTCTAAAGTCAGTCTTCCTTTGATCACTTACATTGATAATATCTTATTATCCTGATTCAATGTTTACATGCTTAAAGAATCTTGCAAAATAACTACTTCGGAGTGCAACATCTACGCTTTCAATACAAGGAACAAAGTGAGTATATTTTAAATTAAAATGCCAAACATATTTCAAAATTAAAAATGCAATAAGCATTTATGTATGTATGTTTTTTTACTATAAGGCAAGTTATACATTCGTAAAAAAATCTAACAATCAAACATGATATACGATCATAGAAAAAAGTTGTTCTCTCAATTCCGTCTGTCTGTCTGTCCTCGAGTCTGCAGCCTAAACAGTTGGATGAATTTGCTTCACACTTGCTACATTTTGGTTTTCGGTAATACGCCCACACGTTTTTTTCATTTTTTTTAAACGACAAATAACGTAGCTCCCATACATCGTATACATATTTGGTAGTTTTTTGACATTATCTTGAATAGTTAAAAAAAACTATATTACTACGGTACCTCCCATATGCACGACTTGATCGTACGAACTTCATCTTTTATAGCTAACAACTTTTACGTAGCTAAGCGTTGATGCTGATAGTAGGTATATGTACATACATAGAATTGTATGTAATGATTGATTCAAGGAATATTTACATAGGTACCTACCTACAATGAATATTTAAATCGAAATTATGGATTAATAATAATATCCTTACATAATTTAATAGCGAGTTCCATTCAAGAAAAGATCTGCTCTTTTCGACAAAAGATTTCATCTTTTTGAAGAGAAACTCCTCAGTGAGATAATTGGTAATGTGCGAAAGCAAGCATTTCAATTGAAACACTTCTTTGACAAATTTCGCCTGATGGAAGCCATTAAATGCGCCAGCGTAATGCTAACTGAGTTCAGAACTTCACAGTTATCACCAAAGAGCTATTATGAGTTGTATATGGCCATCACGGACGAACTGTGTCATTTGGAGATTTATTTGATTGAGGATTTTCAAAAGAATCGCAGTACCACAGATTTGTACGAGACTGTGCAGTACTCGGCAAATATAGTACCACGATTGTATCTGCTGATTACAGTTGGGTTAGTTTATCTAAAAATCAATTAGGCGCTAAAGCGAAGCATACTCAAGGATTTGGTTGAAATGTGCCGCGGTGTTCTACATCCACTGCGAGGACTCTTTTTGCGGAACTACCTGCTGCAATGCACACGCAACATACTCCCAGATGTTGTGGTTGCCGAAGATGAGAACGAGGGCAATGTTCTCGATGCTATTGAATTTGTGTTCATGAACTTCGCTGAAATGAATAAATTGTGGGAACGAATGCAACATCAAGGTCATTCCAGTGAGAAAACACGCAGAGAAAAGGAACATGAATAACTGAAAATCTTAGTTAGAACTAACTTGGTGCGATTGTCGCAGTTGGAATCCACTTCGCTGGACACATATCAGCGATTGATTTTGCCTGGCATTCTCGAGCAAGTGGTTAGTCGAGATGCTATCGCCAGGAATACTTGATGAAGTGCCATTTAAGCCATTGGTGCATACACACAATAAACCACCATATAGGTGTAGAAAAGTTAGTTGGAACTTTATCGAATGCTCAAAAGAACAAGCGTTGCCAGTAAAAGAAATATATGCATGGATTGTCCAGCATTTTCCGTGCTTCAAAACAACTCCCACCGGATGTAAGAATAGTGTGAGACATAATCTTTTGTTAATATAACTTTTCGTAATATTAAACCTTTTTTACTAACAATATTTTTGCTTAATTTATTTATAAAAAATATGGAAACAATTTGCCGCAAGCGTTTACTTTCCGATGCATTTCCATGTCAGAAACAAAGCAAAATGTTTATCAACCAGAAAAGAGTAGACCTACTCAACGATGAAAAAATGAAAAGAATTCATAGTAAGTATAATAAGTTAAGTTTTATTTGTTCAATGGATTGCCAGTATATTTGATGATAAGTTGTTACAAAAAAATTAATTACTATTATATATTTACTAAAAATCAAATAAAAAACGTTTTTTTTTTTGTGATCTCGCATACGAATTACTTTTTAGCAAATTTTACACTTTAGAAAAAATCGAACTCGAAATTTTAATAACACTTGATTTTTTTTTATAATCTACACGCGCTCAAGGGATTATGAAGACCCTTTAAATGTTTCAACACAGCGCGGGCGTGAGGATGAGGTTAAGGAAGAGAAAGAATGATAGGAAAGATGTACTTGATATTGTGCTATTCCGTATGTCTCTCTGTAGGTCGATATAAATATGTATATCTATTTTTTCTACCTAATTATTTTTCATTTTTACGCATTGTTGTCCTGACTAAACTGCATACCTACATATGTTTTTAATATTTACGTCACATTATATACTATTTGGGCTCTCATACACTTATATACCTATATATCTTCAAAAATCAAATGAGTATTATGTATATTACATCTATCATATAAAGTTTTATATGCATATATGTACCTACCTAACCATCACCATCCAACACTTTCATTATACATTATTATGTACCTACATATTTAGATACATAGGCTCCACATACATATGTATGCAGTGTAGGTACATATAACCGTCCTAATTTACAGAATTAAAATTCATAACATAGATTTAAATATACATTTGTAGGTAGGTACCTAGTACCTATTTCCTGAAATATACATTCGATCCATTATACTAAGAACTTACATACATCGGCTTTAAACTTACCTAATAATAATTGGACCTACATACTAACAGCGTCAAAGTTTAGCTACATTAAAGAGTACTCAAAATTTAAAACTAATAAATCGGCCCTATCACAGAATCCATTGTAATAGAAAATCTGATACGAATCCTGAAAAATCTATAATACGTAGTCGAAAATCTGCTTCAAGTTTCGTGTCACTGAATCCATCAACTACCAATAGTGAAACCGTAAGTTTTTTTTCACACTCGTATGAGTTCTTAATATTTTTTTTCTCTATATAAGGTGGATCTGACACTAAGCGATTCAGATGATGATATGCCATTAGCTAAGCGAAAGACAGCGACATTTAAAACTGCAACAACTTCGTCTTCCATATCTACAAGTAATGGACAGAGATCATCAGCGGCAAAACCCAATCAACCATCCAAAGGCGTTTTGGAGGGATCCTTAATTCATGAGGAGCAATTCCTCAAGCCAGTGTTTAATATCTCAAATAAAATTCGACAGTATTTAAAGAAGTGCCGGATATCTATTTAAGCAAACCAAAAAAACAGACATCGAATCGACGCTCGAATTCTTCGCAAAGTACCAAAGATCAACATATCATGCCTTTTGACCGAATCCTAGAAACGACTCTTGGTCCAGACAGTGATAAATCAAATATACATAAGTAGCGCAGATTCGGTTCAATGTTACTGTCCACCAACTTCAACAAGGAGTCGATTTATGGACACTTCTTCTTTAACAATTGGTAAGCCTGAGAGGGTCTTACCTGAATATAAGCTCAGAAACTTTAGCCATTAGCCAATTTTTTCCCTATCCAAATGTCTGATAAAAGCTTACCAAAACTTTCAACACAAAAAAGTCATTCTAAGTCTTAGTTTCGGAATATTTCTACTAATATTAAGGAAAATCTTGAAATCAGAACCTACGCAAAGCTTTCATTTTCAAACTACTTGCTTGATTTCGATGATTGTAACTGTTCTGAGTGTTGATTTACCTCAGCTTCTAAATCCCTAAAATCATTTTATAATCAAACAATTATTTCGAAAATGTCTATTTAAAAGTAGTTTTTTCGTGTTTTAAAAAAATGAAAAATTACAAAATTACTTTCAGATGCAAATTTTTTGAAATATTTGCTCGAATTGAAAACGGTTTCAAGAATTTACAAGCTGACATAAATTAAAACTCACAAAAGTTTAAATCATCGAGATTAAGCAAGTACTTTGGAAACCGCAGCTTGTCCAAATTAGCAAATCCAAGAAATTTCTACTTATATCAAGAAAGATTGGACAAAAAACAGTAGGTAGTAGCGCGAGGGGAAAACCCAAAAACATTTATTTTAGCTGGTGAAAAATCTTTTTATGGAGGAAATCTTCGCGTCCCGTTTTGCATTGAGTTCATGCATATGAAAAGGGTTGTGTATTCATTAAAGATTTTTTTGTTTTTCTCTATTCTCTACCTTTTTACTTGAGCTAAGCACAACATACTACTTAAATAGCAAACTGATGACCGACTGCATTATGCTTCATGAGTGAAATAAATGATAATTTCACCAAGGCATTTTTCATTGCGGAGTGAATTTCCTACTGGGTTAGTGTGTTTGGAGCCGAAAGTTTCGCTATAGTTTGGGGGAGCCTCAATTAATTTTTTTTAAACACAACTGGCAACTCCGCTTTGAGAGAAATGCAAACAAAAAAATGTTCTAATTATTTGAAGCCAATTTTTATTTTCAAAACGAAAATTTTATTGATTTTCTTTTTTCGATGCTGGAGATTTTGTAGTGCCTGTGATTTGTCAACAAGCATTAGCATTTTTTGAATAAGATCCTCCATTGGACTGGCCTTAAGCAGAACTTTTAGTTCTTCTTTCACTTCTTTTATTCACCATTAAACTGAAATCAGATTCTATTTAATCTAACGACACATGTATATTCACCGGGGTAGAGCTTACGATTTAGTATTGTTCCGAAATCGATGGATTGCTGTACAATATCCAGATAGTAGTGCACTTTATTTATTTATTATAGTTTATTATTTTATATTTATTTAACTAAAATAAAACAAGAAAGGACAACTTCCTAGCACTGCAGTAACCAAAATGTATTTAATGGAAAAAAATGAAATGTCAAATGGTAATCACAGCTCCAACCATGCAAAGCAAAAAAAATTTAACCCAGATCGTTTTATTTTCACGGGATGGGTTATGAGCGATAATAAAACACGGCTGTAATTGTTTTTCGATTTTATAGCACGATAATCCCGTTTCGAAGGATTTAGTTATGGATTCCCTAGGTTAGGATAGGTTAGGTTGAAGTGGCCTACAAGAAAACAACTCACACACTTAGATATGTTAATTGTGATACCACATGAAGAGAAATTGACTCTTTAATTAAGCCATTTGAAGCCTGTAATGAAGCGGTGTAGCCGGTGAAGCTCTCTGTGTCTAATATCACTGGTGTCGTCGAAAAAGTATTCCCCCAGGTGTAATCTACGTCCTTGGGAGAGAGCAGGACATGAGCAAAGAAGATAGGTGCTAGTCTCCTCTTCCTCCTCATCCATACAGCTTCTGCAGAAGTCATTGGAGAAAACGTCGTCTTTTGGCGTGTCTGCCAATTAAACAGTGTCCAGTTGCAACACCTATTACGGAGCCAAGATGTTTTCTGCTCAAAGAGAGTAGACCTTTTGAGCGTCTTGGGTCTATTACTGGCCAGATTTGTCTAAATAAATAAATAAATGATGTAACATGAGTTTGCATGAAGCGATAGGCATACTGATTTCTTCCATTTTAGGTAGAATAGGTATTTGGG
Source organism: Philhelius pedissequus (assembly GCA_910595825.1). NCBI lineage: Eukaryota > Metazoa > Arthropoda > Insecta > Diptera > Syrphidae > Philhelius > Philhelius pedissequus. Next base: position 120,857,215 of record OU343162.1, read on the forward strand.
TTCCTTTTCTGGCGAGTTCATCGGCTTTGCAATTTCCTAAAATATCTCTATGACCCGGCGCACAAATCAGGTGAATGTTAAACTGTTCTGCCATCTCCCTGAGAGATGATCGACAGTTTCGGGCAGTTATAGACTTTGTGGAAACTGCGGCAAGTAATTTGAGGGCTGTTTGACTGTCAGAGAATATATCGATATCCGATGTGGATATCACGTTTTCCCTTAGCCAGGGTTAACACCTCTTTAATCGCCAGAATTTCCGCTTGGAACAGGCAACAATAGTCAGAGAGGCGGAGAGAGTGTAAGATTTAGTCTGTCTGAGTACACACCACAACCCACCCCTCTTCAGTTTTCGAACCGTCCCGACCGTATAAAGTGGGCTGACTCATCTTTTAAGAACCTATCATCCTCCCAATCAGATCTTGGTGGGATGGTAACTTGGAAGTTCTTGTCGAAGATTAGTTGGTGTGTGGTGTAGTCGGATCGTCCTAGTTTTGGTCCGACCTTGTTCAGAATATTAGAATGGCATATCGAATTGCTAGTCCATTGAGAGATCGCTTTGAGACGAATAGCTGTACTCGCGGTCACGTGTTTGCTAAAAATGTCGAGGGGTAAAAGGCTAAGTAGTATGTTAAAGGTAGCCGAGTGCTCCACTGATACATAAGCTGGCTGACCTTTGGACCTTATTTAATTTGTCACAGTATGTGACTTTTTCCAATCCAGTCAACCATACTGCTACCCCATAAGTAAATATCGTTCCGACGACCGCTGTGTACAACCAATGAGTAATCTGTGGGGATAATCCCCATTCCCAATGGCTTTTTTGCAAGAGAAGGCTGCAACTGTTGCTTTTCTTACTATTTCTTGTATGTTGGATCTTCAGTTCAGCTTTTTATCTAGTATGATACCTAGGTACTTGGCCTCATCTGAGAAAGTCAATAGCGAACCATTTATTGACGGCGGTATAAGTTGGGGAATTCTGTCGTCACAAAATGCAAGTCAAGCTTTACAGGAATTCATTAAATTTTTGAAAAATAATGGCTGGAAAAGGTAGGTTTTTGCAGTTTATTGTGTAATCAGGTTTTCGAAAAATTCAAAAACAACATGTGCAGCTACATATATAGTGTGAGATTTTCTAGACATAAATTTAAAAAAATCTCATCATATATAAGGTTTTTGAAAATTTTTAAAAGTGTGACAAAATAATCGTAAAAATCGCTCGATTTTAAAAAACTGGTATTACATTATATGATGTGAGATTTAAAAACAAATATTTATTACATATCATATAATATAAGTTTTCTTGAAAATTTGGAAAAATGTGATAAAATAATCTTTAAAAATCGTAGGAAACACCGCAAAGTATATCGGTGCACAAGAAAGCTTTGCGAACAGTGCTCTTGAAGGCTTCAACATCAAGTTGAGAAGAAAGTTGATAACAAAAAGGAATTTTCTTAAGTTCCTTGATTGTCTTCTTGATGAGGACCAAGTCAAGAATTTACAATGACAACTGATGGAACATTCGATATATTTCAGCCAAAAAAGAGAAAATACGCCGACAGAAGCTCATCTATCGAAAAAGCCTTGACTTGACGAATTAAAAATTTCAATAGAGGATTTTCTTAAGCAAATTTCCAACAAAACAAATAGCCTTCTTCCTTCGGGGGGGGCACAATAGATTTTGAGGTCGAGGTGCAACTAAAACCCTAAAATATTCAGTCATTCATGCTTCAGATAATCTTTGGGATCAAGAGGAACAACCGGAGGAAATCGATAATTGTACTGTTGAACAGTCCTTGGCAGCAATAGATTCCACAGTCATATGTGTTATTTGTATTACCAAACCACGTTCTATCTTACTACAACCTTGTAATCAATACAAGGATTGGAACTGCTTGTAACAAAATTCGACAACTATATTTAGCTGAAATATATTTTGTTAAAATTTAGAATTTCGCTTATTAAATATTATGTAGCTTCATTATTTTATTTATTGGCTAAATGTTTACACTATTTTTTGTATATAGGGGTATTCACGATCCGATGTATCTGGTCTTGTATCATTGTAAAAGTGTAGCATTTTTTTGCACTACAACAACAAAATATATTGAATGTCAAAGTCATACACTTTTACAATATCCGAAACCTATTGTAACAGAAAAATACAACAGTGTAAGATTTTTTTAACACAAACTAAACCTTCTTCAGAACAAATGTGAAACAGATTTTGACATTTGCTTCAGTGTTGCTACAGATTAGTAAAGGTGTGTTCACAGTCTGTTGTAGAAACATAAAATTTTACAATTTTATTTGTTTAAGTGCCTCAAAATTGATAGTCAAAGTTTTCGATGATGAGTTTCAATGAAAGCTATAACTCGCGCCTAAGAATGCAGTTCTATTAGCAATGGACCTTATTAATTTTAAGTGATGTGAATATACATAGGTATAAATATATCCTTTGATGTTTTACTTGTACATATACCTCAGTATCTAATAATTTGTATATCTTAAAATGTATTAATGCATTAATAATTTATTAATGTAAATGCATTAATTTGTTTTAATTTTAGATGAAATTTGATACTTGAAATTTAATTTATGAACAGATTTGGACTGACAACGGTTATTTTTAATACCATAAATAATTAAACTGTTGCGGTTGAAAGAGAAGTGAAAGTTTGTATAGTTGGATGATTGTTCCGGTTTCACGATTGAACGGATTTTAGATACCAAAGATATGTGTGCAGGCAAATATAATTTATGTACTAAGTTAAGAATCAATGGATGAAACACAAAAAAATAGTGTGGATTGCCTTTTAAAAGGCTTATAATTATATTTACCTACACAAAAGGCAGTTTTTGTTATTGCCAAACTCTCTTGCATACCTAAACTATTGTAGAGTATAATTCATGATACTTTGCTCCTTCATTGTTATCAGATATTCTCCCTGAAACAGCACGGTTTTCTTAAAGGTAGATCAACTATTACCAATCTCACTGAATTCGTTTCAAGTACTATATGTGCCTTAGAAGCTGGTAAGGAAGTCGATGCAATTGCAACTGATTTTAGCAAGGCATTTGACAAAATTTCCCACAAGATTATTGTGTTTAAACTTAAAGCATATGGTTTCCCTGCTTTGTTTATATCTTGGATTGAATCATATTTAACTGATCGTCATTATACAGTTAATTTTAGATCCTGTTATTCTAACTCTTTCTGTTCAACATCAGGTGTCCCGCAAGGTAGTCACTTAGGACCTTTGATTTTCCTGCTAACTGTTAATGATATTGAACTTATTCTTCAGCAATCAGACCTCCAGATTTATGCTGATGATATGCGGATTTCAAAACACATTTTATACACCGCTGATGCACAATTGCTTCAAATAGATTTAAATAATTTCTTTGTCTGGTGTCAACATAACTCCCTCGAGCTCAATATTAACAAATGTCAAGCCATTACTTACTCCCGTAAACACCCACCCCTATTGCAACGCCAATATCTGATTAATAACCAACCAATTGCCATCGTATCTTCCATTCGCGACCTAGGTGTTATTTGTGACAACCAGCTTAATTTCCGAGATCATTTTGATTCTATCATTAATAGAGCCAATTCTACCCTTGGATTTGTCAAACGCTGGTCTAAGGAATTTTCAAATCCCTATGTCACCAAATCTCTTTATATATCTTTTGTTAGGCATCTCCTTGAATATGCCGCGCAAGTCTGGTCTCCATACCATCAGATCCATATTCTTCGTATTGAGGCTGTTCAGCGTAGATTTTTGCACTTCGCTTTACGGGGCCTTAGATGGGACGACCCTTACCACTTACCTCCCTACGAAAATCGACTAAAACTGATAAACTTACAAACATTAAACCGACGTCGTGATAATGCAAATATAATGTTTATTCACCAACTTCTAACTGGAGGCATTGATTGTCCAGCCCTGTATGACAAGATCACATGGAACGTTAACCATCGTCATCTAAGATCTATACCACTTTTCGCAATCCCTTTCCATCGTACCGACTACGGCGAAAATGAACCGATGACTAGAATGCTTCAGAAAGCTAATATTTCAAGCATTTTTGATCTAAACCTTTCCAAATCCTCTATACAACGAGCACTCCAATCTTAAAAATTTCCTTACTGTATCCTGTGTACCTGGTTCCTTAGTTTAAATTTAATCTTAAGTCTTTAATTTGTTACCTAGTTTTAAGATATTAATTAAGTAATTGTTAGTTGCTTGTATTAAGCTATAAATAAATAAAAAAATAAATATGAATGAAATGAAAAAATACCACATCAAGAAAATTTGCAATAGTTATGGGAATATTAGCGATACGTGCGATTAATCGTTATGCATATGCTTGTAAGTCATTACGAGCTCAAACGATTTTTGTGAGTGAATTTGCAAGGAAGAAGGTACTTTTTCTTATATTTTTTGTAAAAAAAACAAAATACACAAGGTTTAAAAAAATGGTCTAACTCGTTTCCGATATACTGAATTTAACTTTCAAAAGTACAAAAAAATATTAATTAAAAATATTGGTATGCAGTATAAACTGGGCTACCTACATCTATACCAATACATATATGTGAAATTTCGAAAGGTTAAGCCATTTATGAGATAGTCGAAAGCAAAAGAAAACTGTCCTATGGAAAGTACCGTTCTTAGACATTTAAAATAAGAAATTGTTCAACCATATGATCGGTCGTACCTAAAAAGCTCCACCGATTTTTTTAAATCAAAATAGTTACAGATGTTTTCGAGAAAAACAGGCTTTAACGTAGGCAGACTAAAAAAAAACTGCAATTTTTCCTCTGTACAATACCTTAAAAACTCTATTACCAAGTTTGAAGCAATTCGGCCCACCCGTTTGGGGTGTAGGTGTCTACATATCTACCTACATAAATACATACAGACAGACCGACACAATTTTTAACCATCTTTTTTCGTTTTCGCTATCATCGTAATGTCATGTTTGATTGTTATCTCAAAACTTTTTTTTTCGACGAATGCATTAGGTACTTGCCTTTTAGTACCTATAATCGCAAGTCAAAAACAATTTTTTGCAAATAATTTTGGATTTTTAATCCACAAAAATTCACAAATTATTCTTTTCAATACTTGAAAAAATTGGATTTTTCACTGCATAAAGCATTCACAAAACAGGACGCTCAATGGTAGGTATTGCGAAATTAAATATTCAAATAAGAAACTTTCAATAATCAGAAAAATGAACCAAAAGGCAATCACAACACAAAATCAATTTCAGAATCTTGTTCTGCAAACCAAATTCAATATAAAAGAATAATAATACACACATACATATACATGCAGGTATTTGCATGCAATGCAAAACCAAAATTAACGTTATCCCGTTAATGTTCCATTTTTTTGGTCACTTGAACTCTATTACAATTTACTTGCGATTATAGGTAGTATAAGGCAAGTTATACATTCGTCGAAAAACAAATGTTTTGAGATAACAATCAAACATGACATTACGATGATAGCGAAAACGAAAAAAGATGGTCTAAAAATTCTGTCCGTCTGTATGTCGGTATGTATGTTTAGACAGGGCTCGATATAGGGGGGGGGGATTGAGGACTAAAATATAGCTATGCCTTCCCAAAATATTTGTACTTGTTTCCTTTTAATTAGGTAACAATATCAGAGGAAAATATATAAATCAAAAAGAATTTTGAGCTGTGTATGGGCCGCTTAAGGGAAATTACTCTCAATCTCAACTCTCAAGCACTCGCTACAAAGCACTATCACTATCAGACTAACATATGGATGGGAATATACTATAATTACAATAATATTACATTCATACGGGTCGGAATGATAACCTCCATTTTTCAAAAGTCGGTCAAAAATCGCACCATCTCTGTAAAAACAATTTATAGCTTATGCAGGGTGGCGAAAAGGCTGCATCGGACCCTGTGTATAGACACATAAGGTCCAAACGGGTGGACCGAATTGCTTAAGACTTGGTATATAGAGTTTTTTAGGTATTATACAGAGGGGAAATTGAATTTTTTTTTAGTTCAAAAAATAACGGTACCTGCCATATAACCATTACGTTAAACACTATTTTTCTCGGAAACGGCTCTAATGATTTTGATTTTAAGAAAATCAGTGCAGCTTTTTGGGTACGACCGTTCAAATGGTTGAAAAGAAAATTTAAATATCTAAAAACGGTACTTTCCATATGACCCTTTGTTTTGCTTTCCACTATCTCGTAAATGACTTAACCGATTGTTTCGAAGTTTCACACATATTTAGGTTTAGGTTGCCCAATTTATACTGAGCACCAATATTTTTAATTAATATTTTTTTCGTATTTTTAAAAGCATTTAAAAAACAGAGAATACAAATTTATATCTTGAAAATCTTGAAAACTGCTCATTAAATTTTTTTCAAAAATTATAGTTATAGGTATTTGCTGAATACCTACGAACTGGCGTTTTTAATTATTTTTGAGAAATGTTTTCAAAAAATTAAAAAAAAAACTTTTTTCTCAAAAACCGGTCCACAGATTTTTAAATTTGTGTTCTCATAAATTCAAATGTATCCAAAAAAATAAAATGGGGTTCTTGTTTTTGAGCTCAGATTGGTTTAAGTCTTTATTTAAGAATTTGGAATTATTTTTTCTTAGATTTAGTTTTTAAGTTTATATTATTAAATATTTAAGATTGTCATGCCAATTTTTTTAGAAAAAATTTAAAGAAATTTTGTATGTATAAAAAATTAAGTGAAAACCGACTTTAAAAATATATTTAGACTTTTAATAGAAATCTTTTGCATACGATGTGATCGAACATAAGAGCAAGTTTTTATTATTTTTCTTCACATTCACGGATTTTTTATTTATCGTCTCTATCTATATTATTCGCGCTAAAATCTAAAGTTCCTCAACATTATAATGTTGAGGAAAATTTCTTCATTTGGAAACTAGGCGTCGAGTAGTTCGATGTTCGGCATGATACTACTATAGATTCTATATACAATGGTAATTTCCAACCCAGTATATGCCTTATTTTGTATTACTTAGGGAAATGGCATGTAAGGTCGGCCAATTCTAGTATTCGGCCACTTCATTGTAAAGTACATAATAAATCTACAAGAACAAATATTGTAATCACCAAAAAATATTGTAGGTACTTTTTTGCAAAATCGTATGGTGGCAATGGCGCAGTAGATAAAGTACTTGATTGCTAACTAGCACGTGTGGGTTCGATCCCCACGCTAGGCGCATTCTCTTCTATACCTCCAATTTTAATTGAATGTCGCCCATGGGTTAAAATGAGACAGTTAATACCTGGTTCTCAAATCCACTGTGCCAAACTAGTGCCGTGCAATTCAGGTTGCATTTAAAAGACCTAAGGTCTTACAGGTTTATAGTTAAAATTAAAAAAAAAAATCGAATAAAGGTTATGTTTAAAATAAAGTTCCATGTTTGACATATTGATCAGGGTTTGAGTACTTACTTCTGTTAATTAAATAAAATTAAACTAGAGTAGTACAAACACATACATATTATTTCTATTTTCAATAAACAAAAACATACTTTTTGTTTTGAGCCTGTTCTGACAATTTAAAATAATACAAAAAGACAAGATTCAGTACCATGTATTTGTATATGTTTATAAATGTAATTTACTTATATTATTTTTAGTGGTGCTGGTTGTCTGAAAATGTTGAACTTAGACATAAATTTGTTTTATACTCCCTTGCTTGCGTTTCTTCGATATTTTGAAAATAATTGTTTCATTACATTTCGTTCCTTAAATTTTGTGCAGAATTCTTCTTCTTGGAATGTCTCCCGCTTTTATCGCAAAACAACTGCAATACAATGTTGTTAAATTTTTAATCTTTTATATCCCATAACCGGCTTTGTGATCTTCAAAATGTACATACATAAAATATGCATATTTCAAAGGTATTATTTACATTTGCTAATTTGTTTAGAATTTGAGCAACTCATTCATAAATCTTGTATACCTACATATTTTTTCTATTCTTCTTTTAAATAAAACTATAATGAATTACTGTAAGGCAAGACAGACTTTCTAGAATAACATAGAAATGCTATCAATTTATTTAAATAATGGAACATTAAAATATGAAAACACGAAAAATACATATAAATACAATAAATATTCATTATCTAATGCGTCTTTCTGTGTGTCGACGTCATCGAATCTTTGGCACACAGCTTGTCTATTTGTTCGTTATAAAATGAATTGAAATTAATACGATGGACAAGGTTGATAAAACGATCCGATGGATTATCCGATGCAACGTCATTAATTTGCTTTAAAAGACCAATCAATAATCCAGTAAATTCCAAATCAAAACGTTTTACTCGTTCTGAAAATGCATCAGTTGGGGCAAGACAACATTCCGCCTAAAAGTGAAAATTTTATGTTTTAAGTACCTTGTTTTGGGTGATATATGTACATATATAAAGGCTGGCTTCACACTACAACATTTATGATTACAAATCCATGTGTTCAATAATATTTATCAAACACCACACCATCTCATTGATATTGGTTTGTTACGACTTTTTTTTTATTTCTGTGCAAAACACCGACCATAAACATGAAATTATGTGTTGTGTAGCCAGCTACTTGAAAATAAAACTACTTATGTATTATGTATATATAAACCAAAAAAGCTTAATGGCATACTTCATTAAAATAACTTAATAAAAAAAATAAAAAAGAAGACACAACAAGTATAAGAAATACCTGTTTCTGACTCGAAATATCTGGATCCAAATCAGAATTATTATCCTCATCATTGCCATCACAAACCATCGATTTTAATTCAGCGTCAAGGAAATTTCGTTGGGATTTCTACAGTTTGTTTTATCATTTGTTTTTAGTGCATAAATAGTTAAAGTTAGAAAATAATGATGACATTTCGCAAGGTACAATCATTTGTGTTCGTGTTTTAATCATGCAAAAATGTATTTAAAATTAAAAAGTGAACATATTTTTCGAAATGTATTTTGATCCTTGATCACAATCGAAACCAGAAGCACTGATTCAAATGTATACTTATTACGTCAAAAACTCGACTGTTGTAATTTTTACTTGCGATTATAGGGTCTATAAGGCAAGTTATGCATTCGTAAAAATAAAAAAAAATTCTAACAATCAAACATGACATTATAGAGAACATCAAAAAAGTGGGTCCCCCAATTCCGTCTGTCTGTCCAGCCTAAACGGTTGCATAGATTTGCTTCAAATTTGGGGCATATTGTTTTTTCCGTAATCGGTAAACTTTTTTTGTAATTTTTTTTAAGATGACAAATCACAGTAGGTCCCATACACTTCTTTTTACAAAAAAAAATCTTATTTTTCTCAAAAATCGGCTCCAACGATTTTTATTAAAAAAAAACAGTTCATTAATGAAAGTAAAAGGTACATTTTGGTAACTTTTTTTTGGCAACAAATTGTTAGTCTTGGTACCTCGTAGTACCATTTTTTTGTTTTCGATTTTCTGAAAAATGGTTTATTTGATTTTTTTAAATTTTGTATGCAGACGCTCCTATTAAGTCTAAAGACAAAAAATTAAACAAAAAAGTTAACAAAAAATTTTCAAACGAATTTTTTTTTGAAATTAAAAAAAAAAAAAAACTTTTTTTTGAAAGCTCAAAATTTCGGAAACCATTTGATGGATTTTTTTTTTCGAAACTTCGTGCTTGGGAGTTTTACATTACCTTGATGTAATGTTAAAAAAAAGTTACGGCCCCAAGAATGTTTATAAAAAAATGGGTGTGGTCTTAAATTTGTACAATCTACTTTTAAGTATAAAAATATTTTATTATGCGTACTTATTAATGGTACTTTCCATAGAGTCACAGATTTTCGAGTTTCTCACTATTGGATGGACCGATCAAAATTATTTTTCACGGATTTTTTTTTGAAATTTGACTTTTATGTATATTTTTATAATATCTTCAAAATGGCGTTTCAAAAAATTTTTTTCAAAAAATGTTTTTAAAATTTTATACATAAGAAACATTTTTTTACAATACCGCTCCAACGATTTCTGAATTTTTTTTATATATTCTTATTTATTCATGAACTCAAATGGCATCTTTGTTTTCCCTGAAACTTTAACCACTAAGCAATATAAAAAAATTAAATATGTGTATTATTCATTTATTTCTACCTTATTTTTTCCTTTTTTCGAATTTTTGTGTACGTCACTGAATACTACATACAATGTTGGTCCTCATACATTTATATATTCATATGTGTCCTTAAAAATCACATAAATCTTTTGTAGGCATATTCAGTGATGGATTTACACCTTGGCCCAGACCTAGGGGCGTCATAAATTAAAGGCCGGCAAAATTTTTGAAATGCCAACATTTTGGAGGCCAAAAAATGTAAGGACAATCAATTTCAAAAATTGGAGTTCTTTTAAAAAAATTCGATAGAATATATTATCGATGGGATGGATGGATATATGTTCCATGGGTACCGATGGTTTAGCAGTGACTAGACCGTTGCCCTATTATAATTTTATTCATTATTTTATTTCTCAATCTGTATGATAGATCAATTATAGTATTTATCGAGTACATAATGTTCTTTGCTGTTCCTTTAGTGAGATTAACCTCACGTGTCTGAAGCGTTTTGAAATTACTAAATCTGAATAACTTCTCAATTTGTTTTTAGTGTGAAATAAAAATACACTAGATTTCCATGTATTGAATATCATTTTGATATTCATTCAAAAGTGTCAGAACATTTTTTGTTTATAAAAATAATTTTTCATTAAAAATAAATCCCGTTTTTTTTCAAATTAAATTTTTTAAATCATCAAAATAATTGGTAAAAAATTAATGTTTTTCAAAACCCCACAGTTAAAGAAATATATCAAATACCTAACCACTTACGCCATTCAACATATACAAACGCATCGTCCGAAACGTCTCTGTTGCTACGTTACAAATAATAAAACCATAAAGCACAGAAACAAACAATAATCCCTAAACTATTTATCAATTAGTCTGAAGTCACAGATACTTTTTAAGATTTATTTTTGTATTATAAGTGCGCTAAAATTAGTCAACCCCAAATAAAAAATTAAACTCATACATTCAAACTCATTTTAATTTCAAAAGAAAACAAAGTTGAGTTAGGCATTGTTAGATTAATGGAGAAATATTTACTCATTAAATAACTTGCGCACCATTTTTGTACTCTCAAATCCTCTTTCTGCGGAACCGACCGGACCGTTAACTAAGTGAATTGACTCAAGCTGACCAGAGATAGCAGACTAGATTTCTTAAGGTACCTAATTCACGATTCACAAATTAACTGCTGCACTTCTTTAATTTACAAATTATGTAAGTATGTGAACTGCAAATTGCAATTTTCCGATTTGGCGGTTGAATAGACAGCCAAAAATAATATTTCGACAGTTTGCTGTACGTCTACTAATTTTAACTACATAAGACTACGGTAGCTACCTCATTCATGTAGCAGACGTAACAAAGTCTCCTTTCACACAGGGAAACCAGTTGCTGGAGACTTGTTTGACGTTTTCCTTTAATTGAATTGTAGCTTTCACACGAAGAAACTGGCACCAAGAAACTGAGGAGGAAACTGTGTAGATTATGTTGGGCTTATTGGAATGCAAAGCAAAACGTCAAAAAACTCTTCAAATCGTTGACTGGGGAGATTTTTTTTATTCCCATTACTTCTTGCCCTTCTCGCCGTCAAACTCCCAGTTGCCGGCAACTCAAATTCCTTGTGTGAAAGCATTCAAATGTAGTAAATCATAAAAAATCCCGTTTCTGCCATCTCTGAGTAGCAAACGTTACAAATCACAAATAAGCCATAATAAGATTGGAAACCTTCGTACGTTACACCCCCCAAAAACCCATTTGTTTACATTGTTGTATTTGTAGCTTTGAAACTCTGTCCATGAATAGATGGGAAATCGAAAAACAAAACAAAAACAAATTACTAGGGATGCGATGTCTATGTGCGTATTGGAAGAGGAACAAAAAAGATTCTTGTGTCCGTTTTTATCAATGTGTCTATTGGAAGATGAATGGAAAAGTTACTTGTGTGCGTGTTTCAGCTTGTAGGCAAATGTCAAATGAAAGCTGAGATTTCGGGTCTATGTTATTAGTTTATGTTACAAATGTAGTTTTTCAAAAAAAAATTACTTTCAGCCTACTGTAGTATTAACGTTTTTGACTTTGTTTTTATTGTATAGAACAAAACGTCGCGTCGTGCTTCGCGCTGTAGTTTTATAAATGCTCTTCATGTGTACAAGGCTCGAATAATTTGATTCTGTTTCTAAAAAGATAATTGGTTGATAACTTAAAATTAGACAATAGTCTTTTTTTATAATTTGTGGTAGCTTTGATTTTATTTTTCAATTAAATACGAGTGGCTATCGAAAAAAAATTAGCGGTGCAGGATATCGTAGAAGAAAAACAGAAGAATCCACGAAAATATCTAGTTTTATGACTAATAATGACCAACAACCATCATGTTCATCTGTCGTAAGTATCTTTTTATGATAATTGGTAATAACTTTTTTTATATATACGTTGGTCGGGATAAAAATAAATAAGTGCCAGTTGTTTAAATTGATTTTTTTTTCTAGCCGGAATTAGAAGCGATTTCAGAACAAAATATCGAAGAAGTACAGTTACGCCCTACGAGATACGGACAAAACGCCGTCAAATTTTGCTTCGAAATGATAACACGGGCTTCGAAAATTCCCTTCCAGCTATGTTTATAGCGATAAAATGAGGTATTGTTCCAAAAGTTTATTTCAACGTACTTTAAAAAATGGTGAGATTCAACGTCGTCAGTGGTTAATTTGTTCAGAAACTAAAGGCTCTGGCGCAAAATTTTAGTCGATTTAGTAATATGTTAAATCATTTTTAGTATGATTCTAGGCTAAAAAGTTAAAATCACAAATTGGCTACTCTATTTTTTTAGTATCCTACTAAATCCATATGCCACTTTGACATTTACAAACGTCAAAAAGTTATGTTCGCTTAATTGTTTGCACTATTTTAGGCGTGTTTATATGTATGTAGTTTATTAAGAAAATAGATTTAGTATGGTGCTAGTTAAAAAGTGTTTACAATTAGGAAAATATTAGTAAGGTGCTTTAGTATTAGCAAACTGGTAAGTAGTATTTATAATGCTAAGCCCATAACAACAGGCTGTTTAAAATTCTGCGCATCTGTATTTTGTGTTCTATGCTTATTAGTTGGTAGAAGTGGTGAAATTAATGCTTTTACTGGCGATGGATTTCGTGACTGGAAAAACTCAAAAATAGCTCATGAATATTCTGATTTTCACAAAACAAACGTTAATAATTTTAAAGCGCGAGCAGAAGTTCACGGGCTTGTTGATGTCTAATAAAACAGCTCGATGAGGAAATAGCGTATTGGAAAAAAATTTTATACCGAGTAATTGAAATTATTAAATCACTTCGTTGCCACTTCGAGGAAATTCAGAACGAATCGGAGATCCCCATAATGGACTTTTTTTAGGAACGGTAGAGTTTCTTCCTTAATTTGATCCATTTTTATCTGAGCATTTAAAATTGTATGCGCACCCTGGTAGTGAAAATACGTGGTATTTGTCTAAAACAATCTATGAAGAAATTATATTGTTGATTCAGAATAAAGTGTTACAACAAATTTCCAGTGAAGTGGAATCTGCTTAGTATTTTGGTATAATTGTAGATTCTACGCCCGATGTTGCACATGTCGATCAGTTTACTATAATTATCAGATATGTAAGTGATAACGGTGAAGTTGTTAAAAGGTTTCTAGAATTTCTACCAAATTAGGTCATAAAGCTAAAGATATTGAGGATGCTTTATTAAAATCTTTAGGAAATAATGGTTTAGACAAAACGAACTGTCGTGGTCAATCTAATGATAATGCCAGCAATATGTCAGGTATATATTCCGGCCTTCAGATAAGAATCAAAACAATTAATCCTTTAGCAGATTACGTTTCTTGTGCCGCTCATTCTTTGGATTTGGTAGGATCATGTGCAGTTGAATCGGTAACAGAAACAGTCGACTTCTTTTCCACTTTACAAGAACTATACAATTTCTTTACCATATCTACATATCGTTTGGAGATTTTGCTGCAGCGTACAAATTTAAGAGTTAAGGATCTTTCTGAAAATGAAACCAGAGATGAAGAACCGACTACGCCATCTGAAGCTACGGGATTGCAGATAAAATTACAGCATTTAGAAACAGCAGTCCTAGTCATTGTTTGGAATAGAATTCTAGATCATTTTAATGCTGTTAATAAGAAGCTGCAAGTTTTTCAAGCCGATTTATCATCCGTAGTTCAGATCTATAGTTCTGTGGCTCTATTTATTCAAGGCATGAAAGACCGACAATTTTCTGAATACTAAGAAAAAGCCAAAGCACTATCTGGAGGTCATGATTGTTACTTTAAGACACCAAACTTGTTTAAAAAGCACCTGCAGGCAAAACTAGTGGAATCGAAAAAAGCCCATCAACTGCAACTGGTAGGGAGCGCTGGGAAAGAAATATGTGGCCACAATTGCAAAATTTAAACTTTTCGAAGCGGTGATGAGGTCAATATTAGGCTATCCAGGACAAGTATGGGGATACCTTCAATATGAGCAGGTGGAAAAGCTGTTAAGATGTTTCATCAAAAAAATATGTTGAGTTCCTGGAAACACTCTTATCTATATGCTGCAATTGGAGACTGGGGTCGCGCAACTTTATACTTTTACGTTGAAGATGCATTTTAGTTACACGCGTAAGGTGATGGCCTTCCCGAATGATTGACTACCAAATGCAATTGCGAGACAACTTCTTCAGAAGAAGTTACAGTTCTTCATAGAATGGTCACGTTTGGAACTGCTACATAATGTCCAGCTACTGGAAAGTGATTGGAGGTTCTGGGATCCAAATTTTCAAATATTATTGAAAAGTATAGAGCGGAAAAGTTTCGACAACTTTACGGAGAGCGCTCAACGCAATGAATCCAGAAATATGTACAAGTATCTGCAACCCAACCTTGGCGACAAAAACTACTTCCACGAAAAGTATTCTTTAAGTACTATCTCAACCATTTTTAAAACCAGAGGGGGCTTATTCGGTTAAATTACCGTCCATATGGTGCTGAAGAAAACACAGTCCACTCTTTCAATCGCAGAGCGACTGAAAACGTTTCTCATTTCGTAGGGATTTGCCCAATTTGATCAGCAATCCGACGTGCGCATTGGGGAAAAGGCGTCCTAACCCTAAGTGAAACTAAAGATGTATTCAATGGAGCGGACTGGAATGTTCTAAGTAGGTTTGTCCAAACAGCACAAAGATATAGAGACCAGATTTTGAATGAAGCTTTCTTGTGTCTTAACCAAAAAATCATAGATAAAAATTAATTATAAAATTTCCATCAACTATATACAATTCAAATTAAATGAGCTTTTATTTTATTGAAATGTACATGTAAAAGTTAAATTAGGTTAAGAAAAAACTCTTGTTTTCGGGCTGACGGCAAAAGCCAATGCTTTAATACAGGGTGGCCCACGAATCGTGCTACAAAAATAAAACGTAATAACTTTTTTTCAGTGTGAGTAATCGGCATATTTTTTTTATTTTATAGGCTTCTATTTAGATTTATCAAAATGAATGCTTGGGATACTAAAAAAGGATTTGGATAGTGCAGCGATACCATTCTTTGCAGTCCGTCATTTCCGTCCAAAGGGAATTTAGGCTGGAGTTTGGCTGTACTCCCCCAGAGTAGATGGACCATTATAAGGCTGGTGAACATGTTTGCCGAATCTAGAAGCATCGAACAAAGACCGTATCATCGAGATCCCAATGTTCGGGTTCAGGATACAATCGTGGCTGTTGCATCGGCAATACAGGCAAATCCAAGTGTTTCGACTCGAAACTTATCGGGCCAAATTGGAGTTAGCAGACGGCCATTACAACGGATACTCCATGATGACTTAAACTTGTTTCCGTACAAAGTCCAAATTACAAGCAAGTTAAACCCTCAGGATTTGCCTGTTCGTCTGGAATTTTACCGAAAAATGATTGCGATGGATGAAGAAGACAACACATTGATAAATTTTTTGTTCATGTCTGATGAGGCCCATTTTGACTTAAGCGGCAAAGTAAACAAGCAAAATTGCCGTATATGGAGTGAATCTAATCCAGAAATGCTCCATGAGACGGAACTGTTCCAAACACGATTCACTGTGTGGTGCGCAGTGCGCATCGGGCCATACTTCTTTGAAGAAAACGGTGAAACACACAGTGTCAATGGGGACCGTTATTTAAAGATGTTGAAGGAGTTTTTTTTACCCAGAACTTCGCCGAAGACGTATCTCTTTCAGCAGGATTTGGTTTCAACAAGATGGAGCAAGTGCACAAGTTATGGCGGAGCTACAACACAATTCCCAAACAAATTGATATCCAGAAACTGTACTTTCCGCTGGCCCTCAATGTCACCTGACCTGAGTGCACCAGACTTTTTTTATGGGGTTATGTCAAGCAGGAAGTGTACAAAACAAAATCCAGGAATTTGACTGAATTGAAGCAGTCCATTAAGACAATAATTGAGGCGATCCCAATTTCAACCCTTCAGGTCGTAATGAACAATTTTCTGATCAGGTGTCGCATATGCGTGGATGAGCGTGGAGGTCATTTGCGGTCAATCATCTTTAAAAACCATTAGTTATTTAAAATAAAATTTAATTTTTAATCCAATAAAAAAAATGAATGAAATACATCGATTAAAATAAAAGTTATTTAAATTTCTTATTCGTGGACCACCCTGTACTGTGAAAAATGTAAGATTTCATGAAAATAGTCCCGGCGACGGTCAATTCATGTATGTGTATAAGCCCCGCATAAGTTACAGAAAAGGAACACGTCTAATGTCGAATTTTTCGTCGAAATCTTTGGAATTTTTCATGCTGGGGCCCTGTTAGCGTGAAACTCAAAATGTCGAGACTTTAAAGGTTTAATGTAAGACAGCACTAATGCGACACTTTCCGACACTATGCATACTTTTTTTTCAAGCCGCACTTGAATAGCAGCCTTTGTCGTCTTCGCTATCATCATAATGTCATGTTTTATTATTATCTCAATTCTTTTTTCAAAGAATGCATAACTTACCTTATATTGTACTAAGTACAATCGTATGTAAAAAAACGAAAGCGAAGAGTCTCAAAATGAAGAATAGTTCATTTGTAAACAAAAATAAAAATAATAAATCTTCTTTGTTAAATTTAATAAGAAAGCTAATCCTGGTTAAATAAATTACAAAATAAATGAGCAATCATTTTCCTTACAAATTTTGTTTCTTAATTTTTTATTTCATTTGGAAGATATTGCATTAAGACTTTTTCCTCGGGTGACCGGGCAACACCGGAGAATGTCTGCTAGTTTGGAAATAATATATAATATGAGCTGGCTAAAGGACAACAGAAGAAGATACAATCATTTTTATGGCGTGTCAAATGGTAAGTCGTCAGTTTATCTGTCATATACAGACAAACTGACATCCAAACAAAATTACACTTTTAGTAGTGATATTATTTTTCTATAGGAATTTTTCGCTAGTGACGCCTAGCTTAAATTTGCACGATGATTGCATTGTGAGTTGACTCCCACCAGTCCACATATGAGTAATAAGTCAATGCATTTTACTACTAGATTTGAAAATAAATTCGAGCCCAAAAAAATCACGATCTACTGCAGTTGTGTTCATTAAAAGTATTCGCACAAAATTAGAATAGTCAAATTTAAACTTATCCAGATCAACTACGAGGTAGTTGGTTTAATCTACTATGACATCAAGGTAAGAGTTTATACATATGTATGTACGATAGACTTGGTCACTTTTTCCTGGCAATGATAATTTTTGTTGAACACTGAATCAAAAACGTGCAATCAATTTCTGAGAATAATGAGGCTTTTTTAAAATGCCGATTGGCGTTTCTGTATCACCCCTATTACGGTTCTCAAAGATCAACTAGTTGACGATAGACAAGATTTGTCAATCAATTGAATATAATAGATATTACGAACAACAATTGATACATTTTTGACCCACTAAGAACAACATTTGTTAATACTGCTAATTTAGTTTGAAATTTCAAAATAATCTATCATTGGCGATAAGAATTAGCAAGTGTTAAGGATCTTTTTCCTTCAAAAGATCCTTAAAAATGTGAGTATTTACCACTAAATACGAGTTTATTTGCATACAATTGTTTTTTAATCATTAGGAGTAAAATTGTAAGCAACAAAAAACATCTCGCTTTTGAGTCGGAATTTGGCAAAGATTGGAATTTATTAGTTTATGATCACCAGAACACCATGTCAATGTTGGAATCGTTGCCAACACTCAACTGCGATCTTCCTTGCGCAAGGAATTTTAAGATAGCTGCAAGCATAAGAATATTCGAAATTAAGTGGTACCTTTTTTGGTTTTAATTTGTCTTCAATATCGTATCAAAAAATCTAATACACAATCAAATTAGCTTATTACTTACTTAATGACTTTTTTATCTATATAGACATGTTCGTCCAAGTCCAAGGGACTAGAAGCATCGTATAGTTTTCTCCGAAAGCATGCTTGTTCCGAAGTATTTTCATATTCATAATCATTTGCTTAAAAAACTGTTCTATTGTATACATTTTAATTAAAAGATTATCTGTAATCTGTAATCTGTAAAATAGTTTTATCAGAACCGAGTATCCAATTAGCTTAGAATTTGAAACCCAACAACAATTTTGACATCTATAATACCAAAATTATCAAGGGACTCGTTCACAATACATATAACTCAAATCTGAAGATCATTCACTGCTTATCAAAAATTTTGATTTTTGACAATGGCAATACCATTTTAATATTTTTCTGGACAAATAATGTAAACTGTCGTAGTGATAATTGACAACGGTTATAAAGGTGTATAGCTGTATTTTTAATAAAACATATTAAGAATGATTAAAAAAAATAACAATCCTTATCTTTTTCATTTCTTTACTTTGTTTGAATTGACTTTTGACTTTTTGCCACATAATAATACAATTCTATATACTAATGAAATTATTCGGCCAAGTAGAATACCCAGTTTCACAGTGCAAGTTTAAACTCCACTTTTGGTGTAAGCTTCAGATCAACAATTTATTCAGTTTCAAAGTTTGGTTTAAATCATGAACTGAGTTCAATTTGTAGTTTAAGTTCACCGAGATTATTCTGCCATTTAAACTTCAGTTAAATGTTATCGAGTTAAAAGTGATTTTGAATATTATTTTATTTATTATTCTTGTTTCGCTATCGCTGACCAAAATCAAAATAATGACGGTACTTTGAAGCAAAATAAATCTTCCCACGCTTGTCAAAAGCACAAAACATATTTTATTGTTTCGCTTGTTTTTTGTGTCAGAGAGGAAAATGCTGCCAACTGTTTTTCATAAAATCTAATTAAACGAAGTTCAACTGCCTGAAGATCAGATTTCACTGTAAAACCGCACGAGTTAAATCAAAAATTTAAACTCAGTTTAAGGTTCAGCTGATCTTAAGTTTAAACTATCACTGTGAAAATGGGGATTAGCATTATATTTTAATCGGACTTGTTGATTTATTGATTCAAAATACCTTTTAATCATGTAAGATGAACTGAATTTAATAAAAAGTGCGTAGTGGTAAGGCCTTCACCAGCCAACTGATGACTCCAAGTGAGATCGCCGGGACGAAACGCAAATTTTGTGGACTAAAAGCCGTTAAAAGGTATTTTAAATCAATAAAAACGTCTTGTAATTTTCCATTGGCGTGGCGCGATAGTTGTGTGTTCGCCTATCAACCTCATGGTCACAGGTTCGATCCCTGCCGTAGTCTATGTCCTCTTATTGTTCCATTAAAAACCAATTCTAAAATAAATGCCAAACGAGTTGCTGCCTTACTCATTACATGCTGTTTAGGCATAGAACTAACAACATGTGATTGAGTAAAACTAGTATACCGATAAATATGACAACGAATGAAAAAAATAATGCAAATTATAAGGGACATAGATAAATAAGATACGAACATTTCTCCGCATTAGTTCAGCCGCCATCCCTGGAGATAAAATCTGAGACAACAACCACACCCAATCTCATAACATCGCGCCACACATCTTTCCTATCCTTCTTTTTCTTCCTAACCTAACGCCCGCTGTGTTGAAACATTGAAAGGGTAGTATAATCCCTTGAGCTCGTGTAGATTATAAAAAGAAATAAAATCTTTCATTCTCAACAATCCCTGTCCCTTGTTCTAAAAATACTTAACTTCCCTTTTTAATTGAAAAAAAAAAACTTATGCGTTATGCATACAGCTGGATATGTCCTTTTTTATTCAAATTATTATTACTAAGTGTTTATTTATATACGAGGATAAACGTACTCGTACTCGGATGAAAAAAATAGCTTTATTAAATATACTCCCAAAAGCCCTTTGATTAGTAAGACGATGTTTGGTAAAGAACAAATACAATCCATAAAACATTCGTATAAATGTATAGTAAAACCTCTCAAATCGGACCACTCTTGGGGCCGAAGAAAAGCGGTCCAATTAGGAGGTGGTCCGATTGTAGAGGTTCCTTTTTAACCGGATCGGTCCACTTAGACTGGGTTTTTCCTCATGTCTGTTAAGAGTAAATAAATAAAAAATAAAAATACTACTACCAGTGCATATATCAACTATAAGATTCCAGAAAATATACAATTAGATTTGTTGCTATAGCCAGTGATTTTGCTTGAAGAATTGTACCAGAAATTGGCACATTCTTTTGTCTAGCTAAGCAAAACCATTTGAATGTCAAGACATCAGTTTCGGCAAAATATACAGATGATTTCATACGTTTTGTACTAATTTTTCAAATGATTTGCTGCAATCAAATTTCTTTGCATGATCTCTCTGAGACAAATGTGCATCTTCGAAACACTTAATAACTTCAACCTTATTTTCCAGATAAAGCCCACTGTAATTTCGATTACTCATTGTACTTTTACTTTGTTTTTAGACTTAGTAGCTTTATTGAAAACCAAAAACAAACACCTTTTTCAAAAAATTCAAATTGTATTATTTGCCAACTAACGAAAGCTAAAATTAAAAACTTATTAAGAAATCGCCAAATAAACCGAAAGTAACCGTTTATGTATGCGATGCATAAATATTTCTAATTTCCTACGCTTGGACCAATTAGACAGGCGAATACAATAAGCAACGCATGTTATCTTAGTGGTCCATGGTCCGATTAGCAGGTGCCGCGCTTATAAAAGGAAATTTGTATGAAAAATAGCAGGGAATGCATAAGGTCCGATTATAGAGTGTCCCAATTAGCAGGTTTTACTGTATTACATTTCTTAAAAAATGGTGCACCCTCATTAATTTTTTTTAAACAATATACATGGTATCTGTTTCTTTCAAATACTGCGTTTATGTTAGCTCTTGAATGAATCAATAATTGAGTTGATATGATAAAACAAATAATTCCAGTTAGTTATAATATGGAATAACCAAATAAAGAAAAAAATAATGATAATAATATAATATATATATATATTATATAATATAATACATAAGAATAGTGATACATAAAATAATAGTGATGGAGTAAATAATAGAAACGACTTGTTTTGTTTGTAATGTTGAAATTTTCTTCTTTGAAAAAAAAAATATTTCAAATCATATAATGTTTACTTCATATACACACACCTAAATAACATATTTTTTTCAGAATAAAATATGGTAAATTCTAATATTTTATTGTGCCTTGCGACTTTTTTAAAACCTGGGTATACCTAAGATCGATAGGATCTACCCAGTTTCCCACAAATTGAAGGTACCACTCGGCCAGCACCTTTTGCCATAAATTATCCTTATTCCTGAACCTAAACCCAGCCAAACTTTTTATAATATCCCCCATTAAGTGTTCTATGAGATTTTCTAACTAAAGGAAAACTCTCTATACTTTATAGTACGTCCGAAATTGGACTCAAGGGTAAACTGATGAGCATTCCTAGAAGCGCGAGTGTTACGGCTACTTCACTAGAACACTGTTTATAAAAATAGCGATAAAATAATGAAAGACATGAATCATTTCGACGATGTTCGAGAGACGTAAATGCTTCCACTATAGCTCTATTGCCAATCATTCTTAGAGCTTATTTTGAATTCTATCCAAAAGAGTTTTGGAAGCTCTTGCCCAAATATGAGAGTCATACTCCAACTTTGGACGAATGAAAGTCTTATAGATTACAGCCAGGTCAGACGGGGAAAAAAATGTCTTGCATATTCGAAGAAATCCTAAACACCTTGTAGCGTTTTTGGCGACATCGAATATGTGGTAATTCCACAGATGGTGGTCCGTAATGCACATGCTAAGGACTGATAACTGTGGAACTGCAACGGCTGCGTATGATAAGCTCATTAAATTCTGATCTCGACAGCATTATCCAATGGCGAATACAAAACCGTGTAGAGTTTAATGCTACAAAAACTCAGTGCTGTCTTCTGTCGTTAAAACAGAATCCAGCCCCATGCCGCTTTCCATGAACGGCACTTGCATTGAAGAAACCGATCAGTTTTCGTCCCTGGCATGTGCATCACCGTCCACCTTTTCTGGAATGAACACATACAGTGCTGTGCAAAACAATTGCAACTAAGATCCGAAGATCTTTACATCACAATAATACCCATTTTTGTATGCGCAAAAATAAATTTCTTTTACTATTTTGTTAACTAATATTGTATTCTATTATTTTAGAAAAAAAAGTAAGATAATTCAGTTTAATAGAAAATTAATTAACAAATTCTTAAAAATAATCATGAATTGCTGTGCAAAACATTTGCAACTAAAACAATGTCCTACTATTTTTATTTTGTTTAAACAAAATTTTCTAATATTTAAATGCATATCCTTTATTGTTTATAACACTTGCACATCTTCTAGGCATTGAGGAAATGAGGTTATTGATAACAGTTTCTGGTATGTCATCAGTGGCAGTGCTCTGGATTTCGGCATTAAACTTAATTTCCGCTGGAAAATTTGACATCCAATCCTTCTTTTTACTATCTCCATCGATTTCTCTAATGGGTTTAGGTCTGGGGACTACGGCGGCCATTTCAAGACCGTAATATTATTTTCAGAAAGCCAGCTTCTGACCAACCTCGACTTGTTCATTGTCGTCATGTTGGGTTCATTGTCGTATTGGAACCTCCAAATAACTGGCATTTCCCGATCCCCATAAGGAAGCATGGTGTTTCTTACATTGTCAACATATCGATCAGACTTCATAATGTCTTCTATTCGCCGAATTTGACCGATTCATTGACCAGGAAAGCAGCCCCAGGCCATAACAGATCCACCTCCATGTTTAACTGTTCCCCTAGATTACTTTGGATTAAGTCTAGCATGCTTGGATTTTCCAAATTGGAGTTTGGAGAAATGGAAAGGAGTCTTATTTTCTGATGAATCGAAATTTAACATGCACGGATTGGATGGAAGGCAACATGTCAGAGGACCAAAAGTTGATAGACTTAATCCAAAGTAATCTAGGGGAACAGTTAAACATGGAATTCAGCCTGATTTATGTGCCAGTCATAGAAAACTGGACCTTTCGAATGCGCGCCACCCAGCGAAGCCGCGGCGGCCTTTTGAACGATGTTACATTTCATACATAATGTCATTCATAGGGCTCTCAAATAAAGATAAAACCTTATTAATATCTCATATACCACTTGTTTTATTCAATTTTAAAATCGACCCGCCTTAATGGAAAACCATTTATATGTTACCTTGAATCATCCATTCTACAATTTATTATACTAAGAACCAAGGTAATCTTACCTACATCGGCTTTAAGCCTACCAAATGATAACTAGGCTACGTACCTACTAACAGAGTCGCTGGTTAGCTACATTAAAGTTATTAGCTACAGGAGCAAGTTCGTACGATACAGTCGCGCATTTTATTTTAATTAAAACACTAATTATTAAACCTAGTTCTTTCGATGCATAACGCTACCTTTTTTCTTATATTTATGCTACTATTGTTATTATGATTTTATAAGAAATAAAAATGTATATCCATCTATAAGAACCTGCCGAAAATACCGCTGTCAATTGTTATGTAGATTGGGCTATATGCATTAACATTAATCACAAAACTTAAAATATAGTTTTAACTGAAACACTGCAAGTCGGCTCTATTTTTTCCATCACTGAAAAAAGGACATAATGTACAAAGGTAGTAAAGTGTGTTCAACTTGTGTTATTAATATGGTGGACGCTAATAATTTTATGTTTGTTGTAGAGATGAATAGTTATTTACCTGAATGAAATCACAAAATTTCAAACAAATATTGCACAGTTTAAAGATGGAACGGTTTAATAGCGTGGGATCGGTTAGCATACAATTTTTTAAACATGAATCAAGAAAGTTTTGGTGCACTGCTAAGACCTCATCAACATTTTCAACCTTTAATATAAAAAAAAAATAAATAAAAATGTAATTATATGCGAAAAAGTATGCGACATGAATATAAATTATTTAATTTTAGAGAAGGTAAATGAAAATAGTGAACAAGTTAATTACCTTTCCCATGTTTTGTATAAACAAATGCCAATTAGGTTCGATTACTTCAATCATCATGTAATATTCCAAATTTTGGACAGCGTTCATCATCCGCTGCCTTAAAGTAAATGCTGATCGGTACAGTTCGGCTGCTTGAGGTGCAAATTTTTTCGCCGTACTATTCTCTTTCCAAACCCTTTGACAAATAGCAATAATTAAATAATGTTTATAAAATACTTTAAATTCATGCTTAATTATAATGCAGTTAGTTTTGGTCAAAGGTCATTACATTTAATATGAATTCTATATGTAAACAAAATTTTTTGCAGACAACTTGAAATAAGTGACTAAATACGTGCTAAATTTTTTCAGTTCAAGCATCGTTTACCTGTGATTGCAGTTTAATCACATTAAATCCGATGTAAACAACGGATAATTCTAAATAATTACTAACTCTATTACGTATTCGGGATGTGAGATGAATTCTGCTGAAAATAAAATGCACAACTGGATCGTACGAACTTGCTCTTGTAGCTAACAACTTTAATGTATCTAACCATTGAGGCTGTTTTAATCCGGGAGCTGGCGACACTAAAAAGTGTAAGATTTGCAGACTCATGATTTTATGTTTTTTTTTTGTGTAATTTAGGTGCCCCACAAATAGGAAACCGACTGCAGCATGCTCACATGTGGTGGGTTGATTTACTGTGAATTTTTAAAGTCGCAAAAAAAACCGTAAATTTGTCTTAGATGCGTACTCTGGAAACCTAGCCAAAACGTTAATTGGTATGTCCCTGATGACCAAAAACCACTGCTTACACATAGTGGTGGAGTGTACTGCTGCGAAGGACCTAAAGTTGCGCGGAACACAAAAACTTTGTCTATGATGCATACTCTGAAAACCAGTTGAATATGTTAGTTTAACATTTTAGAAGATGAAAAAACGTATGCTTACATCTGGGGGTGGTGGAAAATTCCGCTTACAATTAAAGGAAGTTGGTTACCCTCGTAGCGAATTGTAACCTAATTATTTTTTTTTTTTGCTTAAAACCTAGCGGAAAAAAATGTTGCCATTGAATATCATGGATTATTAGACAAAGATTACGGGAAAAACAGCTAAACCCTAAAAAAGGGACAAAAGGGAGAAAACACTCTTTTAAAAGATTTTTTATATATGTATATCTCAAAAACTACATGCATTTTCATAAATCTGATAAAGCAAAGATTTCATACAACCATAGATCAAATAATAAAATTATAGAAAATAATGGCGGTCAACTTGTTTTATTTATCGTAATATTATTTTTTGTAATATATTATACATAATTAGTCACCGTTTAACTTTCACAGATTTCACTTGTGTTGACTATTCTCTCTACATTGTTTATCTCTGAGTGTTTCCTAACATAAATAACTTTCTCGCTCATTCCTTATTAGGCATAATGAATTTTTCATAACCGCGTGTTTTATTTCTACGCGCGGTATTTTTTTTCTAATTAATCAAAATGGCCCCAGGGTCAGCCAGAAAAAAAACTGGCAATCAGTTTGATTTGCTAGCGGAGCATCCTTACTCGGATTCTCTCCGAGCTTAGTGCTGCAAAAAAAAGAAAAATCTTCATCAGATATCACCTTACTTCCTAATGTTTCCAGCCTAAAGAAGCCCAAATTTATATTAATTTCTCCTAGAGATCCGTGTGTTTAGTAAGGAGTATGAAATCATCTCTCGGGATGGAAGCATTCTAGTCCTTACTATATCGCCGTCTATCGCAGATAAATTTCTAAAAATTAAAAATCTCGCACAAGTCCCTGTTGTAGTTAAACTCCATACTACTCTTAAAACATCAAATGTATCGTATACGCACCCTGTCTAATTAAAACAAAATGAGATGAAATTGTCAATGAACTAAAACAGGAAGGTGTTATTGAAGCTTATAAATTTCAAAAGAAAACTGAAAACGTCTTCTGTCCTACGGGACTTATGATGTTTACCTTTGATAGACATAATTTCCCTCCCACAATAGATATTGCTTGGTAAGACTAAACTGCAAGAATAGGTACATCCCAAATCCAATGAGATGTAAAAACTGCAAAATTCTGTGACACGCAAAGAGGTGCGTAAACAGTAAAACATGCTAAAGTTGTAGTCTCTTGTTTCATTATAATTCAGAATGTACCCAAATCAAAGGCGCCAATTGCAGTCTCCTTAAAAAATTGCCCTGAAAGCATTCAGAGCAAAGAGATCATAACTATCAAAACCAAAAATAAGTGACGCATGGGAGAAGCCAGGCGAATTTACGGCCAGAAAAACATAATTCAAACCAACCTATACTTCCAAAAACATATGCTTTCAGAGCTAGAGAAGCTCATAATGCCCCTGAGAAAATCTCCCTAACCTTAATACCATTCTAGAAAATAATAATAATAATACGAAAGACAGCCAAGTCTCATCCACATCAAGAAACAATAGCACAACAACACATTCTCCAACTAACTCACCTAAGAAATCTAAAACAATATCAGAAAATGCCGTTAAGGCTTCAAAACCTAATAAAAACTCCGAAAATCAACCCATTTCGGAAAACGCCGCAAAGGCAACAACACCTCGAATCAATTCAACAGTGCCTAAACGACCTCTGCCTCCTCCACCGCACTCTACTCTTAACCAAAAAAAAAACCATATACTCCAAATACTCAAAATACATAAGCCACTCTCTCTCCGATTTCAAGAATTTCAAAATTTTTATTAGAAGACGAAACATATTTTATGTCTACACTTAATACAGATGACAATTTCTATTCCACAAGATCGTGGGCGTCTCTGGCGGGGAAGGGAACAGGGAATTCAGGCGTAGAGCCGGCTGGTCCAATCCACCAGTGATTGTTGAAAAGCCTATATAATAACTGTTTTGCGCTGTTTATGGGCTGACGGCGTCATCGGGCCGTACTTCTTCGAAAATGAGATCGGCAAACAGTTATCTTGAATGGTGTTCGCTATCGCGAGATTATAACAGACTTCTGGCCAGTAATTGACGATATGGACCTGGACGATATGTGCTTCCAACAGGGTGGTGCCACTTGCCACATAGCCAGCGAAATAATGTGTCTTTTGCGTGAGCAATTCAAGGGCCGTGTTATCTCACGTCGCGTCACGTCGTGACGATGTTAATTGGCCGACACAATCATGTGATTTGACACCGTTGGACTTCTTTCTTTATTTAAAAGAAAAAGTGTACGTCAATAATCCAAGAACGATTCAAGAGCTAAAGGATGAGATGATTTGGCACATTAATGACATTGAACCTCAATTATGTCTCGGAGTCATTAAAAATATGGACCATCGGATAGAGGTATGCCGCCGAAGCTGGTATGATTCAAGAAATACCTACCAATGAATGTATATTTAAATCTAGATTATGGATTTCTTCATAAAAACAATGACGGAACATAGGTATGTTAATATGTATGTACATATAATAATGAAAGTGAAGGATATAGGTGGGTAAGTTTGCACATAACTAAAGTTTGAGGCGAAAAAAAGATGCCATTTGAAATGATGGACAAATGTAAATATATCAAAAAATAAAATGCTCGGCTGGACCGTACCAACTTGTTTTTATGTTTGATCACATCGTATGCAAAAGGTTTCTATTAAGAATGTAAATATATTTTCAAAGTCGTTTTTTACATAATTTTTTATATACAACATTTTTTATTATTGTTTTTTTTTTTTAAACTCGGTAGGTAATACAATTTTAAATATTTAATAATATAAACTTTAAAACAAAATTTAAAAAATCGCTTTCAAAATATTGAATTAAAAAAAAATATTTTTTTTCAAATCCAAGAAAATATTTTTCGAAAATTCTGGTATGCAGATTTATTTTTAATTTGAAGGAGCTCCTACATAATTTTTTACTTGCGATTATAGGTACTATATAATAAAAGTTTTGAGATAACAATCAAACATGACATTACGACGATAGCGAAGACGAAAAAAGATGGTCTAAAAATACTGTCCGTCTTTATGTCTGTCTGTCAGCCTGTTAGTCTGTCAGTATGTCAGTCTGTCTGTATGTATAGACACCTACAGCCCAAACGGGTGGGCCGAATTGCTTCAAACTTGGTATATAGTTTTTTTAGGTATTGTACAGAGGGGAAATTGAAATTTTTTTTTAGCTCAAAAAATGACGTTAGCCATATAACCGTTACATTCAAACCTAGCTACGACCGATCATATGGTTGAAAAAAAAAATTAGAAAAATGTAATCCATAGAACCGTTTTTTTTTTGCTTTCGACTATCTCATAAACGGCTCAACCGATTCTTTCGAAATTTCACACATATATAGGTTTAGGTTGCTCAAATTATACCGCGTACCAATATTTTTAATTAGTATTTTTTTGTATTTTTAAAATCATTTAAAAAAAAATTATATTTCGAAAACTGCTTATAAATTTTTTTTCAAAAATAATATTTATATGTATTTATTGAATACCTATGAATTGGCGTTTTTGAATTTTTTTTGATAAATGTTTTCAAAAAGTTTAAAAAAAAACTTTTTTTCTCAAAAACCGCTCCAGATTTTTAAATTTTTTTTCTCATAAATTCAAATTTATCTAACAAATAAAATGGCGTACTTTTTTATCTTAAATTAGTTTAAGTATTTATTTCAGAATTTTTAATTATTTTTTCTTTGATTAAGCCGATTTAATATTTTGTTTTTAAGTTTATATTAAATTATTTAAGACTGTCATACCAATTTTTTTTTAGAAAAAAATTAAAGATATTTTGTATATACATATAAAAAATGAAGTAAAAAACTGCTTTTTAATATAAATTTAGATTTTTAACAAAATCTTTTGCATTCGATGTGATCGAACATAAGAGCAAGTTCGTGCGATCCAATCGTGCATTTTATTTTTATTGAAATCTGTCGAGCCGCTTTTGAGAAATTTAAGAATCAAAAAAAATGTTTGTATGGCAGGTACCCTTACTAACAAAATATTTAAAGGAAATATTTGACCAAAATGTAGCGTGTATCTAAAATAGTGCACACACTTTTTTTTTTATCAAAATCGTTAGAGCGGTTTTCGAGATAATTGAGATGGTAGAAAAAATTGTATGGCAGGTACCGTGAGATTTGGACCTATATAAAAGATTCAAAAATCTATTTTAGACAATCATCTTAAACGCTTAAATACCAGACAGATCAAAGGAATTGTGGGACCTTTTTTTGTGCTCTCTATAATCGTAAAGCCAACTTTGATTAAAATATCGAGTTCGATTTTATTTCCAAATGCAAAACTTGCCTCTAGTGCCTATATAGCAAGTAAAAATCAAAAACCATTGGAGGGTTTTTTAAAAAAAATAATGTTTCGTGTATAAAATCTTAAAACATTTTTTAGAAAAAAAAATTGATTTTTTAATCGAAAACCCAATTTCTTGAAAATTTCAGTACGAAGTAACTATTATTAACACTTTTCAGTTAAAATGATTTTAGTCGGGTTATCCAATAGTTAAAAAGTCAAGTGTTTTTTATTACTTGAAACTGGACTGCACTAATATAAGAGCACAAGCATTTTTATCGAAATTTGTGGAGCCGTTTTTGAGAAGTTAATTTTTTTTCGTCTAAAAATAAAATGTCATACAATGAGTTGTTGGTTTACTCATTACATGCTGTTTAGGCATAGAACTAACAACATGTGATTGAGTAAAACTAGTATACCGATAAAATATGACAAAGAATAAAAAAATTAATGCGAATTATAAGGGACATCGATAAATAAGACACGGAAATTTCTCCGCATTAGTTCAGCCGCCATCCCTGGAGATAAAATCTGAGACAACAACCACATACAGTCTCCGAATATCGCGCCACACATCTTTCCTATCATTCTTTCTCTTCCTTAACCTCACCCCCACGCCCGCGCTGTGTTGAAACATTTAAAGGGTATTCATAATCCCTTGAGCGCGTGTAGATTATAAAAAAAAAAAAAAAAAAAAAAAAAAAAAAAAAAAGGTTTTTTAAACATTTGTATGGGAGGTACCCGTTGTTTTTTATTATAGTAGTAAATTCTGTTATTCTGTTATTAACTATACACGATAATGTCAAATAACTACCAAATACCAAGTTTCAAAAAACTCCATGAGTGGTTTTCGAAATTTTGAGTTTTTAATTTCAAACAAAAAAAATTTGAAAAATTTTGGCCTACATTAGTGTTTAAACTTTCTAGGAGCTTCTGTATAAAAACAATCAAATGAACCGTTTTCCAGAAAATAGAAAACCAAAAAATGGTTCTAGATGTACCAAAAATAACAATTTTTTTCAAAAAAGATACAAAAAGGACCTTTTCTCTTTTTTATAAAAATCGTTGGAAATCCTTTTTTGATGAAAATAAATTTTTTATTTTTTGGCCTACGCCGAACTACGCCAAAAAATTGTTGAAGTAGCAGAAGAAATTAATTCAACGAGATTCGGGCATCTGGTGAATAGATTTTTTCTGCGGCGCGGCAGAGCCTGTATTCGTACCGAGAGTAAACAATTTGAGCATATACCTTTAAATATGTACATCCG
Organism: Philhelius pedissequus; assembly: GCA_910595825.1. Classification (NCBI taxonomy): domain Eukaryota; kingdom Metazoa; phylum Arthropoda; class Insecta; order Diptera; family Syrphidae; genus Philhelius; species Philhelius pedissequus. Next base: position 120,888,440 of record OU343162.1, read on the forward strand.
AAATTGATTCAATCGAATTAACTACTCTTCGATTGGTCCTTAGGATAAGTTATTATTTATATTTATTTAACAATATTGACAATTCCCACATAAAAACTTTTTTTTGTCAGTTATTACGAAAAATAACTAGAGCTAAAGGTAAATCACAAGTAAATTAGAAAATTTTATCATTATAACTTTTATATTATAAGAATATTCGGCCGCGATATTCAAGCTTGGGTTGATAAATAAAAAAAAAGATTGTTGTTTGTGCTTTTAAGAAACAAAATTGTAGAATTGGCGGTTTGTCAATTTTTTGGTATTTGCTTTGACAATAGCTGTCACTTTCATATCTATTTATAAGCAACGATAGGGAAGAAGAATCATCAAACCTCAAAACTACAGTCAATAAACCAAGCGATCGCTTTGGTGGGCGTGGGAGCGTATAAAATGTACATATATCGTTACCTGGAACTAGTATTTGGCTATAAGCCGTCTACCGGTTTGAACAAGTTTGACAGGTTTTTTTATATTGTGCGCGCACTAAAGGGGTTTTGACTACCCTGAAATGTACAGGCCCAGTGCGAGCATTAAGGAAATAAAGAAGGATTTAAGAGGAGATACCAGTACGCATTAGTTGTGAATCTCTGAATATTAACTCAAAGGGAAAACTAAATTCAAGTAAAGCATTCCACATTCGTGTTGTATGTTAGGCCCAAAGGTAAATTTGTGTGCATTCCTTAGAAGCAAGCACGAGTATTAAGCTAGTATTAGACGGACCTTGTAATGTGTCATTGCCGTGACACTCTGACGTCACAACAAAATGGGTCCTACCACCGTCATTGTCGTGACAAAGGTAATCGTTTAATGGCTAGCTACAGTGACTATCACACGCATGACACATGTCTGTCATTGTTGTCCCAAAATACAATGATCGTCAAAGTGTGTCACGGTGATATTTCTGTCTCGGTGTCGCGGCAATGACATGCAAAACAATGACTATCACACGACGTGACAACTCTCATACAACTGATCATTGGAGGTGAGCCTAATCTGCAATGACATTTATCAATTTTAGCAATGACGATCACACGGGGTCAATCAATCGAGTCATTCTGTCTTGTTTGTTAAGGAAAAGCTTATTTTTCTAGATAACGGCTCCAACAGTTTTGATACAAAATTTTGAGAAACTAGCTATCATTTAATCAGAACAAAATTTATGGTATTTGCCCAAGAATTCAAATGGCATCTTTTTACCCCTAAAACTATAACTGTAACATTTTTGCAAATGTCACATATAAATAATTACCTACCCACCTATATACTTCACTTTCATTGTATACATATTATGTCCATATTTACATACCTAGGTTCCATATATGTAGGTAGGTACAAATAACCCTTCTTATTTACATAATTAAAATCTAATTAAATACACGTTTGTAGGTAGGTACCTATGTAACTATGCCCAACCGTGACAAACAATGACAATAAAAAAAAACAATAAAAAAAACTTGGTGGTAGCACAATCAAGTTGGTGTTGTTCATTCAAAAACATTTTATCAGCTTGAAATATAATTAATGGTGTTCGTCTTTTTTAATACTTACTTGCACAATTGCCTCTCAACGTGTTTACAATAGAAGAGTTGTCGGAAAAGCATTTGATACTTAGAAATGGCAATGTGATTTAGGACTAACGATACTGGCCATTTAACTTCATATCGAAATGCGAAGCATTCCAGTCCCACTAAGTCCAATCTATCATGAGGCTGCCAATATTCTACAAAACAAAAAAAAAACAATATTAATACAAAAATGCCGATTATTCAAGTTTCTTATACTCACCTTCTTCATTATTAATAATCTTAGACATTTGGGTAACCAAGTCATATGTAAGTAGCTCACAATGTACATCATCTTTGTATGGATCATGTTTTGCCGAAGATAGGCGTAAGGTCAGACCTAACAGATTTTCCAATTTCATTGGCAAGACCTGATCGACATTTTTAGCTAATTCCTCTTCACATGCGTCCATAAACTGTGTTATGAAATCACCCTGATGCAGGAGTAAGTATCTCTTCACAGACATTAGATGGCCCATAAGATCATTTTCTTTCAAAAGGACTTCAAGCAGATTTTTCGAAGCAAAGCAATATGCATTTTGAATAACAGTTATATGATTCTGATTCGCAGGAGAAAACTGAAGATTCATCGTTTGCGGAGGGGTTACTTTTTTACCACACTGACGAATGACATTTAAATATTTTCCAGTACGCAAAATAATATCCGAAACCTTTTCCAAAAACCTAGGAATTCGTTCACGACGGATTGTATATCTTTAACATATAAGGACAAAAAATGGGTGAAAACTCATGAGATCTTTGAAAAATATTTATTAGTTGATAACTAAACATAAGTAAAATTAAGAACAAAATGTATATCTTTATTCTATATTATGTACAAATAAAAATCAAAAAATATTCGTATGTAGCTATTGGTTCGTTAACCATGGGATCGATTTTAATGATTGAGCTTCTTATTGATATGAGCTTCTTATTTGAGTGTAGAAGGTTTAAACATAGTTTAGAACACGACGGATATGTAACGCTAGTCAAAAATTGAAAATATATCCATTTTAATATGAAAGAAAGATGTCTATTCTATTGACGCCGTTCCGTAGCGTTGGGGGCAAGGGGGCACAGGCACCGGGCGGCACGTTGTTGGTGGGCAGCAATTTTCGAGAATATATATATCAACATTTCTATTCTGTTTTTTTTTTTTTTTGCCCGAATTCCCTCTTAAAATTGTCACTTTCAACAACTATCAAACTCCCAGCAAAATTAATCTAATAAATCATACACCTGCAGACGGTGGCAACATTATTTTCCCCAATCAGCCTTTCAGTTCCACACATGTCTTCTTTTCAACTCACTCCATAACAAAAAAAACAGCATACTTTCTTGCAATTCTAATATTTCATTAAATAAAATGCACGACTAGATCGCACGTACTTCCTCCTATATTCGATCACATAATATGCAAAAGACTAAACGGCTAAATGTATTTTTAAAGTCGTTTTTCAATTAATTTTGTGTATAGAAAAATTCTTAAATTTTTTCTAAAAACACTTGGTATGAAAATCTTAAATATTTACCCCCAATTTCTCCACTTTTGGTTTAAACTTCAGATCAACAATTTATTCGGTTTCACAGTTTCGTTTAAACCTTGAACTTAGTTCAATTTGTAGTTTAAATTAAGCGAGATTATTCTGCCATTTAAACTTAATTTCAGCGTTTGTATTGTTTTTTTCTTTTCAGAAAATATTATGAACAAAACAAAATTGGGTATTCAAATGTTATCGAGTTGTTATAGTTATTTTGAATATTATTTTATTTATTACTAGCAGAAGGTCCCCGGCGTTGGTCGGGCACCCGAAGAAAATGTCTTTTTATGCAATATCTTCCAAATGAAATGAAAAATTAAGAAACAAATTTTGTAAGAAAAAGGATTTTTCATTTATTTTGTCGTTTATTTAATCAGGACTATTTTTCCTATTAAATTTACCAAAAAAAAATTATTATTTCTATTTTTTTTTTTACAAACGAACTATTTTTAATTTGGGACTCTTCTGTTTTTAGAGGTTGTTTTTTTACTTCCGATTATAGGTAAGTACAATATAAGGCAAGTTATGCATTCTTCGAAAAAAAAAGGTTTGAAATAACAATTAAACATGACATTACGATGATAGCGAAGACGAAAAAACTTGGTCTAAAACCCAAAACGGTTTAGGCGATTCTTACGAAATTTTACACATATTATATAGGTTTAGGCACCTCAATTTGTCATGCATACCAATATTTTTAATTAATATTTTTTTTTGTAGTTTTAAAGCATATTTTAAAACTTATTTTAATAATTTAATATTTTCAAAACAGCTCATTATTTTTTCCAAATGATAAGTATACGCATATGCTTAATTCCTAGAAACCGCTTCAAAGATTTTGATAATTTTATTCTCATAAAGTGAAATTCATCTATAATGAAATTTGCATGAATTCACCGGTGCCGTGAAATTAAAAAATTCGCGATTGTAAGTGTTTAAGCACGAAACTAAATTTTCTTGCAATCTTGAAAAAAATGATAGTTCATTGGCAACAATCCTTAGCAACTGTTGTAACCTGCGCATAAAAAGTTGGTAAGCAAACAACTTTTGTTATACTTTCATATATGTTCCCAACCGACGCGTAAGTGTATACTTTCACATGCAGGTTCCTTTTTGCTTTCATGAAAGTAGTCACCGGCGACAGTGAATTCAAGCATGTGTAAGCCCAGCATACATTACAGGTAAGGAACACGTCTAATGTCGAATTTCTTTCATTCTTCTTCTTTTTATAAACGAACTATTCTTTATTTGGGACTCCTCTTCGCTTTCCGGATTGACTTTTTACTTGCGATTATAGGTAAGTACAATATAAGGCAAGTTATGTATTCTTCGAAAAAAAAATTGATATAGTATATAATTAAAAATGACATTACGATGATAGCAAAGACGAAAAAGGCTACCGTTTAAGTCTCGCTTGAAAAAATTATGCATAGTGTCAGAAACTGTCGCATTAGTGCGGTCTTACTTTAAACCTTTAAAGACCTGACATTTTGAGTTTCACGCTAACAGGGCCCCAGCATGAAAAATCTTGGGATAATGGCATTTTCGATTGATAATAGAAAATATGTATCTAAATTGAAATCAAGTGTTTTGGACATTCTTTTTAGCCGATGTGATTTGTTTTTAATTTAATTTTCACAAACACAGTGATACATACAATTCAGAATCAGTCAAATTGTTTCCGAGTGTTTTATTCGGAAACGTGTTCCGGACGGCCAATCGAAAAGGCCATAAGTATAAATTGCTGAACGCACCAAATGCCATGTGTGTCAAGAAGGAAATTAGGAAGAAAAAATAATTAGATACATAAGTTGGCTAAAGAAGGTGATCCCTAGTTGATTTTCTGTATCTGGCTCTGTATCAGTCTACAAAAAGGGTAGGTTTTGTGTTATATTTATTCAGCCCTATCACAAATTAAATCGTAATAATTCCCCGCACGGACAGTTACGCCCCGATCTACGACAAACAGCTTTCACAAAATCTGAGTGGAATATTCTTATTTTCGAAATCAGCGGTGTATGCCAAAATGAAAGGATAAATAGCAATACCGTGCTATTTTCAATTTTAATTAAGCTTACACACATGATTATGTGAACATTTAAAACAATCTTGTAGTCCAAGGTTGCCTTTTACAATTTCCCCAGAAATTTTCAATTTCTTCTTTCGCCAGTTTCTTACAGCCTTGGGAGGCCAGGTCGCCTATCTCGCTCATTAGAGACTTTCATATTGAAATTTTAAATCAAATATTATTCATAAAACCATAGAATTTGTAAAAATACTTAAATTTTTCTTTAAAATAACTGTTAACGACGCATTACTTTCAGTGTCCGATACAAAAATTTTGTCGTAGAAAAAGTATGTTTCATTTCATTCCATTCGAATTCAGTGATACCAATTTCTACGAACTTCGAAAATCGTAAGCGAATTTTTCACTCCGAATCCACTACGATGGAATTTGTGATAGATTTATCGGGAAACGTAGAATATTTTCGATTACGATGGAATTTGTGATAGGGCTGATTGCTTTTTATGGTTAAAATGAAAATGTGTTCTGATTTGTGGTTCAAGTGTGTTTAAAAAACATATCAGTGTTCAGAGCTCGCTCTGTTTGGAGCAAGTTCAGTGCGTAATCTATGTGTTCGAACTCTGTTCATTGCTCTGCTCTGAAGGAAAAAAGAAAAACGCCTTTTGTAAATCAGCCATAAATCTTGCTGTAGTAGTTTTTCAATGTTGGTTGTTGTGTTGGTGAAGAATTTTGGTATGAGTCCAAGGTGTGTACACAGTAGGAGAAAAGTTCGGCTAGCAGTTGTTTTTAGCTTTGTAACGCTTAGTTATATTATTTTAATGTATTGCAAGTTTTATTTCCGTACCTATCCCTCATACTTTTATAGAATGCCATTAGCCTCATTCAATAACAGAACTATTAGCTATCCGAATAGGTTGGTGTTGTTGTATTCCCATGTAAGATTTTTTTTTGGCAGCAGTTGCTTTGTCATCAACTGTGTTCTTACATGGGAATACAACAACACCAACCTATCTGGAGAGCAATAGTTCGATTACTGAATGAGACTATTATGATTGTTGTTACCTAGTTGTTGTTGAATGATGCCCTCGGATGATATAATATAAACGATGGGTGATCTTTTATGAATGTAGATTTTTTTTCTAATTGCGATTTAGGTCAATAAATGAAAATAATACTATACATGTGATAGAGATCGATCTGGATGTGTCGCAGATTATTACACTGATATGTACCAACATCCATTCATGTATGTATATTTGCGGTCAAAATAAGAAATAGTTATCCACCTTATATACAAATTAATTGAAAATAATCTTTTAAGAAAGAAATGGCCATGTTATTTTAAAATTAATTTTAAGTTTTTGGCTTGCTCTGTTTATAGTATTGCCTAGTGTTTCTTTAAGCAAAAATAAAGTAGTGACAATATATAATATTTCGTAGTTTTATTCCATGAGCTTTGAAAACGAAAGTTACTAAATATTTTCCGTCGTTTCCAATGTCGATAAACTTTTAAGGAAGATTTATATTCAAACATGAAACATTCCTCTACTAAAAATAACAACATTGCTAAAACTCACTAACCTTTTCTCCCAGTAATCAGCAGAATAATGTTCTGGAAGTTCCTCTCTCCTTATAACTTCGTTGTCTTCAACTAGAAATTCTTGTTGAGGATCATTAATAACACCTTTTTGCACCCATAGTTGAAGTATATCCATATAGGGAACAGCAGCTAGCTGCGTTAATTGTATCATGAACTTCTGAGATTCTTCATCACCCGTAAGTGAACTTATTTTATCGTACAACAAAGTCAAGGCCTGACCTCCACGAAGATCATGCTAAAAATATAGAACTTTTTTAATTTAAAGAAAAAATTAAAAATAAATATTATTCACGCAAAAGATATCTGAAACAGCACCCGCTAGAACTTCCATAGTGTTGAGAGTAGGACGGACATAAAACAACATTTTATGTAATGTTAGATTTTCAGCTATTAGCTCAGATTCCAGCTGAGCCAAAAGAAGCTGCATTATAAAAACTATTTTAGATATTTGTTTGATAATTCCAAAATAAAACATACATAATAGTCATGTACTAAGTCCCTCAAGGCGGCACTTAGCGCCTGCAAAACTTGTCCACAATTTGCGTAGCTAGACTTTTGGATAAACTTTTGTACACATGTGTAATGCGACGCCAATGGAAGAATTTCCTGAGCAATGTCTCTCAATGAACTATGAATTTGGTCGGATATATTAAACTTGAGACTGTATTCATTGTTTTTATTCTCTTCTAGTGTTATATAAGACCCACGCATTCCCGTGAGACAATATACTAAATCGAAGAGCAGAAGGTTTTCTTGGCTTGAAATGGGAATTGCAGCTATATTGCTCTGCTGAAAACATATCATATCGATTTTATGAAAATCCCAGAGAGCATTTGTCCGGTTTTTGTCAGAGGCCGGGAACAGATTTGTGTTATTCACCAAAGCAGGAACATTTCCTATCGAAATATTTTGTGCCGATTTACTGATTCCACTACATGCAGCTTGTACTATTCTTTCTTTTATCTGCAAATAAGAAAATGAGATACATAAAAAACAATACTGCTTTGAATAAAAAAATGTTTATTCCCACCAAAAAAATAAAATGGTCAACTGGATCGCACGTACTTGCTCTTATGCTTATGCACACCTTGTATTCACAAGATTCTTAGTAGAAACGGCTAAATATATTTTTAAAGTCGTTTTTTACTAAATTTTGTGCATACAAAATTTCTTTAATTTTATTTAGAATAAAATTTGGTATGGTCATTTTTGTAATTGATAATAAAAGCTTAAAAATATAATTTCAAAAAAAAAAATATTAAAGATAAATCTGTTTTTCAATTAAGAAATAGCTAACAGTATGTAATATTGGATATAGGATTTGAAGATAATCCTACATACAAATTTTGATCGAAATCGGTCAAGCCATTTATGAGAAAGTCGAAAATCAAGAAAAACGGTTTCATGAGAGGGGCCGGTTATAACAAAATATATAAACAAATTTTGACTAAAATATAGACTATACTGAAAGAAGTCCACACAGTTTTTTTTTTACCAAAATCGTAAGAACCCCTTTTTAGTTGGTAGAAAAATTTGTATGCCAAGTACCGTTATTATTGGGGCTAAAAAAAAACAATTCAAAAATCTATTTGAGACAATCACCTAAAATGCTTAAGTACCAAGTTTTAAGAAAATCGCTTTAGCCGTTTAGGCTGTAGATCGTTCTACGACAGAACGACAGACAGAAGGAATTGCGGGACCAACTTTTTGGTGTTCTCTATCATCATAATGTCAAGTTTAATTAAAATATCGAGTTCGATTTTTTCCGAATGCAAAACTCGCCCTATCATGGCTATATCGCAAGTAAAAATAAAGCGGATGAATTTGCTGATCTGGCTGTAGTTTTGTAGAAAACATTGTGTTGATAGCGCTAGCAATACAGATATGTAAATATTTACAAATAATAACTACGTATTTTGTATCCTGAAAGACATAGCAATCTGAAAGTTATACAAAGAAGCCTATGTGCGGCTTTTTAAGTTAAGTTATTGTTCATAATTTTTTTTAGCTTTGCATCGAAAAAGATTCGACTTTGTATTATTTTATTACGTATGAATATTGCTAACAATATATACATTTAATAATTTTTGAATGACCAACAACAACTTGAGTGTGCTACCACCAAGTTTTTCTCATATTATTTTTAATCTGAAAATAGCGACTTTAGTCCAAAACCAGATCAGGGAGCAGGCGACTAGGGTGCATCATCTCTACTCTGTTTTGCGGAGCTTAACGCAACTTAGAGGTTAAGGGCGCGCTGCCGGAGAGGCCCTTAAGATCGTAGCTGTGAATGTAAATTCACTGATTAGGACCGAACGTAGAGCGAATATATTCCAATTGCTAAAAGACTTAAGTCCAGATGTTTTTTTTTGGCTAGCGAAACTAAGCTTAACCAGAAACATAAATTGACGAACAACAATAACTATATCGTAAGAGACTGACCCAACTCCACTCAAGTAGGAGGCGTGGCAATCTTTTTACGTAAAGGCTTTAGTCATAAGGTAATATATAATAGTGATGTGTGAAAATTTCGGACGTTAGTGGCATGCATCATATGCATTCATTTCCAACAGTGCTGGTGATTTAAACGCCAAACACATAGATTGGGGAAATCAAATACAAAATCCTCGGGGTAACTATCTGTTTAATTGGATGGCTCAATACAATATTGAGTATCGCATCGACGTTCTTGCTACAGAAAGGCCATCGTTTCCAAGAAGCGGTGCCTATCTGGATCTAATGCTGAAAGAAGCAAGACTAACAAATACTGACACTGTGGGTCAACGGCAAAGAAATTGTTTAGGAACGATCGAGTACGACAGTGACCACTGCGGACTGCCCGCCTCAATACAACTTCCAAACAAGCTTATGGAGTTGGAGGAGTATGTGCATACTTACAATTACAGTAAGGTGCGCTGGCCACGCTTCACTAAAAGGTTTTCACACCAAACCCAAAACCGGGTTTTCAGCTAAAAGTTTACGAAAACTCGAAAACCGTTCACACTCAACATTCACAAGTTTTTGTTTGACATTTCAATTATTTTGAGACCATAGACAACAACAAATACGTTACCCCAGATAACTGTTTTTTTTCGTTTTTCCTGGCAGCAACCCGTCAGCTATTTATGTGCCGATTAATTGAGCACTAAAGGTTCCACAAGGTGTGTTTGCTTAGTTCATCTTGCAAATCCAACATGTTTTCGAGAGGTTTTATTTAAAGCTTGTAGTTTATCAAAATGAGTGGTTTATCAAAAATGTATGGAAACACTTGTGTTTTCCCTTTAGGTTTTCAACCAAAACCGATAATTTCGCGAAAACCGCGTTTTGGGTTTGGTGTGAAAAGACTATAACGCCTTATTGAGTGAATTACGTTCGAATGGTACTAATTAACGAAACGATTCAACGAACAATTAACAGAACAATACCTAAATACAAAGAACGTAACGCAACCTATATGTACCGTAACGCGACCATTGACGCACTACACAGACAAAAAAGTGGACTTCTGCCTAGACTAAAACGCTTGCACAGACCGTTTACGGACATACGAGATCTGGAGATTAGGACACTGAAGTCGTCCATCAAAAACATAAACGAATTGATCATACAAAACTATAGGTCGTCCATTAATTTGTTTTGGGACAATAAAATTAAAAAAAAAAAATAAAATTCGGGCGAGTATGTTCCCAAAAATTAATAAGATTTTTAGAAGAAAGGTTAAAAACGATCTTCCGTGTCTTAAGCTCCAGAGGACGACAGAGAATAGAGACGTACTTCCGACAGCATGCATAGACCCAGAGGACGCCGTATTGGACGATGACATCTATATAATAGAAGATCAGCAGCAAAGTGGAGGCTGCGGGTGCTGCTTTCCAGCAAGTGTACAAGGTGAATGCTAGCATTCGCCCGAATCATGACCTGGAGAGGAGAGCTCTGCTTCATCACTTATGGCTCCGGAACGACATAACCGAATGGCGATCTGAGAACCTTGGTTTAACCGGGTTTAAGGATGAAGATTTGGCAAACGCCATAATCGCCTAACGAAATGGGCCTAATTCCCTGTTAAAATTCGAAGACTGAGCTTCAGCTCATCTTCGATTCATTAAAGAAAAAGAAATCAGCAGGAGTCAATGGTATATCTAACGTTGTACTACGACATTTGCTTTAAGAAGCAGTTAACATTTATACCACACTGTTTAACAACGCACTTAATAATGCATGTTATCCAGTGCGGTCGAAGACAGCTGTAGTAGATCCTCTCCCCAAAAAGGGAAAGGACAACTCCAATCCGGCGAATCTCCGGTCGATAAGTCTTCTTCCGAGTATCAGCAAAATTTATGAAAAGGTTATTAACAGGGATCTGTTCAAGTGGGCGGAGAAAACGGAAAAACATACATCGAAACGATATACGTTAGAAACTTTGCACATTTTAAATAACAAAACTAACATGAACAGGAAGCAGGGTACACAGTGTATCTCGTCGGTGTACTGTTCCCTAGTCTCTACATAACTGCGATACATACATACATACATCAATAGTTTTGTTGCTCCTTTAAAAGAAAATTTTATTAAACAGTTGTTGATTAAACTTCTAACTAAGAAGAAGTGCTTTAATTTAAATATTCAATCACAAAACTGTAATTTTTTTAATTTTATATATATATATATATGTAATTTGATAAAATAGTTTCGTTCATATAATTGTAAGTGTAAAATCTTAACAACTAAATGTAAACATACAAATGTTTCTCTTATTTTGTTTCATGGTTAATAAAGTGCCCCTGAAGAAGACTGAAAACTCAGTCGAAACGTTGGGAAAACTAATGAATATCTTTCATTAATAAATTATGACGACCAAAAAAGCCGAAGAAGTGAAATCTTCAAATTTTAAAATTTAACATATCGAATTGGTCAAAACACCTTTAATTAAATAAAGGAGAAAACAATATCATCCCGGATCAGTTCGGTTTTAAGGCGGGACATGACACAATTCATGCCGCGTCTAAAATCGTTTCTGATATCCAATGGCACAAATCTAAAAAGCGGGCTAAGGGTGCCTGTCTTCATTGATTTGGAGAAGGCCTTCGACACCATATGGTTAGAAGGTCTCTATCTAAAGCTTACCAGATTAGGTATAAATAAACCTCTATTATATATGATAAATGGTAGAAAGTATGTTGTCAAGTGTGGCAATGTAGCTTCTATCGCAATTTTTAATATTAAAATGGTCTTCAGCAGGGGCGGTTAACTCGCCGATTCTCTTCACCATTTAGACCAGCGATCTGATAGGTAGTCTAACTCAGGCAATTGCGTACGCCGACGATCTAAGATGATATCACAATATCGACAAAATTCAGCGAAATCAGAAACTATTCTGTTTAGTACTCCGTTATCTAGCACCTCAAGGGATACGAGAAAGAATTGGTGCAAGCTGGTGATCGTAGGGCCACATGGAAATCCACTGGCGAGTAAAAGTGTAGCAAAGTACCTTGGCAGCTGGTTGGATCAGTACCTGTATTTCGACAGACATATAGGTGCTGCTTGGGCCAGGACTAGTGGAGCCTTTGCCATGACAAAACGACTGTTTTATAGCAGTCGTCTTGACAGCAGGGTGAAGGTGATTTGCTACATGGCCCTCATCAGGCCGATGATTGCCTATGGATGCCTGATGTGGTTCAACGTTGCCCCATCTCAAATGGAAAAGATTCTGGTGTTTGAGAGGCAATGTCTTAGACGTTCCAACCAGGTTCTATACAACGGGCGGGAGGTTATTGTACATATTTTTAAACTTAATGTCTATTATGAATAACTGCTTTACACAAATCCGTCATTAAACTTTGTGGCCTGAGTTTTCGTACTCCCCGTTTTACATTGAGTAATAATAAAATAAATAACTACGAGAATTTAAATTTGCTACCTAACTCCATTTCATTGTTGGGCGTTGTAGACGTATTCACTGATTTGCGTAAACATGGACACGTCCAGTGAACTAAGTGTGCTAATTTTACGTCCAAGTGGTAACCATCGGATACTTGTCTTGTTCATCCGGAGTTGTTTTGTTAAACTAATAAGCGCGAGTGTTGAATAAAAGGCAAAAATAACAAAACTATAATCTTCTGTCGAAAATGACTAGCTGTATATTTCGGCTGTAGTCGTGGACGGGCCTATCAGAAGGATGGAGGCAGACTAAGGGAAGAAGTCTTGAGTTTCAACTATGTGAACGAGCGCCACACGACAATTCGTATCAAGGCTAAATTCGCCAAAATCATACTCATATGCGCGCATGCATCCACAGAAGAGAAGGATGACAACACAAAGGACGAGTTTTACGTGGAGACAAGACATATGAGCAATGTCTAAGCTATGACATTAAAATTGCCTTTGGTAGTTTTAATACCAAACCAAGGAGAGAAGACGTCTTTGGTGGCAGAATCGGAAGATATAGCGTGCACGACACTACCTCCGATAACAGTTTTGGGTTAATCGACTTTGCTGCCGGGCAAAACGTTGTGGTAGGTTAGATTAGGTAATAGGGCTGCCAATTGATGACGTTATCGTCACACTTAGATCAATGTAGATCCATTATGTTACCCGGGAATGTAATCAACTCTTATCCAAAAAAAAACATGTGTTATCTGAATCAGCCAAGCCATGTGGAGGCATTGACGAAGTACAATATTTTATTTCCTAAATCATTAAAGAAGCAGCTGCCTAGTAGATTCCTTCTCTGGTGACATAGTGCAGGGCAATGGCAGAGAAAGTGCGAGGTGTACTCAAAAAACGTTGTGGTAGCTAGTACGCAGTTCCCACATCCACATCTCGATATACACAAGGGGACATGGCGAATTCCTGGTCAATCAACCGCCAACCAGACTGACCGCATTGCGATCGACGCAAGGCACTCCTACAGGATAAAGGATGTCCAAACGTTCCGAGGAGCCAACGTTGACTGGGACCACTACATCATTGTAACCAAGGCAATGCTACGGATATCCAGATCAAATCCAGAACAGGGAAATACTGGGAGGAAATTCGATAGCGACGGCTAGAGTCGCAGGAAATCGCGAGGTCTTTTTCTGATCGGGTATCTCGAGAGCTCTACAAGTAGAAGAGGAAAGACCAACACAAGTTTTAAAGAAGGAAAAAGAAATGGCATAAGAAGCGCCCGCTCGAGGAAATAGAGGGATGACATTGCAGGAATGAAGTTCGGAAGTTTTACCAAAAAGTAAAAAGAACCTCTCTGGGTTACAAGGTCCGAACCGATAAAGGTGATCCTCTGGACTACAGAGTCACCAGTCTTTTTAATATCGCCCACAAGATCTTCTCTACCATACTTTGTGAACGCCTGAAGCCATTTGTCAACAATTTTATAGGTACATATCAGTGTGGCTTTGGGCCAGAAAAAACGGCGGGTTTTGGAAAAAACCCAGGAGTTTCAAATCGATTATTAATACCTTTTCATCCATTTCAAGGCCGCGTATGACAACATCTATAGAGACGAGCTATGTCTAGTTTTGGCATCCTTCCCAAAGTCGTCCGTTTGTGCAGGATGACGATGGAGAATGCACACTGCTCCATTAAGGTTGGCAAAGACCTTACTGACACGACACCTTTGATGTTAAACTAGAAGCACAATCTTTCAAAAACCCGTCCAAATACTCGCTTTCACTGACGTAATTGACATAATCGGACGAACAAAGCGTCATGCCAGTGGTACTTTCGTAAATATTGAGTAGGAAGCCAAGATGGGTTTAAGAATGAATGAATGCAAAACAAAATATATGCTGTCAACAAGATAAAACACCCAACATCGACGCCTCGGACAGAGCGTCACTATTGACAGTTATAATTTTGAATTGGTCAAAAACTTTTTATATCTAGGATCCGCTATAAACTCAGCTGAGATCAAAAATAGGATTACTTTTGCCAAACGCTTTTTCTTTGGGCTAAGAACGCAATTGAGAAGCAAATCATAGCTCTAGCAACTAAACTGTCCATTTATAAGACCGATCATGCCGTTCCTGGTGGATGGTACAGACAAGGACACTGTTAACGATGGATGAGAACGCGTTGAGCTGTTTTGAGACAAAAAGTAAATAGCCGACGAAAAGACAGGCTAGCTAGAAACCGAGAGGATTGGAAGAAGCTTGTTTGTTGAGGCCCTGGATCGGACTGTAGCTCCAACTTAAGTCAATAAGTAAGTTTCTAACTCCATTCTTGTGTATAACAGCAGGCGCACAGGAAGTCAATAGGTCCTTACAAGCTGTCACACCACCAGAAATATTGTAAGATATTCGCGGTGAAATATTTTAACGCTTTAATTCAGTCCTAAACATCATTGAATAAAATTAAAATACTTACATCGGAAACATTTTCTGGGGTTACTGTGTCAAATATTTTGGTAGAACTTAGTAAAGGAGTTGATGTGGGCATATCCTTTTTTTTAACAACCTGCATTATGTTCATTTTTGAATAATGGTTGAGAAACTGCAACAAACAGTACAACGGGTCCTTTCTGCAAATTATTAAAATTAAATATTATATGACAGCCCCATTCTGGTATTTACTTTTCTAAATTTTTTTCAGCTTCCAACAAATTTTCTTTTGCATTTGGCTGATGTTTCGAAATGATCTCGAGAATTTTCAAGAGCTGCTTGTTTGAGCTTTTATCCTTGATTATTCGGAATTCACGTAGAACATCTTCTGTTGAGAATTTTGCACTTTAACAAAATAAATATGAAAAACATAAAAACAATTATTTTAGTTTATGAATGAATGCTTTATGGAGAACCTACCCGGATTTTTCGATTAAAATCCCTAATGTCACTCTAACTGGATCTTTCTTGTTTTGGTCAGTCATATTTCCAGTTTTTTTTTTATAAATAACAGTCAATTTCCAAAATATTTAAGAAATATCAATGCAGTAATTTTAAATTTAAAAATTCCACATGACATTAGGTGCAAGACAACTTGGTATGTATTTATTTGTTTATTCCTTCGGTTTTCGATTTCGATATTCGACTCCTCATTAGGGGCGTTCGCTCACTTATTAGATATTATCCAAAAATTAAAAAACAATACGACACTTCTATTTTTTGATTGGTGTTGTAATTTTTGACAACTCGTTTGACGTCACACGAGATTAAAAATGAAAACGTGATAAAAGCGAAACAAAGTTTGAAACTGTAAAGTTTGGATTTTGTTATTGAAATTGTATATTTTATTTTATGTGAAATAGCTTAGAAATGTTGTGTGCTGTATAAAACAAAGTTACTAGGTACTTGAAAAGTTAAATATATTTTTATTATCAATTATACTTCGCTATTAGCATTAAAGAATTTATTCTGTACACGATGACGACCTAACGCTGAATGCCTATCCAGTCATGCGATCAATACTCTTCCCTTCCTCTCTTTTAGGCAGTGTCATCGTGGCGTTACAGAACCGTCCATCTTGACCATTTAGACGTCCTCGTCGCTATCCTTTCAGCTCGGTCTTTACCTACTTGATCGATATCTTGTCGGTGCTGATTGAGTTTAACTCCTTCTGCTAAAGCATCTGGCAACGGTCCCTGGGTGTATATCCCATCATCATTTGATGTGCTGTTTTCCCTCTTGCTTCATTATGCATCTTATTAATTCCCCATTGTACGATTTTTATTTTCTGGCCCCATTTGTTTTCTTCTTCTATGTTAGCGAGCAAGGCATTTAGTATTGTCCGGTTATAGCGCTCAACCTGCCCGTTCATCCGCGGTGTTTTGGTCGCATTTTTTACATGTGTAATAGCACCGGCTCTTGGTGTATCATCGAACAACTTTGATTTAAAGGCTATAGAGGTATAGTATATATAGTATAGTATCAGTAATGATACGCCTAAGAGTTCCAAATATGTAAGATGGCTCAGTTAGGAAGTTTGGCATTGGTTTCGTCTGGGTATTATGTAAGGCTTTTGTTTGAATGTATTTTGTAAACGCATCAACGAGTACTATAACGTACGCGTTACCCTTTGTGGATTTTACGAAACGGCCCAGGTGGTCCAAATGGATAGTGTCGAAGGGTACGCTCTTCTTTTCGATTCCCCTTGTGTTTGCACTTCTTTTTTTACAAAGGCACATTCCACGCAAGCGTTTATGTACTTCTTGGCAACCTGGGTTATTCTTGGAAACCAACATTGTTCTTGGATATACTTTACTGTTTTGGACTCGGATCATAGCTGATGCGTAATATTCGGTTGCGTACCCTCTTTGGTGCAAACAATCAATCGGAGCTCGTCGTTCACCTTCCGATATACTCGTCCATCCCGTATTGCATAGTCATTATGGATCTGAACTTCACTGTTTTTCTCGGGTTTCCTTTGTAGCACTTCAACAATGTTGACGATTACTTCGTCTTGCAACTGTAGCGAGTATATCCAGACTGAATCTATTATATTGTAACAAATTTTGAATACTTTTAATTCCGAACGGACTATTTTACACAAAACATAATACCTGAAGTATGCTACAAGCTCCAACCACCAACTAGAAGTAGGCTACAAATTCTAACCAAAACAACAACTGAAGTATGCTACAAACTACATATCTATTCCCCTTGGTGGAGACTTTTCAATAGTAGAAGACGCAAACCCAATAAGCCATTGGAAATAAACTTGCGCGAACCGTTTGACGAGAACTTTCACGGTATATCTAGAAAGCTTAATCAAGTATAAATACCGCTCCACTAACTGCGAAACGGGAAAGCGCAAGTGTAAAGTTGGTTGTAAGAAAAGATATAAGTTTGTAATTGGTATACTTTTATTATAAGTGGAATAATTAAGCGTTTAGTGTGTTAGAAAGAAAAGGGGTGTTTAATTAATTGTGAAGTAAATAATTTGAAGTCGTTAAAAAGGAAATAGGTTTTATTTGTGAACCCGAGTGAAAATATTACAATATTTACTTTAAGGATGTTCAGGTCAATCAAGTCCATATTACCTTTGCGGATTCACAAGGTTGTCGTGGAAGGGCATCAGCATGTCCCATCAATTTGCCACTTTGATGCTTCACCTCAAAATCATATTCCAGTAACTTGATCCACCACCTGGCTATTGTTGGCACCAGTTCTTTCTTTTGCATGCCCATTTTTAATACGGCACAGTCAGTAACAACGGAAAATCTTCTTCCCAGCACATATTGCCGAAATCTTTCAGTTGACTCTACCACTGCCAGAGCCTCCCGGTCATAGCTGTGATACTTACTCTCTTCGTCAGTCGTTTTCCTGCTGAAGTAGGCAACTGGGTGTAATTTATTTTCTGTACCTTGCATCAACACTCCAGCTACTCCCTTGCTACTGGCATCGGTATGCAGCTCCAGCTCCAGATCCACATCCGGGTTGTAAAGTTCTAATGCCGGCTTTTGAGTGAGGCATTTTTTTAAGGTCTCAAAGGATTTTTGTTGCTCTTCACGTCATTGGAATGTGATACTTTTCTTGGTTAGTTCCGTTAGGGGTAATTCGATTAATGAATAATACCTTACAAACTTTCGAAAGTAACTCGTCAAGCCAATGAATTGTCTAACTTCTAGTTCATTCATAGGTACTCGGAAGTTCTCCACCGCCATTGTTTTTTCCTTTCCTGGTGTTATGGTGTTTTGCATTACTACGTGTCCCAAATATTGAACTTTTATTTTGAAGAAAAAACATTTTTGAGGTTCAGTGTTAACTTTGCCTCTCGTAACAATTTTAGGAATTTTTCTAATTTCTTCATACCTTCAGTCAAAGGAATTGCTTGGAATGACCACATCATTCATGGAACGTAAACCATTTGATCTGGTTTCATCTTCCTTGCCAGCTGGTTCATCATCTTTTGGAACACCACTGGAACATTAGCTAGTCCAAAGGGTACGGTTACGAATTCATACAATCCTCCCGGTGTAATAAGTACCGTACGATGTGTGTGCTCTGCCGTATTTACATCCGTTTTTAATAGTATAGTAGTTGTTTTTTTTATAATTTTGTACGCGCTCAAGCGATTATGAATACCATTTATATGTTTTAAACCAGCGCGGTCATCCGGTGAAAGAAGAGAAAGAAAGATAGGAAAGATGCGTGGCGTGATGTTCTGAGACTAGAGCTGGTTGCTGTCTCAGATTTATCTCCCGAAATGGCGGCTGAACTAATGCGCAGAAAATCATCGTGTCTAATTTATTTATGTCTCTTATAATTTGCATAATGTTATTCATTTCGTTGCCATATTTTATGGATATACTAGTTTACTCAATCATGAACAGCATGTAATGAGTAAACCAGCAACTCATTTTATGACAATTTTTAGAATTGGTTTTTAATAGAATACAAGACCACATAGACAATGGCGGGAATCGAACCTTCGAACACGAGGTTGACAGGCGAGCACACAACTATCGCGCCACGGCCACGCCACCGTCTTTTGTAATATTGAGATTTTCTTCAGCTTTTTTACCGGTGTCGTAGTCTGGGACTTCATCAAATCGTTTTACTGTAAGAGTGTCTCCCTTTTTGCTTCTAGAGCATTTCGGGTGGGGAAGTATATCTTTTCCAATTAGAATTGGTTCAGTCAAATGCAAATCTTCGACCACTAGGATATTTACTGAAAAAAGTGATCTATATATTGTTATGGTGCATAAACCGCTTTCATTTACTTTATAAGTTCCTTCACCGAAATCATGAAGAACTGTGTTCTATTTACAGAACCCTGATTTTATCGTATTGGCGACGTTTTGCCTTATGATCGTACGTTCGCTTCCCGAGTCAAGAAGTGCTTCATATTCATTCCCTTGAACATTCACCAGTTTGTGTGCCATATCGGCCTTTCTTTGTACGTTGTTGATTTTAAATCGTTTTTCTGGCTTATCTTCCTTCGCTTGTATTCGGTTGATACTGTCTCGATAATTTGGGTATGGTCTTTTCTTCCTTAAGGGCACTGTCTTGTCATTACTCAAGACAATGGCCAGTCTGGTTACAGTTGTAGCAATTCACGCTGCTGTTCTTTCTTTGCGGTAGCACTGTGTTCCTGTTCTACCAGTTCGGTGGTGGGTGACTCGGTTTTACATATGTTCTGCTTGAACTATTTAGGTTCAGTCGGAAGTTGGATCTGATGCTTTCATACCATTTCACCTTTTTTACGACTTCTGCTATATCTCTTAAATTAATGGAGGCCAGACTCGAGCTCATTTGATGTTCATTTAGCCCCGTCAGGATGTATTGTATTACTGTTTTGTCTCTGAGGTGAATTCTTTTACCGAGCATGCTCATCTCATAACAGTATGCTTCGACAGATTCGTGTGGCCTTCTTAATCGTCTTATTAAAAAGTTGGTGGATCTCTACCTTACTGTGCTGCTGAGGGAAACTTCAGACCATTTGCGAGCTGGTTCCAAGTGGACGATACTTCTTGAGTCGAGTCCCACCAGTGCCGAGCCGGTCTTTGCATCTTTGAATCTGCAGCCATCAACAACGCTTTTGCGTCCCATTCGTAGTTCTTCATTAAACTCTCCAACCTTTAAAGCCAATCCTCAGCTGAGATTGATGAAATTTCTCCTAAAGTGAACCCTGGGAGTGCATCAGCGTTCTCTCTGATGCTGCAGCTGACTTTTGGTCTGACTGAAGTGCCATTTACTGTACTTCTTTTTTCTAACAATTTGAGTTTTTCAGCTAGTTCTTTCTCCTTTCTCATCATTTCTCGCTCTTTCTCGATCAACTTACGTTCTCGTTTTATAATCTCGCATTGCTTTGCTCTTAAGTATTATCATCGATACAAGCAAAGTCTGAGCTTACTGAACCCTCTCGGATTACTATTTGTTCGGTTTCTGAAATTTTTAAAGTTGTCATTTCTGCATTTATACTCCGTGTACCTTCTTCGGTACTGGATTGATGGGTTGCGCTTGTAATTCCACTTTGTTTGTCGTATGTCTGCAGTCTGCTTATTAGGATCCTCTTTGTTGGAGCTGTTTAACGTTAAGGTTTTCATTTCTAGAGAAATTAAATTAAACAATCAATCAACATGGACATAATATTTAACGTCTAGGGTCCAAGTAGTGCTAACGTAATTTACTTGATACACTTTTTTTGCTGATTACATTTTTAAAAGTTTTAATCAAGTCACTATTCTTGAGCTCTACACACACACTTGTAGTGATCATTTCACTCAATGGAATTTTGTAATAAAACTCCCTACGCCACTGATTTAAGTACTGACCACAAACGAAAGAAGAAGAAGAAGATTTAATCTAACGTACATAATTATATTCTTAGTAAGTTAGTTGAAAACAAGTTCTCGTGTGCGGCAGTCGTCTTATGGTAAATCTTGAAAAGAAATTTATATTAACCTTTAAGTTTAAGTTAAGCTATTATAGTAATTAAACAAAGTCTTTTATTTAAATTATATGTGAACTTAATTTTATTAAACTAAATGGAACTTACCCCTTATTGAACACATATTAACGTAGAATTAAAATAAGAAAAACAATTTAACCACGAAACATACATTACATCGATCATAGTGTAATACCCATAAGTTTTCGAGTTTGCCAATAACACGATATCAATTTATAATCACCGCATGTTAATTTTATATACAGAACCGCTTCTTTTCCGTATACTAAATACATATAATCATATCCATAAGTGATCTCATAACAAAAAAAAAACAAACAAAAAACAGTTCGAAACAAAGAACGGCTTCTGTTCCACCAACGTAATGCATATAAGCGAACTAATGTACATAAAACACCGTTCCCAATAAAGAACCGCGAGAGTGACATTTTCTCTTTACACATATGTACATAAACTCACTTGGTGTCCCGTTTTTCAACATCCCACCAAAATTGTTATCCCGCTTATCATTATTTATTTCATCATAATATTGTTCTATTAACAATACCGCTAGCAGTTATTGGAATTTATTTGATACCGTTCATCATTGACTCATCAAATATAAAGCTTTATGCAATGCAGCAGCATTAACTGGGCCATAGATTTTTGGATTTTTAAAATCGCAGCAAGTTTTCAACTCCAATGAAGAATTAATTTGATAGTGGAGATTTTTTACGTGTTTTTTATTATAAATTAAAGTTTTATTTAAAAAAAAAAACTTAAAACAAATTATTTATTTTTGCTTATATGTACATTTCGGAAGCTATGCTTCCATCGTCAGTAAGATAAATTAATTACATATTATTAACAAAATACTACAAATTATACAAACTGCTTATTATAAACATCTTTACAAATATTAATTACATAATTAAAAAAATAACGTATATATAAATAGAAACTAAAAGAAATAACTAAAAAGAAAGAAAAATTGCATGCATTTTTTTACTTTTTCTTAAAATTATTTATACACCTATTATCATTTTTTTCCTCTCTAATCCTTGACTTAAATAGTTCATAACTTTTATTTTCAATTTTTTCTCCGCCTGTAAGCCAAACACGATTGCATGTGAAATAGAATTATGTAGTAAATTGAGAATTCTCTTTAATTACATCTTCTTCCTTTTTATCAAAAATTATTTTTCTAATATGAGTGAAGATGATAAGAAAAATGAGGGTAACGCACCTCAAACTTCAACGCCACAGACAAAGTTTTCTAATATTTAAGAAGTTTATAACACTTTTGAAATGTTATCCATAAAACTCCCGACCTCTTTGGGAGATGGCACCAGTAGCATGATATTTTGCTGTTAAAGCACAGTTCGCAACGAGAAAGATTACTAAATATACATACGTATTTGCCTCACTTTTCCGAAGCTTGGAATAGAGTTGTGGGATTAGCTCTCGCTCATGTACTTGTCACCGACAGCAACGAGGAAAATCTTAGACGGGTAACTTGGCAAAATTGGCCGACAGGATAAAGCGTACGGGAGTCGGTGGTGCTACCAACAAAGATTTATTAGACGAAAGTGACAAGCCCGTGCTAGCAATTTTGGGCGATGAGGTAAGTTTTTTGTTATCTTAGACAATTGCGAATACATTATTTTTAATATGTAGATAGCATTTAGTCTGGATATCCCAGAAAGCGATGGGAAAATGATGAGGTCCCAGAATTCGAAATTTCATGTCAGCAATCAACCAGCGCACAAAAAACAAATGAAAAAGAAAAGAAAACCAAAGCCGATATTAAAAATAAACTAATATTGTAAGCAGTTAGACTGCCGTGAACGCGAAAGTAAATTAGACATTCTCTTGTCCAAGTATACATCATCCATTAATATTTTGTCTCAATCATCGGAAGAAGGCGAATGAAAGAAAATAAAACTTAATTTTTCTACAGTATTTGTTAGTTTTTATTGATATAGTGTTGGGCTAATTGGAATGCAAAGCAAATCGTCAAAAAAATCTCTTTAAATCGTTGACTGGGGAGGTTTTTTCATTCCCCTTACTCCTTGCCCTTCTCGCCGTTTAACTCCCAGTTGCCGGCAACTCAGTTTCCTTGTGTGAAAGGGGACTTGGCAAATTGCCATTTTAAATGTCAAATATTATTAAAGCCTAGTACGCTGCTGACTCGAAACGAAACGAAAATCACAAAAGTAAACAATTTTTTTTTTCAAAATACTGCTCAATCCTAACTCATGTTTGAAATTTTACAAAAGTAAAAGTTAGACCGCTTTTAGCTTTTACTTTGTGCAGAAGCACTTTGTAAAATTTGAAATATAAGATAGGTTTTAGCAGTATGTTGGAAAAAGACAAAACATTTGTTTCCCTTTTGTACAAAATTGTTGTTCATCTTCTAAAATCAAGAATGTCTCTAATGACGATTTTGTTTCAACAAATAAAAAAAAACATTTGGGTCTATTCGGCGAGATCTTTTATTCTGTTATTCTGCTATTCTGTTATGAATTTTTATACAAAAGTTTAAACTGTCAAAAAATCTTTTATGAATTATAATTTTGGTATTCTGCATGCTTAATCTGCTATGAAATCTGTTAAGAAATCTGCTAATGAGCTGTCAAAACTTCGAAATTCTCAACAAATCTTTTACGAACTGCATTTTTGGTATTCAGCATGCCACAATCTGTTATGGAATCTTTTATGAATCATAACAGAATAAAAGACACATTTTGGTTACTTTTATCATAAAAGATTTAAATATTTGTAGTAAAAACTTTTATTTCGTGAATGAATTGTTCTTAAAAGGAGACAGATATAACAAAAAATAATTAAAATGCATAATAACAAACTCAAATATATAAATAATTTGAAAACTAAATTATTTCAATACACTGAAGCACAGAAAACATTTGATGGATGAAACATAAAAAATTAGTCGCTTATCTTGCCGCTGTGCGTTTTGTACAACTTTTTATAATGGATATATTAAATTCAGGAACTGTTATGGAAAAATTACAGAAAACAAAAATTTATCTTCGCGAAACAAAATACGATCATTCCACAGGTTAATTTATTGTTATTCGTCAGTGCCAACTGCAGAGAATTTTTGTTTACTACATCTGATAATTTGATAGCAGATTTTAGGTCTGTTCGTATAAATGTTTCTTTTTCGAAGTTCCATAACAGACTTTTATAAAAGATCGAACTCCGGAATACCAATTATAAAATATCTGTTATGGTGGAGATCTGTTATGCATCATAACAGAAAATTCGTAGCAGAATAACAGATGTGGCAGAATAGGCCTAATTTTTTTACTTTTGTGTTGAATGTGTTAAGGCATAATAATTGTATTGAATGTAGTTAAGCCTTAATAAGATTTGACATTTGCAGCCCGATTCTCCGCAACATCACTTACCCTTTTTACACGACGCGAAACACTGTACCGATACATAGTGACAATAACTTTTTATGGTCGTGTGTAAAGGGGATATACCGACACAGTATTTCGATAAATTAGGCCTATTCAGCGAGATCTTTTATTCTGTTATTCTGCTATTCTGTTATGAATTTCCATACAAAAATTTGAGCTGTCACAAAATCTTTTATGAATAATAATTTTGGTATTCGGCATGCCAAAACTGTTATGAAATCTGTTAATTATCTGTTATGAACTGTCAAAAATTCGAACTCAGAAGAAAATCTTTTACGATTCGCATTTTTGGTATTCAGCATGCCAAAATCTGTTGTGAAATCTGTTATAAATCATAAAAGAATAAAAGACAAGCTTTTGTGACTTTTATCATAAAAGATTTCAATAAACACGGAGTTTAATTAAGTTAAAATGGATATTTATCTCTTATTTCGTCAACTAAATGTTATCAAAAGGAGACACATGTAAGAAAATATATAAAAATAAATAAATTATTGAAACAAATAACTTAATTAAAACAAATTGTTTTTTAGACGAAAGCACAGAACACTTTTACTGGAACTAAGTTTGAAAAGTAGTGCTTTTGATCTGCCCGATATTCGGTTTATTCAGCTTTTCAGGTTGGATAAATTCAATGCAAGGATTTTAATGGACAAATTACAACAATTTACGCGAGCCAGAAATACAACAATTCCGTTTCAAATACAGGTTAAATTTTATTAAATTACATTTATAATGTGCATAATAATTGTACTTTTATGTTTGGTTATAGTTTCTTTCGACCCTTCATTTTTACGGATATGGTTCGTATCAAGCATCCATTGGTAGCAGCCATATTTTTGGGCTTTCGCAGCCAAGTACTTCGAGGTCGATTCAAATCGTTACCGACCTAATTAACGCCCATTTGATAGGTGACGCAATAAAATTTCCTAGTGGTATTCTTGATATAGCAGACATAAAAAGACAGTGAGATTCTTATTAATTAAACTTAGTATTTAGTATATCTGTTGATTTATGTATATATCTCTATCTCGACAGGTTTTTAATAAAGTTCAATATGCCTAGCATTATAGGAGTTATCGATGGTACCCATATTCCAATTATCGCTCCTAATCAACACGACATTCACGCACCAGGACATTTATATATCAATAGAAAAGGATACCATAGCCTTAATGTATTAGTTATAACTGATGCAAACTTAGAAGTTTTATATGCCGATGCTCGATTCCCGGGCTCAGTCCATGACTCTGCCATATGGATGGTCTCACCTATCAGAAGATTACTCAAAGGTGCATTTACAACTGCTGAAAATCAACGATCACATATTATTGGTAAATATCTTTTTGTTTGTTTTTGTTTTGTTTTACTTATATTTTGCTTGACTAGGTGATTCTGGCTTTCCGCTTGAACCGTGGTTATTCACTCCAGTAAATAACCCACCACAAGGTTCACCTCTATCGACCTTTAATAAACGCTTTTTATCCACAAGGAACTCTGTGGAACGAACGTTTGGAGTGATAAAAAGTCGGTTTAGGTGCTTATCGCGTCAAAGAGTGCTGTACTATTCCCCTGAAAGAGCAGCAAAAATAGTGTATGCAATATTCTGTATCCATAATATGTTCACTATGGGAGTAGAACAATTTCTTGAGGATGAAGATGAGTTTAGTGAAACAGAAGATAATGAAAATGATGATGATAGCCTCCGCAGAAACTGCACTGAATGGCACAGCATTGGGTCTCGAGTTCGAGAACGATATGTCGCCAATTTGACATAAGTACAATTTAAAAAATAATTTAATTCCTTCCCTTTATTTTAAATAAAAGAACATTTACAAAATGTACATATATGTTTCTATTTATTTTTAAAAGAACACTTAAACACGTGAACTATCGCTTATTACCATAGCTAATTTTTCAATAGCCGCAGTTGTGTCTATTGGTGCCACGGTAGTGGCTTTTTTGTACCACATTACGAATCCCAACCAAAGGTCAGTTTTTGAACAGTAGACTAAAATTAAAATTGGTAAGCGCCACTTTGTAGACAATCCTAATTAGGATCTAGGGATGTATGTATTATTTTTCTAAGATACATACCTTAAAAGTTACAGCCAGGAACAATTAGGGTGTTATATCGATTTTGACTTATAAAGCACGAATCCAAACCAAAAGTCAGTTTTTGAACCGTTGACTCAAATTTAAATTGGTAAACGCCACTTTATAGAGGATGTCAATTAGAATCTAGGTATGTATAAATAAATTTTCTAGGATAAATACTTTAGAAGTTATAGCAAGGAACAATTATGATTTTTTTTCGATTTTCACTAATATAGTATGAATCCCAACCAAAAGTCACTTTTTGAACCACTGACTCAAATGCAAATTGGTAAACGCCACTTTATAGAGGATGTCAATTAGAATCTGGGTATGTATAAATTAATTTTCTAGGATAAATACTATAGAAGTTATAGCAAGGAACAATATCGATTTTCACTAATATAGTATGAATGCCAACAAAAATTCACTTTTTGAACCACTGACTCAAATTCAAATTGGTAAACGCCACTTTATAGAGGATGTCAATTAGAATCTAGGTATGTATAAATTAATTTTCTATGATACATACTTTAGAAGTTACAGCTAGGCACAATTACCGTTTTCGTAAAACCGAAATAAAACCACCACCAGTTTTCTTTATTTCTGTTTTTTGAAGGCGAAGCTTATGTGTAACAGAATATCGCCAGTTGTCGAAAACCTAAATGAAAGTGTTAATCTTGAACCATGTTTAAAACAAATATTTACTCACTTTTTTCCAATCATCCGTTGCGTGATGGGCACCGGCAGTGCTGTTCAGGAGGACAGTTAAGGTCTGCCATAGACTTTGCACTGAAGCATCGCAATGCTTGACCTTAGTCAAAACTGGGTTTTCTTCAAGAAAGGAGCAGTAAATCTCCTTTTGATCCTGAGTAACCTTTTGCTGTCTTCGCCCTAAGAAGAACTTTAAATTTATATTTGTTTCTAAATTTAGAGCTGTGGAGCTGATACACACTACTTGTGTTTATACTATACTATGGTATCCGAAGCTACTATCTATGAAGTATGCTTCATAGGAAAGACCATGCGAGTACCATGCGGCTGATTACAGCCGCATGGTACTCCCATGGTCTTTTCTATGAAACATGCTGTATACTCCTGAATACCAATTATAAAAGATCTCTTATGGTAAAGATCTTTTATGATTCATAACAGAAAATTCATAGCAGAATAACAGATTTGGTGGAATAGACATAAATATTGTTCTGGTATAGTGTGCCGACATGGCATGTAAAAAGGTTCGGAATGGTTTACCGATGCGGTTTGATGTTTTGTTTTTGTAATTTGCCTGTTGCTGATTGTTTTGAACTGAGAGAGTGAATGCAAGATGGCTGAAAACGATAAATGTATCTGGTTTCAACCAGAAGTAACTATTATGCTGGAAATGATTAAAGATCATAACGTAAAAATCTATTAAAAATGGTATCCAATGAGTTGTAGGACAGAAACAATTTTAAATCATCGTCCATTTTCACACTGATCTCTATAATACACTGGATAGTGTATTCACACAAAAAAATCGACCCCAATAGAGAACTGTAATAATTGTAGTGGTTTAAGTTCACGACATTGTGTATTGAATGGGTTAATTCTCCAGGAGATGCAATAAAAAGCAGTAGAATTGCTGGAGGTGGTTTAAAAGCCGAATGGCCCAGTCCGTCAGAAGTAAAGAGCCACAGCAGACATTCCCCCAACAACAACGACGGATACCGTTTCAATCATTAAGGCCCATATTGAAATGTACAAGCTTATAAATTAGCTGAAGCTGCTGCTAAAAGCAGCTGCTCTAAAGGTAAATCGGTAAATGTCGAGGAAATTCCTCCATAGTTAATTGTAAAATCTATAAAGCCTCCAGATGAAGCTTAAGAAACTCCAAAAATTCCTCCCAAACAAACGCCATCGGTGCCATCAAGGCCAGCTCCAGGACCCCCCTACGGCAGTAGAAAAATCTACGTCAGTTGAAGAGAAACGAATTGCAGTTAAAGGAAAAGAACATAAAGCAGAAAATACAGTTCTGGTCAAACTAAATGAACGGAAGTGTAATGTCCTTGTTGTACGTGGTCCTTGCTGGCAATAACGAACCCTTAGCTCAGCCTTGGGAGTGGTTCTGGACCGAGAACACTACAAAAAAAATTAATTACGCCAGACTTTGCACCTAGATGTTACGGTGTGCGAGATACGACATCTGTACCCTCCCTTCCTGGTTGCTTTCCTCGCTAAAACAACCCCTTTCCTTGGCTCCTCCTCTCTCTCTCAGATCCTCACCCTTCCTTTATCATCATTCTCATCCTTTCATATAGAAAAAACTTATTCGCAAATCATCTCGGATGTTGACATTTTATTTCATTTATATTTTAAAAGATAGGTATCAAGCATTTTAAATAAAATTTGTTTAATCAGATTATAAATATTTTTGTTTTTTTTTTTTTACTATAAGGTTCAAATTTAATTTATAAGCAAAAAAAAAATTTAATGAATTTTTATTCGTTGGCACCCTGTTGCTGATCAAGAAAAATTTGAATTGTACACTATTAAAATGACTTCGATTTATTGGCAAAGCTGGGTATTCACTACCTCTTTTTTCTTCATTAATTTTAATTTACACTATGGCATTGGTCCCCCTTTATACATACACTTTTTTTTTTCTTTAACACACCCGTCGGCTCGCGTATTATAAATTTTTATTCGGAGTATATATATACATATATAAGTATATTTAAATGTAATTGAAATCAATATAAAATAAATCAATATATTTAACAACAAACTCACCCCTTAAGCTCCGGTGGAAGTGGCCACTGCCGCTGGTTTTATTAAAATCGTTGTTCTTAATATGCTTCCGCTGGTTTTATTTTGTAGCACTTCATATATATATATATATATAACAATACGCGAACGGATTCTTTTTCGTTACGTTTCGCGTTTCAATAGAAACGAAATTTAAATCTTTCTTTCACAGCTAATTTGCAATTAGTAGGACAGTACATTAATTAATCAGTAATTACTTAAGTAAAAAAAATTACTAAATGACAATTGAAATTAATTAAAAAAAAGAGAAACTTGAATCAAAAAAAAAATGTATAAAAAAAACTTTGAAGTTTTAATTTTGGTTGTAGTTGGAATTGAACTCGGAGTCCTCTAGATTCTAGGTTTCAGATTCCGACGACCTTACTCTCTTGGCTGCGCTGTAGCTTATTTGAATGATAGCTTTTTAGCTACTTCATCGACCTGAAGCGCACAACCTACTCGCTTTGAGTTTGAGCTTCTGACACGGTATCGGGGTCTGCCGTTATTGCTGGTCTTTTCTCACTGATTTTAATGCTTTTCAATTTCCCTTTGTAGGATAGAATCGAGGCGGTAGCAATTTCTACCGCCAGTAAAGTCCTCTCTAAGTACCTCCTTTTGGGCTTGGTATGCGGTATAAAATTTAATAACCCTTTATGTAATCACTTTTAGGGTGCTGTTTTTTATAAGCTCGATAATAAGAGCTGTTAATTCGCCAATATGGAAACTTTTTTTAAAATTACCCTCGATTTTCCGATTTTTAACAAATTTTTTTTTTTTTTTTTTTTTTTTTTTTTTATATAGGCTTGAAAATTCGCGAACAAATTCGACCGTCTTTGTTGGCACCCAACTAATCATTGTGTTGCTTTTTTTTCTTTGTCCTATTGCTAACCAACATTGGAAACTCTGCAAATTCATAAGTTCCCTCATTTCCAGGATCATTGACATCATTAAGTGGCATCTCTACTCTCGAGTCAAAGCTCCCAAAATTCCTGCGAACTCGATCCTCTCCCAAGAATCTGCATGGACAGATTTGGAACAAATTTCCTTCTGAGCGGATGATAAAACCCCAATGTTGAACACATCCTAAGCCTAGATCGTAAACAACACCCCTAGAGATCTACTACATTCGACTTATTCAATCTATCCTTTCGTACCCCTTCCGCAACCTGACAGCTCGATATTTCCCTCTATGTACGTACATATGTATATAAGTATGTATGTACGAAACCGAAATGTAAACACGAATCAGTTTGCTCTCGTTTTGCCGGTCGGTCGTGTTGTTGTTCGTCGGCGGTGGTTCGTACGCAAATTCCAACGAAAATATTAAATAAATATTAATTGAAATCGGTAACAGGGCTTTGCTTTTTCCGGATATAACAATATCCGGAATATGCAAATGAACCCACCAAATTCCCTATCGGTCGGTTTTGTAACAACAATTAGAACGAAAGTGATGCCTACCAATTTTGTAAAAAAATTTATATCTAGTGTACACTAAATAAAAACCCAAAAGTGATCGGTTTTAAGGTATGTGAAACAATTACAAAAAAAATCCAATTAAAATGTAAATATACAAAAAAAATAAAATGTGCAATATACAAGAATTAACAAAAACAAATTATTAGAGTACCTACTCTACAAAAAAAAACGTAAACACGAAAAAAAACATAGGCGAATATGTACATAAGGTCGTGACTGAGACGGGTATATTCCTTTTCAGTATATTAATGCTCTACAGCCGTTAAAAGAGTCCCGTTTAACCTGGGTGAAGTAAATATAAACAAAATTTCAACGGTTTGGTAGAAATGTAAACAAAAAAAAAATCCTTTTGCGAGCTTGCCGTCGGTTGATAGCCTATTGTACATAACGCCGCTATAGTACAAAAAAAAACATGTAAGCCGTTCGTATGTAATTGCTTTGCCGCCGGTAATTAAATGTTATTTTGGTTTTGATTTTAAAATAGTGTTTTGCCGTCGGTAAAATGAAAATACAAATTGAACTTGCGTTTGTTTATAGTTAGTACCTACATCAAATCGGTTAAATACAGCGAAGTGTTTTCCCTTTTTTTTTTTTTCTTCTTTAATGCAAAGCAGGCACAAAGAAAAAGCTCGTCAAAGAAAAGGAATTTGAAATGTTTGTGACAGCAAGGTTTAAAATCATATAGTATTGAATTTGAAATTTATCAACATCAACGTGGGTCGCGAACCCATTTAACAAGCTGGGCAGTTATTAGTCAGATAAGTTTACATATAAATTCTACATTAAAAATAGATACTTTGTGTTTGTATTTATTTCTTTTCAGGGTTTTCACTGCCGCATGTCTTTAGCATGGAAAATGCCTATGAGTTTACCATTTCGCGTTTCTAACTCATACATGCAGTTACCTATAACTCTTCTTACGCGGGATTTCACAAATTTTGGGAGCAGTTTGGCATTGATTCCCTGGGTGAATTTACTTTGTGCAAAGTTTCTGCTGAAAACTTCTTGGCCTTCATGATACACAACCTGTCTTGACCGTAAGTTATAAATATTTTTTGATTTAACGTGTGCCCTGAGTAAATTTTCCGACAATTTCTGTCTCGCGAGTGCGGTTTTTAGTGCGGTAGGCATGACCAACATATCCGGGTCTCCTAAAGCTTTTAAATCCCGAAGTATTCGATACGCGGAACCGTGCGATATCATATTTTGACCGAAAAGAGCAAAATACGGTTGACTACCTAATGATTCATGCAGGTCAGAACGCAAAGCACATGCGATACTCGACAGGTGAACATCCCAATCGTTTTGCTCTTCCGATATCAACACTCTTAGTTTGCTTAGGACGCTACGGTTTACTCTTTCCGATATGTTGGCCTGCGGTGAATACAACGCCGTCCGCACATGCTTTATGCCATAGTCCGCCATCAGATTTTTAAATTCGTTGGAAACGAACTGACGTCCATTGTCGGAATGGATAAACTCAGGGGTGCCGAAAATATGAAATATTTCGCTCTCTAGGAACTGTACTACTCTAGCCGAAGTAGCTTTAGGCATTGCTTTTAAAAAGGTGAATTTCGTGAAGTGGTCTACTACAATAAAGACATACAAGTTTCCTCTTTTCGTACGTGGATATGGTCCTAAGAAGTCTATATACCGTCTTTGAATGGGCCTTTCGGTTACAATCTGTTTGGTGATCGGGGGACGAAGAATCGCGTTAGGGGCCTTCACCATCTTGCAGGTTTCGCACTCACTCACAAATGCCTTGATGTCTTTTACCATCTTTGGCCAATAATATTTAACTCTTATTCGAGCGTAAGTCTTCGATAAGCCACTGTGACAACTCAGTTTCGTATCATGAGATAACTCAATGCATTTATGAGTGAGTGCGTCGGGCAACCAAAGACGCCATAACGAATCCTCCTCGTTCACCTCACCCGTCCTGAACCTAACTCTTTTGTATATAAATTTTCCCGATACAACTAGGTCAGGAAGAACAGACTGATTCGAAACGATGCTCTCTCTCAATTGGGAATATTGCTCCGAATCAAATTCCTTCGAATCTAGGTCGATTTCGCCGCATAACATACTCGAAGAAACATCGTTTGGTCCATTTTCAGTCACGGTTACTTTCGCAGCAATTTCTTCCATATTCATACGAGACAGCGTATCCGGCACTACGTTGAGGGATCCCTTTCGATGTTCGATGGCAAAATCAAAACCTTGGAGTTCTAAACTCCACCGAGCAAGTCTTCCACTCAACTCCTTCATCGACATCAACCATTTTAGACTCGAATGGTCTGTTATCACCGTGAAAGGCAATCCATCAACGTAAGGCCGGAATTTTCGAATACTCAGAACGGCTGCCAAACATTCCTGCTCAGTAACCGTGTAGTTTTTTTGACACTTGTTCAGCTTCTTCGACATGTATGCGATCGGCCTTTCGTGATTGTTCTCATCCAATTGAAAGAGAACACCACCCACTCCTTCCGAAGACGCATCACACTGGATTATAAAAGCTTTGTTGAAGTCGGGCTGTGACAACACCGGTGCTGAAGAAAGTTCAGCCCTTAATCTATTAAACCCCTCCAGAGCTTCAGGTGTTAATTCGAACTTGGTTTTCTTTTTCAAGCAGTCGGTAAGTGGAGCAGCTAAATCCGAATAGTTTTTGATAAACCTACGGTACCATCCGGTTAAACCTAAAAATCTCCTAACTTGTCTTAGGGTCGTGGGGACGGGAAAATTAACCATTGCCTCAATTTTGTCGGGATTGGTCTTCAAAGTTCCTTGGCCGACTATGTATCCAAGATACTTAATCTCCCGCATGCAGAACTTGCTTTTGTCGAGGTTAATAGTTAGATTCGCCCTGCGCAAACAAGCAGCCACTTCGTTAAGGATGCGCATATGTGACTCAAAATCAGCCGTACAAATTAAAAGGTCGTCTAAATACACGAACACGTTCTCGCGTAGAGAGCTTGGCACCACTTGATCAATAACCCTACTCATTGTTTGGCCTGCATTGCTCAACCCGAATGGCATAACTTTGAATTGGTAGAGCGGCCTACCAGGTACTGCGAATGCTGTTTTTTCGCGCGACTTTTCTTCTAGTGGTATTTGCCAATACGCGTCTTTCAGATCAATCCCCGTTATGAAATGTGTGTCTTTTATTCGGCTGAGTAAACCTTCTATATGAGGTAGCGGATACGCATCCTTAACTGTGACTGCATTAACTTTTCGAAAGTCTAAACACAGTCGAACTTTACCAGGTTTTCTAACTAGAACAACAGGGCAACTCCAAGGCGAATTACTAACTTCGATAACCCCAAGTCCTAACATGCGGTCCAATTCCTTATAAACTTCTTCCTGACGAACTGGAGACAATGGATAATGCCGGGATTTGATCGGAGCCGCGCTTCCCGTATCGATCACATGACAACCAAAAGTTGTCTTACCCAGCCCTAGAACGACAAAGTAAGGAAACAGATTTTTAACCTTTTCAAGTTGAATGTTTTGTTCAGGTGTAAGTTTGATCAACTCAGCCTCATCCTTGAAGTTTACCTCAGCTTCACCTAACCCGACGTCGGCTCGAATCTCGCTCAATTGTGGCATAATATTAAAGCTTCGCCAAAAGTTCATTCCTAAATACAGTGTTTGAGTGAGGTTGGGAATCAGATAGAAAGAAAGGTGTTTCGTGATGCCATTGTACGTGGTCTGAATCTCACAATGACCAGTGATGTCATGCGACTTACCGTCCGCAGTGCGTACAACATTTTTATATGGCTTCATTTCAACACCAAGTCTTTCTACCAAACTCCCACACTCACTCCCTAGCACAGAGATTGATGCCCCACTATCTAATAAACCAAAAATTGGTTCATTGTTCAGTAAGACATTTGCATACATCCTACCATCTGCATTTGAGGAAATTATGGTTTCAACTATTTGTTTCTTGAACTCTTTTCGCTTTCGAAACCGACGTCGGCATTTTTGAACGCTAGCTGAACTATTACTCGTCCTGAAAATACGCGAACGAACTTTGTAATAATTCAGCTTTCGTTCATGAAGTGATTTCAAAGCGTAGGTATCTACAGGATGATACTGAGTGTCTGGCGAAGTGAGAGGAGTTGTTCTTTCCAGGATTTTATTTGGAGCAGTTTCTTCAGCGACATCTTTGCAGGTATTGTGGTTCCTTTGAACATCTAATTTGGTGTTTGATTGGGGAGGTTCTTTGAGGAACGAATCTCCCCCCTTTTCATTTCGTCCCTTGTCATGTTTCCCGAATGTTTCCCGCATTCAATTGTGTTCACCCCCTTTGCACCACACAAAAAACAAAACAATTTTCTTTCCCGTGAAGGGCAAAAATGGTAGGCGTGTCCCTTTTGATCACAATTCCAACAGACGTAGTTTGCAACCGAAATAGGTTTTCGAGCCGAAGAAATGGCCGCGACTTCCTCCCCGTCCTGGTCGGAATCTTGTTCTTCTTCGACAGCAATCTCATGAACCGTTTTCTGAAAAGAAGTTCGCTTCGCCAAATATCTCTCCGCCTCTCTTGCCTTAATCCTAAGCTGCTCCAAATCCTTTATATTCGATGCTAGCAAAATTTCACCGATCTTGTCCCTTGCATTGTTCCGAATTACATGAGCCAGTTTTCGTTCATCAAATGGTTCTTTCAAACGGTCGTTAAGACCAACGACTGACGTGTAAAAATCGTCAAAGGATTCTTTGATGCCTTGCTTGCGAGTAAGCAACCTCATATAAATTTCGACATCGCTTTCTAATCTGCCGAATTCCTTTTTCATCGCTGCCTTAACTTCCGCTAATTTAGCATTTCTATTCCTTTTCAAAAACGCCCAAAACCATTTGTTGGCCTTTCCCTTCAGTAAAATGTGAAAGTTCGCGGTAATTTGTTCGTCGGTATACGCCGATGAAGAAGCCTTGTGTTCCACTTGAAAAAGGAAATCTGATACGTTTTCGGTTCCATCGTAAGAGATACCCCACCTATCCAACCTACACGGCCCAGAGACACTAAACATAGACGACGTGGAACTTCTCGGCCTAGGTATTGGGTTACCATAATCAGATACCCCCCCCTCAGCACCCATTTCACGAAAGTTATCTCGGCCCGGAGAAGTCTGACCTTGCGGTGACAAATTCAAAGCTTCCAACTTCTGAATGACCTTCACCATAAACAGGTCCATTTGTTGGAATAGCATGACTTGGTTTTCTACCATTCCTCGTTCGATACGAGAAGCCAACTCTTCGACTGAATTATTTCGCTCCGCATTCACAGGAACTCCACCTACTTCGCTGCTCTCATTCGGCAACTCGCCCTGCACTCCATTATCTTCACCCTCGTTCGACATGTTCGCAGTTGAGTTGGAAACTATCGAGTTCAAATTTTCGGAAAAACTAAAAGAATTATCCAGATTGAAACGGTCGATTGTTGTCCGAAATCTTTGGTAAAATTCCTCGAATCTAGCCTCAGAATGTGCGTTAATAACTTTTAATTCGTCGTGAATTGAAATCCGACGACCTCTACTCATCCCTCTTCAGAAACAAACTAAACTATCTACCCACTCAGACCCCAAGTGAAGACCAAGTCCGATGAACTTCGATGCTTCGAATCGAGAACAAAAATCCCACAAAGAATGTCGAAATCCAAAAGAAACAAAAACAAAATTGTCCGAATTTCCAATGTTAGTCAGCTGCAAGACAAAAAAAAATTCGCAAGCAAAAGTGTTACTATAGAAATCCAGAACCGAACCTCTGAAACCCCTGATTCCAAAAACCAAACAGCAACCAATATTCAATAATAAAAAGATTATATATTCAAAAAAAATTAAAAATTATTTAAATATTTATTCAAAATATAAAAAAAAAAAAAAGTAAAAAAAAGTTTAAATTTCAAGATTTTTCAAACTTTAAAAAAATCCAAAATTTTGTTTTTAAAATGTACCAATCATAAAGCATGAAAAGATGAGAAATCCGATTTGAGAAGGATGATAATCTAATAAAGAGAGAAGAAGCCGTAGTTCTGTGAGCCAAAAAAAAATTGAGCAACAAAAAAATTTAAAATATACTACGAGAAATTAATTATTTTAACTAGTGGTTTTAGAAGTTAATATTGTTCTCCTCAGTTTTCAGGACATCCACTGACGAACCATTTCATCAGCGAAGGCTCTGAAAACCTCGGAGAATGTAACAAAACTGTTTGGAAGGACCTCCAAAGACGCCTCTCGCGTCAATGAGTCTCTTCCAAATATTCGTGAATTTAAGCGTGAGCCAAAGTTCCGGCCATTTGAATACTTGCTATGCCGATATTCAAAGACTCGAACCCTATGGCCCACACTTAGTAAAAATTCAATGCTGGATGACTGCACCTTACTTGCGGCAACGCGGTACCAGGTGTTGTACAC
Source organism: Philhelius pedissequus (assembly GCA_910595825.1). NCBI lineage: Eukaryota > Metazoa > Arthropoda > Insecta > Diptera > Syrphidae > Philhelius > Philhelius pedissequus. The sequence goes on from OU343162.1 coordinate 120,925,752, forward strand.
CCAGTAACCGGGACTCACATGAAAGGTTCAGTCATTATTGATCATTAAAAATCGTAAAAAAAACTAAAAAAAAACTTTAAATGTTAAAAAAAATGAAATAAAATTTTAAAAAAAATTAACCAAAAAAAAATCTATTAAAAAAAATGAAAGGCTCAAAAAAAACTAGCCACACCATCCTTAGATAGTGGGCAAACACGTTGGGCGCCATTTTGTAATGATCAATAATGACTGAACCTTTCATGTGAGTCCCGGTTACTGGGTGTACAACACCTGGTACCGCGTTGCCGCAAGTAAGGTGCAGTCATCCAGCATTGAATTTTTACTAAGTGTGGGCCATACACTTAGTAAAAATTCAATGCTGGATGACTGCACCTTACTTGCGGCAACGCGGTACCAGGTGTTGTACACCCAGTAACCGGGACTCACATGAAAGGTTCAGTCATTATTGATCATTAAAAATCGTAAAAAAAACTAAAAAAAAACTTTAAATGTTAAAAAAAATGAAATAAAATTTTAAAAAAAATTAACCAAAAAAAAATCTATTAAAAAAAATGAAAGGCTCAAAAAAAACTAGCCACACCATCCTTAGATAGTGGGCCCCACGTTGGGCGCCATTTTGTAATGTCCTTGTTGTACGTGGTCCTTGCTGGCAATAACGAACCCTTAGCTCAGCCTTGGGAGTGGTTCTGGACCGAGAACACTACAAAAAAAATTAATTACGCCAGACTTTGCACCTAGATGTTACGGTGTGCGAGATACGACATCTGTACCCTCCCTTCCTGGTTGCTTTCCTCGCTAAAACAACCCCTTTCCTTGGCTCCTCCTCTCTCTCTCAGATCCTCACCCTTCCTTTATCATCATTCTCATCCTTTCATATAGAAAAAACTTATTCGCAAATCATCTCGGATGTTGACATTTTATTTCATTTATATTTTAAAAGATAGGTATCAAGCATTTTAAATAAAATTTGTTTAATCAGATTATAAATATTTTTGTTTTTTTTTTTTTACTATAAGGTTCAAATTTAATTTATAAGCAAAAAAAAAATTTAATGAATTTTTATTCGTTGGCAACCCTGTTGCTGATCAAGAAAAATTTGAATTGTACACTATTAAAATGACTTCGATTTATTGGCAAAGCTGGGTATTCACTACCTCTTTTTTCTTCATTAATTTTAATTTACACTATGGCATTGGTCCCCCTTTATACATACACTTTTTTTTTTCTTTAACACACCCGTCGGCTCGCGTATTATAAATTTTTATTCGGAGTATATATATACATATATAAGTATATTTAAATGTAATTGAAATCAATATAAAATAAATCAATATATTTAACAACAAACTCACCCCTTAAGCTCCGGTGGAAGTGGCCACTGCCGCTGGTTTTATTAAAATCGTTGTTCTTAATATGCTTCCGCTGGTTTTATTTTGTAGCACTTCATATATATATATATATATAACAATACGCGAACGGATTCTTTTTCGTTACGTTTCGCGTTTCAATAGAAACGAAATTTAAATCTTTCTTTCACAGCTAATTTGCAATTAGTAGGACAGTACATTAATTAATCAGTAATTACTTAAGTAAAAAAAATTACTAAATGACAATTGAAATTAATTAAAAAAAAGAGAAACTTGAATCAAAAAAAAAATGTATAAAAAAAACTTTGAAGTTTTAATTTTGGTTGTAGTTGGAATTGAACTCGGAGTCCTCTAGATTCTAGGTTTCAGATTCCGACGACCTTACTCTCTTGGCTGCGCTGTAGCTTATTTGAATGATAGCTTTTTAGCTACTTCATCGACCTGAAGCGCACAACCTACTCGCTTTGAGTTTGAGCTTCTGACACGGTATCGGGGTCTGCCGTTATTGCTGGTCTTTTCTCACTGATTTTAATGCTTTTCAATTTCCCTTTGTAGGATAGAATCGAGGCGGTAGCAATTTCTACCGCCAGTAAAGTCCTCTCTAAGTACCTCCTTTTGGGCTTGGTATGCGGTATAAAATTTAATAACCCTTTATGTAATCACTTTTAGGGTGCTGTTTTTTATAAGCTCGATAATAAGAGCTGTTAATTCGCCAATATGGAAACTTTTTTTAAAATTACCCTCGATTTTCCGATTTTTAACAAATTTTTTTTTTTTTTTTTTTTTTTTTTTTTTATATAGGCTTGAAAATTCGCGAACAAATTCGACCGTCTTTGTTGGCACCCAACTAATCATTGTGTTGCTTTTTTTTCTTTGTCCTATTGCTAACCAACATTGGAAACTCTGCAAATTCATAAGTTCCCTCATTTCCAGGATCATTGACATCATTAAGTGGCATCTCTACTCTCGAGTCAAAGCTCCCAAAATTCCTGCGAACTCGATCCTCTCCCAAGAATCTGCATGGACAGATTTGGAACAAATTTCCTTCTGAGCGGATGATAAAACCCCAATGTTGAACACATCCTAAGCCTAGATCGTAAACAACACCCCTAGAGATCTACTACATTCGACTTATTCAATCTATCCTTTCGTACCCCTTCCGCAACCTGACAGCTCGATATTTCCCTCTATGTACGTACATATGTATATAAGTATGTATGTACGAAACCGAAATGTAAACACGAATCAGTTTGCTCTCGTTTTGCCGGTCGGTCGTGTTGTTGTTCGTCGGCGGTGGTTCGTACGCAAATTCCAACGAAAATATTAAATAAATATTAATTGAAATCGGTAACAGAAGCAGGAGTACAAGATCGCTGCGCTAACAGCCAAAAGATCCTGAGACACTGCATTGGCTTTGCAGTTTGTAAAAGTGCTTAAGCAATTCGATATGGTACTAAAACTCAGTGAGGAGGGGAAATAAATTGACCTGAGCGACATGCAAATGTTTTTTTTTTCTTTTCAATTTGCAGATTGCACAAAAGTCTCTAGAAGCTTTACAAAACGAATCAAACGCTTGGGTCCGGATTTTAATGCATACACAGAAGGCACAATTCCTGCTGCACAATTTAATGGAATTCAAAGTTCTCAGTCCGCAACAATTAATCGATAAACTAGTGCCGTGTTTTAAACATACAAATTCCAAAGTTCGGCAAGAGATTCTCCAAACAATCGTTAATACATTAAATGAGTATGAGTGCTTTAAATTTTCTGTTGTAACATTTTTATTATAAAAATATTGTTATTTTTTAACATTTTAGATGCGGAACATCGCAATTTTCATTAAAGTCATACATTCAACCAGTTGTGATTCTTCCCGGTGATCCAACATCAACTCTGCTAGACGTCGCAAATCAAACACTCGTAGAAATCTATAAGCATGTTGGTAAGTATAATACCTATGTTTATAATCATCCATAGTCATTACAAGCTAATTTGATGTTACTTTTTTGTATGATTACTTGCCTGATTTTTAAGCACTTTTGTTGTTGGTCATTCAAAATCAATAAATTGAATCTTTTTAATTTGCAGGTGAAAGATTAAGATCTGACTTAAGAAGTAAAGAAGTTCCATCTACAAAATTGGCTATCTTAGAATAAAAATTTGAAGAAGTAAGGAAGGTCTTTTACTGAAATCAGCTATAAATCACAATGGACACGATGAGGCAGATCATGCGACATCAGTTCGACCTACGAAATTAATAAAACGAATAGTTTCTGCGTCAAAGGAACTGCAAATTATATAATTTAGGGGAATTTTTTTTTTACGTTATTTCCATTCCGTTCGATGTTAATTCCATTTAAAAAAAGAAAATTCTACATAACTAACAATGAAATTCATATTTAAAATGTATGTATGAAGAGCTTTTGGGGGCATGCTGCCCCTGCTTAGCCAGTTATAGGGTTTAGCGTCTGGTCCATTTTGGGTTTATAGAGAGTTGTTTTGGACTTAAGTTCACAAGTTTTGAGTGCACCGTGGTGTATGATTAGATAACCACAACACCAATTTCCAATTTCACTTTTTTCTGCACATCACGCACTAACTTTAACTTCACAAATCAACATTTTTACTTGCGATTATAGGTACTATAAGGCAAGTTATGGATTCGTGCAAACAAAAAAATCTAACCATCAAACATGACATTACGAACATAGAGAATGCCAAAAAAGTGGGTCATGGATTTGCTGCAAACTTGGTATGTATTGTTTGTTCGGTAATATGCCCACACGTTTTTTCACTTTTTTTAAGAAGACAAATAACAGTAGCTTCCATACATTTTCTTTTCGCTAAAAATAAAAAACTTATTCTTCTAGAAAACGGCTCCAACGATTTTTATAAAAAAAAATCAGTTCATTAATGAAGCAAAAGGGAACATTTTAGTAATTTTTGTTTTGGAAACAAATTTTTACTTTTGGTACCTCTAGTAATACCATTTTTTTTATCACTTTTTACAATATTAACTGAGCACAAATTTTATTATATGTATTTTTGTAAACTACTCGTACGTACATCAGATTTGTTCTTGTATTAAAATGTAGGTTGTATTCTTTTTTACAATTTTGTGCGGTTTTTATTTGTTATGTATGTTAAAAATTTGTAAACAATTAATTTTGATGAACTCCAAAAGGCTATATGTATTTATTATAAAGAACAGCTGATTTCAAATTTACAGGCTGCACTTTTAATAAATTCATACACCTTTCTTATTTAAATACAATATAATCTTTATAACCATATATGTAGGTATACAGTTCACAATTTTTTACCGCGCAGCACTTACTATCTTCAACTTCACAAAGAACTTTTTCAATTTTTTTCCTTTTGTTTTATATGAATAATTCTTATTCTATTATATCACTCTTTTATTTTATAAACAATTATGACAAGATAGATAGATAGATAGATAGATAAAATAATTTTATTTAAAAAAAAAATAGTAATAAAAACAAGATAATGCTGGTTTACAAAATTAATTAGGACAATAACTTATTAGAGTTGTCTGCCAGGTTAAAAAGTTTTACAATTTAAATGTTGGCTTAGCTTGTATTTAAGTTTTATTTTAGTTTAATTATATTCATTTGCAATTGAGTTTCTATAATGTATAGCATGTTTTAAGAATTTGTATAGTTTTAAGTAACATTTGCTATTCAGTATATTGAGAAATTCTGAGTGGTCAATTGCTTCCGCTCCCAGAAATATTCGGCGGTAAGTTTTGAAAATAGGACAAATACTGATGAAGTGGTAGGTGTTCTCAGTTGCATCAAGGTTACATATTGTGCAAAGTCCGACAGTGTTGTTACGAAACGCCCTTCCATCCAAATCCAGTAACCCACATCGTGCTTTTAATATAAGACTTATCATTTCTCGTGAATTTGAGTCATCGAAATAATTGGGTACATCTGTGAAGGATAAGTTGCAGTATTCGCCATGGAATTGAGATTGAAGAGCACGATCGGTAAATGACGCATGTGATGAGCATTTTCCCATTCAAAGTTGCTGGCATTGACGTTGAAATCTAGTCCGTTTATTTGGAAAAGGCCTCACCATTCCTGGGCCCAATAAATATTTTTTTGAAGTACTGCCAAAGAGAGGATGCGGTTCAATCTATCGAGGGGAAGACTTAATATTCTGCGTATCCGAAAATATCCGAAATGTACGTTCAGTGTTGTGAGACATGCTTTCGGCAGACCAGTTTTAATATGTGCTACATAGTTTAGTGTGTTATCGGGCAGGTTGAAACATCTTTTAACGAAGAACCTTTGTAGTTTTTCAACTTGGGGTGCTCCTTGTACCCCCACACCTGTGCACAATAATACATAATCGACCTTGTGGTGTGTGGATGAAGATGAGTTTAGTGAAACAGAAGATAATGAAAATGATGATGATAGCCTCCGCAGAAACCGCACTGAATGGCACAGCATTGGGTTTCGAGTTCGAGAACGATATGTCGCCAATTTGACATAAGTACAATTTAAAAAATAATTTAATTCCTTCCCTTTATTTTAAATAAAAGAACATTTACAAAATGTACATATATGTTTTTATTTATTTTTAGAAGAACACTTAAACACGTGAACTATCGCTTATTACCATAGCTAATTTTTCAATAGCCGCAGTTGTGTCTATTGGTGCCACGGTAGTGGCTTTTTTGTATCACATTACGAATCCAAACCAAAGGTCAGTTTTTGAACAGTAGACTAAAATTAAAATTGGTAAGCGCCACTTTGTAGACAATCCTAATTAGAATCTAGGGATGTATGTATTATTTTTCTAAGATACATACCTTAAAAGTTACAGCCAGGAACAATTAGGGTGTTATATCGATTTTGACTTATAAAGCACGAATCCAAACCAAAAGTCAGTTTTTGAACCGTTGACTCAAATTTAAATTGGTAAACGCCACTTTATAGAGGATGTCAATTAGAATCTAGGTATGTATAAATTAATTTTCTATGATACATACTTTAGAAGTTACAGCTAGGCACAATTACCGTTTTCGTAAAATCGAAATAAAACCACCACCAGTTTTCTTTATTTCTGTTTTTTGAAGGCGAAGCTTATGTGTAACAGAATATCGCCAGTTGTCGAAAACCTAAATGAAAGTGTTAATCTTGAACCATGTTTAAAACAAATATTTACTCACTTTTTTCCAATCATCCGTTGCGTGATGGGCACCGGCAGTGCTGTTCAGGAGGACAGTTAAAGTCTGCCATAGACTTTGCACTGAAGCATCGCAATGCTTGACCTTAGTCAAAACTGGGTTTTCTTCAAGAAAGGAGCAGTAAATCTCCTTTTGATCCTGAGTAACCTTTTGCTGTCTTCGCCCTAAGAAGAACTTTAAATTTATATTTGTTTCTAAATTTAGAGCTGTGGAGCTGATACACACTACTTGTGTTTATACTATACTATGGTATCCGAAGCTACTATCTATGAAGTATGCTTCATAGGAAAGACCATGCGAGTACCATGCGGCTGATTACAGCCGCATGGTACTCCCATGGTCTTTTCTATGAAACATGCTGTATACGCAACATGGTATGTCCACATTGACTGAAACATATGTGATAAAATCGTATTCCATAGATAAATACAAGTAGTGGGTAACATTTTACTTTTTTGTTGATTTTGCTCATGCATATCCATTTTCCTTGTAAAATATATATTTTATGACAGCTGATCATGATAACAGATTTTAGCTCTGTTTGCTTTTTTATAACAGAATTTCATTTTCGAATTTTCATAACTGGCTTTTATAAAAGTTCGAAATCCTGAATACCAATTATAAAAGATCTCTTATGGTAAAGATCTTTTATGATTCATAACAGAAAATTCATAGCAGAATAACAGATTTGGTGGAATAGACCTAAATATTGTTCTGGTATAGTGTGCCGACATGGCATGTAAAAAGGTTCGGAATGGTTTACCGATGCGGTTTGATGTTTTGTTTTTGTAATTTGCCTGTTGCTGATTGTTTTGAACTGAGAGAGTGAATGCAAGATGGCTGAAAACGATAAATGTATCTGGTTTCAACCAGAAGTAACTATTATGCTGGAAATGATTAAAGAAAACAACAGAAACAATTTTAAATCATCGTCCATTTTCACACTGATCTCTATAATACACTGGATAGTGTATTCACACAAAAAAATCGACCCCAATAGAGAACTGTAATAATTGTAGTGGTTTAAGTTCACGACATTGTGTATTGAATGGGTTAATTCTCCAGGAGATGCAATAAAAAGCAGTAGAATTGCTGGAGGTGGTTTAAAAGCCGAAGGGCCCAGTCCGTCAGAAGTAAAGAGGCACAGCAGACATTCCCCCAACAACAACGACGGATACCGTTTCAATCATTAAGGCCCATATTGAAATGTACAAGCTTATAAATTAGCTGAAGCTGCTGCTAAAAGCAGCTGCTCTAAAGGTAAATCGGTAAATGTCGAGGAAATTCCTCCATAGTTAATTGTAAAATCTATAAAGCCTCCAGATGAAGCTTAAGAAACTCCAAAAATTCCTCCCAAACAAACGCCATCGGTGCCATCAAGGCCAGCTCCAGGAACCCCCTACGGCAGTAGAAAAATCTACGTCAGTTGAAGAGAAACGAATTGCAGTTAAAGGAAAAGAACATAAAGCAGAAAATACAGTTCTGGTCAAACTAAATGAACGGAAGCAGGAGTACAAGATCGCTGCGCTAACAGCCAAAAGATCCTGAGACACTGCATTGGCTTTGCAGTTTGTAAAAGTGCTTAAGCAATTCGATATGGTACTAAAACTCAGTGAGGAGGGGAAATAAATCGACCTGAGCGACATGCAAATGTTTTTTTTTTCTTTTCAATTTGCAGATTGCACAAAAGTCTCTAGAAGCTTTACAAAACGAATCAAACGCTTGGGTCCGGATTTTAATGCATACACAGAAGGCACAATTCCTGCTGCACAATTTAATGGAATTCAAAGTTCTCAGTCCGCAACAATTAATCGATAAACTAGTGCCGTGTTTTAAACATACAAATTCCAAAGTTCGGCAAGAGATTCTCCAAACAATCAATAATACATTAAATGAGTATGAGTGCTTTAAATTTTCTGTTGTAACATTTTTATTATAAAAATATTGTTGTTTTTTAACATTTTAGATGCGGAACATCGCAATTTTCATTAAAGTCATACATTCAACCAGTTGTGATTCTTCCCGGTGATCCAACATCAACTCTGCTAGACGTCGCAAATCAAACACTCGTAGAAATCTATAAGCATGTTGGTAAGTATAATACCTATATTTATAATCATCCATAGTCATTACAAGCTAATTTGATGTTACTTTTTTGTATGATTACTTGCCTGATTTTTAAGCACTTTTGTTTTTGGTCATTCAAAATCATTAAATTTAATTTTTTTAATTTGCAGGTGATAGATTAAGATCTGACTTAAGAAGTAAAGAAGTTCCATCTACAAAATTGGCTATCTTAGAATAAAAATTTGAAGAAGTAAGGAAGGTCTTTTACTGAAATCAGCTATAAATCACAATGGACACGATGAGGCAGATCATGCGACATCAGTTCGACCTACGAAATTAATAAAACGAATAGTTTCTGCGTCAAAGGAACTGCAAATTATATAATTTAGGGGAATTTTTTTTTTACGTTATTTCCATTCCGTTCGATGTTAATTCCATTTAAAAAAAGAAAATTCTACATAACTAACAATGAAATTCATATTTAAAATGTATGTATGAAGAGCTTTTGGGGGCATGCTGCCCCTGCTTAGCCAGTTATAGGGTTTAGCGTCTGGTCCATTTTGGGTTTATAGAGAGTTGTTTTGGACTTAAGTTCACAAGTTTTGAGTGCACCGTGGTGTATGATTAGATAACCACAACACCAATTTCCAATTTCACTTTTTTCTGCACATCACGCACTAACTTTAACTTCACAAATCAACATTTTTACTTGCGATTATAGGTACTATAAGGCAAGTTATGGATTCGTGCAAACAAAAAAATCTAACCATCAAACATGACATTACGAACATAGAGAATGCCAAAAAAGTGGGTCATGGATTTGCTGCAAACTTGGTATGTATTGTTTGTTCGGTAATATGCCCACACGTTTTTTCACTTTTTTTAAGAAGACAAATAACAGTAGCTTCCATACATTTTCTTTTCGCTAAAAATAAAAAACTTATTCTTCTAGAAAACGGCTCCAACGATTTTTATAAAAAAAAATCAGTTCATTAATGAAGCAAAAGGGAACATTTTAGTAATTTTTGTTTTGGAAACAAATTGTTACTTTTGGTACCTCTAGTAATACCATTTTTTTTATCACTTTTTACAATATTAACTGAGCACAAATTTTATTATATGTATTTTTGTAAACTACTCGTACGTACATCAGATTTGTTCTTGTATTAAAATGTAGGTTGTATTCTTTTTTACAATTTTGTGCGGTTTTTATTTGTTATGTATGTTAAAAATTTGTAAACAATTAATTTTGATGAACTCCAAAAGGCTATATGTATTTATTATAAAGAACAGCTGATTTCAAATTTACAGGCTGCACTTTTAATAAATTCATACACCTTTCTTATTTAAATACAATATAATCTTTATAACCATATATGTAGGTATACAGTTCACAATTTTTTACCGCGCGCACTTACTATCTTCAACTTCACAAAGAACTTTTTCAATTTTTTTCCTTTTGTTTTATATGAATAATTCTTATTCTATTATATCACTCTTTTATTTTATAAACAATTATGACAAGATAGATAGATAGATAGATAGATAAAATAATTTTATTTAAAAAAAAAATAGTAATAAAAACAAGATTATGCTGGTTTACAAAATTAATTAGGACAATAACTTATTAGAGTTGTCTGCCAGGTTAAAAAGTTTTACAATTTAAATGTTGGCTTAGCTTGTATTTAAGTTTTATTTTAGTTTAATTATATTCATTTGCAATTGAGTTTCTATAATGTATAGCATGTTTTAAGAATTTGTATAGTTTTAAGTAACATTTGCTATTCAGTATATTGAGAAATTCTGAGTGGTCAATTGCTTCCGCTCCCAGAAATATTCGGCGGTAAGTTTTGAAAATAGGACAAATACTGATGAAGTGGTAGGTGTTCTCAGTTGCATCAAGGTTACATATTGTGCAAAGTCCGACAGTGTTGTTACGAAACGCCCTTCCATCCAAATCCAGTAACCCACATCGTGCTTTTAATATAAGACTTATCATTTCTCGTGAATTTGAGTCATCGAAATAATTGGGTACATCTGTGAAGGATAAGTTGCAGTATTCGCCATGGAATTGAGATTGGAGAGCACGATCGGTAAATGACGCATGTGATGAGCATTTTCCCATTCAAAGTTGCTGGCATTGACGTTGAAATCTAGTCCGTTTATTTGGAAAAGGCCTCACCATTCCTGGGCCCAATAAATATTTTTTTGAAGTACTGCCAAAGAGAGGATGCGGTTCAATCTATCGAGGGGAAGACTTAATATTCTGCGTATCCGAAAATATCCGAAATGTACGTTCAGTGTTGTGAGACATGCTTTCGGCAGACCAGTTTTAATATGTGCTACATAGTTTAGTGTGTTATCGGGCAGGTTGAAACATCTTTTAACGAAGAACCTTTGTAGTTTTTCAACTTGGGGTGCTCCTTGTACCCCCACACCTGTGCACAATAATACATAATCGACCTTGTGGTGTGTGGATGAAGATGAGTTTAGTGAAACAGAAGATAATGAAAATGATGATGATAGCCTCCGCAGAAACCGCACTGAATGGCACAGCATTGGGTTTCGAGTTCGAGAACGATATGTCGCCAATTTGACATAAGTACAATTTAAAAAATAATTTAATTCCTTCCCTTTATTTTAAATAAAAGAACATTTACAAAATGTACATATATGTTTTTATTTATTTTTAGAAGAACACTTAAACACGTGAACTATCGCTTATTACCATAGCTAATTTTTCAATAGCCGCAGTTGTGTCTATTGGTGCCACGGTAGTGGCTTTTTTGTATCACATTACGAATCCAAACCAAAGGTCAGTTTTTGAACAGTAGACTAAAATTAAAATTGGTAAGCGCCACTTTGTAGACAATCCTAATTAGAATCTAGGGATGTATGAATTATTTTTCTAAGATACATACCTTAAAAGTTACAGCCAGGAACAATTAGGGTGTTATATCGATTTTGACTTATAAAGCACGAATCCAAACCAAAAGTCAGTTTTTGAACCGTTGACTCAAATTTAAATTGGTAAACGCCACTTTATAGAGGATGTCAATTAGAATCTAGGTATGTATAAATAAATTTTCTAGGATAAATACTTTAGAAGTTATAGCAAGGAACAATAACGATTTTTTTTCGATTTTCACTAATATAGTATGAATGCCAACCAAAATTCACTTTTTGAACCACTAACTCAAAATCAAATTGGTAAACGCCACTTTATTAAGGATGTCAATTAGAATCTAGGTATGTATAAAATAATTTTCTAGGATAAATACTTTAGAAGTTATAGCAAGGAACAATAACGATTTTTTTTCGATTTTCACTAATATAGTATGAATGCCAACCAAAATTCACTTTGTGAACCACTAACTCAAAATCAAATTGGTAAACGCCACTTTATAGAGGATGTCAATTAGAATCTAGGTATGTATAAATTAATTTTCTATGATACATACTTTAGAAGTTACAGCTAGGCACAATTACCGTTTTCGTAAAATCGAAATAAAACCACCACCAGTTTTCTTTATTTCTGTTTTTTGAAGGCGAAGCTTATGTGTAACAGAATATCGCCAGTTGTCGAAAACCTAAATGAAAGTGTTAATCTTGAACCATGTTTAAAACAAATATTTACTCACTTTTTTCCAATCATCCGTTGCGTGATGGGCACCGGCAGTGCTGTTCAGGAGGACAGTTAAAGTCTGCCATAGACTTTGCACTGAAGCATCGCAATGCTTGACCTTAGTCAAAACTGGGTTTTCTTCAAGAAAGGAGCAGTAAATCTCCTTTTGATCCTGAGTAACCTTTTGCTGTCTTCGCCCTAAGAAGAACTTTAAATTTATATTTGTTTCTAAATTTAGAGCTGTGGAGCTGATACACACTACTTGTGTTTATACTATACTATGGTATCCGAAGCTACTATCTATGAAGTATGCTTCATAGGAAAGACCATGCGAGTACCATGCGGCTGATTACAGCCGCATGGTACTCCCATGGTCTTTTCTATGAAACATGCTGTATACGCAACATGGTATGTCCACATTGACTGAAACATATGTGATAAAATCGTATTCCATAGATAAATACAAGTAGTGGGTAACATTTTACTTTTTTGTTGATTTTGCTCATGCATATCCATTTTCCTTGTAAAATATATATTTTATGACAGCTGATCATGATAACAGATTTTAGCTCTGTTTGCTTTTTTATAACAGAATTTCATTTTCGAATTTTCATAACTGGCTTTTATAAAAGTTCGAACTCCTGAATACCAATTATAAAAGATCTCTTATGGTAAAGATCTTTTATGATTCATAACAGAAAATTCATAGCAGAATAACAGATTTGGTGGAATAGACCTAAATATTGTTCTGGTATAGTGTGCCGACATGGCATGTAAAAAGGTTCGGAATGGTTTACCGATGCGGTTTGATGTTTTGTTTTTGTAATTTGCCTGTTGCTGATTGTTTTGAACTGAGAGAGTGAATGCAAGATGGCTGAAAACGATAAATGTATCTGGTTTCAACCAGAAGTAACTATTATGCTGGAAATGATTAAAGATCATAACGTAAAAATCTATTAAAAATGGTATCCAATGAGTTGTAGGACAGAAACAATTTTAAATCATCGTCCATTTTCACACTGATCTCTATAATACACTGGATAGTGTATTCACACACAAAAAATCGATCCCAATAGAGAACTGTAATAATTGTAGTGGTTTAAGTTCACGACATTGTGTATTGAATGGGTTAATTCTCCAGGAGATGCAATAAAAAGCAGTAGAATTGCTGGAGGTGGTTTAAAAGCCGAAGGGCCCAGTCCGTCAGAAGTAAAGAGGCACAGCAGACATTCCCCCAACAACAACGACGGATACCGTTTCAATCATTAAGGCCCATATTGAAATGTACAAGCTTATAAATTAGCTGAAGCTGCTGCTAAAAGTGCCGGTGAAGCAGCTAAAGCACGTGGTTCAACCGGGGCTTCAAAACTCTAAAGGTAACTCGGTAAATGTCGATGAAATTCCTCCATAGTTAATTGTAAAATCTATAAAGCCTCCAGATGAAGCTTAAGAAACTCCAAAAATTCCTCCCAAACAAACGCCATCGGTGCCATCAAGGCCAGCTCCAGGACCCCCCTACGGCAGTAGAAAAATCTACGTCAGTTGAAGAGAAACGAATTGCAGTTAAAGGAAAAGAACATAAAGCAGAAAATACAGTTCTGGTCAAACTAAATGAACGGAAGCAGGAGTACAAGATCGCTGCGCTAACAGCCAAAAGATCCTGAGACACTGCATTGGCTTTGCAGTTTGTAAAAGTGCTTAAGCAATTCGATATGGTACTAAAACTCAGTGAGGAGGGGAAATAAATCGACCTGAGCGACATGCAAATGTTTTTTTTTTCTTTTCAATTTGCAGATTGCACAAGTCTCTAGAAGCTTTACAAAACGAATCAAACGCTTGGGTCCGGATTTTAATGCATACACAGAAGGCACAATTCCTGCTGCACAATTTAATGGAATTCAAAGTTCTCAGTCCGCAACAATTAATCGATAAACTAGTGCCGTGTTTTAAACATACAAATTCCAAAGTTCGGCAAGAGATTCTCCAAACAATCGTTAATACATTAAATGAGTATGAGTGCTTTAAATTTTCTGTTGTAACATTTTTATTATAAAAATATTGTTATTTTTTAACATTTTAGATGCGGAACATCGCAATTTTCATTAAAGTCATACATTCAACCAGTTGTGATTCTTCCCGGTGATCCAACATCAACTCTGCTAGACGTCGCAAATCAAACACTCGTAGAAATCTATAAGCATGTTGGTAAGTATAATACCTATATTTATAATCATCCATAGTCATTACAAGCTAATTTGATGTTACTTTTTTGTATGATTACTTGCCTGATTTTTAAGCACTTTTGTTTTTGGTCATTCAAAATCATTAAATTTAATTTTTTTAATTTGCAGGTGATAGATTAAGATCTGACTTAAGAAGTAAAGAAGTTCCATCTACAAAATTGGCTATCTTAGAATAAAAATTTGAAGAAGTAAGGAAGGTCTTTTACTGAAATCAGCTATAAATCACAATGGACACGATGAGGCAGATCATGCGACATCAGTTCGACCTACGAAATTAATAAAACGAATAGTTTCTGCGTCAAAGGAACTGCAAATTATATAATTTAGGGGAATTTTTTTTTTACGTTATTTCCATTCCGTTCGATGTTAATTCCATTTAAAAAAAGAAAATTCTACAAAACTAACAATGAAATTCATATTTAAAATGTATGTATGAAGAGCTTTTGGGGGCATGCTGCCCCCTGCAACCCCCTGCTTAGCCAGTTATAGGGTTTAGCGTCTGGTCCATTTTGGGTTTATAGAGAGTTGTTTTGGACTTAAGTTCACAAGTTTTGAGTGCACCGTGGTGTATGTTTAGATAACCACAACACCAATTTCCAATTTCACTTTTTTCTGCACATCACGCACTAACTTTAACTTCACAAATCAACATTTTTACTTGCGATTATAGGTACTATAAGGCAAGTTATGGATTCGTGCAAACAAAAAAATCTAACCATCAAACATGACATTACGAACATAGAGAATGCCAAAAAAGTGGGTCATGGATTTGCTGCAAACTTGGTATGTATTGTTTGTTCGGTAATATGCCCACACGTTTTTTCACTTTTTTTAAGAAGACAAATAACAGTAGCTTCCATACATTTTCTTTTCGCTAAAAATAAAAAACTTATTCTTCTAGAAAACGGCTCCAACGATTTTTATAAAAAAAAATCAGTTCATTAATGAAGCAAAAGGGAACATTTTAGTAATTTTTGTTTTGGAAACAAATTGTTACTTTTGGTACCTCTAGTAATACCATTTTTTTTATCACTTTTTACAATATTAACTGAGCACAAATTTTATTATATGTATTTTTGTAAACTACTCGTATGTACATCAGATTTTTTTTGTATTAAAATGTAGGTAGATATGTAGGTTTAATGTTGTATTCTTTTTTACAATTTTGTGCGGTTTTTATTTGTTATGTATGTTAAAAATTTGTAAACAATTAATTTTGATGATCTCCAAAAGGCTATATGTATTTATTATAAAGAACAGCTGATTTCAAATTTACAGGCTGCACTTTTAATAAATTCATACACCTTTCTTATTTAAATACAATATAATCTTTATAACCATATATGTAGGTATACAGTTCACAATTTTTTACCGCGCAGCACTTACTATCTTCAACTTCACAAAGAACTTTTTCAATTTTTTTCCTTTTGTTTTATATGAATAATTCTTATTCTATTATATCACTCTTTTATTTTATAAACAATTATGACAAGATAGATAGATAGATAGATAGATAAAATAATTTTATTTTTCTCAAAAAATAGTAATAAAAACAAGATTATGCTGGTTTACAAAATTAATTAGGACAATAACTTATTAGAGTTGTCTGCCAGGTTAAAAAGTTTTACAATTTAAATGCTGGCTTAGCTTGTATTTAAGTTTTATTTTAGTTTAATTATATTCATTTGCAATTGAGTTTCTATAATGTAAAGCATGTTTTAAGAATTTGTATAGTTTTAAGTAACATTTGCTATTCAGTATATTGAGAAATTCTGAGTGGTCAATTGCTTCCGCTCCCAGAAATATTCGGCGGTAAGTTTTGAAAATAGGACAAATACTGATGAAGTGGTAGGTGTTCTCAGTTGCAACAAGGTTACGTATTGTGCAAAGTCCGACAGTGTTGTTACGAAACGCCCTTGCATCCAAATCCAGTAACCCACATCGTGCTTTTAATATAAGACTTATCATTTCTCGTGAATTTGAGTCATCGAAATAATTGGGTACATCTGTGAAGGATAAGTTGCAGTATTCGCCATGGAATTGAGATTGAAGAGCACGATCGGTAAATGACGCATGTGATGAGCACTTTTCCATTCAAAGTTGCTGGCATTGACGTTGAAATCTAGTCCGTTTATTTGGAAAAGGCCTCACCATTCCTGGGCCCAATAAATATTTTTTTGAAGTACTGCCAAAGAGAGGATGCGGTTCAATCTATCGAGGGGAAGACTTAATATTCTGCGTATCCGAAAATATCCGAAATGTACGTTCAGTGTTGTGAGACATTCTTTCGACAGACCAGTTTTAATATGTGCTACATAGTTTAGTGTGTTATCGGGCAGGTTGAAACATCTTTTAACGAAGAACATTTGTAGTTTTTCAACTTGGGGTGCTCCTTGTACCCCCACACCTGTGCACAATAATACATAATCGACCTTGTGGTTGCATCGTGGACTTTAAATTTGGCTGAGTGTGGAAGGTGTTTGTTTTTTATAAACTTCGACCAGGTAGCGTTTATTGCATTTTTCGACGTTGTCAGTCTTGTTTTCAGATGTTGAGACCATGACATGTTATAAGTAAATATGATGCCGAGATACTTGTATTGGTTTGTTATTTTAATTTCAGCTTCATTAAAGTACCATTTTTCACTGGCTGCTCTGCGACCTCCATTCCTAAATATAACAATTTCTGACTTGTCTAAATTTACATCGAGGTTTCATTTTTCGCAGTAGGTGTTGAACTTATTGATGATAGATTGCAGCTTGGCGGGACTATCAGCTAAGTGTAGAATATCATCTGCATACAAAAGAACATTTATACTAAGTCCTTCCACAAATATTCCAATTGGAAGTTCAGAGGGTAGGTCACTTAAAAACAGAACGAACAGTAGAACACTTAAAACACATCCTTGCTTAACACCTTTGCTCATGCTGAACAAATTGGATGCATTCTTTCCGTCCCAGACTGCTGCAACTGTCCCCTGATAAAGTATTTTGATAATTGAACTCATTTTCGTTGACATACCCAAAGCTGCCAGTTTGTGAAACAGAGCTTGTCGGCTAATGTTGTCAAATTCCGCCTTCAAATCTACAAACCAAGCATACAGCTTTTTTTATCGCTTAGCTGTAGTTGAATCATGCATGAAAGATTGTATATCTGATCAATGGTGCTATAGTTAAGCAGATTGGTATTCATTCAGTATGTTGTTATTCTCGATCCAGACAGTTAGGCGGTTTAAGACCAAAGTGGTGAATAGCTTATAAGGAGTATCTAAGAACGAAAGTCCGCGGTAATTGGATACAATGTTTGCGTCGCCCTTCTTGAAAATTGGGAAAATTATTGATTTCTTGAAAGAGGATGGTATCGTTTCAGTTTCAAAAATTTCGTTGAGAAAAGCATGTACCTCGTTAATAAAATCGTTACTAGCATTTTTATAGAATTCATAGGGTATACCTGGAGCTTTGTTATCCTTCGCGGTAGTTGTAACCACATTGAGTTCTTGCAATTCAAACGGGTTATCAAGTTGAGCGATAAGAACTGTAGGTGTTTTTAGGCCTAACGAATCATTCTGTGTACCATTTTAACTTAGAGCGGTTTCAATGTGACATGAACTCGGTAGCTGTGATTTGAGGTGCAGTACTCGTATAATTACCTTGAATTTCCTTTGCAAGTTTCCACCAGTCCTTTGCTGAATTGATGCTAGAAAGTTGACTTACCATACGTTGGTAGTATAGACGTTGTTTCGTTTTACATAAGGCTTTGTACTTTTTGTTCGCATCACAATAATTCATTCTGCTAGCATCTAAATTGAATTTTCTATAAAATTTAAGTAGGTTAAGTGAAGCTTTTCTACTTAAGTGGTAATCCAAGTCAAACCACGGTTTCTTTCTTTTAAATGTAATATTTGAAGTACTAGAATTTCTATAAGCTGTGTAGATACATTCTTTTAAGGTCAAACATCGTGTCTTAATGTTAGTATTTGTAACTATTCTTTCAGCAGTTATATCATGAATTTGATTGAAGTAATCAATCTTTCTATTATATGACTATTTAAGCCTTGGAAGAAGATTTGTGACAGGTTGTCTGGCAGTAACATACGCTGCTTTTATATCTAAAACTAGTAGTATATGATCAGAAAATGTCGTACATCCAACCGAAGAGTTACCAATTATTTCTAGAGCAGTGTATGGGGGGCAGCAATAATCAACCACTGAAGTTCCTCTACTTGACACATATGTATATTCGCCAGTTTTATCACCAAAACCTCTTCCATTTAGAATTAATGCATTGACGTCCTCTAAAAACTCATTAAATTTGTTGCAGTTACTGTCGCTGATAGCATCCTTCGAGCATCGAGCATCGTTTATAGAAGGTGAAGGTGTTCTTGCATCAATGGATCCCCTCGCTCCCGTTCTGACGTTCAAATCTGCCATGAGAATAAAATTATTTGATTCAAATTCAGCGAAGAAAGTTTTCAAATTTTCAAAATCACGAACCCAATGGTTACAATTAATGTAGTTTGGTATTAGATTTAATATTGACCCAGAAAAGTTTCCTCTCAATACGACTGTGTTCTGAACATTCAGAAAGTTTAGTTGATATGTAGTTTTGATGTCCTTACGGAATCCAAATAAGCACCCTCCACTAGCTCTGCTTTTCATGTTCCTCCCTAAGTACTTTGTTTTCTTCTTGAAGGGCAGCTACATCCTTTGTAGCTATTTTAACAAGTTTCTGATCCAAGAGTTTGTCCATTTCTGCAATTAGAATAGCCATTGAAAAGTTTTTAGCCATTTGGGACGTGGTGCAGCTTTTCTTCAAGAAATTTGAATTTTCAGGTTCCGCTGAAGTTTCTCTAAAAGTTCAATTATTTTTTGTATCAAAACTCATGAGCAGAGATGGGAATCACTGTTTTTTAGAATTTCAACTTCGAATTCAAAAGATCAATAAATTGGTTTCCGTTTTTGCTAACAATTGGATTGTGTATTTGCTGAGAAGGTTAAATGTAACTACGCCAAAGACAAGAGAGCTTTCCTTATACACAAGTTGACCAGAAAATTTATGAAATAATATCAGGCGGAGAATGGCTCTTAAAAAATCCGTATGAAAGTAGCGGTAGAGCTTTTTTCGTTTTTTTTTTTCTTATTTTGTCTATCATGCTGTTATGCGAATAATGAAAGGGACAGCCGCTTATCACCTCAACTGACTCGAATGTCGAATAAGTTTATAATTCACCACACCACAAAGCAAATTATTTTATTTTTCTTTAAATTGAAATAAATATTAAAGAGCTTTTCAATTTTTCAAATATCGCTGCCACACTTCTCAATTTGTAGTTATATAATTTATGTTTTTTTTTTTTAACTGATTTATAAATTGAGCAAAAATGAATTTAATACAGAGCAACCTTAAAACACTTCCTCACGCCAAGCTAAGCTTAAATATACCTAAGCGGTTTTTATTTCTTATGTATGTTAAAAAATTGTAAACATTTAATTTGGATGAACTCCAAAAGGATATATGTATTTATTATAAAGAACAGCTGATTTGAAATGTACAGGCTGCACTTTTAATAAGTTCATACACCTTTCTTATTTAAATACAATATAATCTTTATAACCATATATGTAGGTATACAGTTCACAATTTTTTCACCGCGCAGGACTTACTATCATCAACTTCACAAAGAACTTTTTCAATTTTTTTTCCTTTTGTTTTATATGAACAATTCTTATTCTATTATATCACTCTTTTATTTTACAAACAACTATCACAATATCTAAGGTCTAAGTCAGTTGTTTTCCTGACGGCCACTTCAACTAAGCCCAATCAAAACAGCAAAACTGTAGTTTTTCCAATTATTACGCCAGTTGTTTGAAATCAAAAATTATATATTGCAATTTTGTATTGATGAAATGTTTATATAATATTAATTTTTTTAAATGTCTCTCAGTTTCCAACAATGTTTATTTTTCTTTTTTGGCAGGGAGAAATGTAACTGTCCATGTATTGAATAACTTACAACTGCCGAATATTGATTTGTGACAAGACATTTTGTGGATGTTATGTGCTCCGTAATATTATATCACAATGATGACAAAAACAAAAATAGCTGTAAGAGACTTTAAATACACATAAAAATATTGTACTGTAGTATTACAGTAACAGTACATTTGTAATTTTTTTGTTTTATTTCGCAAATATTGCCATTACAAAATGTATTTTATGTAAAAATACATTTTTTTACAATAAAAAATATTTAGAATTAAATTATAGTATTCTTTATGACTACATTTTTTTTTGCAAGATTATTATTTGAATGCAATTTAAGAACAATAAAGTATTTATCTATCTATCTATCTATATGAATAACTAATAATAAATTATACATACATAGTTACAGTATACATATTAATATCAAACAAATAGTTTGTTTGATTCATTTATTTTTAAATAATAATAAGTAACAATAATGACCATAAGATATTATTGAAATATTTTTTTCTTTCATTCAATTTTTTACGTTTAATCACATTTATAAATATATACATAAAGATTTTTTTGCTGGTGTTGCCAAATAATTTTCCTATTGAAATAGCTTCGAATCCTGTCTCCAACCACAGCTTCTGAAGCCAATTTTGTAGCTGAATACATCCTTAATTTAATGTATTGACATACAATTTTTTAACTAGAATATAAACGTAGAGCCCAGCCTTCCACTGCGTCGTCAAAAATGTGGTCATTTAACTCTGAGAAAAGAGAGCAAGGCGGTTGAAAAACATCACTCATTACTTTTGAGCAAATAACTGCTGGGAAATTTTGTTCCTATGGAAAGAGGCAGTTTATTTTATTCAGGATATATCCTAATACCCTTTCTGCTTGAATACACGCTTTGATAACAGATTCACTTTGAAATATTAGTCCACCACGAGTTTTGGCTTGGATCAACCCATTTTCTCCGAGAAATGCATATCGCTGTGAATTTTTTGACACACCTCACATTTCACTATTGTTTTTCTTGGATCAACCGGTTTTTTTACTACCCACCAACCTATGTTACCAACGCAAGCTTTCGAGAAACAAGAAAGGTTTTCAGGAAGTCCGACGAACATTTAATTTTCTTCTGAAAATGGGTGTTCCTCCTCAAGGCCGTATTTCTTTGAAACTCTGTCGTTTGACATTTTGTCTTAAACTGCTGGATCGTAAAGATCAACCTTAATTGGCCGGGTGGATGGTACAGTAAGGATGGTAGTCAAGTCCATCGCGGACACATTTCCGTTTGACGCCTTACCTTCGTGGTGTACCAATAATCGCCTATATGCGGTTATGAATTGTGCAGCGGTTGGATTATGACACCAACCACCGCAACTTCTGACCGCACAGAAAAAAAGCTCCAATAGGTATTTTATTTGACAATCATTTCGCCTTACTAATGTATCAAAAATGTCCATGATTGAAAAACATTCAGTGAACAAACCAAACAAACAAACAAAAGAATGGAACGTACCTTGGAGTCTTAGTCATAAGAAGAACATCAGCATTGGTTTTTTTTTCAAATATTCCAACTCACAGACAATTTGAGGGCGCCAGAACAATTCATTATATTTGTTTAAAGGTGCTTTGAACCCTTTTCCTAGAGGATTTCGAGAATTCAAAAAGTCGAATATATGGTCAAGATATATATATATACGGTCATTAGACTACATATAACTTTTTTGTTTGCTGCAGCTGCCTCGGCGAATTTTAATTTTAGTTCTTCGAAACTTTCTGTTGTGAAACCAGGTTCACAATCCATAGATGAGTACCAAGATCGCAATATACTCGGGTCGGGTAGAGCGCGACAAAATGTTTGAAATACAAATTTCATCACCTACATTTTCGCTATTCTTCAAAAATCTTTTAAAAAGTTCCCCTATATCCGTATTATCAATTGAATTTAGGAACGTTAATTGCTCTTCTTAAGGTCTTTAGTTAAGTATCTTAAAGACTTTATTCTAATATTAAGTCTATTTATGCATCGCTTTTGGGTCTTGCATTTTCGCTAGGTTTTTTGTAGTTTTTCCTTAAAATATGATACTTGTTTTCTTAAGCTTTTGGGTGTAAGGGCATACGTATGATCATGGTTTACAGCTGTTTGACTTTCTTTAATTTTTTGATTTTCTTGAAAATCTTGTAAATTGTGGTTTTCTTTAATTACTTCAAAAATTAGATTTTCTTGAAAATCTTGTAAATCTTGATTTTCACTGAAATTTTGAGTTACTTCAAAGTCTTGATTTTCTCTAATTTCTATTTCTTGAAAATCTTGAATTGCTTTAAAATCTGGATTTACTTGAATTTCTTGAAAATCTTGAATTTCTAGAAAATCATGAAAGTTTTGAAATTCTTGAAAAATTTTATCTAAACAAACTTATCAAAAAAAGAATTCTGTGATATACATTATGTGTGTATGCATGTATCTATAATTATATTAGTGAAAATAGGATTTTAGCCCTAGAAAAGTTTATGTAACTCAATAGTTTCATTGCAAAACATAAAGTGACCAAATAAGCCGGCGGAAATCCTAGTTTAACTCATATAATTAATCTTCAAATTGGTCATTAAATCATGTATATTGTACTTATAATAATGAATAATTTTACCTATCTCAAACAGCATTTGAACTTCTTCCAATTCCTCACAGTTGGAAATATTATCTTCTATTTTAGTATTTAGTTCATCTGCATGTTCAATTTCAAGATATTGCTCCCCAGTTTTTTTCAGAGTAAAGGAAAAAAATAATATTTAATGACGAAAACAACATCAACAAAAAAACGTTTATAACAATTACAAAATTATTTTATAATTAAAATATACATTTGGGAAAAATTGATGGAACAGCATTATCTTCAAGGAATAAGGTTGTCCTGGCTTGACACTTCTGAAAACAGGAATCATCAAAATGGTCACTGCAAAGCAAGGTGTTTTCGTCAGGAATAAAGTTCTGGATATTTATTGCCAGCAACCATTTATGCAATAAATTCGGCTTATTTAAAGGAAATCTGTAAGATGTAAGTATGTACTATGTATATTCTTTAAAGTACTTCTTACTTCCGAAGGGAAATTCTTGGTTTGCTGTCTTTTGTTACATTGAAGTAACAGCAGTACTTCTTTTGTTCCAAAAAGAGCGTTGGCACACTTCCACGGTTCAAAACTCTCTCCCGTTTCGTCAGTTTAAAACACTCTTTTTTAAAATGGTCGGAACAAATCCTACTATTCTTTGTTAAAACAAAACTAGGAACTTTCCAAAGTTTTAACAACCCCGTGTCTTTAAGTGGAAATCTATTAAAGAAGTGTTATTCAAGAACGATCAAAGAATGCAACTTAAAGAACGAGTCACATTCAGATGCTTGCCAGCCGCTTTTGAAACAAACGTTAAGTTGAACATGTTCAACTTCTGCGAGTAGTCGGCAGAGATATGCACAGCAAATTTCACTTTTTTTAATTCTTAGAAGTAGGCGGCAGAAACTGCCACGAGCTAGATATGACCCGTGGTTAAGATTTTATAGTTATTAATAATATAATTTAAGATTAAAGTCATAATGAGTTCTATCAAATATACGTAGGTATGTATATCTCACCCATGAAGTGTTCTGCATTCGCTCCCGCCTTTTTTGTTACAATATTTACATACTCGAACCAATGTTTTTACTTTGAATTGAATCGCTTTAAAAAGGAAAAAGTGTTATACATATTATCTATATTATGAAAACTAAATTTCGTCTTCGAATTAAAAACGAAAAAATTGTTAATAAAACTACTACCTAAGTTTTCAAAAAAAATTTCGATTTTTAAAAAATAAATAAAGCTTTTTTTTTTGAAAAAATTTTTTTTCAAAAACCACTCACTGATTTTTTTTTAAATTTAAATTTTACTTTGAGCTCGTCTTGCAGGCAGAAAGCCGCAAGCAAAACGTCTTGGACCACCATATTTACAATCAGGGAGCTCACCTATACATTTTGAAGTTATGCTAAAGTTGTTATCACAATTATCTAGATTTAAGAAAATATGCATATTTGATGCACTATTGCTCCCACTTGAGAATGCAAGACGCCCACATTTGTAAATAACTACTTAAGTAATATCTAATTATACTAATTATTTTTTGTAATCATTATAAAATATACATTTAATGAAACTTCTTTTGACTCGTCACGAGTAGTTTTTTCAGTTGGAATCGAAAATGATTGATGCACATTCATTGTAGATACTTGTAGCATTCTATAAAGGCTTAGAGGATTTGAATCAAGGTAGTAATTACGAAGTGGCCAGCCAAAAGAAATTTAATTTTCACATTCCTCGTCACGAATCGACTATAAACAATTTAATTAGAGTTCCGACCTACCTACGTACCATTATCATAAGTACATATTTACATACATATGTTCTATCCATATATGTAGGTACATATTTCTCTCTTAACTTACATTAATAAAATCCATGTTCTAGTTTTAAATATACTTTTGTGGATAACTATGAATCATTCATTCGACAAGTCAGTATATGTACTAAGAATCAAGGTAATCCTCCTCATCGGCTCTAGACATGCATAACTAGACTACCTACCTACTAAACAGTGTCAGTGTTTAGGTACATTGAAGTTGTTAGCTCCAAGAGCAAGGTCGTACGATCCAGTCGTGCATTTTATTTTGTTTGGCTGGATAAGAATAGCTTGGGAATTTACAGGAGGTACATACCTTAAAATGGACTCAACGAAAAACGTAGCGCCTTAGCATGTACTAAAGCGCAAAAAGATTCTCTGAAATTTACTTTTAATCATCTTACGAGATGGTCAAATTGCATTTAATTATAAATGAACATCAGTTTAGTGTTTTCGTTTCTTACAGCAGCCAACTGTTACGAGTTACTGTTACTATTCGTATTTCACGAAATCTATCACCACAAATTTATTTTCACGAGCGTTCAATTTTAAATCAAAAACGTTCTCGTATAAAGTCACATTGTATAAAGCACTTTATTATATTATTCAAAGGCAAATTATTTTGAAGAATTTTAACTTTTTTGCTTAAAATCAATTACCAAACAGCCTTCTTCCAACACAAAAAATATGTTTTCAAAGTTCTGAATCAATAAATAATCATTTCTTACTTTTTATTTCAATTAATATTTATTTAAATTTCACTTCTTATTCGATTTCAATTCAATCGTTCACATTAAAAATAAATTGTTTAAGTCAATTTTTTTTTGTTGAAAACATTGAAAAAGGCAGTAGAATCTGTCTCTTTTTTTCTTTCTATTTAAAAACGAGATACGCAATTGCACTGGTGCTACTGTCAAATTCATTTAGAGTGAAAAAAAACTGTTATAATTCGTATGGAATACACTATCCAGTGTAATATAGAGATCAGGGCATTTTCACTTCAACCATTTTTTTTTTAATTTATGACATGGTGTGTAAATGTTCATACAGAATCGGATTGTTTCGCCAGTAAGGTGTTTCGATACTGGCGTATAATAAGGGTAACTGATACTTCACAAGTCACAGGCAGAGATGAAATTAGTTTTGTGTTTTTTTCGGATTCTCCTCCAAAGTCACAACAACAATCGAAATTGTGATCTACCTCAGAGCAGCACCAGATTCAGCTAATTCGAAACCGCAGTGAGTGAGTGAGATGAGCCACTTTTGATTAAAAATCGATTCAGCTAGCTAAATGTGAGGGAGTGAGGGAGTGAAATAAAATGTCAGATTACTCGCCTGAGATTTCAGCAGTGACTTATTGGTACATTTATTGGTGTATTTACGTTTTTGGTTAAGTATTTGTTCTTTTCTCAAAGAAATTGTTTCACACCTATTCAGCCAATAGAATCCAACATACTATAAAAAATGTGGAAAAAATGATTTGCAATAATCTTGTAAATCACATTAATAACAATAGCAGCGTTTCATTATCTACGGTTCTGGGTTATTTTTTAACACGTATTACAAAAACAACACTAGATCTAGGTTTAAATCGGGATTTCTATCTGGGTTTGCAAATATTAGTGTTAAATTTGGTGAACAGAATGTACATATCAGAACATAACCCAGATCGTTTTATTTGTACGGGGTGTACCATATGGGTTATTGGCGATAATAAAAAACACCGCTAATGTAGGACTTGTACATTTGTACTTAATGTACAAAATATGTACCTAGATGTAATTGTATAAATATATGTATTTAATATAAATGAGGGTATACATGTAACGACGGAAAACCCAGATAATTGTATCTCCGTAGAAATGAATTGTTAAAGTTTGTATGGAAAAAATATTCTGCAAATCAGATAAAATTATCTTACGAATTTGATGCAGGAAGAGAATAAATAAACCTCATACATTTATTTCAAAGAACATCTGATTATTTCCCACATTTACGCAAGGATTTTTAAGGTGTGTTCATGCAAACGTCTGGCGGGAAATTATATCTTTCTGCAAAGTGGAAAATTATCTCCTTGCATAAATACCCTTAATACTTCTTTTGGATTTAATTTATTGAACATTTTTTTGTTCTGATTTGTTTGCTTACATTTTCTTTGCTATTAGCATTTTAGCTACCTACATTTTGTTGTTGCTTCAAGACATTTAGGTGTTCGAAACTCATTTCAGTTAAATAGCTGAATCACTTTTTGTTGGAAAGTAAGATGAGTCGGCGAGTAGGACGAGACAACTAACTGCAATCGCCGAAATAGCTGAAACTCGGTGCAGGTTTCGACATTTCTATGCGGCATTCTATATAATATTTTGTGAAACAATTCCTTCTATATTCCAAAATAAAGTAAATATTAATATAAAACTTTAATTTGAGATGAAAAGAAAACTTCAGCAGCCACTACCAGAGGAAAAGGGCCAAAGCGTCCTACAGAAACTCTTTATCAGTAAGCACACAATAGTATGAATATCTGTAGGTATTTTGTTCACTCTATACCATTTCACACCAAATATAAATCCCTAAACATTTTCTTGTTTAAAGATGAGTGAAACGGATTCTATTTGATAGTTGTTTATTTGTTTAAACAAAAATAAATTCAATTATACATATTTCAGTATCTTCATTATTATATCTATAAAAAGTAATCCGCATCAATTTCAATTTTTATTTTGTTTCCAATACTCAGCTGCTGCAATAATGTCACTGCGCAATTCACATTTAGCTGTGGTGAGTTTCGTAGTGAGTTTTCTTGTGACGATGGGGAAGAATTCGGTAGATGATATCGGGTCACAATAATCCTCACAAAGGATAGTCACAAGGGCTTGTGACATGTGACTCATTGTTAAAATGGCAAATTGCCAATAAAGAATGAGTTAATTTTTTGTCTAGAATGGCATAATTTGGAAAATGGTGTCAGTACAGTGTTTAAACCTAGCCATATTAATGGAAGCATTTTATGCCAAATTCTCTGTGCCATTTTCGCAAAAATATTGCCAATATTTAGAGCGTTAATACGATTAAAAGCAAAATGGCTATAATTTGACACATAAATTGGCAATTTGTTATTCGTGTAAGTCCGGCATAAGTTACACCTTAGCCATTGAATAAGTACCTGATACCCAACTACACTGTGATAATTTTTGTTTGGCTTTTTAATTTATTAGTCTCTGTTTATTAAATAGCTTAGCGATTTTTGATCTCCTTTAAAAACAAAACAATGTTAAATCAACAAAACACAAATGTAAGTGCTAAATTAAACCTATTAATATATAAACAATTTTTTTAATAATGTTAAATTATATTTAGTTCCAAAAAACAACCCCTGAAAAAGTTGTGAATATCGACGAAACGTTGGGTTAGATGAAATAAAGTTTTTTATTTGCATTGAACCTCAAATTGACCAAAATGGCCTGCATATTATAAAATATAAATTTACAACTTTCATGTTGTCTTCTGTTTTTTAATTTTTGCGAAATGAGCATTTAGCGCCGACGTGTGAATTTGTTTTTCGCGTGTTCATACTTTATGAACATACCCTGAATATTGATGGTTAAATAAAGCATATTGTACTAGTATGTGTGTTTTAAAGCAATATAACGAATTTACATCATGTCAAGCTGTTTTTTTTTTGTAAGCTCAGGCTTTCTTTGATATCATTTATCTTGCACTTTAGTAGAATATCCTTGTTTTTTATTAAACTGGATTTCGACCTCAACACCTCATAAATAGTGTTCAAGTTTTTAGATACGAAATGATCTTTCAAATGTTTATTGGATTTTGTCTTGCTAGTACTGTTTTAAGCGGTCCAGAAGAAATCGAAGGAATAAAATTAGCTAGTAAATGCGAAACTTGTAAGATTCTAGCCACAGAATTACAGGAAAGATTGAGCGAAACGGACAAATCACATGATGTTCTCGAACTTGGGTATGTGTAAGGATTAGAAAAACCACAATTAATTAATTATTTTTAAGTTACTCTCTGGACGAAGTCAAACCAAAAAAACGCAAGCAATATCGTCGCAGTGAGCTGCGGCTTGTCGAATCGATTGAAAATGTTTGCGAGAGAATCTTGGAATATAATCTGCACAAAGAGCGGCAAGACAGCACTCGATTTGCTAAAGGTATGCCTCAGACATTCAAAGCACTGCACGGTCTAGTAGACAAAGGGGTGAAAGTTGAATTGGGTATTCCATATGAACTCTGGGATCGGCCACCAGTTGAAGTAACACAAATGAAGACACAATGCGAATACCTTCTTGAGAAATACGAAGATGTGATCGAAGACTGGTATTTTAAGCATCAAGAATCAAAACCTCTCAT
Source organism: Philhelius pedissequus (assembly GCA_910595825.1). Taxonomy (NCBI): domain Eukaryota; kingdom Metazoa; phylum Arthropoda; class Insecta; order Diptera; family Syrphidae; genus Philhelius; species Philhelius pedissequus. Next base: position 120,955,053 of record OU343162.1, read on the forward strand.
AACGCATCTCTGTGAAGAGAAAGCTCTACCAAAAAATGACCAAAAATGTTTAAGTGAAATTGCACCTCCGCTGGAAGATAGCAACGGGAACGAAGAACATTCCAAAGGTGATAAATCTAGAAAGGACGAATTGTAATTAGAATAATTAAAACAAAATAACAAATAGAAATGATTTCATATACCTAACTAGTTTTACTACTTTGAAAATATTTTTTCACGTACGGAGGTATCGAAACAAAATACTTTATTCTACAAATTATTTTATTTTAGGAAGTTATGTAGTAGTAGTAGAAAAGTGTTTTTATTTAAAAAAATTGAGTGGTCATAGTTTTACATTTTTCACAGTATTAAAGTATTGGCTTTTGCCGACAGCCCGAAAAAAAAGAGTATTTTCCTGAATCTAATTTTACTTTTACATACATTTCGATCAAACAAAAAGTTCGTTTAATTAAAATGTTAAATTTTATAATGAATTTATATTTGAATTTTTGGTTAGGACACACTTGAAAAGCTTCATTCAAAAACTGGTTTCAGGGTCTACGCTGTGTTTCCCATACTCCCTTCCATTTACAGTTGATGGCTTTTTTGCCAATTTTACTATTAAAAACTATATTCTTTGCTCAATTATATTTTCTGGAGTACGTTTAAAATTCCACCTATATCTGCAATTTTGCATACCCCTAATGTCAATTAATCAATTTTAACAAATTTCGATTTCCATTTTGAAAAAAATTCAATATCTATGGAATGAATTTACTTTTATTTTTGACTAACTAAGACAAATATTCGTTTTGTGTTCAATTTTTATTGATAGTTATAAGTAAACGGAGTTTGGTGAAAGAAATCATCTTTTTATTTAGATCTACAAAAAAGCAATTTCAGAAGACACCGCATTGAGTGGAACTACACTACAGAGGAACTACTCGACACTGCGCCGCAAAATATTTATTCGTATGAAATTCTATGAGCTATAATGCCAGGCGCGCACATATGCAACTTACAGTTTTGCAACAGTTTGGTTGCTAAAGTTAATACCATGGACTTATATGAGAGTGCGCGCACATGCAAAAACTATTCAGTTCGCGATTCTAGCAACTTAAAAATTTGTGTTTTATCACAAATCGAGCTATCGCCCCAAATAAGTTCTTCAGTTTGTATCACACCGAACAATAATGAACGCGCGCACATTAAATCAAAATATTGTATGTTTGTTGGTTTATCTCATTGATTGATTTTAAGTTGCTTATGTGCGTGATCATCGTTCAACTAGTGATTAAACTATTTCGTTTCTGAAAAAATGCATGTGAGCGCCTAGCCTAAACGCGCGGCAACTCAACTTCACAAAATGTGCTTTTTCTTCACTGTTTAATGGATGTTGGTCATGGACTGTATTCGCTTCACTACATGGACATGGACTGGGCGTACATTTTTGTCATCCCATTGTTTGTTTTTCTGGGGTGGAATCGGCTAAGGTGATTTGTGATTGTCACATTTCCGACAATCACATGTGATCATATTATATTTTTCGTCTGTGTAAGGTGATCAAAAAAAATTACCCAAAATTTGGCACCACTTTAAGGGAAGTACTAAGAGTTGACATAAATCCATATGTATAAATTGTTTTATTTGTTTTTTTTTATGCAATGTTGAGTGTCCATACGTTATTAACCTTTTAATATTAAAAAAATGTTATAATTATCTCGCAATCCAAAAAAGTTAAAATAAAAAGTAGAATCTAGACATTGAGTTCGCTACATTAAATTAGGATATTTCCAATTTTGTTCTACAAACTGCGAAAATAAAAATGTTTCGCTCGTTTACCAAAAGTTTTTTAATTTGTACCTATTATTAATTTATTCTAAATGCCAAAATAAATTAAAAGTTAAAATAAATATGTTTGAGAAAAACAATGCCTTTACCTAATTACATGCACATACAAACTTCTGTTTTGTTAGATCGAATATACTTTGGTGAATGTAGTGTATATGGGTGTGCACATGTACACATATGATTTCTATTTTCGGAATTTGTGAAATCACAAAAGCAATTTCACAAATTTACAAAATTAAAAAACAAATGTATTTTATATGAAAATGACACCAATATAGCTGTCACAAGAAAAAGTCACAAAAATGTGATTATCACATGTGACAGTAACCTTACGGAGCCCAAATTTATTTTTTGTGACTGTCAACTATCACAAATCACCTTAACCGATTCCACCCCTGGACATGTGCGTGGAAATGGCAAACCAAATGTTAACTATTTGTTCCTTACTCCGCGTATTTTAAGTGCAGTCTGATGAGTGAATATTGAATTGAAAGCAAAACATACTCAGAAAATAAATTTGTAAATTGTCTTGAAAAATAAAAATCTAGCTATCGATCTACTCAGAAAATAAATAAAAGCATGAAATATAAAGGGGAAATGTAAGGGGAGTGAACACTGATCTCTATAATACACTGGATAGTGTATTCACACAAAAAAATCGACCCAAATAGAAAACTGTAATAATTGTAGTGGGTCCATGTCAGTATAACATTTTTGTTGCCAAAGTGACATTTCAATATGGTTGTTAATGCTTCAAATTAAACTAAATTTAAATTCTTCATTTTAATCAAGCAAGGGCACTTTTTCAAAAAAAAAAAAATATAAAATATAAAAATAAATTGTCATAAGGGAACAATGATTATAAGTTTGACCAGTGCAATGGTGTAAGTACGTCTTTTTCTTAATAAAGAAAAAACATAATAATGATATGTTCGATTGTTTCCAGTGTGCTTTTATAAATTTGGCTTTATTGCTCGGTACAAAATGCATTCTTAGAGCTTTATTTTGAGTTCTATCCAAAATGTTCAAATGATTTTTGGTATCTCCTGCCCAAACGTGAGAATTATACTTCAGTTTTGGACGAATGAATGAATTATAGATTACAACCAGATCAGATGGGGAGTAGAATTTCTTGCATCTTTGAAAAAACCGCAAGCACTTACAGCGTTTTTAGCGACATCGAATATGTAGTCATTCCTCAATTGGCTTTCTGTTGCACAAACCAAGGACTTAACGCTGATCATTTTCTTCAATGCAAGAGCCGCTCATGGATACACGGGACGTGGGTTCTGCTTTAACGGCAGAGGACAGCATTGAATGTTTGAAGCATTAAATTCTACGCGGTTTTGTATTCCCCATTGCACAATGCTGTCAAGATCAGAATTTAATGAGCTTATCATATTGGATTATCATGAAGATGTCACGCAGTACATCCATCGGGCAGGAAGGACGGCTCGTCATAAAGCCCATGGTAAAAGCTTACAGTGACAATTCGGACGCCGAAGATGATTTATTTAAGACCAAACGATGATGGCGACACCAAAGTTGATGATGAGAAAGTCCTCGCTGAACTTACTGCATCCAACACAAAAGTTGAGTTCAATGAAGACGGAACCGAAGTACTCGATACAAGAAAAAAATTACAATCGGATTTCGCAATTGATTATATCAACCAAGACGAGGGAGGAATTGATATTGGAACTACAAAGAAGGTCCTTCGTGAAGAGAATCAATTCGATAAGAAACGTTTCAAGGAAATTGTCAAAGCCAAGCACAAGGTTCAAAAGAAAAAATCAAAAAGCAAGAATGTCGAAGATAAAGATGAAGTCGACGACTTTGGTAGTGATGAAGACGATCAACAGAGGTGGAATTTTCATGGTTGCCGCATCCAGATGAGATTTAAAAATTTGGTAAACAGTGATGCAAATAATTGTAAAGAATATGGTGACGATGGTATGGGAGAAGCAAGTGAAAGTGAAAGTTTGGTTTACCGACCACCACCAGACAGATTGTACGAAAGAAGAGAAAATCTAGAAATGCTTTAGTAACTGATAGCGATTCAAATGACAACGAAGAAGATGAACCACGTCACAAGAAGTCAAAACATATTGCAGAAAAATTATCACTAAATGAAGCTGAAATTATTGCAATACAATTGTTGGGAAAATAAAACAAGTTCTTTATTTTTACAAATGGACGATAGTACTCTAAGCTTTTCATATTCGTTTTCAGATTCTCCTCTTTGTACATCGGATGTGTAACTGCAACAGTAGCGTATGATAAGCTCATTAAATTCTGATCTTGACAGCATTGTGCAATGGGGAATACAAAACCGCGTAGAATTTAATGCTTCAAACATTCAATGCTGTCCTCTGCCGTTAAAGCAGAACCCACGTCCCGTGTATCCATGAGCGGCTCTTTCATTGAAGAAAATGATCAGCGTTAAGTCCTTGGTTTGTGCAACAGAAGGCCAATTGAGGAATGACTACATATTCGATGTTGCCAAAAACGCTGTAAGTGCTTGCGGTTTTTTCAAAGATGCAAGAAATTCTACTCCCCATCTGATCTGGTTGTAATCTATAATTCATTCATTCGTCCAAAACTGAAGTATAATTCTCACGTTTGGGCAGGAGATACCAAAAATCATTTGAACATTTTGGATAGAACTCAAAATAAAGCTCTAAGAATGCATTTTGTACCGAGCAATATAGCCAAATTTATAAAAGCACACTGGAAACAATCGAACATATCATTATTATGTTTTTTTTTATTAAGAAAAAGACGTACTTACACCATTGCAATGGTCAAACTTATAACCATTGTTCCTTCATGACAATTTATTTATATATTTTTTTTTTTTGAAAAATTGCCCTTGCTTGATTAAAATGAAGAATTTTAATTTAGTTTAATTTGAAGCATTAACAACCATATTGAAATGTCACTTTGGCATCAAAAATGTTATATTGTTATACTGACATGGACCCACTACAATTATTACAGTTTTCTATTTGGGTCGATTTATTTGTGTGAATACACTATCCAGTGTATTATAGAGAACAGTGTGTATACTCCTTTGCTATGTGGGCAAAAATAAATGGTGAAATTTCATTCTTCTCCAAGAAGCACTAAGCGCTTTATGTACTTTAGAATAGGTATAATCTCTCATCTGCAAGATTTATGTGGGATGTCATGAAACGTCAAATTTTGTTTCACCGTTTATTTCTTCCGAGAAGACAAGAAATAAATACAGATTCTTATGTCTAAAAATAAAAAAAAATCCAGACATAAGGGGCCTCCACAAGAAATATTGACTACATGACACATTTCTTGCAATCATTTATTTCAAGTGGTGGCCTAGGGTAAGAAAATTGGCTTTGGGGAGGGAAATGTACAAAGGTGTCCGATCTTAGTATGGACCTTGTATATATAATCTATAGTACTATCATGGAAGGGAACAATTTATTTCTTGTAATTTGCCTAAGGGGTCGCTAGTATCGCTGTTTCCCTCTTTTGCAGTAATTAGTTTGCGGACGAAGGCAAAAGAAGAAAGGGGGAAAAGAAGAGATGAGTTAGTTTAATTTCGTTTTCGAATACAATATAGAGTATAAAAGAGAGATCCAAATTGTCATCACATGTTTTATTTTATTTATTTATAAATTAAAATATTTTGTAGCTGACACAGAAAGATAATAAGGTTATCAAAACACGGAACGGCGAAAAATATCAACTTTGTTGTTCTTTGACAAAATTCCATGTCAACTTCGTTGTTCCTTGACTGATTTCCATTAAATTAAAATATTTAGTAGCTGACACAGAAAGAGAAAAAAGTTATCAAAACACGGAAGGGCGAAAAATGTCAACTTTGTTGTTCTTTGACAAAATTCCATGTCAACTTCGTTGTTCCTTAACCGATTTCCATTAAATTAAAATATTTTGTAGCTGACACAGAAAGAAAAAAATGTTATCAAAACACGGAACGGCGAAAAATGTCAACTTTGTTGTTCTTTGACAAAATTCCATGTCAACTTCCTTGTTCCTTAACCGAATTCCATTAAATTAAAATATTTTATAGCTGACACAGTATTAGGAAAGAAAAATAGGTTATCAAAACACGGAAGGGCGAAAAATGTCAACTTTGTTCTTTGACGAAATTCCATGTCAACTTCGTTGTTCCTTGACCGATTTCCATTAAATTAAAATATTTTGTAGCTGACACAGAAAGAGAAAAAGGTTATCAAAATAAGGAACGGCGAAAAATGTCAACTTTGTTGTTCTTTGACGAAATTCCATGTCAACTTCGTTGTTCCTTGACCGATTTCCATTAAATTAAAATATTTTGTAGCTGACACAGTATTAGGAAAGAAAAATAGGTTATCAAAACACGGAAGGGCGAAAAATGTCAACTTTGTTCTTTGACGAAATTCCATGTCAACTTCGTTGTTCCTTGACCGATTTCCATTAAATTAAAATATTTTGTAGCTGACACAGAAAGAGAAAAAGGTTATCAAAATAAGGAACGGCGAAAAATGTCAACTTTGTTGTTCTTTGATGAAATTCCATGTCAACTTCGTTGTTCCTTGACCGATTTCCATTAAATTAAAATATTTTGTAGCTGACACAGAAAGAGAAAAAGGTTATCAAAATAAGGAACGGCGTAAAATGTCAACTTTGTTGTTCTTTGACGAATTTCCATGTCAACTTCGTTGTTCCTTGACCGATTTCCATTAAATTAAAATATTTTGTAGCTGACACAGAAAGAAAAAAAGGTTATCAAAACACGGAACGGCGAAAAATGTCAACTTTGTTGTTCTTTGACGAAATCCCATGTCAACTTCGTTGTTCCTTGACCGATTTCCATTAAATTAAAATATTTTATAGCTGACACAGTATTAGGAAAGAAAAATAGGTTATCAAAACACGGAAGGGCGAAAAATGTCAACTTTGTTCTTTGACGAAATTCCATGTCAACTTCGTTGTTCCTTGACCGATTTCCATTAAATTAAAATATTTTGTAGCTGACACAGAAAGAGAAAAAGGATATCAAAATAAGGAACGGCGAAAAATGTCAACTTTGTTGTTGTTTGACGAAATTCCATGTCAACTTCGTTGTTCCTTGACCGATTTCCATTAAATTAAAATATTTTGTAGCTGACACAGTATTAGGAAAGAAAAATAGGTTATCAAAACACGTAAGGGCGAAAAATGTCAACTTTGTTCTTTGACGAAATTCCATGTCAACTTCGTTGTTCCTTGACCGATTTCCATTAAATTAAAATATTTTGTAGCTGACACAGAAAGAGAAAAAGCTTATCAAAATAAGGAACGGCGAAAAATGTCAACTTTGTTGTTGTTTGACGAAATTCCATGTCAACTTCGTTGTTCCTTGACCGATTTCCATTAAATTAAAATATTTTGTAGCTGACACAGTATTAGGAAAGGAAAATAGGTTATCAAAACACGGAAGGGCGAAAAATGTCAACTTTGTTCTTTGACGAAATTCCATGTCAACTTCGTTGTTCCTTGACCGATTTCCATTAAATTAAAATATTTTGTAGCTGACACAGAAAGAGAAAAAGGTTATCAAAATAAGGAACGGCGAAAAATGTCAACTTTGTTGTTCTTTGACGAAATTCCATGTCAACTTCGTTGTTCCTTGACCGATTTCCATTAAATTAAAATATTTTGTAGCTGACACAGAAAGAGAAAAAGGTTATCAAAATAAGGAACGGCGAAAAATGTCAACTTTGTTGTTCTTTGACGAATTTCCATGTCAACTTCGTTGTTCCTTGACCGATTTCCATTAAATTAAAATATTTTGTAGCTGACACAGAAAGAAAAAAAGGTTATCAAAACACGGAACGGCGAAAAATGTCAACTTTGTTGTTCTTTGACGAAATCCCATGTCAACTTCGTTGTTCCTTGACCGATTTCCATTAAATTAAAATATTTTGTAGCTGACACAGTATTAGGAAAGAAAAATAGGTTATCAAAACACGGAAGGGCGAAAAATGTCAACTTTGTTCTTTGACGAAATTCCATGTCAACTTCGTTGTTCCTTGACCGATTTCCATTAAATTAAAATATTTTGTAGCTGACACAGAAAGAGAAAAAGCTTATCAAAATAAGGAACGGCGAAAAATGTCAACTTTGTTGTTGTTTGACGAAATTCCATGTCAACTTCGTTGTTCCTTGACCGATTTCCATTAAATTAAAATATTTTGTAGCTGACACAGTATTAGGAAAGAAAAATAGGTTATCAAAACACGGAAGGGCGAAAAATGTCAACTTTGTTCTTTGACGAAATTCCATGTCAACTTCGTTGTTCCTTGACCGATTTCCATTAAATTAAAATATTTTGTAGCTGACACAGAAAGAAAAAAAGGTTATCAAAACACGGAACGGCGAAAAATGTCAACTTTGTTGTTCTTTGACGAAATTCCTTGTCAACTTCGTTGTTTTTTGACCGATTTCCATTAAATTGTTGAGGTAGGTTGTATCCTTGTAAATACATTTCTATATTTGTATGTACATAGGTCCATAGTTAATATGGTTTGGATTTTAGTTATTTCATTGTAGGCAGTATTTGGATTTTGTGATTTTTTAGAAATCAAACCCGCGCGTTATAAAATTCTTAAATAGGTAAGTTAAAAAAAAAAATTATTTCACAAATTGGAAATTTTATTTTATTTATATTTTTAGAGTTGATGTCAGTATTTCTACTCAAGGAAAGCTCAGTCAAGCGCTCACAAAATCGAATCGTATGTAAATTAACATTTATTGAGATAAGTGAAAGACAAAAATGTACTTATGAACCTATATTAACTAATTTATTTTATTTAAACAGGTGTCATATGGGTCACAGCTATTATCCAGGTGCATTGCTGTTATGTTCAAGCTGTAGGTATACCACCCACCTACTTACAACAAATTATTTTAGGTGTTTTGCTTAGCTAATAAATACATTAATATTAAATGTAAATTGGTAGGTATATTAGAATTTATTAGAAAGTAAAAAGAAACAAAATAAGAATAAAGTCCTTATTTTTACTTGCGCTCTAGGTAATTAGGTAAATTTTTTTTTTATATAATTTTGCACGCGCTCAAGGGATTATGAATACCCTTTATATGTTTTTAACACAGCGCGGGCATCCAGTGAAAGAAGAGAAAGAAGGATAGGAAAGATGTGTGGCGCGATATTCTGATACTAGAGCTGGTTGTCGTCTCAGATTTATCTCCAGGGATGGCGGCTGAACTAATGCGGAGAGAATAACCGTGTCTTATTTATTTATGTCTCTTATAATTCGCATTATTTTATTTATTTTGTTTTCATATTTATGGGTATGCTAGTTTACTCAATCACATGTTGTTAGGGTTATGCCTAAACAGCAGGTAATGAGTAAACCAGAAACTTAGCTTATGACAATTTTTAGAATTGGTTTTTAATGGAATATAAGAAGACATAGACAACGGCAGGAATCGAACCTGCAACCACGAGGTTGACAGGCGAGCACAGCACACAACTATTGCGCCACGGCGACTCAATAGTGTTTGATTTTAATACATTGAGCGAATATTCTACTGAACTAACTATCTATTGTTCTTAGTTATATTGGTCGAAAATCCAACTCGATTTTTTAAAATAAAATATTCAAATGTGTAAAAATTAGTTGAATGGAATGTGTACGTTAGCTTTCAGTGAAATTGGACATTAATATTTAAATTCAAAGTTAAATAATCCAAAAAAAAATTATTAAAAGGTACCCTTCATTAATGAACTCATTTGTTTTTTTATAAAAATCGTTGGAGCCGTTTTTGATAAAAATGAGATTTTTGTGTTTGCCCAAAAAATGTATGGGAGCTACTGTTATTTGTCGTCTTAAAAAAAATTAAAAAAACGTGGACATATTACCGACAAAACAATATGTACTAAGTTTGAAGCAAATCTATCAAAGCGTTTAGGCTGTAGACACGAGGACAGACAGACAGAATGACAGACAGACGGAATTAGGAGACAACTTTTTTGGTGTTCTCTATGATCGTAATGTCATGTTTGATTGTTAGAAAAAAAAAATTTTTTGAAAAAAATAATATTTACCTTTTTGGTCAAAAAGAAAGTATGGCAGGTATTTGTACTGTCATTTTTCATCTTAAAAAAGCTGGGGTCATGCTTATGAAAAAAAAACGTTAAGGCTGTAAATTCGCGGACAGACAGACAGAGAGACGGAATTGAGGACCCATTTTTTCGTCTTCGCTATTATCGTAATGCCAAGTTTGATCAAAATCTCGAGTTCGATTTGTTTCGAATCCATAACTTGTAATATAGTACCTACATATATATTATCGCTAGTCAAAAAAAAAAAATAAATAAATGTACTACCTAGGTATACCTACTTTATTTCCTAATAAAACTGCCTGGAGAAAAAATTAAATTATTCTCAATAGATATTATATTTGAAAAAGAACAAAAAGTACCTATGTACATACAGATTGTATCTAGATGGGTATCTGATTCAAGGGATACGAGAAAGAACTGGCGCAAGCTGGTGATCGTAGGGCCACATGGACATCCACTGGCGAGTAAAAGTGTAGTAAAGTACCTTGGCATCTGGTTGGATCAGTACCTGTATTTCGACAGACATATAGGTGCTGCTTTGGCCAGGGCTAGGGGAGCCTTAGCCTTGACAAATCGACTGTTTTATAGCAGCCGTCTTGACAGCAGGGTGAAGGTGATTTGCTACATGGCCCTCATCAGGCCGATGATTGCCTACGGATGCCCGGTGTGGTTCAACGTTGCCCCATCTCAAATGGAAAAGATTCGGGTGTTTGAGAGGCAATGTCTTAGACGTTGCCTTGGATTACACAGAACACCAGAGTCGGAGTACACAAGATATTATTCCAACCAGGTTCTATACAACGGAGCCAACATAAACAGAATAGATAATTTTTTGTTCAAGCTGATTCGGGGTCACGTTGCAAGAGCGATGTCCTTAACTAACAGCTTAATTTTTGGGGCTTATTACCCCAATGACGAATATTTGGAGAGTGCGCGGTTAAGTGGTTACATCCCTCCTGAGGCATTCCTCTATTTAGACAGTCGAGGGCTGATACAGGATGGAGGGGCGGTTCCGCTCATCTACCACGTCAGCCGGAAAACTGTGGATAGGCGACTCCTGTATAGTCGAGACGTCATCGCTTAAGGTGGAGAAGAGCGCCTTCGGTTCAGTAGGACTGTTACCGATCGGGACCGGAGGGATAGGGCGAAACAGGAGAACCAGTTCTGGTGGCTCTCTGAACAGCATCGTGATATTTAAAGTCGATGAAGATGATATATCTTGGCCGACTTACATAGATTTAGGGCATTAGGTATAGGGAACAGTCAGGGTGGCACCAAAAAAAATTAAAAATATGTATGTATGCGGGGGCATACGTGCATGTATCTGCGTGTCTGTACATGTATGTGCGTACGTATATGTATGTGCGCATGTACATGTGTGGGTGGGTTGCATGCTGGTGGGTGTCTGCATGCATATAAAAAATAAACAAAAAAAAAATAAAAAACGAAAAAAATGCTGCTGTGGCTGTTCTAGTTTTTAAGTAGTTATAAGTATTATTAGGTAATTTAAGTAGTTTAAGTTATTTATAGTAAGTATAAGTTAGTTTTATTTAGTTTTAATTATTTTTAATATATATTTAGGTTTAGTTTATAGGTAAAAAAAAAAAATTAAAAAAATTAAAAAAAACAAAAAAAATGATCAGATACCAAGTTTCTTGTATAAAAGTTTCTTGAAATATAAAATAAATAAAAAAAAATTAGATTTAATTAAAATAGTTTTTAGGTCGAAAGACATTAGTTGTAAGAGTTATTGTTTAATTTAGAGCGCCCGTAAAGGGCCAGTAAATTAGTTGTGTAAGTTATTGATAATTAGGCTAGTTTTAAACATTTTTGTCTAGCTTTAAGATAGTTATTAAGTTAATATGAAATAAAAATGAATTTATAAAAAAAAAAAAAAAAAGATGGGTATCTGGGTACACATGTTCCTACTTAAACAAAACATATTGAAATATCTCAATATTGCTTTGCTATTTTCGCATAGAAAAAGTTAAAAGTAGCAACGTTGCTACAATTCAAAATCCTAAGATCCACCAAATATCTAAAATTTGAAAGAAAAATTTAAAATAAATTCTATAATAACCTATACATGCATGTATATCCATATACATTCTTACTTCAAATTCATGTATACGCCAATAGACTTGATATAATTTATTTATACCCACCATATTTTGAAGGTTGCCATGGCAAAAACAGCTTATTCGGTTTTCTCCCTTACCCTCTATATTGTTGCCAGAACTAATAAGTTTCGACCGTCTGCCTTGCTTTTTTTCGTATTTGCCACTACATTTACTTCTTCCACTTCAACAATTCAATATCAAGAAAAAAGAAACTAGCGCCCTCACCGACGGAACTACTAGCTTAAAAATTCTGTATCATAGTAGTACTATAGGTTTCATATACAAAGGTCAGACATAAATTAAACATGAAATGTTATTTAATTTTTAAACTAAGGTAATAAACAGATGATAACATTTTCTTGTTTTATTTTTGATGAAAAACTAATGAGAAACTTTAAAGGAAATGAAACACACAACTTGGGTCCTGAGAACAGACTAGAATAAAATATAATTTATTTTTTCAGAATAAAATTAAAACTTACAGAGAGGTAGGTGGGTACTTATGTTATTCACAGGTTGAAAGATGTTTTCTATTTCTTCTAATCGGTATGTTTTACCGATAAATGTAATGTAAATGTGTGTACAGGTTAAATGTTTGTGTTTTATAAAAAAATTGGTATGACAAACTTAAATATTTAATAATATATCAAATCAAAGAAAAAATAATTCAAAACTCTGAATAAATACTTAATCTAATACATAATTATTTGGATTTGGAGAAATTTTAATTTTTTTTCTCGCCGGCTTTATTGGTCGTAATGGTGATTAAATGAAAGCAATTTACATTTTATTTTCCCAACGTTTCGACGGTGGTTGCCGTCTTCTTCAGGGGTGTCTTTATTTACAGAATTAAAAAGAGAATTAATGTTGTACATATTGATACAAGTAAACGAACAAAATATGACATACATAACTTTATTTTTTAAGACTTTTAATATACATAACAATAATTTGTTTGAAACAAATAACAAAAAAAAAACAGATTGAAAACAGATTTTGAACACACAGATTGAAGATTAATGAACAGTAAACCGCAGATATATTTTGTGTGTCTTGTTTGCGGTTCATATTATTTTTATTGTTAATTATATGCAGCGCCTCTAGTGTATAACGTTTAGATGTATGTTTTTCTGTTGCAAGGATCTCCACTCCCTCGAAGTTTGGTGTGTGACCGGTATCAACGATGTGAGAAGCCAGTGCCGTCTTCTCAGAAGTTTTTAGGCGAATATCTGACTTGTTGTTCGCCATTCTTTGCCGAAGGAGTTGTTTGGTGGTGCCGATGTAGCAAAGATTGCAGGATTCATCCGTTTTCCCCTGGCAATTTATTTTATAAACTACGTCTTAAAGGCGAATTTTGTCGGGTTTCGTCTTCAGGTGGATAGGGATGCAACAGTCTGGTTCGACCTATTTCTTTGAAATTTTAGGAAAGTTTGGGCACATAAACGATACTCTTATAAACACATCTCCTCTCTTCCAACTTATTTTCTGAACGAACTTGGTGTTTTTGACGAAGTATCAAGTTCCTTATAACTTCTGTTTTTTTTTTTTTTTATAATCTACACGCGCTCAAGGGATTATGAATACCCTTTAAATGTTTCAACACAGCGCGGGCGTGAGGGTGAGGTTAAGGAAGAGAGAGAATGATAGGAAAGATGTGTGGCGTGATATTCGGAGACTGTAGGTGTTTGTTGTGTCAGATTTTATCTCCAGGGATGGCGGCTGAACTAATGCGGAGAAATTTCCGTGTCTTATTTATCGATGTCCCTTATAATTCGCATTAATTTTTTATTCTTTTGTCATATTTTATCGGTATACTAGTTTTACTCAATCACATGTTGTTAGTGTTATGCCTAAACAGCATGTAATGAGTAAGCCAGCAACTCATTGTATGACAATTATTTTTAGAATTGGTTTTAACTTTTTCTTCGCTGGCGGAATGAAATTTTCGGTCACTCAACGCAAAAACTTTGTTTATTAAGTTATTAAAATTAAAAATTCTCCAAATCCAAATAAAAACCAACTTGGTCAAAAACTTCTAAAATACTAATACATAATAGGTAACTAGGTACATACCTATACCTACCTACAATAACACACACAAAACTATCACAAAATGAATTAGTTACATACTACACTCATCATTGAATGGCAAAATTTATTTCATTCAAAAATTGAAAATTGCAGGCAATGAAAATATTTTTTTAAGAGAAGACGAACCGATGGCAAACATAAATGCAATACCGAAATCAAAACTGGGTCAAAAATAAATACAACCAACTACTCATATGTAGTTTCTTCAATTTTAAATAAATATGAAGAAAGAAAAATGCAAAAAGTATATTTTGATTTATCTTGCTTTAACTTCAAGCATTCTTCTCACTCATTATCTATTTTGCTTACCTTATTTTTTTCCCTCAATCTTTCACATTATCGCTCTTCCCCAGCCTGCACAGTCTGCTGATGTGTCAGAGATAGTCATTCTTGTAATATCCGCCTAGGCGGCTCCTCGGGCGTTCCTCTTCATGATAGTACTATAGAAATGTATATACAAGGGTATGGCTTATTTGTGAATATCACCCTCATTGCGATATTCGTTCAACGCCATACCAAAACACGACACAAGAATTTTCCATTGCGTATGGCGTTGAACGCTAACTGGTGCTTATGTTCATGTGGAATGAAATTCATTTAGTGACGTTTGTCGTAATTTCGTATTGCGTTAGTCGTTTTTAAAGCAAAAACGCCTGTTAAAAAGCCAAATTTAGTCGTTCACAAAATTACAAACGACAGAGCCAAAAATACCTCCACCTAATTTACAGTCCGTATACACATTTTATGAGTATAATAATTAATAACCAGCCTCTGCACAACTAAACCGTTTTTCCTTCTTTCTTCTCCGTGCTCATCATTGTAACTGCTACTTCATGAGAAATATCTAGCCACACGTATCTACATTTTGTACATTTTTCAAACCATTTGTATTGTGGTAAACCAATTTTCACAAAATATTGAAGAACAAATTTTATGGAACCAAAACAACGACAGAATTGTGCTTAATTTAATTGCGAATTGATTTCAATTTCAGGAAAAAACTTTAAACTTTTAGTTATATCTGTCATATATTTACATTAATACTTTGGTTAAAATCTAAATAAATTTAAAAACTATGCTTACAAACACCGAACGTTCACTGATTTCAATTGCAATTAAGATTTATTTGTCAATATCAGCTGTTGTAGTGGATCTCATGTGGAATCTAAGAGCGATTTAAAAGCGACGTCAATGTTGGGCCCTCGGAACGTTAGGACATCCAAGATACTAGAAGCATGTCCGGCGCGGCGTCTATCGCAACGTAATCGATTTGGTTGACGATTCGTTGATCACGCGATCGCCAAGTCCCCTTGTGTATATTGAGGTGTGGGAAACAGATGCTTGAGATGATGACATTTCGCCCCGCCGCAAAGTCTGCCAGCCTGTATACGTTGTCGGAAGTTTCGTCGTGAAGGCTGTGTCCTCCGAATATCGAACCAAAGATGCCCTCATTTCCGAGTCTTGCATTTAAGTCGCCATGTCAGTCACTAATGTGTACATACTTTAAAAGTGCGTTGTAGATCCCTGGCTAAATTTTGACATTACTGAGGTGAATACAGACGTCAAAATTTAAACTGCTCATGAGCTCGTTAAAATTTTAACCAGTGGATAAATATTGATATTTGTATGACATACATATAAGACAATACGTTTTTTTTTATGTTTTTATACATATAATGAACTAAACGAACAGAATGTAAACAATGTGTGTGTTCTGTGATTTGAATTGGAAGAAAGTTAAACAAAAATTATTCCTCATCAGATACGTATCAGTCGTGAATTCGAACTCGTGCTCTTGTTAGTCCTTGTACTCTGATTCGGATTTACTGGATGATCAGCTGGAGGTATGAGTGTCTTTTTCACATCCAATTTGGGTTTTTGCTGTTAATCCATAGCGAGATATGAATATATATGCCCTGCTACATATATATCCTTGGTATTGCAAAAGAATATTAAAAATTAATTGAGAATATTTTTTCAGACGGCTCTTCATTTTGGAATGCGAAATTTTTGCTTGGCGTTCCTCCTCTGACAATGTCAAAATACAATTTCCGCTTTCAAGACCGTATCGAAAGCGGTTTTGATAAATTTGTGTTCTAATTTCTTCTGAAAAAAGCTTTTGCAACTACAAATCAAAGTATATATCTGAACATTTTTGATAGGGTGACACCATCTCGGATAGGTTCCTAAACGGAATGTCAATGTGAAATTTATGTTTTAAAACATCCCATTTAATTCAATTGACACAGCAAAACCCAATTTTATTCACCCCTATAAAAACGGATCAAATTTAACTAAAATTTAAACGTAATTGACACACGGCCTTAGCATGACAACTTTTGACAAAGTATCATTCCAATAGATTTAGCTGATGCATATCTCCAAGTGAAAGTCACACCCGAATCAGCCAAACTTCTAACCATCAATACCCACAAAGGGTTATTTAGGCCAAATAAGCTAGCTCCTGGTACAAAACCTGCTCCCGGAGCTTTCCAGCACATTGCAGATGCTGTCCTTGCAGGTATTGAAGGCGCTGCGGCATATATAGACGATTTCATCATCGGAGGGAACGATTTTGAGCATCATTTAAAGATTTTAAACCAGGTACTCTTGGAATTTAATTTTCTAGTGAAAATCGAAAAGTGCTCGTTTTTCGTTCCTCAACTCAAATACCTTGGGCATATTTTGGATAAGAATGGTTTGAAGCCAGATCCGGACAAAATAGAGCGTATCAACAGCATGCCAGCACCATCGAACATCACTGAACTCAGATCATTTCTAGGTGCTGTAAATTATTATGGCAAATTCGTAAAGCAAATGCGTGAGATTCTAGCACCTTTGGACAATTTACTCCGAGACAACGTCGATTTCAAATGGTCTAAGGATTGTCAGCAATCATTTGACAAGTTTAAATCCATTCTCTCATCGGAACTTTTACTCACGCATTACAACCCGAAGTTGCCGATAAAAGTCGCTGCAGATGACTTAAATGTTGGGCTTGGTGCGTATATCGCTCACACACTTCCCGATGGCTCTGAAAAAGTCATCATGCATGCGGCAAGGTCTCTCGCCCAATCGGAGAAGGTACAGTCAAATTGAGAAGGAGGCGGCGGCAATTATATTTGCTGTACAAAAAATTCCATCGAATGATTTTTGGACGAAAATTCACGTTATTGACTGACCATAAACCACTAAAAGCTATTTTTGGAAATAAAAAAGGAATACCTACTCATACTGCAAATCGCAAATCTCTTGCAGAGGTGGGCACTCACACTCATGATGTATGATTTTGATATCAAATACATTTCCACCAAAGAGTTCGGATTTGTTGATGTACTCTCTCGGTTGATGGACACCAGAGCAGAATTTAATGAAGAAGTCGTCATTGCAAACATGAAATTTGAGAAAGATCTCACAACACATTTGCTCAACGTAATTGAAGTACTTCCTGTAAATTTCGAAATGGTCAAAAGTGCGACAAGGAAAAGTAAGTTGTTACAGCCAGTCATCAGTACCATGAAAGCTGGATGGAAAACCAGAAATCCGCCGGAACTAGTTTTATTTTATTGCAGAAGAGACGCACTAGCGGTTATCGAAGGATGTCTCATGTTCAACGACAGGATCGTTATTCCAGCTTGTTTACAAAATCGAATTCTTAGACAGTTGCATCGGGGTCACCCTGGTATCGAGCGAATGAAGACCATCGCTAGAAGTCATGTCTACTGGCCAAAAATAGACTAGGGTGTAACTTCTTATTTACGCCAGTGTCATTCATGTGCCAGCGCAGCGAAATCTTCGATAAAACAACGCTTCAATCATGGCCTGTGACATCATCACCAATGGAGCGTATTCATATCGATATCGCTGGTCCAATAGATGGTGTTTACTATTTCATTATAGTAGACTCATTTTCCAAATGGCTTGATGTGTTCCAGATTTCTAGCATAACTTCTTCAGTCATCATTAGCAAGCTAGATGAATTCTTTTCTCGTTATGGAAATTGTGATCAATTGGTTTTGCACAACGGAACCCAGTTTACAAGTTGTCATTTTCAAAATGTTATGCAGTCCCGTGGTATCCAGCATCTTCGGACAGCACCTTTTCATTCACAGTCCTACGGACAAGCTGAGCTGTTCGTAGACAGGCTGAAGCGAACGCTTAAATAGCTTGAAAACGAAGGAACAAGCCTAAATAACTGGAAACATTTTTGCAAACTTACCGTTCCACTCCAAATCGAAATGTAGTTGATTTCAAATCGCTAGCCGAAGCATTCATCGGGAGGAAAATTAAAACTTTTTTGGATCTGTTGAAACCTAAACAACAAATTTCAACAACACCAAATGAAAAACAAAACCATCAATTTGATAAGCACCATGGCGCTAGGAACTGGCAGTTCATTCCATGTGATTTGGTCTACGCTAAGATCTACCGCAACATTAAGGAACATTGGGTACCAGGCATAATCATTGAATGCAAAGGCTCCGTAAACTACAACATCTTGGTCATTGATTAAAACAAAACACGACTCATTCGTTCGCATACAAATCAAACTAAATTCAGATATGCGAATATCCTACAAAAACAAGTCGTCAAACGCATTCGATGACCTACTTGATGTATTTTCACACAGCCAGCCGGATGGTGAAGTATCTCAAGAAATTCCAAACGCAGTTCCTGATTGTGGAGTAGCCCGTAATGGCTCGATTTCTGAAGATTCAGATTTTCACGGATTCCCGTCAAGAAGCACCACTCCAGAACCAGTAAGAACAAGATCATCAGGCAGAAGCGTTCGAGCCCCTGGGTGGATGAAGGACTATGATCTCTCTTAAGCAAGGGAGGTGTTGACAACCCTGGAAAACGAAACCTCTGACATCCTGATGATGAACAATCATGCAAACATCGGGGGTGGCCGTGGCGCGATAGTTGTGTGCTCGCCTGTCAACCTTGTGGTTGCGGGTTCGATTACTGCCGTTGTCTAAGTCTTCTTATATTCAATTAAAAACCAATTCTAAAAATTGTCATAAAATAATTTGCAGCTTGCTCATTACATGCTGTTTAGGCATAACACTAACAACATGTGATTGAGTAAACTAGCATACCCATAAAATATGACAACGAAATAAATAAAATAATGCGAATTATAAGACATAAATAAATAAGACACGTTAATTCTCTCTGCATTAGTTCAGCCGCCATCCCTGGAGATAAATCTGAGACAACAACCAGCTCTAGTCTGAGAACATCGCGCCACACATATTTCCTATCCTTCTTCCACCAGATGCCCACGCTGTGTTAAGAAAAACATATAAAGGGTATTCATAATCCCTTGAGCTCGTGCAGTTATATAAAAAAAAAAATGCAAACATCAAGATTGAACTACAAGATGGTTAGAGGGACAACGCACTTTTCCTGTTGAAGAAACTTCTGGGCTTTTGACACCGTCAGTAAATAAACGTGTTTTACTCTCATTTTTGTATTTAATAAATTAATGGATTTTTGTAATAAACGATATAGTACTCGTATATATTTTTTCCCAAATGAACATTCGCAGAAGTGTCCGGAAGACTTCCGGATTGCCAAATAAAAACGACATAAGAGTATTTTGATTATGGCGAAACACATATTGGGCGACAAACAAGTATAGTTCCTACAGTTTAAAATTATAACATACCTGATTATAGGCTTATGTACATATATAATTAAAATTATTTTCATTAAGTTTAAAATAATATTCTATTAACATCATATTAAACAGGCTTTACATCATAATTTGTAATATTGTCTGTAAGAAAAGAAGAGATATATAAAAGAAAAAACAAAGTAACTATTCAAACCTTCAATTTTTTTTGCGCATTCATCCAGGTGTTCATTTGTATTTAAATCTTCAATTCTTCTCTTTTCTATTTTAATAGTATAATCTGGTCCGAAATCCAAAAAAAATTCGTTATCATCAGGAATGTCATCCCCCAACTCTTTTTGGCAAATCGCAGCTGTAATTTCCGTCCAATAGCGACTTGTATTTGTAAAATTGTATCCACCACCACCAAGCAATATCATGGGAACATTAAATTGCACCACTAGATTAATGCATTCGATTAAATCTTTGGGATACAAATTAGACCCACCAAGGGGGTCTCCAGCTATTACATCTCCTCCACATTGTATAACACACGCTTGTGGTTTATATGTTTTGGTTATAAAATTAGTTATTCTGACAAAACGAAAAAAACTAGATACTAACGATATAATATTCATATAAAATACCGTTTGAAGTATTGAACAAATTGTGCACCAGTTATGCCACTTTTAAAAGGAAAGTTAGCTGTGTACCCCTTCCCTGTCGCAAACCCGCAATCCTCGCATCCACCAGTTCCTGGATAAAAACCAGTTTCATACTGATGAAAAGATAGTGTAAATACTCGTTTAGTTGTCTCGAATGCTTCTTGGACACCGTCACCTATTAAGGACAAATTGAGTGAAAATGATGAGACGAACAAGTTAAATTTACCGTGATGAACGTCCAGATCGATATAAAGTACCCTATCGAATTTTTTTCTTAACACCAAGATTCCTAACACAATGTCATTGATGTAACAATATCCTCCTGCTTTATCTCGATGTGCATGATGCCATCCACCATTCCAATTAATAACAATATCAGCTAAACCTCGACAGAGTTCGTCACATGCAGTTATAGTAGCCCCAGCAATGCATGAGGCATAATTAAAGACTCCACTCCACTTTGGACAATCAAAACCTTTAATAATTTGTTATAATTACTTGAACAGATAGATTGGCTTACCCACCTAAACCAAAATTTTCGTCTTCTTCGTCCTCTGAATCGCTGTCACAACCTGACGATTTCAGAAGAAATTCTAGGTAATCATTTGAATGGAAATTTCTCAAATCGGAAAGTTTGCATATTTTTGGAACAAGAATATCCACGAAATTCAAAAGCCCATACGATCTAATTAGTTCGTGCACTATCTTAGCCTTGATTTTGAAAAAAAAAATCGGTTAAGGGACGTCCATATTATGCGGAACGATGCCGATCGGCCAAGCCGAATAAGTATGGACGTGCCGATCGGCCTTTGGTTAGTGCCGAAACCCAACTAAATCCAAACAGAACGAAATGGATCCATGACATGAAAGAAACCCGATCATGCCGACTAGAAAGAGTTGCGCGGCACAGGCCGATCGGCATAATATTCAGTTATTCAAAAAATTTACCCGATTCTTTACAGCTGGGTTTTTGTTACTTTCTGTAATCAAGTATTCGCTGTGAACATATTTAATTAATTTTTGCATTCTTTCTAATAAATAAGTTCAGAACACACTCACAGTAGCGAATTTATAATTACGGATTGCAAAAGTATTCAACGGTAATATTCTGGCGCAAATTTTAAACAGGATTTTGAACTATGTATTTTATTTTGTATTTTTAAAATTTCCACCTCCAGATTTGCAATGCAAGGATGGTAAACTGAGATGATCCATTCCAAACTGACATGAAAAAATACAAGATTACTACACCTATAATTTATCGCTTTGTTGTTGCAATTTTTGACAAATCGTGTGACGTCAATAGTGATTAAAAATGAAAATAAGATAAAAGCGAAAAAAGTTTGGATTTTGTTATTGAAATTGTATATTTTGTATTATGTGAAATTGCCTTAAAATGTTGTGTGCTGTTTGTAGGTATACCAAATAATATGACAATACAGCTTTTATTCAAAGACTTGGTAAGCCGATTTGGATTCAAGTATGTGTTACCCTACAGATTGAACCAGGACGTGCTATAAAACACATTTGGTGTGTTATGTGGCAAGGGAGTCCTCCATGATCATCCTGATCAAGAAGATTTCCGCTGTCGTTTAAGATCCCTCATTTTAGGACACATAACGAGTGTTATTTCGGACGCAGCAAGTGCAAGCCTTAACTATACCCCAGATTTGGAAGCGCCATTGACCGGTTTGCAGACATTGATTTGGCTTATACAAACAAATAATCTGAAATTTCTTTTCAGGTACTATATTTCAAAGCATTGCTTGGGAACCTAGAAGAGGTTAACACTGGTGGCAACAAAGATGATGAAGATTTGGCCACTTTAGAGAGCGATGGCCTAGAAAATATTGCTGGGTGCATATGCATAAATTAAAAAAACAAAATTCCAGCCCAAGGAAATGTGGCATCGTATTCATGAGTGGGCCACCTAAGTGAAGGCGGATTGTTAAAGCCAAGTATGTTAAATGATTTGACGAGTTTGGACAACATCTTCAAATCCTTCAACGGAGAAGACTTTAGTAATTTGTACCAACAAAATCTATTTCAATTGGCCAGACATTGACTGCGATGTGTACACAAATGAACTTTTTTCCGCGCGAGGACACTTAACAGAACAATTGTAGGCTTATCAAAATGAAAAAAACGAAAATACAATAAAATTACAACATAATTGAAACATTATCCATTTATTTAATTAATAAAATATTTTTACAAATTGTTATGTTTTGCTTAATTTAAGTTAAATCTTCGATATCCATTTAGCACTCCGACTTTCTTGATTTTTTCGCAATTAATTTATAGTCAATTAAAATAAGTTCAATCCAACAATATTCCCTTATTTAAACAAATTGTATGTTTATATTAAGGGTAGTCATGCAACGAGATAATTTTCCGCTTTGCAGAGATATAATTTTCTGACAGACGTTTACATGAACACCCCTTTAAGAATAATGACAAAGTTAGATTCTTTATACCTTACTTTTACATCCTGTTTTTATGATATAATTTTACTAACTGAAACATGGTTAACTGATTCCCAATTATCATCTGAAATATTCAACTCAAACTATACTGTATTTAGAAAAGATAGGTCTAAATTATCTACAGGTATGGATAGATGTGGGGGCGTTTTGATTGCAATTCGATCCTCTCTATCTTGTAAAGAAGTAGAGCTTAAATCTAATACTGTCACTACTAACTTTGATATCGACCAGTTGATTAGTTGTTTGTTTTTTGAAAATCTGAGCAGTTTACAACATATTATTTGCATTGGTGATTTTAACCAGGGAAATATTAAGTGGATATTGGACTTAGACGATAAGTATTTAATTCCATTCAATGTTACCTCGGATATTAAATTAATTGATCGATTTTTTTTAGTCAGTTTGACTTAATACAAATAAACTATAATTCTAATGAATTAACTCGTATTCTTGATCTTATTTTCGTTGATAAGGAATTTAATATCTATATTGAAAAGTCTGATATCCCCATAATCAAAAACTCAATGCATCACATTGCATTGGAAGGAACTATTAGTTTTTATAGTTATATGAAAAGTGAAAGTAATAACGATGTTTTTGTACCAAACTTTAAAAAGGCTGACTTTGATGCAATGAACGAATATTTATTTTCATTTCCTTGGGACTCACATATATCTAAAATTAATTTAACTAACGCAAATGAAGCATTTTCATTTATTATCGATGGGGCTGTACGTAGATTTGTTCCATGCAAAAAATCTAAATCTAGTTCAAATCCAGCTTGATTTAAGAAGAGATTAATTAATTTAAAAAAATTAAAAAATAAGTCCTTCAAAATATTTTTAAAAAATCGTGAAAATATTGAACTTCGGTCGAGTTATTTGAATTGCCAAAACGAATTTAACATGCTTAATAAGTTTTTGTATCGATCCTATATGTTTTCTTTAGAATCAAATATTAAAAACAACAGTAAAAGTTTTTGGAGTTTTATAAATTCTAAACGGAAATCAAACGGGTATCCTAGCTGTATGAAATACTTAGATACATCATCAAATGACGTCAATTAGATCTGTAATCTTTTTTCTGTATACTTTCAATCAGTTTATTCTACAAACTCTCTATCTAATCTTGAACTACCACAAATTCCAGAATCTGTTAATATAGGTTCTATAGAGTTACAGGTTTCAGAAGTAGAGACAGCCCTGCTTGGGTTGGATCCAAACATAAATAAAGGTCCTGATGGGATTCCACGTATTTTGTTGTTGAAATGTGCAAAATCTTTAGCTAGAACATTGGCGACCATTTTTAACTTGTCTCTTTCCAAGGGTCAATTTTTAGACTGTTGGAAGTTTTCTTATATTACACCAGTATTTAAATCAGGATCTAAACAAGATATTACAAACTATAGACCAATCTGTAAAATTTCAGCTTTACCAAAGGTATTCGAAAAGATTGTCTTTGATAAACTTTCTTTTCAATTAAAAGACCTTGTATCAGTGTACCAACACGGTTTTATGTCTGGTAGACCTACAGCGACTAATTTATCATTAATAACTAATTATACCGATTTCGCCAAGGCATTTGATCGCGTTAATCACCATTTACACAAGCTTATGCAGATTGGTTTTCATTCGAACTTTTTAGATTGGCTTAAATCTTATTTAACTCTTAGGGTTCAAATTGTTAAAATTGACAATCATCTATCAGAACAGATCCAAGTACCATCCGCCGTCCCCCAGGGTAGCCATTTGGGCCCGCTTTTATTCTTATTATTTATCAACGATATTCCTGAAATCTTTAAAAACTCATTATGTCTTCTATTTGCGGACGATCTTAAGCTTTATCGAATGATTAAGTGCATGGAAGATTGTATTTTATTAAATGAAGATTTGAACAGACTGGCTGATTGGTGCAATCTAAATTTTCTGCACTTGAATGTCTCCAAATGCCAAGTGATGTCCTGTGTCCGTAATACTTCACCAATTTACTGCAACTACTCTATTAATGGTTCAGAATTGGAACGAGTGGTACAGAAAAAAGATCTAAGGGTCATACTGGATACAAAACTTACCTTCCTACCGCACATAGATTACATAATCAATAAATCTAATCAAATGCAAGGGTTCATCAAGAGGAACACGAAAGAATTTACTGACCCATACACACTGAAGTCTCTTTTCAACTCTCTGGTTAGATCGGTGCTTGAGTACTGCAGTACAGTATGGAACCCGTATTATAAAAACTCGTGTGATAGAATTGAAAAAATCCAAAGAAAATTTACAAGGCTTATATTTTTTAAATTAAATTGGAGAGTTGATACTCCATCTTATAAAACAAGGTATCAGTTATTTGGAATGCTAAGTCTGGAAAGTCGTCGTACATACTTTGGGATAATGTTCATCAGAGATTTACTTACTTTTTATATTAAATGTCCTTCATTCATCAATCAATATACATGTTCCTAGAAGCAATTCCCGTGATATAATTTTGTTTCATGAACAATTCCATAGAACTAATTACGGTCGAAATGAGCCCATATCTCGTTGCATCAGGGAAGCTGATTTGGTTTGCAATAGATTAGACTTTTTTGATAGTTGCACTAGAGAAACTTTTAAGCTGTATGTAGTATTTAACTTGTTTAATCTACCACAATTGTAATTAATTAATCTCTTTTAATATATCATGGGATATTAACAAACCCAGTACAATCATTTTATTTTATTGTTAATTTAATTTTTAAGAATCGATGTATTAGTCTGTAAGGGAAGATGTTCTCTGATTGATGAAATGAAATAAATAAATAAATAAATAATTGTAGGAAATAATCAGATGTTCATTGAAATTAATTTATGAGGTTTGTTTATTCTCTTTCTACATCAAATTCGTAAAATAATTTTATCTGGTGTGTAGAATATTTTTCCAATTTATCTGCTTTCTGAGGTTTATCTGCGTTTTCCGTCGTTGCATGAATAACCTTATTATTGAATCACGAAAAATGTATTGTATTTACATAAGACAAACTTAATAATATCTATTGCTTTCAAATTTGTTCTTCTCTGATGATGTCGGAAAAATAATATAAAAGAAGAAGTGTCGTAATCTTGTTTAATTAAGTTAATGCCCAAATCTTACCTCAATTTTCTTCATCCTAGCACTGACATGACGTACGGTGAAATTTCATAACTTGACAACCCCGCAGATTTTTTTTAAGTAAATTTTCCATAATGAGTGGAAGAAAGAATTCCAAATTTAACAGTCGAAAGGAACACAACCGAAAGGTTAAAACTAAAAGAAATTATGAACGCAAAAATGCACAATTAGATGAGTTGGCCGTGCACAATAAAAATAGCAGCAGCGGAAGCGATAGCGATGGCTCATGTGCATCTTCAACAAAAATCGACAGGCAGATAAATCTACCATCGTTTCCAATTGCAATGTGGGACTTAAATCAATGCGATCCCAAGAAGTGTTCTGGTAGAAAACTGTCTCGTCTGGGTTTGATTGACAATCTGCGTTTAGGGCAGAAATTCCCTGGAGTAGTTTTAACTCCTGTCGGCTCGAATTGTGTAAGCCCGCTCGACAAAGATATGGTTGCAGTAAATGGTCTGGCTGTAGTTGATTGCTCATGGGCTAAATTAGATGAAACTCCATTCAATAAAATGAGGGGTACGTACCCACGACTATTGCCATTCTTGGTTGCTGCCAATCCAATTAATTATGGAAAACCATGTAAGCTGAGCTGTGTTGAAGCAATTGCCGCCACATTGTACATAACTGGGTTTAAAAAAGAAGCTCACTGGTACGTAGATAAGTTTTCTTGGGGTCATTCATTCATTGAATTAAATGAAACGCTTTTGGACAAATATTCTGAGTGCAAAAGTAGTGAAGATGTGCTAAAAGTTCAAAACGAATATATAGAAGAACAACAAATGTTGAAGGATCAGCCAAAGGATTATAAAGAATTTTTTCCATCCTCCAGCAGTGATGATGAATGACAATGGTTGATTTAAATTTCTGAACTTAGGTTTCGAAATGTACGGTCGGGATTTAGGGTTGTGTATAATATTAACAAATATATAAGATTGAATTGATTTAAAAACGGCGTTTTCTTGCTATATATGTATATTAAGCACTTTTCTGGTAAACATTTTGGTATCAGAAAGAAAAAGCATTTCCATACTCAATGGGCCAGTTTTAATTTTTGTTTCTGATAATTGTTGGCATTAAATGATAATGGCCAAGTGTTTCATGGAACATGAATTAAGTTTGTCTACTGCACGATTAAGTTGAGACAATAAATAATGGCCAATTTCAAATGATTCATTTATATTTATGGAATTAAATTTACATTCATACTGATATCAACGATAGTCATAATTCACCTATAAATTGATTATGGGTTCGAGTCCGTTTGAAGTTTCAGCATTTCAGCTATCAAAATGTCAACAAACGATCTTCGAGAATTTTAGTCAACGAATCTGATTTCTATCGGCCGGAAAATCGGAACGATTTAGCTCGGTCTAAAGTACTGTGCACATGAGAGCGACCAACGAATATTCTTTCATTTTGGCATTTCGTTCACATGGCTTTAATTTTTTTCGTCACGAATACAAGTTGAAACTCTGATTTTGGGTTAGACGCGCGAGAACAATTTTATTTGTCGAAGGGTGGGTGGTATGTGGAACGCGAATAGAATTGGACTGTTCGTAACAATCATATTTTTGTGCCTAATCATTAATATATATTACATTTCCAAAATTTTGTTTGGAATTTGTGAAGAATTTAGGTTGGTAAATTGTTTTAAATGGAATTTATTGGTCTGTTTGTCGGTCGTTGGTCGCTCTCATGTGAATAGTCCTTAAAAGTCTAAACATCTCGAGGGTATCGCGACCAATCTATTTAGGCAATTGCAAAAGCACCGTCAACAAGATTTGGTAACGCTAACCATCATCCTCTGTAAGGCTGCAAGATATTAAAAAATCGACCTCGCAACAAAAACAAACCATTGTAGAAAATCGTGGATATTACTTCGTGATCGAATAATTCAAGCACTACGTTCGCTTAGATGTTACACTGTTTTCACATAAACTGAAGGAAGCCAGCTTTGATTTATCTACCTGCAGACAATTTTATTGAATTAAACAAAATGAAAATATAGGAAAATAAAAGAACGAGACAATTGGAAGAGGGAGAGAAACATCCCGATTACGATTGAACTCGTGATGGGACTGATTGGTTGGGTTCAGGATTTACTTATCTAATCTCTGGTTTGACCTAACCTGGACAATACAAGCAAATTAATACTGTTGTGGACACTTACATCCCAGCAAACATTTTAATTCAGAAATGAACGATAATTAATTCATAAAAGTGAAGAAACCGGCCGAAAAAGAATTCACTTTTGATGCAATTTGAATCCTTTTACCTGGGCTCTTAGACACCAATTTGAATCATTGTAATGATTCATTTATGATCTGAAAATTCGTCATTTAAATGAACGTATATAAGAGCTTCATATATTCATTTAAATGTTTAATGTCTAAGTCTTTTCTAAATCATAAAAATAATTCCAATAAAATTCAATTAGGTGAAGGATTTCTAAGTATATACCTTCACTTTAATTAATCGTACAGGAATCATTTTTGCGATTCAGAATAGGTTCAGGGATTAATCATTTAAAGGAATATATGGAACGGTTATATACGTTCATTTAATTGTAGAATTTTCAGATCATAAATGAATCATTAAAATGATTCAAATCGGTGTCTAAGAGCCCAGGTAAAAGGATTCAAATTGCACCATAAGTGAATTCATTATTTCTGATTCACTTATGATTGAATATTTCATCGGAGAGCCTCTGGAACATTTTTTGATTTGCGTCTTGTTTGGCTTTTATAGCTTCCAGGACTTCTTAATTGTTACACGATGCTATAATTAAAGAAATGATTTTTATATTTCTAAGAAAATTTAACACCATTTTTTATATACCTTTATGTTTTATCATTTGCTTTTTTATATATATTGTTTGTTAAGTAAGTAGGTACCTATCTAAACCGATCTTTCGAAAAACTTTTCCGAACTGATAATCGACTATGCAAACGAAATTTTTGTCGTTACAACGACCCGTCATTATTACCCCTTGGTAAAAAGAAAAATAAAAGGATGAACAAAAAAGGATCTCCATATGAAGTATCCAACGACAAAATCTGAGTGTTGTTTTTTTTGACACAGAATACATATCTCTTTGTGTCTCTCTGGTAAGAATTTCTAGGATCCTTGTATATATTCATAATTCTTAAAAAAAACTGAAGGTTTCCTGAATATTATTCTTCATTTTTGGTGATTAGAATCTGAACCTTCAGATAAATGTTTGCTGGGATGTTATAGGGCGTATTGCTGCCAAGTAACCTTGTGTTGCTGCCATAACTATAACAGTGTGTCTAATGGCGTTTTTATTTGGCAAACCGGAATTCTTCTCCGATCCGGGATCACAACTGATCACTTTTGTGATTCTGACGATTCTGAGTTATAATGAGATTGTAAGTGTGAAAATAAATGTGTACAACAAAGACGATGAAGATTTGGCCACTTTAGATAGCGTTGGCCTAGAAAATATGGCCGCATACATATGCAATAATCTAATACAGAAAATTCCAGCCGAAGAAAATGTCGCATCGTATTCATGGGTGTACCACCTAAGTTAAGGCTTTGTATATAAAATCTATAGTAATTTCACGAGGTAGCTTTTATTTACGCTGGATAACAACTCGAGAAGGCGCTAGTTTCTACATTAAAATTAACAACATGGCAGATTTGCAGCAACATTTTGAATATACACACTATTTTAGAAAGAGCAGGTTATATTATATACATTGCCTATATTAATAAAGGAGTAAGATAGTTTAATGAAAAATATTATTTTTTTGTCATATCAAGGCCAAAGACCAGACAAATTGCCAGTAAATAGAAACATATTCAGTGCGTTTGTGTGAATTTTACATTTAATTTCGTTTTGTTTTGTTTTGATTTGTTATTTTTTTGCAATTTTTTTTCCAAATTTTAGAAGTTCAGTGTTTCAATATACTTTGAATAAAATATTAATAATAATAAAATCGTGAAAAATTTCCAGTTGAATATGGGCAGATTACATACCTATACATACCTAATTGTTTTGTGATTTTGTGAATTTCACACTCAGAGAAAAAAACCATAAATATAATGGGAATTCCAATTAATCCAATAGTTTTTACGATTAAAATTGGTCAATGGGGCAGAGACTTTTAATTTTAATTTCATTTAATTTTAATTCAATTTTAATTTAATTTTATTGTTAAGCTTAATACAAGCATATATCTTAAATCTAAAAACAAGTGAGTAATTAATAAAATAGTTTTTAATTTAATTTAATTTAATTTTGTTAAGCTTAATAAAAGCAGATATTTTAAATCAAGGAAATAACAAAAAAAATGTTACAATAGTTTTGAAACCATTGTTTTAATGGTACGTTTGTCCTATTGTTTTTAATAGTATGTCTCATTAAAAATCAATGGTCCGTGCTATTCAAAACTAATTTAATGTGGCATGTCCAAGTTAAACTATTGATTTAATGGTAAAAAACCATTGTTGTTCCGAAGAGCGAGACTCGAGCGCATTTATCTGTATCCGGTTATTAAAGTGCAATACCATTGTTTTAATAGTTGAGTACCATTACTTTAATAGTATAGCACCATTGTTTTGATAGTATATCATCATTGTTTTAATAGTACAGTACCATTGTTGTAATAGTATATCAGCATTGTTTTAATAGTATAGCAGCATTGATTTAATAGTGTAGTGCCGTTCCTTTAATAGTATAGCACCATTGTTTTAATAGTATAGCATAATTGTTTTAACAGTACAGTACCATTGTTGTAATAGTTTAGCTTCATTATTTTAATAGTGGAGCAGCATTATTTTAATAGTATAGTCCTATTGTTTTAAGAGTATAGCACCATTGTTTTAATAGTGTAGTACCATTTCTTTAATAGTATAGCACCATTGTTTTAATAGTATATCATCATTGTTTTAATAGTACAGTACCATTGTTGTAATAGTATAGCGTCATTGTTTTAATAGTATAGCAGCATTGTTTTAATAATGCAGTACTATTGTTTTAATAGTATAGCACCATTGTTTTCATAGTGTAGCACCATTGTTTTAATAGTATAGCATAATTGTTTTAACAGTACAGTACCATTGTTGTAATAGTATAGCTGCATTATTTTAATAGTGGAGCAATATTATTTTAATAGTGTAGTACGATTGTTTTAATAGTATATCACCATTGTTTTAATAGTGTAGTACCATTTCTTTAATAGTATAGCACCATTGTTTTAATAGTATAGCATCATTGTTTTAATAGTACAGTACCATTGTTGTAATAGTATAGCACCATTTTTTTTTAAACTATGCGCGCACTCAAGGGGTTATGAATACCCTTAAAATGTTTATACACAATGCGAGCGATTAGAAAATGGGATAGGATTAGACAGGAGATACCGATGTACATTGGTTTTAAATGCCTGATTATCGCAATGGGAGGGAAAAATTCGGTCGGGTCAAGCATTCCACATTCGTGTTGTGCGGCTAAAGAAAGAATCTCTATACTTGACAGTACGTCCGAAGTTGGACTCAAGGGTAAATTTATGGCCTTTCCTAGAAGCGCGAGTGTTACGGTTGAATAGTTTAAGGGGAGGAATGCAACTGGCTATTTCACTAGAACACTGTTTATTATAGTACCGATAAAATAATGAAAGGCATGAAACATTGCGACGGTGCGAGAGAGGCTCAATTGTTTTAGTTATTGTTTCATCACCTATCATTTTTAAAGCTCTTTTTTGGATTCTGTCCAGGAGACTTAAGTGCGTTATGGGAGCACCTGCCCAAATATGACAATTGTACTCAAGCTTTGGACGAATGAAGGCTTTATAGATTACAGCCAGATCAAAAGGGGAGACATATTTCTTGCATCGTCTCAGAAAACCCAAACATCTTGCAGCATATTTGGCGACGTCGAATATGTGTTCATTCCACAAAAGGTGGTCAGTGATGCACATACCGAGAACTGAAAATTGTTCGGTTTCCTCGATGCAAGCGCCGCTAATGGACAACGGCATTGGGGGAGGGTCCCGCTTTAACGATAGAAGACAGCATTGGGTTTTTGAAGCATTAAATTCTACGCGGTTTTTTATTCCCCATTGGACAATGCTGTCTAGATCAGAATTTAGTGAGCTAATCATACGCTGCCGTTCAAGTTCCACATCCGAAAGAGAGTCGGAGACAGAACGGAGCCCTGGGGCACACCAGCATTTATTTTATGAATATCAGACTTGAAACCGTCCAACACAACTTGTATTGAGCGATCCGAAAGGTAATTTCTAATCCAACGAAGAAGAGATTCATCGATACCAAATGCACGCATTTTCGATAAGAGAGCCTGATGCCAAACTCTATCAAATGCTTTTGAAATATCAAGCGCAATAATCTTACTTTCTCCAAACGATGTAAAGATTTGTGCCACTGTTCGGTGAGATATACCATCAGATCACCAGTGGACCTATTGCTACGAAAGCCATACTGTTGGTCATTAAGGAGCTTTCGTTCCTCAAAATATTTCTTAACCTGATAGTTAATCAGCGTTTCCATGACCTTGGAAAGAAGGGACGTAAGTGCAATTGGACGGTAGTTAGAGGGTGAAGAAGATTCGCCTTTTTCAGGGACAGGCTGGACAAATGCTGTTTTCCACCCACTCGGAAAGAGACCAGTAGAGTAGGACAGATGGAAAAGCTTACGCAGTGGTTTTGCCAGCGTAGAAGAACACCTCTTCAGAACAATAGGGGAGATACTATCTGGACCAGCGGATTTGTGTATGTCAAGATCTTTAAGAACTCTAGCAACTGCACGAGTACGAAAGAAGATACGTCCCATGAAACTGTTTATGCTCTCAAGTACAGGAGGAGTCATGACACTTTGTGGAAGCGTAGAATTAGCTGCAAACTGAGCTGCTAGCAAATTAGCTTTTTCTTGTGCGCTTACCACAGGAGTGTTATTGGAAACGAGCATTGGAACCGACGAGCAGGTGGAATTTCGTACGTTTTTTACAAATGACCAAAAATTTTTACTACCTTTGGGACATTGTAGTATGTTTTGCCTTAATTTTTGCTCATGTAGAAATTTGGTTCTTTGAATATGACTATTACTGGTCTTTCTAGCTTGTTTGAACTTATTCCGGTTTTCCTCAGTTGGGTTGGCTTTATAACATCGGAAACTTACCTCTCTCAACCTGATAACCTCCTTACAGCTCAAATCGAACCATGAGTTTTCTTTTGGTTTGTTGCTTTTGGTTTTGTTCGGTATAAAGGCTTTCATCCCCTTAAGAATTATATTTGTAATCATATTAGCGCTGGAGTCAACGTCACTATCGAGGAAGCATAGTGACCAGTTAAAGATACTGAAGAAATTATTCAGACCGTCCCAGTTGGCTTTCTCGTATTGCCATACGGTCCTCTTCGGAATGCTTTCTTTAACTGAGAACTTTGAGCATGAGAAATTGGCTGATATGATACAATGGTCCGATGTGCCTAGAGGCGATAACACACTAATAGTATATTTACCAGGTAGAGAGGTAAGAAACAAGTCTAGGGTGTTGGCGGAGTGACCTGCAACGTCAGGTATTCTTGTTGGCTCAGTAAACAGCTGAGTCAGATTATTCACCTCAGCAAAGAGCTCAACATACCTTCCTCCGGGTGTTGTCTGGCCAGAATAGCGTAGCCACTTGGAATTGTGTACATTGAAATCGCCCGTAACAACGATTTCACTGTGCGGATATTGGGAAACAATTCTTTGGATAGAGTCGGACAGCGCATCGAATTCGTTAAAAGTCGAAGTACTGTCCAAACTTGGGCTACGATAAATAAAGCATGTGTGAATGATGTGCTTATGGACGGTGAATTTGAACCACATGAAGTTAAAATTTGTATTCAAGCAATGGCCATATTGTGGTTGAAGCTGATAAGCAACATCTTTTCGCACATATACCTCGATATCATGATGTGGAAAAAACAGTGGCACTAAACTATATCCTTGTAGGCTAAATTCTGAGGGATCAGAATCTTCACCTACTTGGGTTTCGCTGTGCAAAAACAGCTGGCCTGCTGTTCGCAGTATGAACATACGCAGCATAGAAATTCTTCCTAAGCCCACGTACATTACAATACTCTACCTTGAATTCACTACCCATTGCGAAAAAATAAACATAAATAAAATCAAATCAGACAGTTAACTATGCTAATATTAGGTTTGGGTACCAAATAGGACTTCACAATACAATTACTACTAGTGTTATGCCTTATAAGCAATTTAATTGATCCGCCCCTGTATTCCCAAAGCCAATAACAGCAATATATCTGATATCACTTTGACTTAATCATTACCTACATTGTGTGGGATGACCACACACTGCATGTAATGATCAAGTCAAAGCAACTGCGAGTGACTGAAGGGGAAGGAAAGGATTTTTACCGCTCGCTTTGTGGTGTAAATGTTGATGGTGAGTGCATCATATTGGGGTTTATTTTATTTTTTTGTTTTTGTGCTTAATTTGTATTTAATATTTAATTTTTTAGCACAGAGAACACTGGCACTAGCACTGACACTTATTTATATTTTAATTTTATATTTTTGTTGGGCTATTTTCTTTCTATTTTTGGAATAAGTTTTGGTATTGTATTTTTTTTTCGATTTTATTGTGATATTTTTTTTAGGGGGATGAAGGGGTAACTGGATAACGAGCGGGTCACTAGACTTTCCGACACACGTCTGCTCGCGATGATGGTAAGATCGGTTTTGTTTTAATAGTATAGCAGCATTGTTTTAATAGTGCAGTACTATCGTTTTAATAGTTCAGCATTATGAAACAGATTTAAATATCCTTGAAAATTTACTTACTTTTACATTTTATTCAATCGAAGTTGTCCATAGCCTGTTTAGAAAAAAATATCTCCACAAATAAAAAAAACATAATAATTAAATTAATTTCTTATCTTTTTAATTTAACAATTTATTAGCCATTATAAAACTTAACATTTAACATAATAATTAAATTTTTTATTTTGATATTTAGAACTTAGATTTAACTATACAAATTAAGTTAAAGTTAAAAATTATGATTTAAGGAAATTTTCGTCACGTTCACGTCCATTATGTAAACAATGAATGTGAATTAACGGGCTGTCAAAATCATTAATGGAGTGCAATGAAATTTTATTTTCGTTATTATCATTAAAATATCTCATGTTCCACTCCTCACAAAGGACATAGAACTGCAATGCTTGTATACAAATTTCTTGAATTACAAAAAGCAATAAAGATTCTTCAGCTTTAGTAAAAAAAAATGTTTTTTGTAAAGTTTTCCCTTAAATGTCAATTTTGATATGCAATTTACATCGCCAGGAGTTATACATGTTTTGCCATAATTAATGTTCTTATATAGGAGATTTAAATTACTAGTATAAACTGAGTTATCGAAAATTAAATCGCTTTCGAAAAAACTTTGTTTAAAAAGCGTGTCGGAAAATTTTAGTCCAGCTTCGAAAGCAAGAGTGTATGAAATATTGATCCTTGAATTTGTTCCTTTTGCAGCCTGTTTGTTTTGTCTGTGTAAAGCTTCAAAACGCATTCACCACAAAATTCTCGAATTAACCATGTTTTCAGCCTCGATAAGAAAGCTTTGAATAGTCCCCAAACGCGGCGATTGTTCATTTAGCATTATATGTAACGCTCTTTTGACCGATTGGATGAGCCTCTCCCATGCTAGGATTTAAGGGTATGTTAAACTTTCACGTAATTCCCAAAGGTGATAGGCCCGCTTTAATGTCATCTTGATCGATATTTGGTTCCGTTGTAACTTCTTATTAAGATTGGAACTCCTCGTCTATTGATGAAATTACGGATACATACGAGGCAGGCGTCACTGGAAAGATCTGTCGCAATTTCCAGGTGGATAGCACGGACGGTCAACCAAGTAAAGAGCGCCACCCATCTCTTCTCGCGCTGACGACGTATAGTGACGGTTATAGGCCCAAAATAATCCAGCCCTGTATATGAAAAAGGGCGGACGTAGGGTGTCATTCGATCAAGGGGCAGCGCGCCCATTTGCGGTTGTACTGGTTTGGATCTTTGAATCTGGCAGTGCTGTAATCGCGTCCGCTCACTGTTCATCGACCTTCGGACTGACGGTATCAAAACCATCTTCGTAGCTCAGTTATTGCTGTGGCCATATTTATGTGATGAAATTTTCGGTGATAGAATTTCACCACTAGACTAGTAAACGCATGCTTTGATGGTAGGATGATAGGTTGTCTCGTTTGAATGGCAGCTTGCGTTGTTTATCCTGCCATTCACCCGCATAACTCCGTCTTGTGCGATAAAGGGATTTAACGATCTGATAGTACTTAATTGAGATATGAGTTTATTTCGTGACAAAGCTGCATACTCTTCTTCAACAAAAACCTGCTGCTGCACCCATTGACAAAGTTGTCTCTCTGCTATCATTTCTTCTTCTGCATCCAGTTCGCCTCTAACAAGATCTCCTTTAAGTGTCTTTCTCTTTAGGTTCGCCATATATCGAAACAACCAAGCGAAAGATCTTTTAAGTCTTGAATAATTCGAAAACGACCTATAGTATAGTGTATCAAATCTAACTTCTGTTTAGCTAGAAGTAAGTAGTGCTTAGTACGAATCTCATCACTGCTCTTGTCGAGATTCAATCCTATTAAAGATTCTTCTGGCCAGGCGTCTTAGATTTCGTATAAAAATTGCGGAACTTTAATCCACCTGCCATTCAACTCCCACCGTATGGGAAATCTAGCCCGCGTGTCCTCATCTGCTGGATTTTGCACACCAGGGCACCAGCTCCATTCGTCAACTTCGCTGCTTTCTAGAGTCTCTGAAACTCGATTTGCTACGTATTGCTTATAAACTCGATGATCTACTGAACGTATCCATAGGTCCACGGTATTTGAATCGCTCCAAAAGTGACGTCTTTATCGTGTAATACTTAGTAATTGATTCCATCAATCGAACATCCATTACTTCTGCTTGCAATTCTAGCTTAGGTATGGTGTGAAACCGGTTTGGAGCTAGACTACTCTTCGCTGACACTAAAACCACCTCGACTTTGCCCTCGATTGTTACCCTCCAATATGCCACCGCAGCCATTGCCACCTCGCTTGCATCCAAGAAAACATGAAGATCCACTTCTGATGTCTCAAATTCCGATAAATAACAGCGTGGTACTTGAAAATCTTTCACCTTTGGCAGCTCTTTCAACCACATCTTCCAGCGATAATAAATATTTTCTGGCAATGGTTCATCCCACTGAATACCAGTCTTCCATACTGCCTGCATCAATACTTTCGCTGATACCATAAGGTCGACTAAGAATCCGAAAGGATCGAAAACTGACATGTTCATACTTAGCATCTCTCTCTTTGTTTGTTTTCTATTAAGATTCAATACTTTCGATGGTACCTTATTGAACTTTAAGGCGTAAACAAAGACGTCTAGCTTTGGCAGCCAATGTAGTCCCAAAATCCGCTCTATCTGACCATCCGCGTTAACAGACTCTTCATGCTGACATACAGCACTCCCTACTGCCCTTTTTAATTTCTCTGAATTTGATGTGATATTACATAGTTCAAACCCTGATGTATGTTAATGACGTCCTTCAAAACTTCGATAGCTTCCTTCTCCGTCTGAAAGCAATACACAAAGTCATCGACGTAGTGCCGCTCGATTATACCTTCTACAGCTCTAGGAGATATCACCAGTCACTGCATACGGGGCTTGTCTAAACTTAAAGAGAATTGAAGTTAAAGGTTGGTTTATATCCGGTCCAGTTAATAAGGCTTTATTGAGCGGAAAGTTTTTTACTTCTGCGGCCGCATCGAATACCAGTCGTATACCTGGTTTGTTTGTTTATATTTTTTACCCCAAAATGCAGCAGGTAGAAAGTTCTAGAAGTTCGTTGACTTTCTTCCTCTGGACTAAGTTTTCTCGCATAACCCTTCTTCAGGTAACTTTCAATTTTTTCAAAATATTCTCTCGCATATTCTGGGTCATGGGCCATCTTTCTTTCGACATTTTCTGGTCGGCTTAACGCTGTCTTGTAGCTATCTGGAAAGGCCGTGGAATCTTCTTTCCAAAGAAGCCCTACTTCGTAGCGATTCCCGATATTTTTGGTAGTGGTTTCAAGCAGAAATACCGCTATTTCGTCTGCTTTGGACAAAGCTGTTTTAATATTTAGTCGTACCCCAAAGGTTTCCGAGTCGAAATAGCTTTTTATCAGCTAGTACATTTCATCCAATTTATTTTCAGGGTGTTCCTGGCTTTTGTTGATATGTGTCACGCGTCCTTTCAGTGTTCTCGCTAGCTAGCACAGGCCCATTAGCTATCCACCCTAGTCTGGTTCAGGTGGCGATTGGACCTATACCCAAAGGTGCATACGGGCGTTCCAGAGGTACGGTCAGATAGGCATGAGCTAGACTTATTATCAGCCTTGGTTGAATATCAGTATACTCCACAAGTGGCAACCCCGAAAGATAAAGTTTTTCATTTCTTCTTAACAACTCTGCACAATTTAAACTTTGGGTGGGTAAAGTGAAGTATAGACGTTTGACAGCTGATATTTCTCAGAATCCTCTTCCATTCCGCTTATTGTTATGTCTATTATTTCTGTATTTTGGCTTAATGTTTTTTCATTTAACCATTGCAACTCTAAAGAATCTGATTAACCTCGTATACCCAATTCAAGAGCGATATCCTGGTCGACCAAAGTGACATTTGCTCCGTCGTCAAGGAATGCATAAGCGAAAATCGTTTTATCCTGACCATAAATTTTTATTGGCAATATTTGGAACAAAATATCCTTACCGCCATTATGATTTTTTCCTGCGTGGCAGCTTCGGCGTTCCTGTTGAGTGGTCGGCAAAGATGTATTCACTTGGCTAGCCGATTTTTGGGCTGAGTTGTTTTCACTAAGAACATGTTTCTGTGCTCCGGTCGTTAGTGTTGTATCGTCGTGTACGGCGGTTTCTTTTGTGGTGGAGTGTAAAAGACGATGATGATTGCACAAGCACCCTTCGATTCCGCAACGTTTAGGAGCAAAACAACAATTAGATTGATGGCCAGTTTTTAGACAACAGAAACAAGTCTTCAATGACTTTACTCTTTTCCACCGCTCATCTGCTGGTAGTCGTAGGAAACATTTACACTCAATGATCTTGTTACACTTAACGTCGCATATGGAGCATTTAGTTTGGGCGACGCTCACGTAAGCAAAACAACGTCCTTTTGTCGCACTTGCAGTAGAGGCTGGTTGCCTACGTCCCATGTTATTGTTTGGGACTAATTGAGATGATGATGGCAATGAATCTGATACCATATTGGCTAGCTTTCGTAAGGTCACTAACCATTAACTGAAATCTATAATTGTTGGTGGACGCTCAAGTTCCAAACATTTCTCAGCCCACTGCATCCGTCTTGACGTTGGTAATTTACACACAAGTTCACTTAACAATGTTGGATTTGAAATATGATGAACTCCTTGAGAGTTTTGTAGGAACGTTGTCATATTCGCAATCTTATTTGCAAAATTAACTAGTGACAGATGGTCGCCATCAGCGACGGGAGCAACAGCCAGCACCTTATCGATCTGTCTGCCAATTAGTTGTTCTGGCCTTCCAAACATATCTTCTAGAGTAGTCATAATTGCTTCAACATTTTTCGAGCTAGAGAGTAACGCTTCGACTACTTATCTTGCCTCCTTTTGGATTGCACACGTAGTCGCATGATGTTATGTAGTGGTGAGGACTCGAATTCTGACGTAATATTATAGAAGGCTTCTGCAAATGTTGGCCACTCCTCTGGGGCGCCCGTGAATATAGGAAGCGGATAAATCTTTTTCTGATGGTGTATAATTGTCCTATAGCCGAACTCATTGGACGACTGAAGCGACTCATGACTATCTGAAGTCAGCCGGATTTGAGACTGTTCTGTTGGCCTAGTTTGTTGCAGCCATTGACTTGTAATTGTTTGCGGCAGTAGCTGCTGCGATGATGGTGGTTGCATTGACCTTTGATCATGTTGTAGTGGCTGCGTTGAGCGAGGAGTGGCTTTAGTTGCGAAGTAAACTGGGATGAATATTGGCTTGTTATTAATTGTTGCGGTGCTGGATTAACTTGTCGTGAC
The DNA here is from genome assembly GCA_910595825.1 of Philhelius pedissequus. Lineage (NCBI taxonomy): Eukaryota > Metazoa > Arthropoda > Insecta > Diptera > Syrphidae > Philhelius > Philhelius pedissequus. The sequence continues at coordinate 120,995,261 of OU343162.1, forward strand.
GTACACGTATGCAATGCGGGTATAGATTGTTGCTGTTGATGATGTGCAACGGGCTGAAATGGCTGTGGGTTTTGAACATTGATTGGCATTATGTTTGAAGTGGAGGCTTGCACAGTGTTCTGTGGCGCTACAGCTTCCTTCGAAAAATTAGCATTAAATTTTTTAAGGGAATCATTTTTTAGTTTTAAAAGGACTTGCATTGATTGTATTTGCGTGCTAAATTCATTTCGCATTTCAACCAATTTTTTATTAAATTCATTTAATCGTGATTCTGAATCTTTATTACAATTATTAGAAAGATTATCAGTACTTATAGTGGTGTCTTCGTTGGCTGTGGCAATTGTAGGTGGCAAATGGTCTGAGGACAGGGCTAATCGTGACGTGTCATCAACCGTGAAGGCTGGTGATTCTAAATTATGAGATGTACTGGCAGGCAACGCGGCATTTGGCGTTGTAGTTTTGTAGTTGTAGATTGTTGTGTGGCACACCTATAACTTTTCTGGCCTAACTCCTTTGCTACTTCGTTGACTTTTCCTTACTTTTGAGTCTTGGGTAAATGGCATTAATAAATAGAAAAACCCGACAGGCTCCTTTGGTGGCAATGATGATACCAAACGCCTTCAATATCGATCGGAGCTAACTCTTTGTGGCAGGCTATCTTCTTTGCATACACGAGATCCTGAATATAAGTGTACTATCAAGTGAAACGAACTATGTAAGCATGTGGATTTATATAAAAAAGGCAATATTATTTGTTTTACAATATTTAAATCCTTATAACAAAATTAATCTGTGTTTAATAAGCTGAGTGGACTGAAATAAACTAGATAGGTATCTATTGAAAAATAAAACACAAATATAAAATCTGCGGATCGTATACGTTCTTCTTATATTAATGATTAGAAACGGGTCCACAGTTAGAATTGAAAAAGGTCTATTTAAACCCTTTCCAGTTGATATGTGCGTTCGGTGGTTTGCACAAAATATGTCCACGCCTTCTTTCTGCATACAATCTGTTACTGGCGCGAAAAAAAAAAGGTTTTCCGTTACCTCTGATCACAATCGCCTGGTCTTACTGCTAGACCTAACCGGTAGGTACTAACAGCAATTTGTTAAACTAACCGTCTATTAAGTACGGTTCTTACCAACGCGATGGTGATTTCCAAGTAAAACTCGTGCACACGGCACAGCAGGCCAGCAAAAGACAAGACAAGAAGGCCTCGATTCTCTTGATGACAGTGGCGAATCAATGTTTGTCAATGGGGGCAAGTTAGGAGGCCCGGTGGATGGCTATGGCATGTGTGGTGACTCCCACGATGAAGTTGTAGCTAAACTTGTGATAATATGCTATCACGCACTGCCCATGCATATACCACGGATGTTCCTGCCGTATATGTAGCAGTATATCACACACTGCCCAGGCATAGACAAGGGCTAGGCAGGACAAAGTCGCAGCAGCGCGATGTAGTGAAATGGCGAAGGGCTAGGCAGCACTATAATAAAGTTGGCGAAGGGCTAGGCAGCAATATAATAAATTGGCGAAGGGCTAGGCAGGACCAAATGGCGGCAGCGTAAATAATAAGGATGGCGATGGGCCACGCAGGATTAAATTGCGGCAACAAATGTAATAAAAAATTGCGAAGGGCTAGGCAGCAAAAATATAATACAAATGTTGCCACAAGCCGAGCAACTGTAATTCGGCTAAAATGGCATCTGGCTTCCGACACAGTCTCTAATAAAACTCCACTCGCAGCAATAAAAAAAGACAACGAATTGCTGTTGAATGCGTTTAGTATCTATACAATTAAAGTATTAAAAAAATAACAATATTACTTTTGTGCGAATTTAATTTCTAGAACTAAAATTTTTTTTGCTGCTGGAAATTAATTTTTTCCAAAAAAGACAAAGATAAAATGGCTTCTAGCCGGCAAATTTTACATGGTTCTCTGACGCTGACTGATAGTATATTAAATTTAAAATGATTTACCAATGAAACAGGATATACTATAATATATAGGTACTGCCTCTTTTCTATTTCGAATGGTCGGGCTCAAACAGTGGCCGGATTTAGACGACGACATCCAGTGGCCGGTTTAAGACGACGACAAATATTCAGAGTCTAAATACCATTAAAAAAGGTTTTTATGGTTCAAAAATATTAATATAAAATACTATGAATCTAATGGTCCGCCCCATTGAATTTATATTATTTTAATAAGATTTACCATTATAACTAAGTTTTTTTTAATGGTATCGCTACCATTAATACTTTAATGGTATTTTTCAATGGGACAATAGTATACATTAAAAATTATTAATAATTTTTTACTACTGGACCAATAGTTTTTACCATTGAACTATCAGTTTTTATACTATTAATTTTAATGGTTTCAATACCATTGGACCAATGGTGCAAAATCGTGGAAAACTATTGTTTTAATATTAGAATACCATTGAAACACGTACTATAAAGTTAATGGTTGTACCATTGAGATACTAATGGTACGTTTTTTTCTAAATGCAGTTTTTGCTGTAGGTAGTAATTTTGTGTGAATTTTGTGGGCAAAATGTAGGTATCATTAAAACACCTACAATGCAATTCTATTTGCAAATGGACTTTTATCAATTTTAAGTATTGTGAACATTAATATAAAATCTGTGAACTGTCAATAATTATATACATTCTTACATACATTTTTGGTATCTTTTTATGTGGAGTGAAAATTTATTTTCGTTTTTTTTCGTTTTTAAAGTTCTTGTATTAAAAGTTTTTTTTTGTGTTAATAAAAATATGAAAAAGGTGTGTGAATTTATTGAAAGTATAGCCTGAACAATTAAAAGTCGGCTATTCTTTTTATTCTTTTTAATAAATACATATAGCCTTTTGAATTACATCAACAGTTTTTTTTACTATTCAAGATATATGTGTTCCGGTCGCTGCAGCCTTCGCAGCAACACTTTAACTCCTCCTGGAGCATAGGGCAGCAACAGATTCCCTCCATCTATCTCGGTTCACGGCATGGTGCCTTAGCTGAGCCCACGAATGGAAGTTAAAGGACTGAGCTTCATTAAGTACAGTTGACCTCCATGTTGTTCTTGGTCTACCAACTCTCCTTACACCCTGAGGATTCCATCCGAAGGACTGCTTTGCTATGTTCTCGTTTGGTTTCCTCAGAATATGGCCAATCCATTGCCATTTTCGTTGTCTAATCTAAAGATCTACCCTTCTCTGGTGAGTCCAATGCCACAGCTCAACATTACTTATGATTTGTGGCCATCGAATCTTGAGAATGTATCGAAGACAGCGATTGATAAAAGCCTGTAGCCTGCTCGAGATGTCGACGGAGCATTTCCAGGTTTCACAGGCGTACAGGAGGACGGATTTCACGTTGGACTCGAAGAGTTTTAGTTTTGTGCGTAGCGTTATTATGCTGGAGTTCCACACGGGAGAAAGCATTCCAAAAGCACTACGAGCTTTGTTTATCCTGCTGACAACATCAGATTCCGTTCCACCATCAATTGATAAAATACTGCCTAGGTAGTTGAACTGAACTATTCAAGATAATGTCAGAAAACCATCAAATACCTACGTAGTTTCGAAAAAATCTATAGAGTCGTTTTCGAAATTTTGAGTTTAAAAAAAAAATGATTTCCAAAAAAAATTTTATTTGAAAAATTTTGGTATACAATAGTATTCAACCTTTCTGGGAGCTTCTGCGTAAATATTTCAAAAAAAAAATCAGATAAAGCGTTTCCGAGAAAATCGAAAACCAAAAAAATGGTTCTACTAGAGGTACCAAAAATAACAATTGTTTACAAAAAAAAACAATCATTAATGAACTGTTTTTTTTAATAAAAATCTTTTGAGCCGTTTTTGAAAAAAATAAGATTTTTGTTTTTGGCCAAAAAAATGTATGGGAGCTGCTGTTATTTGTCGTCTTAAAAAAATGAAAAAAAAAAGTGTAGGCATATTACTGAAAAAATAATATATATACCTAGTTTGAAGCAAATCCACCGAACCGTTTAGTCTGCAGGCAGACAGACAGGGGGAATTGGGGGTCCACTTTTTTGGTGTTCGCTATGATCGTAATGTCATGATTGATTGTTAGAAAAAACATATGTATGTAACTTGCCTTAATGCCTACCTATAATCGCAAGTAAAAATTATTAAAAAAAAACCGCTCCAATCTTGGATTGTTGGAAATTTTTGTATATAATCATACCTATCCTAAATGGATATGTACCAGAATTCAAATTTAGATTTTTCATTAAGTTCTTTTTATTAGGTAGAAAATATTACATTTTACAACCTGATGTATTTTCCCACCATACCTACTTGTAAACTTTATTTTCAATTTTTTTTTTTGCTTAACAAGGTCAAAAATTGTACATACAACTAAACTCACAAATTCACGACAAGCTTTAAGAAAATGTATGTACGTATTTTAAATTTTTATCGCTCAATATTTTTACTGGAAAATGTTTAAATAAACATTGAAATAATATAATTTTTTTTATTAGATAAATACCAACATTTTTACTGAAATATACCTACACAAAAATCTAAAAATGCAAAAATATATGCATATTACCTACCTACTTACAAAAAATCTGAAGTAGTAATAAATGTTTAACCAAAATGTAGGTAAGTATAGTAAATACCTAGTAGTACCTACATACATGTTTTTTTTTATCAAAATCGTTACAGAAAAAATTGTATGGGCCTAAAAAAACGATTCAAAAATCTATTTCAGACAATCACCTAAAAAACTTAAGTAGGTATGTACCTACCAAGTTTGAAGAAAATTGCTACAGCAGTTTAGGCTATAGATCGTTCTCCAAGCAGACAGACAGACAGACGAAATTGCGGGACACACTTTTTTGGTGTTTCTTATCATACTTTTTTAGGAAGTCCTTTTGAGTTCAGAAGTTATATTAACACTTTTTAGGTACATTTTGATTCTAACCGACACAAATTTAACAACAATACAACCATTCCTACATCCCACATTGTTGTAGTAATGGCTACAACGTTGCTGGATTTCGAACCAAAACTCGAATGATATTACCTACAAATAAATAAATGAATTAGTAAAAATCTACACACCCAAACCAAATCCACATTTCCCTACAAAAATTTATGTCTATGTTTCACATATATATTTAGGTATATGCATGCAATACAATACCGTTTTATGTTTTATTTTTTTGTTCACTCCAACTCTCATACATTTTCTATATGATGTTCTCATTCACACATTTTTCATTTATCCCACCATAATTCTGAAAATTCCTCAACATTATTTGTATATTAATATATATTCCCGCAACTTTTAGTGTTGGGAGATATTTTTGGATAAGGACACTTTATGTTCCACACCCCATGATATTACTATAGATTTTATATACAAAGCCATTGCCTTTAAATTTGGAAGTCTTTTTTGTAGTTTAATTAAGGATGCAAATATACGTCTGCTTTCGTAAGTAAATGACAGATCATCAGCGAAAGCTGTAACACTACTACTCAAATTTTTCTGGAATATGGAATTTATACAACACAGAACCGTGTGGTATACCAATATTTATATTCCTGACCTCACTAAAAATAATTCCAGCTTTGTAAAGTTTATTCAATAGAATATCACGATTGACCAAGTCAAACGCTTTAGTCAATAAATCATTTTTATCATTTTTAGTATGATACTAAGAGGATTTTGCTAATTTTAATCTTATTAACATTTTACTAAAGTTAAAATCACCGAATGGCTACTTTAAATTCTTAGTATCGTACTAAATCCACATGTCATTTGCACGCGGGAGGCCCAAAACGGCAATTTCGTTTGCCAGTCATATTTTGGTAGAAATTATTTAAGAAAAGAATGGAGGCGAATCGACTGAAAATGGATGTTTTTTTTAAAATGAAGTCGGCAGAAGTGTACAGAATTTTTTCAACTGATGCATTGTTTTCACATTTTTTGTGGGCTTATTTCTATTCATGGAGGATTGTATAAGCTGTACAAAGATGTGGATGTAGTTCAAATAGTCAAAACATTTGGACTGAATTAGTAAACGAAGCTCCAGCGAAGAGAATCTTCGAATCCTAGCCCCTAGGTTCGAGGCGACAAGGAAGACCGGTTAAAAGATCGTGTCATGACATAAAAAACTAATTATTGTTCAGATTGTGGTTGGGATGTTGGACAGCTACATGCTCAACGGAGACCGGTCCGGTAGGTACATTATTTTTGTATTATTTTCGTTTTAAATTGATTATCACAACTTATTCCGATTAAGTAAAGTACAGTAAATGGTCTTTATGAAGCTTTAGTTAAAGTTTTCATTAACTCATACGATAATTCAACATGCGAGCGAAAAACGAAAAAGAGAAATACGGTAAGCCCTTGGATAAATGAAGAAGTACATAAATTATGCAAGGAGAGGGACATCTTATACAAACGATGGAAAAATAATAGGAAGTGCAGTCAGTACGAGTCTGAATACAAAAAATTCCGAAATTTTGTAAACAAAAGAATCGAAAAAACTAAAATTAGTTTCTTCCAAGATAAATTTTCAGAATATCGAAGAGATCCTAAGAAGACGTGGAGTTTGATTAATAATATATTAGGAAGAACCACCAACAACCTAGATAGTATTATATTATCTAACTTTAAAGATGAAAATAATACTAAAAAGCTGGCTAACAAATTTGCTTATAGTTTTGTAAATGAAGTACAAAATGTTGTTCTTTCTTGTGACATAAAAACATTCCATACCGAAGTATCTTCTTCTGAACAGTCGATTTATAAATATAAGGCCCGTCGGCGTCGCTAAAGAGGAAATCATCAATCTACTTTCGAACTTAAAAACAAATAAATCACCTGGGATAGATGGAATTCGACCCAAGGACCTTAAGGCAAACGCTGAAATACTAGCACCAACATTAGAACGACTTGTCAATCTAAGCATTGAAGAAGCATGTGTGCTAGAAGGTCTAAAAAAAGCGATAGTTCGACCAATTTACAAAACCGGGGCTAAAAATGATGTCCTGAACTACAGACCTATCTCCATCCTTCCAATTGTAGACAAGTTACTTGAACAAGTTATGGCAGATCGGCTGCAGTATTATATTGACAAGCAGAGTATTATAAATAAAAACCAATATGGCTTTCTCAAAAACAAAAGTACAAACAAACTCCTGGCTGAATTCGCCAACCTAGTAAATGAAAGTCTGAACAAAAATCATCACAGCCTGGTGGTCTTCATTGACTTCAAAAAAGCATTTGACACACTTAGACATGTAAGACTCTTTGAAATGCTTGAAAAAATTGGAATAAGAGGAGATATTTTAGAGTGGTTCAAAAGTTATCTGAAGAATAGAGGAATGACTGTGAAAATTTCAAATGTTTACAGCCAAATGACAATGCTTAAATACGGTGTTCCGCAAGGGTCAACTTTAGGTCCACTCCTGTTTATTATATACTCAAACCAACTACTTTCAATCTTAAAAAATAGTATTGGATTCGACGATACGGCAATTATAGTCAGCCATAGAGATCTGGAAGTAGCAACAAAAATTATGCAACAAGAATTTGACTCAATAATCAGATGGTGCCACGATTTTGGACTAATTTATCAACGTTACTAAAACTAAAGTAATGGATATCAGACCTCCCCATATAGAGAAAACCAAAATTAATATTAAATGCCACGAAACAACATGTCTACATCAAAACCCGAAAAATGAGTTCCTTAATACCAAAGACAAGTGCGATAAGTTCATAGGAAATGTGCAACAGTTTAAATACCTAGGAGTAGAGTTGGATAGTCATTTTAAATGGGATATACATATACGAAATATATGCAATCGCCTACGTAAAGCAGCTTATGCTCTTCAACATTTAAGTTTCTACACCAGCTACCCAGTTCTTAAACAGGTTTATTTCTCATTGGTTGAGTCGGTACTAAGGTATGGTATACTAGCTTGGGGAAATGCAACACTTACTTATCTGGAAGACATACAAAAACTACAAAATCGAATTGTAAAAATCTTAGCAAGGGCAAGATATGGTACGAACTTTATAACAAAATCTGATTATGGCAAAATATTTAAGGAACTTGGTATCCTGAGTCTAAAGCAGCTTTTTGAACTAAACATACTTGAAGAATTCTACAATGATGAAAGATACAAGCAGTCAATTGATCATATATACAATACTAGAAGAAGAGCAAAGAGATTCTTGCAAATATCGAATTTTAAGAACTCATTCGGCAGACAACAATTATCGGTCATCGTTCCAAGTATTTTCAATAGAATTCCTAGAGAACTCCTTAACATTAATAGAAATACTTTAAGAAAAAAACTTCTGAAAAAATACATCATCCAGCATTAGCTCTGTATAAAGTAAAATATAAATTCTTAACTTTTTCTTTCAAGATTACTTATTTTGTATAATAACGTATGAATGCAACTTTCTGCAGAAAAGCCTGCATAGGCTTCGCAGATATCTTCTGTAAACAGCAATTTGTATTATGAAACAGTATTAAATAAAATTAAATTGAATAAATAAAAGAAAATTCAATTTACTTCTTAAAAAATTCAAACAGGTATATGTGTATGTTATTGAAATAAGTTTTATTGCACAAAACAAAAATTCTTCGAAATAAAATTAAGTAAACGTCTCTTAAAGTTTCTTAAATTAAAAACTAGGATTTAAATAATTGCTTGTGTTTATAGAAAAAAAACATAGGTATGTAACCATATTATCTTAATTTTAAACAAAATATTTGGTTTCTTTCGTACACTCATTGTTTTTTGAATAAATTTTTAAGTACTTATATATATACTTATCATAACTTTTGTAATACTTTAAAATGAGTTCGTTGGCGTATAATTATATGTACATACAAACAAGCTTTGCTTGAATTATGAGTTTTTGCATTTTTAAAATTAAGTATTCAATCATTAGTTCGTATATTTTTTTAACAAAATATTTATTCGATTTTTTTATATTTACAAAAAAGACATACATACATACATATATACATATATATTGTCCTAAACAATAAACTCGAATTTCAATATAGTGACCGACAGGGCTATGGGATAAATTCTGATACTATCCTTCATCGTTTCTATCGTTGTTCACAATTTTTTTTTGAAAAAATCCAACGTGTTTCTGTCAAATATCTGAACCACATTCCAAGCTTTGTAGTGGTTCAATTTTAAGCTGATGCGGTTGTTGGTAAAACAAATTCAACTGCTGATGGGAGTTGGCTGATTGCCCATCTCCTGGAGATTGGCTACGTTTCATGGAATATGGTTGCTCGGACGTATCTTCATGAATTTTAAGAATATCACATTTAATACTGTTTGTGTTGTTGATTATACTATTGTTGTTGTTATTTTGAGGTTGAGGCGATAAGCTTGCGCTACTGCTTGTAGCTGGGCTTTGAAGTCCAGCTAAGGAGCGTACTTGGAGTAAAATGCCGCTATTTAGCAAACGTGCTTGGTGCTCTTGAGCTTTGGCCCGCAAACAGGCAATTGAATTGTTCCTGGAAAAATGGAAAACAAAATTATAACTGGCTTAATCGTTTAAAATTGATGGTAAGGGTATTGATATCGCATTATAGTTATCCTATACAACCAAGGAAAAAATACCTCCGCTATTTGTTTTTATCCAACCAATACTACCTACATATTGTAGAAATAATTAATTAGGTTGTCAATAAATAACTCTTCAATCAAACTTTTTCCCAAAAATAGGAACCTGGTACATAGGCGCGTTTTTCATTGGGGGATGGGTCTAGTCGCGAAGAATACCGAAATAAATTATTTTATTAGGTGCCTATACTTGATATAAACTTGCATAATATAGATCAAAGTCTGTACTAGGTGGAATATGGTTGCTTAAACATCGATGGTCGGCACTTTCGATAGGATCGATAGTTACTTTCGATAATATCTAATGTATTTTTTTTTATTTTACAACTCATACGAATCTGGGTCTGATTTAACTGACCACATAGAAAAAAACAACAGGTGATACCACTTTATACCGGATTCTTTTATGAAGATCACGTAAAATAAAATGAATAATAATTTTTATTTAAAAACAAAAACATGCCTAATATAAATAAATTACTACATATACTTCAATAAAACAAAAACAAAACATTCATAAATTAGTAATTAGGTACCTACCTACTTCAAAAACAAAACAAAGATGTCCTAAAATAAATGAAAATAACGAGGTTTTTTGAATAACTCTCAGATAAATAATGTACAGTAATACCCGGATAAGTGCCTCTCGCTTAAGTGCCTAACCCGCATAAGTACCTTTATTTTTTTTTAGAACCAAAATTCGGAGGATTTGTTCATATAAAACTCATCTTATTAGTACCCGTTTAACTACCTTTCCCGCTTAATTGCCTTTTGTAAGTTTTATTGTAATTTACCTGCAAACAATTCTTTTAAGTACACATTTGAAATTAGCTGATAAATAAAACATTTTCTTTTCCTTTAGCGCTTCCTTTTGTTTTATGCTTCAAAATTCATAATAAAAAAGGTAATAATTTTAATCTATTATAATGATTCGTGGACCAAAGGCCGTTAAAATCTATTTTGAATCAATAATTCAACACGTCCGATTAAATAAATATAATACAAGGCACCTTCATAATAATCTATGCCTTGCCCAGGACAAAATCTTTCAATTTTAATGATAATTTTTTTTTATTCTTGTTGGATATAGTTCACATTGGTTTCTTGTCAAAATATCCATGTAAGATAAACAGAACTTAACAAAAAGTGCGTATTGGCTCTACCATTCACTCACTAGCCAACTGATGAATCGAAGGGAGATCACCGGGACGAAACGCAAGTTTTATGGACTAAAGGCGGTTAAAAGATATTTTGAATTAAATATTTTTTTTATCAAAAATGTTTGTTTTAATTTTTGTATATGTAAAGATAGAGATAAGTACCTATGTGCACTTAAGCGGGTTTTTTATAATTGCATAACCCGCATAAGTGCATATTAAAGAGGGCATTTAGCGTGAAGCACTTATCCGGGTTTTACTGTAATGGGCTTTGTCTTGGGTAGTTGTGAAGTAGTGAACTTAGCTCAAGGTTTCTAGTTCAATAGTTCACTAGATTATTTTATTTGGATGAAAAAAATTTCTAGTGTCTAGCCTACATTCAAATTCCTATTTTCTACATTTCACTGGAATGTAAAAGAGAAAAACGAATGACCTGATCTCTTCTGGCTTGGTGTTGTCATAGTGAAATTTCATCTTTCCAGTTCCCGAAATTACCAAACAACTACAGAAAAAGTGTATGAATGAAGAACATTTAAAACGGGAAATGGATGATCCACTTAAATGGTGATAAAAAAGCAAACGACTTTTCCTTATAAATATATACATACATGTACAGATTTATTCTTAAAAGATTTTGCATTCAAGCAACCTCGTTTTCATGCGAACGCGTGTTCTCAGAAACTTTCCAAATAATTAATGACAGACGAACTTTGCTCATCCAAGGAAATGTCAAGAAACTTGTCTTTTTGCATTCCAATATGTAGTAAAATGTTTTTATAAAATATTGCAATTTAACGCAAAAATTGAAACTTGAAACCTGAAAACTATGTACCTAACTATACCAGTTAATGGTGAATTTACATGATGTAACGTCATCTGCAGTTTTGATGAAAAGTAAACGGGATCAAAACTATGTAGATATGTATTTATCAACGTGCGAAACGGTACACAGTTGTAGCTCCAATTTACTTTCTATAATTTGCCATAATTTTTGAAAAATATATATTTTCCGAAAGTTTCTATATTTTCGAAATTTATAGGGAATTTTCTTCACTATTGATACATGGAGTCACGGCACCTGGTACTCAGAGCGTGAACTTGCAATAGGAGAAATATTTTTTTCAATGCATTTCCCAAAACATAATTTTATTTTGCTTTGTTTTGCAGACAAAAAATGCAAACAATCCCGAATTGTTGTTGTTTTTTTTTTTTAAAAGAGCTCATGTCGTCAGTCAAAGTTATATCACGTGCGTAGTAAAGGAATGGGGTTTAAGAAACTAAAGTATGGGGTTAATGAATCTCTATGTTGGCATATTTTATAAAGCAAATGCTCAATACGTCAAAATGTGGGATATGGTCATTGCGCAAATATGTGGCGTGGAAAGCAACTTACAAGCATAAACTAATAACATAAGGACCTGAAACCTCTGCTGTCTTTTGACATTTGCCAACAAGCTGAAACACGCACACAAGTAACTTTTCCGTTCCCCTTCCAATAGAGACATTGATAAAAACGCACACAAGAATCTTTTCTGGGGCCCAATTCCGCAAGCGTGAATGCTTTTCTGTGCAAAAAAATTATTCACCCTCAAAATATGCGTGAATAAATTTGCCTATCTGTGTACACGTTATATGTCAAATAAAAATGCATCGCAACCTTGCGGAATCGGAAAAATGGATGTGTACACAACTTTCTGTGTACACAGAGAAAACTCACACTTGCGGAATTGGGCCCCTGTTCCTCTTCCTATAGACACAGATAACACAGCCATAGTAATTAGCTTTTGTTTTGTTTTTCCCTTTTACATTCATGGATAGAGTGCCAAATGTACAAATGCAACAATGGATGCAAATGGGTTTTGGGGGGTGTAACGTACGAATGTTTTCAATCTTAGTATGGCTTATTTGTGCTTAGGCTTACCAGGTGCCAACATTTTCATCTGCATTTCAACAGTTTTCCATAATAGGCATTTAAGAAGATGCTTCTCATTCTGGCCTTCTCTCTCTATTAAAAAACAGGGTACAGTAAATTCTATATGCTACATCCCTTTTTTGCAGAAATCAAATGGAGATACATTCAAATCCACAATAAATGTTCAAATAAGTGGAGTAGATATTGTATATATATCTGCATCGAACAAGATGTCGAAATAATTTGTAATAAATTCATACAGGTAAACTGATAAGTTCTATTTTGGTATCTGGTTAAATAATATCAATTTTCTTTGTATAAATAACCCACTGCCAAATTTGTTGGTGGAAGTACAAACTACATAGCAGTTTGCGAGCAAATTTAATTTAAATATTAATTAGCTATAAAAACAAATAATGGTTACATTTTTCAAACAAAATACTTGTCCTACATTTATATTTTATACCATTTCATCTCTTGGATTTTTAGAGTATTGGAATATAATATGTACTCCGGCAACATTTTTCTTAATTTTAGCTATTTTTCTTTTGTGTTATGAGCTTACAATTTTTTTTTGATTCTAAATTTTTTTATAATATTTAAGGACAAACTACAAGCTGACATAAATACCCCTAGTATATTTATATTATCAAAATTAAGGAATTATTTAAAAAAGAAAATCAAATCACCGTATCATTGAAATTGGGTCTCGGTTGTAGTTGTTAACCCACCTAAAGGCCTCGGGATCCTGGTCCATATAGGCTGAAGGCGTTCCATGAGATTGTGCATGTGCATGTGGTGGAGGAGGTGGTGGGACGACACCATGATGTATGCAAGATAAATGTGAGGGGTGTATAGCATTAGCAGCAGCTGCTGCAGCAGCTGAGTTCATAATCATGTGAAGGTCCTTGTTTGTGGATGCGTCCAACAAATGACCGCCGTGATGATGATGCAAATGATGATGCTGTTGTTGCAGATGATGATGAGTTGGGTGTTGTTGGTGCTGATGAAGGTGATGAGAATGCAGAGGTGAGTGCTGATTGTGGGGTTGAAGTGGGTTATGTGCTTGTGGTGGACTTCCTAGATCCATGTGAGAATTTATCGGAGAGGAATTGCCCGTTGGAGTTGTGTTCGCAGACGAGTGTGGTGGAGGTGGACTAACTACGTTGAGAGACTCGGATGACGATGTCATTTGTCGAAATTCATCATTTGATTTCGATGTATTATCATCGTGATCGCTGGCACCACTTTCATCCTTGAGGGCTTCTTGGGCTTCTAGAGATTTCCGATGCATGCCTATAAATATCATTAATTAAATAAATAATTAGAATATGATAACTTACTAAAGATAGTTTTACAATTAAAAATATGAAACATAATTAAGCATAAGTAGAATTATTATGCTCTAAATGTATAAGTACATATATGTATATATGTATGCGCATATACATATAGGTATAAGATATGCAGATATTACATATTACAAAACATGGCCATACGAAAATATTTATGTGTTGCTTTAGGTAACGTACATATATATGTATACATTGTCAGCCTTATTTATAATTGCATTATAGCGAGTATATAGCGCTATGCACTCTCTATAATGCCTCTGAACTCGAAAATCTCATTTATAAAACTTATGCAACATTAAATAGAGGCATTATAAGCTAATCGCGCTTATAGGTTGAATAGAGCCTACATAGAAAAATTATGGTGTCTAAATGTCATTTTGAGTTTGCACATAAAACAAAAAAGAACAAAATGCCTCTAAATTTTGTATCCTTTCTAAATGAATTCGACAATTTAAATGCAATACTTCCAACGCCAAGAAGAAGAAAACTATATAAAAAACCTCATTGAACTCATATTGTTGAACATGAAAATTTACATTAGACATAAGTAAATAACAATAAATATTTTCTAAAATATTTTACTCGTTTGTTATTTCTTTCCATGTATTCCTTTTCATCCGGGATGTGTTGGTATCCACGTTTTTATTTTCAATAATTGAAATTTTGTCCTGAATCAGTTGTCTGAGTAGTATCTAAAGATGTAACCAAAGCAATAATAATTGTATATTATGCTACAAATAATAACATACCTTATCAGATAAATCCCAATTAGCGGTGCGGATTCTTTTAGGTTTTGATGATTCCATATTTTTTTCTTTTTATTTAATTCAGTTGCAATTGAAATTGAATTTATTCTCCCGTCAACCGTTATCGATGTTTATTTATTTATTTTTGCCAATCAACTGGCCGAAAAGTGGAATAGATTTCTCTTTTTGGTACTTTATTTGACATAAGCACATTATAACTATAATGGGTAGAAAAATGTGTATTGTATACGGATTTGCATAGCGGATATATAAATCCTTATGTACTACATAACTATGCGCGCGTTTATCGTTTTGTAATGAATACGGCTGTGTATATCTATGTATAATTGGAATTTTTCTGATATTAATTTCAGAATCAAAATTCAAAGGGCCCATTGTTTTCTTTAAGAATATACTACATTTGTATTATGGGGCTAATACTTCAGTCACGCTTGCAGATATCTTCGGTAATCAAATATACTTGCCTTATTCAATAGAACTCACTATAAAACAGATCTCAACCGTTGAATAGTTACGCAGTTCATAAGTATTATTAATGATTTACCAACATTGAGTAAATTCGTATACATAATATCATCTATCCATTTTAGGTACTATGCCATATTCTCAAATAAATTGTTTAAAATGCATCTGTTTAACCTTACATAACTTAAATGAATAACATTTCTGCGTTTAGAGGCATTGTAACTTTCCGCATTCTCTAAAATGTGTTTATATGATAGAATGTATACTATCAGGCAAAATCAAGTGCAAACGCTGTTCATTTGATTTTATAATGCTGCAATTACAAGCAAGGAGCATTTATTATTCTATATACCTAAGTACTTATACTACTTAGTTCTATTTTATTTGGTTAAGGCTTTAATATGAAACCGCTTTATCCTGAAGTGAATGAATTTGTTTGTTTTGGACCCTCAACATGGGTTGCCATTCTACAAAATATGCCCTAAACTTTCTTGAAAGAGAAACAGTTGTCAGCTTCAAATGATCTTGTGAAAGGAAAAGGAAGAGCACATAAGTTGATGGTCATATAATAAAAATTGAAACTCAATAAAACCTTTTATCTTCGGCCAGAATTATTAGAGAAGAACTTCAGTTAAATAGACACCTTAGCAAAGTGCAAGCCTAATGGAAAAAGAATAATTTGGCCAGCCAGCAAAGGTGCATAAAATAAACTCTGAAATAAGAATTAGGTTCATTTATGGTTTAGGGTTGTTTTTCCATCATTGACGTTTTAAGTATTGTCAAAATCGAAACCAAAATGACGGTTCTAGTTACTTCAACAATGTGAGAGAAAACCTATCTTCTTCTGCTTAAAAAATGTCATTGAAAAATTATATATTCCAACAAAATAATCACCCAAAGCATACAATCAAAGTATCTTAGCAATTTTTTACTCAAACCAATATTGATGTGCTAGAATGGCACTCAATCCTCGAGCTAAATCCAATTGAGAGTCTATGGTCCATTTTGAATAAGGAATTCCCTTAGATCAGCGTGGCAATTTACCAAATTTTTGGGAAAGTATCACAATTGAATGGCCAAGAATTTCTACTACAATTTAAAAAAAAGCTCGCCTGATTTTAACTTGCGATTATAGGTACTATAAATAAGGCAAGTTATATGCATTCGGCGAAAAAAAAGTTTTGAGGTAACAATGAACTATGACATTACGATGATAGCGAAGACAAAATAAGATGGTCTAAAAATTCTGTCCGTCTGTCAGTCTGTCAGTCTGTCAGTCTGTCAGTCTGTCAGTCTGTCAGTCTGTCAGTCTGTCAGTCTGTCAGTCTGTCAGTCTGTCAGTCTGTCAGTCTGTCAGTCTGTCAGTCTGTCAGTCTGTCAGTCTGTCAGTCTGTCAGTCTGTCAGTCTGTCAGTCTGTCAGTCTGTCAGTCTGTCAGTCTGTCAGTCTGTCAGTCTGTCAGTCTGTCAGTCTGTCAGTCTGTCAGTCTGTCAGTCTGTCAGTCTGTCAGTCTGTCAGTCTGTCAGTCTGTCAGTCTGTCAGTCTGTCAGTCTGTCAGTCTGTCAGTCTGTCAGTCTGTCAGTCTGTCAGTCTGTCAGTCTGTCAGTCTGTCAGTCTGTCAGTCTGTCAGTCTGTCAGTCTGTCAGTCTGTCAGTCTGTCAGTCTGTCAGTCTGTCAGTCTGTCAGTCTGTCAGTCTGTCAGTCTGTCAGTCTGTCAGTCTGTCAGTCTGTCAGTCTGTCAGTCTGTCAGTCTGTCAGTCTGTCAGTCTGTCAGTCTGTCAGTCTGTCAGTCTGTCAGTCTGTCAGTCTGTCAGTCTGTCAGTCTGTCAGTCTGTCAGTCTGTCAGTCTGTCAGTCTGTCAGTCTGTCAGTCTGTCAGTCTGTCAGTCTGTCAGTCTGTCAGTCTGTCAGTCTGTCAGTCTGTCAGTCTGTCAGTCTGTCAGTCTGTCAGTCTGTCAGTCTGTCAGTCTGTCAGTCTGTCAGTCTGTCAGTCTGTCAGTCTGTCAGTCTGTCAGTCTGTCAGTCTGTCAGTCTGTCAGTCTGTCAGTCTGTCAGTCTGTCAGTCTGTCAGTCTGTCAGTCTGTCAGTCTGTCAGTCTGTCAGTCTGTCAGTCTGTCAGTCTGTCAGTCTGTCAGTCTGTCAGTCTGTCAGTCTGTCAGTCTGTCAGTCTGTCAGTCTGTCAGTCTGTCAGTCTGTCAGTCTGTCAGTCTGTCAGTCTGTCAGTCTGTCAGTCTGTCAGTCTGTCAGTCTGTCAGTCTGTCAGTCTGTCAGTCTGTCAGTCTGTCAGTCTGTCAGTCTGTCAGTCTGTCAGTCTGTCAGTCTGTCAGTCTGTCAGTCTGTCAGTCTGTCAGTCTGTCAGTCTGTCAGTCTGTCAGTCTGTCAGTCTGTCAGTCTGTCAGTCTGTCAGTCTGTCAGTCTGTCAGTCTGTCAGTCTGTCAGTCTGTCAGTCTGTCAGTCTGTCAATCTGTCAGTCTGTCTGTATGTATGTATAGACACCTACAGCCCATACGGGTGGGCAGAATTGCTTCAAACTTGGTATATAGAGTTTTTTAGGTATTGCACAGAGGGGAAATTGAAATTTTTGTTAGCTCTAAAAATAACTGTACATGCCATATAACCGTTATGTTAAAGCCTATTTTCTCGGAAACGGCTCCAACGATTTTGATTAAAAAAATCAGTGCAGCTTTATAGGCACGACCTATCCTATGGTTGAAAAACATTTTTAAAATGTGTAAAAACGGTACTTTCCATAGGACCGTAGTAGTATAGATCTCAACTGACCGTTTTTTTGCTTTCGACTATCTCATAAATGGCTTAACCGATTCTTTCGAAATTGCATACATATGTAGGTTTATGTTGCCCAATTTATACTGCGTATACCAATATTTTTTTGTATTTTTAAAAGCATTTTTAAGAAAAAATTAAAAAAAAATTATATTTTGAAAACTGTTCATTAAATTGTTTTAAAAAATTACGGTTATATGTATTTGCTGAATACCTATGAATTGGCATTTTTGAATTAAAAAAAAAATTGTTCAAAAAGTTTAAAAAAAAACACTTTTTTTCTCAAAAACCGCTCCACAGATTTTTAAATTTTTTTTCTCATAAATTCAAATTTATCCAAAAAATAAAATGGCGTACTTTTTTTTTTTAGCTCAAATTAGTTTAATTATTTATTTCAGAATTTTGAATTATGTATATTTCTTCTTTGATTAAGCCGTTAATCTACTGTTTTTAAGTTTATATTATTAAATATTTAAGATTGTTACCAATTTTTTTTAGATACAAATTTTAAAAATTTTGTATATATAAAAAATTAAGTAAAAAACGTCTGAGTTACATGTAAATTATTTTTGCAATCTTGGTAAAACCAGTATATCCCAACATCAACTACCTACTGTACATCCAAATACACACTGCTGCTTGTGTGCCTACTCCATGCACTCAACCCTCGTACTCGTTGTGTGCTTTTAAAATAAACTTATTGAATCAGATTTACACTGCTACGTTTGTGGTAACTTAGAATGCTTATTACTGCAACCCTGTAAGAGCTTTAAAACAGTACGAACTTATTGGCATCTCTATCAGTTATAGAGTGAAAGGCAAATATCCTATCTTCCTATACTCAAAATATAAATTGAACAAAGTATAGAGACCTAATTTTTTTAAAAATAAAAGTTCATAATTGTTGTTATTTAAAGTTATAAGAAAAGTTTAATGCTATTGATTTGAGTATTAAAACAAATTATTTACTAAGAACCGAGATAATGCTGGGTCATTTTAGAGAATTTTGATTGTTTTTATTTCAAACATTACTTTAATTTAACGTATTAAAGGTATTTTTGATTAAACAACATTTTTTTAATAGTGTGCTGAGCCACATTTGTGCTCCAGAACTTCACACATCCGGTTTGGAAGCGATGCATACAAATTGGCCAAATAATTTAGGGAAATCAAGCTAAAAGCTAATTCGTTGGATTGGGTGATTTCGGGTATACTCGAATATTGTTGTCCTGATCTATGTATATATTTGACGTGTCAACCATCCCCAAGCATTGGCAAGATGAGTAGGTCGGCCAGCTTAATAGTTACACATTCTCGTCCTCTATATAGGTTTTAACTAACCGGTCTGTATGTATTGGCAAGTTATCATGTTAATAACTCCACGGCAAATGTCCAAAAAGGTATGAACATATCGAAAGGCCTCTTTTAATATACCACTGTCAGTCAATGCATTCATTGTAGTGGACAAAAATTGAAGTTTCCAGGTGCCATAATATGAAATTGCCGCCCACACCATCACACTTCCAACTCTGGTATGCAGTTGGTCCATATAATGAATTTTCTTGCGGAGATTATGAAAATAGTACCTATAGCCATCGGGGCCTTCTAAATTAATTTTTTTTTGTCGGATTAGACCACGCGATGCCACTCCGATGTCCAGTCACATGTGTCTTTTTCTATGCTTAACTTTTGAAATAACAGGACGCATAGTTGTGAGACTTGGCTTGATACCACATTTTTTGATTTTTGCTAAAGAGTCGTGAGGATTTGACGCTTTCTTAATATAAGTCGCCTTTCCGCATTAGTAAGCACACTGTGTTTGCGGCCTTTCATATTTTTTCCATACTTAAACTCATTACTTAAAAATCTGGATATAACTGTTCAGCCAGAGTTGATTTGTCATTTTTCTGCCTCAACTAATGCATTTCCTCGACCCATATTAGGTTTTTTTTTTTTACCAAATTGTCGAAATTAACAAAAATGTTTGATCAACGAAAAATATGAGTTCGCGTGTCAAAGATAACAATCAAACTAAATGCATGTTCTATTTAAGTGGCGCGTAATTGTTGTTTAAATTTCATTGAATGTCAACATAAAGTGGAAAAAAAATACAACATAAGTGTATATGGTCAGGTGAAACTAATAACTTACCAAACATTGATCGAAAAGAAACTAACCGTCATTTTATCATATTAATAGTTAACTAAGTTAAAGTTTCCAATGCTCAAGGAGGGGGGTGGTGGTGTCCGAACCCGACCCCTCCCCCCTCCCCGAGGATCGGATAGTGCATCGAACATAAGAGCAAGTTCGTGCGATCCAGTCGTCCATTTTATTTTATTATGTTGTTCTTTTGAATTAGCATTTTATTTTGTCTTTTCCGTTTTTTACTTGCCATTATAGGTACTATGATGTATAATGCAAGTTATGGATTCGTGCAAAAAAAATCTAACAATCAAACATGACATTATGACCATAGAGAACACCAAAAAAGTGTGTCCCCCAATTCCGTCTGTCTGCCAGTCTGTCTGTCTGTCCTCGAGTCTACAGCCTAAGCGGTTGGCTAGATTTGCTTCATTTGCTTTGTTTTTAAGATGACAAATAACAGTAGCTCCCATACATTTTTTTTCGACCAAGAACTAAAATCTCATTTTTCTCAAAAACGGCTCCAACGATTTTTATAAACAATTTTTTTTTTGTATTTAAATAAAATCAGTTTGTTAATGAAGGGAAAAGGTAGATTTTTATAATTTTTTTTTGGAAACAAATTGTTAGTTTTTGCACCTCTAGTAGTACCATGTTTTAGGTTTTCGATTTTCTTAAAAACGGTTGACTTGAATTTTTTTTATGCAGACGCTCCTATAAGGTCTAAGCATTGATGTAAGCGAACATTTTTTCAAAAGCATTTTGTTTTTGAAACTAAAAAAAAAAAAACTTTTTTTTTGAAAACTGAAAATTTCGAAAGCCACTTTCTTCGAAACTTCGTATTTTGAAGTTTTTTGACAAGAACTGTATTCCTAAAATAAAAACCAACGGTACATCCCATACAAATATTAAGAAAACCATTAAGAAATAAAATGCACGACTGGATCGTACGAACTTGCTCTTGTAGCTAACAACTTTTATGTAGATTGTTATGCTTTTATGTAACCATTGAGGTTTAGTTAGTTAGGTGTAGTTATCCTATGCAGGCGTAAAGCCTATGTAGGTAAGAGTACCTCGATTCTTATTATAATGAATTGTCGAATTAATGATTAAATGAATAGTTACATAGGTACCTACCTACAAATTTATATTTAAATCTAAGTTATGGATTTTAATTATATAAGTAAGGAGAGTAAAATTTAATATTGATGGAACCTAAGTATGTAAACATATACATATAATAAAGAAAATGAAGGATGTAGATGGTTAGGTAGCTACATGCATATAACTTTAAAATTTAGGTGCACTATGCATACATAAAATTCATGTGATTTTTAGACACATAATGTATATATGCATAAATATATAAGGGCCTACATTGTATTTAGTATTCAGTGATGTAGGCAAAAATAGAATAAATGGATAATACACATAATTAAATGTTTTTATATTGCTTAGTCGTTATAGTTTGAAGGAAAACAAAGATGAAGTTCGAATTCGTTGATAAGAATATATAAAAAAAATCAAAAATCGTTGGAGCGGTTTTTTAATAAATAATTTTGTATGTATAAAATTTTGAAAACATTTTTAGAAAAAAAAAATTGAAACGCCATTTTGAAGATATTATTAATATACATATAAAATTCAAATTAAAAAAAAAATTCTGTGACTGGTTTTTGAAAAATCGATTTTTCAAAAAAAAATATTTATTTTTTAAAAATCGAAAAACTTTTTTTTTGAAAATTTGGGTATGCATTTTTTTTATCAATTTTAGAGAGCATTTGTCTAAAAAAATTATTTTAATCGGTTCATCCAATATTGAGAAAGTCGAAAATATGAAAAGTGGTTCTATGGGAAGTACCGTTAATAAGTACGCAAAAAGAAATATTTTTATACTTAAAAGTAAACTGTACTAATTTAAGAACACACACATTTTTTTATAACAACTCTTGGAGCCGTTTTTGAGAAATAAATTGTTTTCTTACTGGGCTTTTAACATTTGTGTGGGAGGTACCGTTGTTTTTTATTTTAGAAAAATAGTTTTTTTTTAACTATGCTAGATAATGTTAAAAAACTACGAAATACTAAGTTTCGAAAAAATCTATTGTGTCGTTTTCGAAATTTTGCATTTTCAAAAAAAAAATTAATTCCCAAAAAATTTTGGTATACAATAGTTTTTAAACTTTTTAGGAGCTTCTGCATACAAAATTTCAAAAAAATCAGATTAACTGTTTCTGAGAAAATCAAAAACCAAGAAAATGGTTCTACTAGAGGGACCAAAAATAACAATTTTTTTCCAAAAAAAAATTATTACCTTTTGTACCCTTCTCTTCATTAATGAAGTGATTTTTTTATAAAAATCGTTGGAGCCGTTTTTGAGAAAAATTAGAATTTTGTTTTTGGCCAAAAAAATGTATGGTAGCTACTGTTATTTGTTGTCTTAAAAAAAATGAAAAAACGTGTGTGCATACTACCGAAAAAACAATATGTACCAAGTTTGAAACAAATCATCAAAGCGTTTAGGCTGTAGACTCGAGGACAGACAGACAGACTGACAGAATGACAGACAGACAGACAAACGGAATTCGGGTGCCCACTTTTTTGGTGTTCTCTATGGTCATAATGTCATGTTTGATTGTTAAATTTTTTTTTTCGAAAACATAACTTGCTTTATAGTACCTATAATCGCAAGTAAAAAACAGTACCCTACCTTTTATAATTTTGTTTGTAAAAAAATTGTTATATTTGGTACCTCTAGTAGAACCATTTTTTTGGTTTTCGATTTTCTCGGGAACGGTTAATCTGATTTTTTGGAAATATTTTTTGCAGAAGCTCCTAGAAAGTTTAAAAACTATTGTTACCAAGATTTTTCAAACAAAATTTTTTTTTGGAAATTAATTTTTTTTTGAAAATTCAAAATTTCGAAAACGACTCCAAAGAATTTTTCCGAAACTTCGTATTAAGTAATTTTTTGACATTATCTTGAATGGCTAAAAAAACTATTTTTCTTAAATAAAAAACAACGGTACCTCCCATACAAATGTTAAAAAACCGTTAAGGAAAAAACTATTCTCGAAAATGGCTCCAATTGTGTGTTCTAAAATTAGTACAGTTCACTTTTAAGTATAAAACTATTTTTTTTGCGTACTTATTAGCGGTACTTCCCGTAGAACCACTTTTCATATTTTCGACTTTCTCAATATTGGATGAACCGATTAAAATAATTTTTTTAGAAAAATGCTCTCTAAAATTGTTTAAAAAACTGCATACCCAAATTTTCAAAAAAAAGTGTTTCGATTTTTAAAAAATAAATAATTTTTTTTTTTTGAAAAATCGATTTTTTAAAAACCAGTCACAGAATTTTTTTTTAAATTTGAGTTTTATATGTATATTAATAATATCTTCAAAATGGCGTCTAAAATTTTTTTTTCTAAAAATGTTTTCAACATTTTATACATAATAAATTATTTATTAAAAAACCGCTCAAACGATTTTTTTTTTTTTTTTATATTCTTATTTATCAACGAATTCAAACTTCATTTTTGTTTTCCGTCAAACTATAACGCCTAAGCAATATAAAAACATTTAATTATGTGTATTATCCATTTATTTCTATTTTATTATTATTCCCTTTTTACTAATTTTTGCCTACATCACTGAATACTAAATACAATGTAGGCCCTTATATATTTATGCATATACACATATATGTGTCTAAAAATCACATGAATCTTATGTATGCATAGTGAACCTAAATTTTAAGGTTATATGCATATAGCTATATCCTTCATTTTCATTATTATATGTATATGTTTACATACTCAGGTTCCATCAATATGTCTATATATGTAGATATATTTTACTCTCCTATAACTTACATAATTAAAATCCATTAGGTTTAAATATACATACATTTGTAGGTAGGTACCTATGTAACTATTCATTTAATCATTAATTCGAAAATTCATTATTCTAAGAATCGAGGTAATCGTACCTACATAGGCTTTATACATGCATAGGATAACTACACCTAACTGACTAAACCTCAATGGTTACATAAAAGCATTAACACCTACATAAATGTTGTTAGCTACAAGATCATGTTCGTACGCTCCAGTCGTGCGTTTTATTTTATTTTATGTGAACATCAGGTTTGTTGTTTGTTTAATAAAAGTAAAACGGATTAGAAAAAGCACTTTGTTATTATTTTATGAAAAAAGAAGGATGAAGACAATATTTATATAATTATTTCATATAAGGAATAAATTCTGTTAAACTTGGCCCCAAATAAGCTTATTTGGAGATTTTCTTTTGGGGGACATTGCTTGTCGAATTTCGTTTTAAATTGGAACAAAAAAAGTTTAAATTTACACATTTTATACAGAAATCACATAAATAAGGTCTAATGTTTTGTTGGGAGTTTAAATATTTTTTGTTGAATTTCGCTATAAATTTGAACAAAAAAGTTTGAATTTACACATTTTATGCTTATATATACAAGACTCTTGGTTAAATTCTGTTGAATTTTAAACATAAATTATATACACTCAAAAATTTTCATGTGTAAATAGTACTAATAACTGCGTACATTGTACGAATTTTATTCGTTATTTTCTGCCACGAATGGTATTCGTATATTTTAGATTTATTAATTTATTACCAATGGTGTTGTTTTTCATTTGTGGATTCTACGACTTCATTCGTGTATTGCACGAATAGCTTCGTAGTATTTACTAATGCTTTTACTTTCCATTAGTACATTCTACGGCGCTATTCGTATATGGTACAAAATTCCCTGAAATTAAATTAAGATAACTTAGATATAAATAATAACGAAAGTAATATTGTAAACGTAATAAGCGAACAAAATTTTTAATTATTTTAAAATTAATGTTCACGTTTAAAAAATTAATAGTGATGTTGTTTCACTGTGATTGCTGTTGAGGTGTCTTTGCTACCATGGCGGCTAAAAAAAGAATACATTTAAGATTCACTAAGTTTGCAAATAAAATATCTACTTAAATTAGATCTTACGTAAAAAAGCATCAGTAACGGGATTTGTCTTTGTCCTTGTTTCGTAAGGCATTTTATAAAGAGCTCTACTAATAATTCGTACATTCTACGAATAATGCGTATCATCTCACGAATGAAATTTGTCTACTAATATTAGTTTTTATTCGTAAATAGAACAAATTCATTAGTAAATACTACGAATTATTTGTAAAAAAAATACGAATTATTCGTGGGAGGAATTTACTTATGTTATTAGTAATATGTACACCATAATTCGTACAATGCACTAACTAAAATCATCTAATTTTGGTTTATGAATAGTATTAGTACATACCACGAATGTATTTGTGCATATTACTACTTCTAACTATTAGTACAATTTCACGAATGGATTCATAAAAATTTCATAGTATTAATACTTCTTACAATGTACGAATATTAGTACAATTCACGAATATTTTTGCTACGAATATCATTCGTAGCCATTTTACTATACATTTTTTGGGTATATATATATATATATGTATATATATAAATATATACACATTTTTACTTTTAATCTTTATTTGAAATTGCACATAAAAGATTTATTGTTTATACATTAAATATGTAGGATTAATACATGTGTAAGAATACTGCAATTATGGTGGCAACAAGTTTTCTCGCTCTATAATTGTAAAATTGCACGATTTATTTTTAGAGTGTAAATTAGTACAGTCCACTTTTAAGTCTAAAAATATTTTTTTGCGCACTTATTGACGGTACTTCCCATAGCACCACTTTTCCATTTGATGGACTGATTAAAATATTTTTTGTTATACAAATCCTGCCTAAGATTGTTAATAAAACTGCATACTCAGATTTTCAAAAAAAAGTTTTTCGATTTAAAAAAAAAATAAATAAATTTTTTTTTGAAAAATCGATTTTGCAAAAACCAGTCACTGAATTTCTTTTGAAATTTAAATTATATATATATATTAATAATATCTTCAAAATGGCGTTTCAATTTATTTTTCTAAAAATATTTTCAAAATTTTATACATACGAAATCATTTTTTTTTAAAACAGCTTCAACGATTTCCGAATTTTTTTTTGCTATATTATCCACGAATTCAAATGGCATCTTTGTTTTCCCTCAAACTATAACCACTAAGCAATATAAAAACATTTTATTATTTGTATTATCCATTTATTTCTACCTTATTGTATATAGGTATTTCTTTTTTCGAATTTTTGCGTACGTCACTGAATACTAAATACAATGCAGGCCCTCATATATTTATATAAACATGTGTGTCTTTAAGATTCACATGAATTTTATGTATGCAAATTGCACCTAAATTTTAAAGTTATATGCATATAACTACCTACCAACCTAGATCCTTCATTTTCATTATCATGAGTACATTATTTAAATACATATGTTCCATCTATGTATGTAGGCACATATTTCTCGCGTAACTTACTTTTTAAACTCAATTGTTTAAATACTTAATAAAACTAATACTATCGTAAACTACTCTTGACATTAAAGTCTGACAAGAATTTTGGCTACAAAATTAATAAAATATATTATACTTCCATTCAAAATAGCGTAACTTACATAATTAAAATCCATAATCACAATTGTGGATAACTATGAATCGTTCATTCGACAAGTCATTAGGTACTAAGAATCAAGGTAATCTTCCTTGTCGGCTTTAAACCTGCATAGGATACCTAGACTACCTACCTACTAAACAGTGTCAATGTTGCTGCTGTTGTTGTTGTTAGCTCTAAGAGCAAGCTCGTACGATCCAGTCGTGCATTTTAATTTTTAAATATTATAAAATCTTTTATTTTTAAACTCAATTGTGTAAATACTAACTAAAACTAATATTATCGTATACTACTCTTGACATCAAAGTCTGACAAAAATGTTGGCTACAAAATTAATAAAATATATTATACTTTCATTCAAAATAGCTCTTATTGGCCTTTGATTGACAAAATTTGCGATTCGTCCCGGCCGGCGATCTCATTGGGCTCATCAGTTGGCTGAGGTTCCTACCAATACGCACTTTTTGCTAAGTTCAGTTCATGTTACATGGATTTTTTGACAAAAACACAATGTGAACTATATCCAACAAGATTAAAATTTTAATAATTAAAATTGGAAGATTTTGTCCTGGCCCAGACATTGTTAATAAGAAAGTGTTTCTTTTATTAATACAATTCTATATATTACTGAAATTATTCAGCAAAGCAGAACTAGCTAACTGATGACATGAGTCCAAGTTAGATCGATGGGATGAAACGCAAATGTCGAAAAAAATGTATGGACTAAATGCCGTTAAAAGTTATTTTGAATCGATAATTCAACAAGGCCGATTACAATATAATGCTAAGTCTTCTACTTGGCTGAATAGTTTCAGTAGTATATAGAATTGTATTATTAAAAAAAATACCACATATTATACTTCGGTTTTGAATTTTATTTTAGACACAAACAAAACAGTAAGTCAGGTATAACACAGCGCGAGTTACATCCGCAACCTAACTCACTAACACAATATTAGATGTCATCGAACCAACACCCAATTCCGGGAACCATAGTCATGTGAACTAAAAGTATATTTTTTTATATCGATTCCCATTTTCAGTCAATTAAACATTTTATATTTTTAAGTATATTTTTTATATCGATTCCCATTTTCTGTCAATTAAACATTTTATATTTTTCCAAGAAATAGATCTTGCTAATAATAAGCATTTTTGTAAGTAGGATTAAGTTTTCATTGAACGTTGTAAAAAGTATGAAATTCAATAATTATACAACCTCCAAACCATCAACAAGTGTTTTTTTTAAAGCTTCCGTTCGGACACATACTTAACTCGCGTGATTGTAACGCGCAAGTCTTGGGTATTTTCTTTTGAACTCCTATTCAAAAACGCGCGTGTTTTTACACGAAGCCTCTTACTCATTTTCAGTACTGCGAGTTTATTTGAACTTTGATAGGTGTACTAACAGGATATTGTGCCATAGGTACTATGGCCACTAGATTGGGTGTATTGGCACCCGTCTTCTGCAGGGTCAATCTTTTATTTTATCTTCTTTGTCCAGTACAGATATTAAACAAAAAATTATTTTTAAAAGAAAAATGGAAGGCAAAGTTATTTATATAGGTATTCCGGAAGACAAAGACAAGGATAGTAGAGAATGGGGTTCATTTGGTAATTTAAAATAAGCTTTTTCTTTGCTCCATTTAAATTCTTCAGCCATTTGGAATTCTGTTAATTCATCTACAGCGAAAATTAAATGAACCAAATCTGAAAAAGAAAGAAAGAGTAGAAAGAGAAACGTCAGAAACACTCAAGGAAAATCCCACCCGCGCGTGTTTAGATTGATTTATTTCTGTTTCATTTTTTCGTTCTTTCTTTCTCTTTCGCACTTCATTCCCGCAGGGGTAAACACGCTGTGTAATACAGGACTAATCAAAACTGCAAAAACAAAAACGGTTTTGACAGTTCTCCACGATTCTGTTCTAATTTGATCTTAACCCAGTGTGACCAATGAAAAATTTTAAATCCTGCTAATTCTTACAAGATTTTTTTGGTGCCATGAAATAAAGTCCAATGCAATATTGCACTAGTAAAAGTGTAATAAAGCCATTTGACTTTATTGCATTCGGGTGGGGACCAGTTTAGGTGTATACAAATTTTTTCTGGATTTAAGTCGAAATTGGCAATTGAAAACGGTAAATAGACATTTTTTTTTACTTTAAACTTAAGCCTATTCTTAATATTTTGTGTGTTTGGATATTACGTTTTGTATTTGCACTTTATTACATTGGACTTTAATTCATGGTACTACAAAGACTGCTAAAAAAATGGGCAGCTAGACCGCTTCGTTACGAAAAGAAAATAAATTTATCTTTTTAATGAGTGGACCTAGAAATCTGAAATTTTCAGAAATGATGAGTATATTGACTTGAATGTTTGGCAAGCAAATTGGATTCCTAGAATGTAACTAACCGTAAGAAAACTGTAATATTAAGAAGATTACACATATCAGTCATTTCAGTCATAACAATCGAACTTGTTTTAGGGCGACGTTTAAAATACCGACTGTATATTTTTTTTGTAGTTTTTTTTTACTTTATGAATTTTAAATAACTAATCAAAACCAAAAAATAAATTGTTTATTTTGTTAAGTTTATTTAAAAAAAGGAAACAACCTTAAAAATAGTTATTAATCCATTTCGCAAGAAAAAGAAACAAACAAAATCAGGTATCAGAGTATGTTAATCTAATTAAGAAAAAGGTATTTATATAGATGTTTTACTGCAAAATTTTTCTGCTTCATTTGAAGCATCTTCAAAAATATCACAAGTTTCTTGTTCCACTTTTAATTTAAAATTAAATTTTGTTGAAGCAACTTGTTTGATTATATTAGGAGGAATAATGAAGGCATCACAACATTTTTCAGATAAATTATCTCTAATAAAAAGTATACTATGTAACATATCAATTTTCAATCGATTATTTCGTTGACCATAAAACTAAATACACTTTCAATTGCAGCATTTGAGATAGGCAAAACTAAAAACGAATTGAGAACACTTTGTAAGGGTTTTCATTGGATCCATCGGTGAACCTTTTTACCTCGCAAGAAAATTCAACAGTATTTTCAATATTCTCCCATTTATTTAGATTTATGTTGTTCCATAGCGATTCAATTTTAGAAATATGTTCAGAATTCATGTTTTTATCTTTATAAAAATCGTTTAATGGTGACTTATAAATCCGCAAACATTTTTTTAACACAAAAGAAGTTTACTTGCTGCAAAATTCGTAGATTTTGTGGAGTTCCCGATCGAAGCTCTGTAATAATAAGCCATACGCATTTATGTTTGATTAAGTTTTAATTTTTTAAAATAATATTTTGTTTTAGGTTGGAGAAATATGAAAACCTGCTAGATTTCCTGCTACACCCAAATTTCCTTCTAAAACCAAATTTCCTGCTAAAAAACTGCCGGATTTGAAAAAATAAAATGCTAAAAGCAAACTTTTCCTGCTGAATTTAGCAGGAAAACTACTAAATTGGCCACACTGCATGTGGCTGCTGCTGCTATTCAACCCCATTAAATATTAATATGATTTCAGAGTTACCCGTGTCCATTTTTTAACTTCTTCGTTTTTTTTCCTTGGGTTTCTGTTGATGAGCTTTTGATTTGAGAGCTTTCATTTTTAGGTCAATTTAAAACACAAACTACGAAAACCCTGTGAGAATTTTATTGAGCGACAGATTTATGCAATCCACTGTAGCGAGAATGAGAGGCAAACGTTCTATCTTGCCTACACTGTCTATTTTTCTGGGACAGATTATAGTAGTTCAATCTTTGAGGTTAAGGTCTTAAAATTGAGGTTGGGGCTATTTATGTGTCTTACAATATAATTACGGTGACCATTCGTCCCGTATTTCCCGGGACAGTCCCGTATTATGCTCGACTGTCCTGGGTAAATTTTAAGGAAACCGGGACGTACAAATGTCCCGCATTTTATTTTTTGTCCCGAGTTTGTCCCGGGTTTCTCCCATATTACCATATATTTATATTATTTGAATAACGTTAAAAACATTAACAATTTTATTTACAATAATTTAAATATGTGTTTAATATTTTTATGTCAAAGTGCGAATCCGCCTCAACAAATGGGATTTACTATAAAAGCATGGTCACTGAACGCATTAATTTGTCACCTTAATTGAGCTGTCAGATTTCTTTTCAAACTGTATCTTTAAAAACTTCAAACCTTCACAAAAAAGCACAATACATAAATTTGAAATGTGAGTGTTTGCTTGTACAAACAAATAGAATTTGTTTTTTTAATTATTTACAATAAATTAAAAAAAAAAATTGAAATGCCTCCAAATAGAAAATGTGAATTTAACGATGATCTGCAATCGTTAAATTCACGACGTTCACGACGGCAATCCCTGTCGAAACGTCGGTAAAAGTTAATGTAACTAGTTTTATTTCATTACTAAAATGATTGTGACCAAAATAGCCGAAGGAAAAGTTTTCCTAAGCACTAAAAACAAAAAAAAAAAAGAATCTTACTTTGATGCCGCTTTAAGCAAAATGTACGATGGTTTTTTAATTCTACAAATTTGCGAAGGCCTGCAAGGAAGAATTCAATTAATGAAGGCACCTGTACTCATTCAGGTCTAATGATTGCAAAATGCACATCGAAACTTATTAATAGCTGTTTTGATAAAATATATTCCTGTACAGGCACAAAACGTGGACCTGTGTTCAATGTTCTTGAAACAAATTATATTGAAGGAATTAAAACTTCTCTGCGCAGAGTAAGTTTTGTAACAGTTTTTTTCTGATTGCTAATCATGGCTGTACAAAACCGCTCTTCGGTCGTTATTTTTCACCACAACTAGGTATCGTTGTCTAGATTTTGGATGTTGAATATCTTCCAAGGGAAACATCGGACACCACTTCAAAATACATAGATAAAACTTTGGTAAAGTTTTGGCAATTTGTGCTTACAACATAAACTGAAATGTTGGCGGGTCAGCAAGGAAAGGCAAGAACAATGCTTTTTGATAAGCTTCAAGCCATTAACGGTAATGATCTCATTGGAGTTATTTGTGCTGCTCACGATTTAATTAACTATTCGTTTTTGTATCACTACAATATTCATTTTTAAACATTTAAGAAAATTTGCGAAATGTCTCAGACTAAATACTTCAAACTAGTTCGTTACAGAACAACTGGTTGGCTATTTCTAAAATCCGCTATTGAGAGAGTAATACAATTTTATAATCCTTTAGCAGAAGTTTATACATTTTAAAGAATTTGCTTAACATCCCTTCATCTGAGGTCCTTCTTTCTCCATTTTATTCAATCCGAGTCCATAATTTTTCATGTAAGCATAATATTATTAGCAGGGTCGCAAAAAATTTGCATGTCTAAAGTTGCGCTAAGAATAAATGCCTTAAATTAAAATTAAAATCTAGATTAGGAGAACAATTGATAATATTTTGTTTTTGCAAAGAAATTGATCAATCAATAATTCAAACAAAAATTTATTGACCAAAAGTAATGTAAAGCAAATATTCATCAATTTTACATAGCGTGTTACGAATATGTACTTAAATCATTGGGATGTATCTTTTAAATAATATGAAGTTTTTAGTTGGGCAATTCTTCGAAACATTCCTTTTTCCTACCTGTCCAGAAATAGAAATAGAATAGGAAAAAATGTACCAAGTACTAAAAATTGTGTTGGTAATGTGTTATTACCGTTTATGTTTCAAAGACTTGGTAAAAAAAGGTTGCATATTAAACAAAACTTTAGTTTTTGCATTTTGTGCTGTTTTTTAAATTTTGTTTTGTTTTCGAGAATTTTGTTGATCTTGTGCCATCACGTTTTCCAATTTTTAAATTTATGTCCCGGGTTTTGCTCAGAGAAATATGGTCACCATAAATATAATATACATAGCTTAATATGGTTTTTTGACATTCTAAATGCAAAAGTTGATGAAAAATTTCAATATTTTTAAACACAGTATTACACATAGTTATTGCCCATCCATCGTCTACAAAAGTGCAAGCTTAAGTATATCGATAAATAAACGTATACCTACGTAAATCGGTACGGCGCTAGTCTGTCTGGCTTACCTTTCTCTCACGCATACGGAGAACTTTTGAAATTAATCAAATTAACGAATAACTTTTAAAGCTTTTTTTTTTAGTTAAACAAATTTCAATATTAATAGTTCAACTTAGATTAGCTTAGGTTATCACTTCTGTCGGGCGTCTCGAGACGCACATGTTTTTTTTTGAAATATTAGTAAAAAATATCAGCTAAACAAGCAATACTCTGTAAATTTTCAATATTAGTCAGAATATTGAGTTTTCTTTGAAATAGAATGCAATGGCTTACAAATTATTTCAAATAGTTCGCACAGGTTAAAATGTAAATATTATATTGCGTACAACTCATTTGATATTTTCTGAAACACCGTTGACCGAATGGCTGGGACATGAAAATAAAATGAATCGGAGTTAAAAGAATTTTATATTCCTTAGAAAAAAAATTGTTAGATCGTTTAAAGATAAATCTGAGCGATGTGAAGCGCACAGAATCTTCATTTATGATATTTCAGAACCATTTTCAGGAACGATCCAAGTAGTTCTTTCTGCCAAGTCTTTAGTATTGCATATACATCTGTAGCTTTTAATTAGTGTTCCTCAAATTTCCAAACGAATCCAATAATTTTTGGTTAACTTGAGATTTGTGTTTGACAGCCGATGTTTAGTTTATCAGCTGTTTTTTTTCATAGGCTTTACAACACAAAACAATCCGGATTGCTCTGGGTATGCTATCGAACTTGCCTATCATTTGTTTGCTTAGCTGTGAGAATAATTTATTTGAGCATTCACATACACAGATACAAGAGACATGTTCCACCACAAAATGGTAGGGAAATAGTTCTGTTTGTTCGGAAGTTTGTATTCGAACTAATTATAGGCCTGGTCAAACAGAAAGTGGACTGGCGGCACGGGAAGAATGCACCGCTGCCCGTCGCGTTCATAGGCTCAGCAAGACAAAATAAGCAGTAGTTCTGATGAAGATGAGTTCCTTCTTCTTTTACCCTTAAGCCTAGTACGCTGCTGATGCGAAACGAAAAATCCCATACAAAAATGACACGACGAAATCATGAACGAAAAATTTCGTTCTACTTTTCGTTTTCCAGTACGCTGCTGAACGACGAAATGTGTAATTTTAGTGGATAGCTGTAGTAGATTTCTTAGTACAATTCTCCACTCTTTTCGTTCTCAATTTAATTGACCTGCACATTAATTGCTTGCGAAATTTTGACATTTCATTTTTTTTTATAAAAAAAAAGTCAAGCTCTTGTAATGCTTACTTGATTTTTCTTTGGCTTTGTGTTTTCTCTAGTGTCTGGTTTTTCTGTGCATTTCCTGTATTAAATTATTCAAAATACATTCAATTCTAATTTTGTATCAAAACCAATTTCAAAATCGACTAAACTAAATCTGCAAAATGAAAATGGGAAGTTGGAAAGAAGCACACCCTTCACATATCTTATCGGCGAACAAGATATAGCTGATCTTTATTTGGAGTGCTGATTATAACCAACTATCGACTTTTCTCATACCTAGTGCTAGTGCTTAGATTAAAAATAACCTATGTCCTATTAAAATTAATTTATTTTAAGTGACTACTAAATAAAAATATTATAATCAAGATTCAGTAGTTTGTTCTGCAATTAACTGTCCATGTCATGATTTTTAAAATACATTTGTTACTCCGACTTTTAAATTCTATGCGACCTTTGACACCATATAAATATAAAAAAAACACTCACCATTTCTAACTACATACTTTCAACACATAAATTAACTCAATTGCCACAAAGAAAAAATCAAATCGACCGCCCGATACTGGCAGTACGAATATGAATTTCCGACCTGGTCGGGACAAGGAAGCCAAAGGTAAGCGGCCTTCCGCTGCACCAACGACAATTAAGGAAATCATCGTTACCACATAATGTTTGGTTGCAAAAAGGCCATCTTAAACGATACCCACCTCTATTTAGAAAGCCTGTTTCCGATCTCATTGATTGGCGATTTTATACCATACCCCAGAACTTATTTCTCAAGTTAAGATAATCTGTTTAATGTTTACTTCGTGAAAATCGGCACGGGATGGACATTGTTATTTAGTCTACAATTTCAGGTGATGACCTCGCTAGTCCTTTGTTGTGTTGATAGAAAGAAGATGATGACAAATCATTTACCTCGCATTGCCATCGCTACCTTCTTTTTCTTTTCTGGACGAAGTTTTTTTTTTTTTAATGTAATTGAACAATCGTATGGCAGATGCCCTGCTCGTGAATTTGATAGCAAATCAAGCTGCTTGCAAGCTGGTCACTTGTCAATTGGATTTGACATATAAGGCCATGCATTTTTACTATTCATTCGATTTTAGTATTAATTGAGGAAGCAAGACCTATAGTTAAAATGGGAATCGATCAAAGAGCATTCGCAGAGTAGCAGAGCGGTCAAGTACAAACCCACTAAGAAAACTCACTGATGAACAAGTGAAAATGCAACCCGTTCCAAAAATATATTCTAAAAGCTATTCACTGTTCTCTTGGAATATATAATCTGAAAATACTTTGAAGTGTATCTTTGGAACGGGTTATCCTAAAAACTTGGTTGATACCTTTTTGTAATCTACTCTTGATGCTCTCAAAATCAGCATCAAAAGTTTTTATGTAGAAGCCTTATTGCAAAAAATCACTCTTGAAATACGCATATTTAGAATGATGTATGCGTATTCCTGGAGCTATTTTTTTTAATACAACTTCTTTGCAAAAAATATTGATGCTTCCTTTGAAAGTATGAAGTGCTGATTCTAAAAAGATATCGGTCGCCTTTATTGGACAACCCGTTCCAAAGATATAGTTCAAAACCTATTCACTGTTCACCTTGAAATACATAATCTGAAAACACTTTGAAGTTTATCTTTGGAACGGGTTATCCAATAAAGGCGACCGATATCTTTTTAGAATCAGCACTTCATACTTTCAAAGGAAGCATCAATATTTTTTGCAAAGAAGTTGTATTAAAAAAAATAGCTCCAGGAATACGCATACATCATTCTAAATATGCGTATTTCAAGAGTGATTTTTTGCAATAAGGCTTCTACATAAAAACTTTTGATGCTGATTTGGAGAGCATCAAGAGTAGATTACAAAAAGGTATCAACCAAGTTTTTAGGATAACCCGTTCCAAAGATAAACTTCAAAGTGTTTTCAGATTATGTATTTCAAGGTGAACAGTGAATAGGTTTTGAACTATATCTTTGGAACGGGTTGTCCAATAAAGGCGACCGATATCTTTTTAGAATCAGCACTTCATACTTTCAAAGGAAGCATCAATATTTTTTGCAAAGAAGTTGTATTAAAAAAAATTGCTCCAGGAATACGCATACATCATTCTAAATATGCGTATTTCAAGAGTGATTTTTTGCAATAAGGCTTCTACATAAAAACTTTTGATGCTGATTTTGAGAGCATCAAGAGTAGATTACAAAAAGGTATAAACCAAGTTTTTAGGATAACCCGTTCCAAAGATACACTTCAAAGTATTTTCAGATTATGTATTTCAAGGTGAACAGTGAATAGGTTTTGAACTATATCTTTGGAACGGGTTGTCCAATAAAGGCGAGCGATATCTTTTTAGAATCAGCACTTCATACTTTCAAAGGAAGCATCAATATTTTTTGCAAAGAAGTTGTATTAAAAAAAATAGCTCCAGGAATACGCATACATCATTCTAAATATGCGTATTTCAAGAGTGATTTTTTGCAATAAGGCTTCTAAATAAAAACTTTTGATGCTGATTTGGAGAGCATCAAGAGTAGATTACAAAAAGGTATCAACCAAGTTTTTAGGATAACCCGTTCCAAAGATACACTTCAAAGTATTTTCAGATTATGTATTTCAAGGTGAACAGTGAATAGGTTTTGAACTATATCTTTGGAACGGGTTGTCCAATAAAGGCGAGCGATATCTTTTTTGAATCAAAACTTCATACTTTCAAAGGAAGCATTAACAAAACCAAAAGTAGTTTTGTCACCAAATTACTTTTAGATTTATTTTTCTGTCACCAAATTTCCTTTATATATAATTTTTTTGAAATAATTATAGAGTGGTTTACCTCCCTATTTAATTGATTTTCTTAAAATTGATAGAAATTTCATCAAATCGGCAGATAAACCAGTTAATAAGTCCCAAAGTATTTGCTTAATTTCCATCATTTAAACGGTTCTGAGTTTTATTTTAAATCCTCTATGTGTAACAAGAACAATTTTTAAATCCAAGAATTATTTCAAGAAAATTACATCTAAAAGTAATTTGGCGACAAAAAATTTTCCATCTAAAAATAATTTGGTGACAAAATTACTTTTTTTTTACAACTTGTCATTTGTTTTTGACAGCTTACAGAACTCTCCGCAAATATTTTTCCGCTGTGGTTTTCGTTAGCATTTCGCTCTCCTAGTGGAGACCACCGAAAAATTTCGTTTCGCATCAGCAGCGTACTAGGCTTTAGTTCTGAGGAAACAAAGGAAATGTGTTCATGAACTAAACCAAAAACGAGGATTGTGGAGAATTCCATCGCCTTTGTAATGAACTCAGTTTATTTGATATTTGGAACAAGTTCTATGTGTTCGAACTCTGTTTAGTGCTCTGCTCTGGACGAACAAAGAAAACGCCTATTTTGACAATGGGGGCGATCACTCACTTATTAGATATGTTATCTCGGATACCAAGCTATCGGGGTATATCTGTGGACGAATCAGATAGGTTAGCTGAAAGCTGTCAAAAAATCAAAGCAAAACGCATACCAACGAATTTTGCAGTCAGCTGGTTCTATACATTTGGTCTCGGATAGCTAGTTATTCCAATTTTTTTGGGATAACTCAAGATAGCTGTCATGAGAGAAACTGTTTTTTCATCAGATGTGGTCTTGCACGCATTACAACAACAGAAAGTTATTCCAGATTGCTAGGAATAATTGAGTGAACGTCCCCAATGTCATCAAATGCAAAAAATGTGACAGCAAAAGAAATTGTTTTATTTGCCCGATGTAGTTAAATGGATTTTTCGTGCGCGAATAATATAAACATACAATTTGTTTAAATAATTAAATACCGTTGAATTATATTTACTTTAATTGAATTTAAATTAATTGCGAAAAAATCAAGAATAAAAGAAAGTCGGAGTGCTAAATGGATATCGAAGATTTAACCTAAATTAAGCGAAACAAGAATTTGTGAAGATGTGTGCATTATATAAATGGAAAATGTTTCAATTATGCTTTAATTTTGTTGTATTTTCGTTGTTTGCATTTGGATAAGTCTACAATATTGTTCTGTTAAGTGTTCGTATTCTAAAATAAATCCTCGTTCGGACTTTTTTTTTTTAATTTCCACATCGCAATCAATGTCTTTGGCCAATTCAATTAGATATGTTTAGTAGCCTGGACAAATTACTAAGTCTTCTCCGTTGAATGATTTAAAGATGTTGTCCAAGTTCGTCAAGTCATTCAACATCCGTTTTCTACCTGTGCAGCCTATGAAGATAGAATATATTTTTTATTTATTTATTTTAAAGGATCTCAAATGCACTTACACAATTCAAACTGGAGGTTCGTTTCTATGTCATCTGCAGTAATGTGGTCACTTCAGATTCTAGCTGTCTTTGCATTTAAGATTAAAAGCATCCTTTCTTTTACAAACATTTTCAGCAGTTCAGGATCTTTTGGGAAACTGTAGTATGACACATCTTCTTTTCTTAAATTATTGTTTTTCTAATTCCACCTACAAACAGCACATAACATTTTTAAGCTATCTTACATAAAACAAAATATACAATTTTAATAACAAAAACCAAAGTTTACAATTTCAAACTTTGTTTCGCGTTTATTTCGTTTTCATTTTTAATCTCTATTGACGTTACATGAGTTGCCAAAAATTACAATAACAAAGCGACAAAATAGAAGTGTCGTAAACTTGTATTTTTTCGTGCAAAATAGTAATTACAAGAAACCTGATTTAGAATTACCAATTTTCAATAGTTATTATAGTCCAGTAGAATTAGATACAAAAAAGATGAAACTTCGAAAAAATTCCGACTAAGCTGAATTTGTAAGTCCTTAGAATTGCCTGAAAAGTTGTATGTCAATTCATTCTTAAGTTAATAGCGATTCAAAGTTTAATTGTTCGTCAAAATGGGAGCTCTATTAAGCCTGGTTGTTTTAACGAATGAATATTTAACATAGGTATATGTCCATTTTGACGAACAATTAAAACTTGGTACGCTATAACGTAAGAATGAATTGAAATACTTTAATATACTCTTTAACATGTCGTTTTGTAGATAATTTAACTGTCTACAAGTTGTGCTTAACTTTTTGACCTACCCCATTGGGTAGGGGAACAAAAAAGAATATTCCCGAGGTAAGGCATGTCTGTCGTAAGAGGCTAGTTGCCTAATCCGCCTAATGTCGGTATTGCGCAGTATAACCGGCTGCAAACTATTTTAAAGACGTTAGCACCATCAGACTTTAAAGTTATTTCACTTAAAAACAACAAATGGGAAGTTTGCGTGAAAGATCCTGAAAGTTATCGTCCCCTGTCGCGAAAACTAAACGAAGAAAAGGTAGAATGGTACACTTATGAAAATAAGTCGGAAAGGCCTTTAAGTTTTGTACCGAGATGCTTGTACCCATCATGTTCAAAAGACAATATTATTAACTATCTAAAGAGGAACTATAAGATCTTAGATGCTGTGCACATCGTCCAAAGAGAAACACAATCAAAAGATAGTGAAACAAATGTGGTACAGATTGGTCTTCCACTATCTGTTCTTACTTTTCATAAGGCAGAAAAAATAGACGCTATTTACAAAATTAAAGCAATCTTCAATATTGTTGTAAAGATCGAACCTTTAAGAAAGACTGATTCCGCAGTGTAAACGCTGTCAAGAATTCAATCACACGCAAACCTATTGCAAAAAAGAACTTAAGTGTTTAAAGTTCGCCGGAAATCATCTTATTAAAGACTGCACCTCAGAGAGCAAAAGTGCAGCAACGTGCATAAATTGTAATAAAAGTCATCCGGCCAACTATAGAGGCTGCGAAGTAGCAAAAGAATTACAAAAACGGCGATCAAAATTTACGCAGTCACAACGAAAACCACCACGCCAAGTAGAAAAGCAAATTCTTAAGACCCCTAAGAGGTTAAATGCCCAAATACCTACAGGAAAAGAGACTCAAGATCAATCAACACAACCAGAGCAAACACCAAAGAAAGGTAGTGTAAACACATATGCCCAAATAACGGCTGAAAACATACCTTTACAAAAATATACTGCTGGTGATGCACTCACGAACGTCTTAAATATTTATAATCCTTTCGGAAATTGAGAAAAATGTGGTACAAATAAACTTATATGTATTTGATAGGCTAACTAAACTCGAAAACAGTTTTCGGCCAAAACGAAA
Source organism: Philhelius pedissequus (assembly GCA_910595825.1). Classification (NCBI taxonomy): domain Eukaryota; kingdom Metazoa; phylum Arthropoda; class Insecta; order Diptera; family Syrphidae; genus Philhelius; species Philhelius pedissequus. The sequence goes on from OU343162.1 coordinate 121,035,610, forward strand.
AACATGATGGAAAAGCTCAAAATAATTACTTGGAATGCCAACGGATTATGGCAAAAACTTGGAGAACTAGAAATGTTTATGCATGAAAGATATTGATATTTGTTTGATATCGGAAACGCATGTCAAGAAACAATCAAATAGTAAGATCAATGGATATTTAGAATACCACGCAAGGATGGGGCATCTTTATTTATAAAAGAATGCATCGAACACACGATAGGCCCAAAAATAGAGGCTGAATCAATGCAATTAATCGGTGTACAGGTTAGAACTCAGAATGTTGTACTGAATGTATCTTCCATATACTGTCCTCCACGATGTAAAATTGAAAAGAATGAATTTATGAACGTGCTAAAGTTTCTTAAACTAAATTTTATTCTTGGTGGTGACTTTAATGCGAAACACAGCTTTTGGGGATCTAGAGTTATTTCTCAAAAGTGTCGAATGCTCTACGAAGCGGTAATGGAAAATAATTGCGATTTTCATTCGACGGCAACCCGCCTTACTGGCCGACTGATCCATCGAAAATACCTGATCTTATTAATTTTTCTGTGGTCAAAGGAACACCCTCAAATAAAATTAGCATAACAGAAAGCTTTGATCTTTTCTCTGATCATTCTGCTGTTATTCTCACTATGAGCGAAATTCTTGTTAAATGAAAAACCACCCACGCTAACCAATGGAAAGACCAACTGGGAAGGTTTTAAGAAAGATATAGAGGATAACGTTGAATTAAGGGTATCACTACAAACGCCTCTCCAACTTGAAGACGCAGTAGATAACTTCGTCAATATCGTACAACAAGCCGGAAAAACACCCCGTACCAAAGTACCAAAGAGAAATGCCGCGCTTTAAAAACCTAAAATATCCGCAGGAAATAAAAGATTTAGTAAAAGAGAAACGAAAAGCACTTAAAAAATGGCAGCAAACTCGAGCTCCTCAACACAGGGTAAATTTAAATCGCTTGTGTAATTTACTAAAAAGGACGATAGCAGAATTCGAAAATTCTGAAAATGGAAAGTATCTTGAAAGCTTGACAGAAGGAAAAGAATCCAACTACTGACTCTGGAAAGCTGTAAAAGTAACGAAGAAACCGAAGCTCCCAGCGCCTCCGATTAAGAATGATCAAAATGAATGCGCAAAAAGCGACAAATAGAAAGCAAACGTTTTCGCGGATTACCTGGAGAACACATTTAAACCTTTTGATGGGCAAGGACTCAACGAAAACTTAAATAAACCTTCTAACTCAAGCAAAAAATACATCACAAAAAATGTTACCCTTGCCGAATTAAGTAGAGAAATAAGAAAGCTTAAGTATAAGAAAGCTCCGGGATATGACTTAATTACGTTCTCAAAATGCTTCCTTAATATTCTTTATATAATAAATGCCACTCTAAAGCTAAAGTACGTTCCGAGCCAATGAAAGGTTGCGGAAGTTATAATGGTTCTCAAACCAGAAAAACCATCACATGATAAGAAATCCTATAGACCCATTTCGCTTCTGCCCGTAATATCTGACGTCTTTGAAAGAATATTACTTCTGCGCCTGCAGCCAATAGTAGAAGAAATGTGCCTAATACCTGAACATCAGTTCGGATTTAGAAGCAAGCATTCGACAATTGACCAAGTGCATAGGATCACTGAAGTCATTGAGAAAACTCTTGAAGAAAAGAAAATTTGTTCGGCGGTCTTCCTAGACGTGTAGCAATCTTTTGATAAGGTGTGGCACGATATCCTAAATTTTAAATTAAGACAAATTCTGCCTGAAGCACCTTATACGCTTTTGAAAGCATATCTAGAGATTAGACTTTTTAGATGTAAACGATTACTCGGATCTCAAAGATATAGTGGCTGGGGTACCACAGGGAAGTGTCTTAGGTCCAATATTGTACCTATTATTTACACGTGATGTACATTAAACAGAAACAGAAGGCACTCTCGTAGCCACGTTTGCTGACGACACTGCAATACTAGCAGTGTGCCAAACGGTAAATGATGCTACGACTAAATTACAAAAAGCTCTGAATAATGTCAGTGAATGGACAAAAACATGGCGAATATCGCTTAACGAAGTAAAATTAGTCCATGTAGATCTTATGTATACAAAAATTAATAGATTACCGGTATTTGTTAATACGGTTCAAGTTCCGTTTGCTAATGAAGCAAAATATCTCGGAATGACTCTAGACGCGAAATTAAAATCGAAACCGCATGTTAAAAAGAAATGCGAAGAGTTAAATAATAAACTCGGAGATATATACTGGTTGCTCGGGAAACACTCTAAGATCAGTATCGAAAACAAACTAATTTTATACATGAGGTGCTTAGGAGCCATTTTCTTTACTATTTGTCAACTTGCCGCAAACTCTCAAGTTAGCCAACTCTATAATTGACACAAACTTGAGAGTTGAGTGATAAGTTGAAAATTGTTTTTCTTCACTATTTTAAATCTCAACAAGAATTGAAATTTAAAAGTTAGCTAATTTGTGTTTTTTTAAATTTCCCTGGGAAATTTTTGACAGATACGTTTGTTTCAACTTTAGATTTGAATTTATTATGTGCTATGATTTCGACGGATTCGTGTTTGTTTTCAAAATTCTGTGCAGATGTTATGTGTCGCGAATTATATTAGGTGACGGAACGGTCGAGTACGTAACAAACGTAAAAAAATTGAAGCCTAACATGCAACCAAACTCATACCTGATGGGAATATCATGTATGCATAAAATATATATTCGGTAAAAACGTATGTGCTTTTCGGGCTGTCGTTTTGTGAACTATTTTTTTGAAGTGAAAAAGTGAAAATTCTATTTAACTGAAATTTAATTTTCTGCAACTTAAATATTTTTCTTCGGCGGTTTTAGTAAGAATTAATATATTTTTAATTTGTTTCAATCGGTGAAACCTGAATAATTGCTTAGTGAGTTCTGCAATGTATAATTTATTATTGATATCTGGAATTTTTTGACGTAAATTTAAAAATTAAATATGATATATTGCTCATAAAAACAATACCCTTGTTTTTTTTTGTAATTCTAAATACCAATCATTTATTATAAAAAGTGCAAATAAATAAGGCAATTTGTGTGGCCATGACGTTGTAGAAGCGCAGAACGAAACGAAAATAAATACTTGTGTAGTTGTATCATACTTTTTAATGACCTGTAGTCCAAAATGCGTTTCGCCCAGGCACGATAGTTGGGCTCGTCAGTTAGATGCTATCGTACCCTTCTAAGACGCAATGCAAATTTTATAAGAGTCGGTAATCATCGACCGAAAAATATTGCGTCTTAGAAGGGTACGAAAGCATTTAACTGACGAGCCCAACTATCGTGCCTGGGCAAAACGCATTTTGGACTACAAGTCATTAAAATCTTCAATTTGGCTTTAACCCATACAATCCACAAAAACAAAAACAAAAATAATATTAAATTATAATTTGCGCTTTCTTCAAAATTAAGTTGTATCATACTTGTAACCGTTCTTTTCGTGTTTCGGGCATGTGAAACAACTGAGGCGCAAGGTTAGCAATTACAATTATTGAAACCCGCTTCACAATACGATGCACTGTTGAAATACTGAATTGACCCGACTACATTATACCTCAAAACAATCAAAAATTGGTCGTAATTTGCGCGACCTACACTTATTTAAGTTAGCATAATTTAAACTAAAAAATATTCAAATTATTACCGACCCCTAGTCATATTTATATTGTCTTCTTTCAAGTGCCAACAATTCTTCCTCATCTTCACTTCCAGAAGCAGACGATGGATTATTTTCCGTGTAATAATTTTCTAGGAACATATTATTTTAAAAATGTTTTTATTCAAAACGAAACAGAGAATAATTTTTGAGAGAAGATGCAACAAAATATATTACAAATTTGAATTTGACATAAAACTCCCAAGTTTTCTCTCTCAACTTCTACTATTTTAGGAAGTTGAGAAAACCAGAAGTTGATTAACTCGAGAATTGGGAATCGAAAGTTGAAACTGTCAACTTTGTGTGAAGAAAAAGAAAATCACAAGTTGATAATAAAAATCCTCAAGTTGAGTTCAACTTGTAGTGAAGAAAATGGCCCTAAGCCTCTCTGGACTTACTGTATACAACTCTGGGGTTGTACGCCAGATTCTAATTTAAATACTTTACAAACATTTGAAAATAAAATGCTAAGATCGTTTGTAAACGCACCTTGGTACATTAGAAACGATGATATCCACAGAGATCTCGGGATTCCAAGGTTCGCGATGAAATAAAAAAATTTGCACGAAATACTACAACACTGTAATAGTACTATAAACGAAATTATCGATGAGACGAATTTAGTACGCCGCCTGCGAAGGACTAAGCCCTCCGATCTGTTGCACTAAACGAGAATCCGCTTTAAAATCGCGGTATAAGCAGAAACTATCACCGGATAGTTACCTGCAACACGTTAATTAAATTCGTTAAAAATAAATTGCTAGATAAGTTTCAACTTAGTTGCAATCGGGAGGAGCAGGTGTCCTCATAGAGCCTTTTGAAGGTTTTACACCTTCCCACGGAAAAAAAAACTTTTTGAGAAAAAAAGATTTTGGGAGTTATTAAACAACATAAAATTAATTATTATTTTAAAGATGGCAGCATTTCCCTTCCCGTTCCGAACTTAAAACTTGTGTTTTAATAGAACATGTTTTTCCAAACATAACTAAAAACAAAAAATTACCCCACACAAAAACATAAATTTGTTAATTTTTTTTTGAAAAAATGAATTAGACCCCATGACGAAATACTTCCATCTTGTTTCAATAGGTCAATGAATCGCTCTATCGTTATCGAAATCGCCAATATAGAAATCGCCCATTCATAATAAGTACATACATTGTATTTTTACACGCATCCGTCAAAAATTTTATTTATTGACTATTTGCTATTAGCTTCGTTACGTGTTGTTATTTGCATTACAATAATCATAATAATTAAAGAAGCCCTATATAATTATCATAACTCAACTATTTTGTTTGTTCTTATTCAATTTCTCACATTATTCATTAAAACAATTTCACGGAACCTATACATGCTCACATTTTAATAAATCCTTACAATTAAATAAAAAGTAACAATTTGAGTTGTATTTACTTTTGGCTTCCATACCTAGTAGCCACGGAGCGACAGCGTCATTCTCTTTGGCTGACTTTATTATTGTGTCAGGCAGTGGTAGTGAATGTCTGACCATAGCTCCATATAAACCATACTCAGCCATAATAGTGCTGCGGCCCCAGCACTTTTCAGTCTTCCGCCATTTCGCTCGGCGATTTTGAAACCAAACCTGAAAAAGAGTAAACACCAAAATAGAGAGCTTAATATAAAACTTAAAAATATACGTTATTTTAAATAAAATTTGAACAGATGCGACGTGGATGAACTTTGGATTGACATTTTAAAACAGCCTTTCATGCAAATTTGTGTAATCAGAATTTAAAAAAAAAACGAAGGGGAAAAACATTGTGCAATCATAAAGAAGCCATTTAAGAAAAAAGAATGATTAAAACAAAAGTCAAATGTTCTTTACTGTCATAAATGCGGGTGAAGAACATAAACAATAACAGTTTTCTACAAATATAGGAATCATCCCCATAATATTTAAAATTTGTTTTTAAATGTTTGTTTGATGGTCCGAAAGGCAATGTTTAAAAGGTTCAATTCAAATCCGCTGTTATATTTGCCTTCATAATCGGTACAGAAATACAGAGTCAGACGTTTTACGATTTCCTGAATCGGTTTAATGTTCTGGAAGATAATCTAATTTGGTCACTTATATGCGGAGATTCGTTATTGTGCATTATGTCAGTTGAAACTTTTTTTAACTATATGTAAATAAGAGTTGCTGGATCGAAAGAGTAGCATTAGTAAGTAATCAAGCTATTACAATGTATGTATATAGTAGCATTTGAATGCGAATCGAAAATGAATGCAAATTACTATAGTGTTTTAGAATATTAAATTAATAAGAAAATTGGTAACACGCACTTAGGTATTTGTAGAAAAAAGTTTAGTACATATTCTTAAGTTTTAAGATATTCTTATTTTAATCTATTACTTATTATATAATACAGGATGTCCGCCGGGAAGGTACGAGTATACTACTTTGTTTGTTTATAATTTTTGATTAAATGAAAGAGAATGGATCTTATGTTGATAAATTTTTTATTTAAAGTCGGTAATTATGTATGGAATACTATATCAGGTAAATGTCCGCCTCTGTTAGTCTCACACCTTTTGAGCACAGTTTTCATTACATTCTTACACATTTCACGCGGTATTTCATCATGAATGTTTTGTTTGAGTTGCTCAAGCGTCTCTGGTTTGCTTGCATAAACCGTGCTTTTCAGATATCCCCACAAAAAGAAGTCCGGAGCAGTCAAATCAGGCGACCGTGGAGGCCAATCAACATCACCATTTCTTGAAATAACTTGTTGTGGAAAGAGGTCTCGCAGTAATTCCATTGGAATCCTGGCTATATGCGATGTAGCACCGTCTTGTTGATACCACATATTAATCAAGCCCAAAACCATGCAGTTGTGGCGTTAAAAAGTTTTCAATCAATCACGATATCGCTCCCAATTCACAGTTACCGTTACGCCGTTTTCATTTTCAAAGAAGCAAGGTCCAATAATTCCTCCTGAGCCTGACCAAATTGTATACCAGACTGTAACTTTTAATGGATGCAAAGGTGACTGATGAATAATTTGAGGGTTTCCATTGCCAGTACCGACTATTCTGTTTATTCACATATCCATTCAAATGGAAATGTGCCTCGTCATACTCATTATGATTTTTTCATGAAAATCGGGGTTGTCATGGGCTAGCTGCAACAACCTATTGGCGTTAATGGTCTTGTGGAAGAAGCTCTCGTGTCAACTGAATCTTAAATGGAAACAAATGCAAATCCTTGTGGAAAATTGTGGCCAAAGTTGTTCTTTGAAGACCAACCTCCTGAGTACGGGCGGCGGCCGCGAATTGAGGTTGATGGATTGTATTGAACAGTTCCTTGAGTATCAATTATGTTTTCAGCCGATCCTGCTGCTTGGGCCTATAACCATTCACTACACGAAAAATAGTGCGTTTTGTTGGCACGTTGTTTCTTCCATAAATTTCACGTAACTTTCTTATCGTCACATTAATCGATGATTGATTTTGATAAAATGTTTTAACATATAAAACACGTTGGTTTATCGAATATTTTTCCATAATAAATTTACCATGTGTCTTCTTCACGACTGCCACTGCCAAATACGAACTGTCAAGACTAATGTTTACAAAAATGGCGGCAAAGCAAAGTATTATACCTTCCCGGCGGACACCCTGTATATGTAGGTGCTCGTGCTAGCGAAATTCGGTGAAAGTTGTTTCGCTTTTCCACCAATCTGAAATGTGGAATGTGATTGTAACTCTTCAGAAGGGATTATGTTAGACGATTAAATTAATGATCTCTTATCTGGAACTTCTAATAGACTTAATTGTTTTGCTGACGATAGTACTCTCAGCTTTTCTGGAACGGCAGCGTATGATAAGCTCATTAAATGCTGATCTTGATAGCATTGTCCAATAGGGAATAAAAAACCGCGTAGAATTTAATGCTTCAAAAACTCAGTCCTGTCTTCTGTCGTTAAATCAGAACCCACCCCCTATTCCGCTATCTATGAGCGGCACTTGCATTGAATAAATCGATCCGCTTTCAGTCCTCGGCATGTGCATCACAGACTACAACTTGTGGAACGAACACATATTTGATGTCGCCAAATCGCTGCAAAGTGTTTGGGCTTAATTCGAAGAAGCAAGTAATTCTTCTCCCCGTCTGATCTGGCTGTAATCTATAAGGCCTTCATTCATCCAAAGCTGGAGTATAACTCGCGCATTTGGGCAGGAGCTCCCAAAACTCATTTGAAGCTTTTGGATAAAATTCAAAATAGAGCTCTTAGAATGATTAGCGATAGAACTATAGTGGAAACATTTACATCTCTAGAACACCGTTGAAATGTTATATGTCTTTCACTATTTTATCGCTATTTTTATAAAAATGTTCGAGCGAAATAGCCAGTTGCATTCCTCCCCATAAATTTTTCAACCATAATACTCGCGCTTATAGGAATACTCATCAGTTTACCCTTGAGCCCAACTTCGGACGTACTGTTAAGTACAGAGAATCTTTCTTTAGCCGTACAACGCGAATGTGGAATACTTTACCCGGCTCTATTTTCCCCTCCCATTTTGATATTCAGAAATTCAAAACCAATGTGCATCAGTATCTCATCTAGCATCTTTCCCTACTTTCCTAACGCTCGCACTGTGCTTGTTCATTTTAAGGATAGTCAAAACCCCTTTATTGCACGCATCCGTTAAAAAAATAAATAAATAAATAAAACCACATAAGTTTGATTTAAAATTTAGGATTGTATCACGAATAAATAATTGAAATTAATTTTCAAATTTTCGGGGAAGTGAATTTAAGTAATTTAGATATTTATTAATATTTGATGAATCTTGTTCTAGATCTTGTCTCATGCTGGATTTAAATATTGGTAAAATTAAATCATTATTTGATAAGAATTTACACAACGCAAAATAAAATGGAAGAAACAATGGCAATTTGCCACTGGTGTAAGTCCGGCATAACAAAAATCTCCTGTACCTACATTTCATCCGAGGAAACAAAATTGCTGTAGATATTATTTTTCTTGGTTTAAACGCACACTGCACTAGAGAATGTAGGTACTTAACAGAATTGCAGCCTTTTTCATGCAGCGAAATTGTATTACACTGCACATGCTCTTATGGCTAAAACAGATGTGCAGCATGTCTGCACGCATCGCTGCATACAACGCTGCACCCGAAACCTATGTACATAATCGTTGACATTTATGATGCATAGTTTTGCCAATTATGTCCGCATTCGGAAAACGATACATAGCTATCCGTATAGGTTGGTGTTGTTGTAATCACGACTAAAACCACAGCTGTTGTCAAAATAGCTCCTACCAAAAAATAAAACTCAAGCTATTCGAAAAACTTTTGTATACTCTTGTATCCCATGAGAAATGTAATAACATATGCCCGAAAATCTACAAATTTAATCTATCCCGTGTTGGGTGTTTAGGAGCTTAGATAAATATTAACCTATCTTACGTAGGCTATCCTACCTATTTATTTTCCTTAACCAATTCATAGATTTTCTTGCATTTTTAAAATCACAAAACAAAAAATATTTTTTTTAAGTCAATATGAGTAATGCCAAAGACCAATTATTTCAGATATTTTTCTTTGTTGTTGCGGTTGCAATGAAACTTGGCAGCCAATTTAGCAATAGAGACATCGTGCAGGCCTTGGGATGTGTCAATCCTCACAAGAACCTTTGTAATTTATTTTCGCTGCATGTGAAAAAGCTGCACATCAGTTTAGGGCATTATGGTTCACTCTCAAGGTCTGCATGCAGCCCCTCTCTGCACGGTATCTCTATTTCTAAATTTGATGCGCAGAATAATTGCAGCCCCACGCCCACTCGCCAACATCAAAAATCTGAAATAATAATTAAATTTGACATTACTCATATTGACTTTGAAAATAAAATGTTTGTTTTATGATTTTAAAAATGGAAGAAAATCCAAAAATTGGTTAAGGCAAATAAATTCTTATATTATAAGCTCTTGGTATAAAAACATTTTCCTGACAAATAAATATGTTTCTCTCCCACACATTCATGGCAGGCGCGATTCCTCCTAATTCCTAGTTAGCTAGTTAAGCCGCGCTAAACTAAGGCCCGTTTGCTCATACGAATCATAAATATTTATGTTCAACTTAAAACGCTTAAGTGCTACTTTTTCCTCTGCCTAAACTGTCACATAAGTTCTACATAATACATAAATAGCTAGTAATAAAAGGCTGTCAAAACAAATACAATGGTAAGGGCAAAACAAATGAGCCAACATTGAACGTGAACGTTGGACTGTGTTGTGTAAGCACACATACCCATAAGCACTTCTGTTTGCTTACGTTCACGTTGCACTATGAATCAAAATAAACAAGATTACGACACTTCTTTTTTGTCTTATTTTGTTGACGGCACCAGAGACCAAAATCCATTACCAGATTTTTGGTCTCTGGCGCCGACAATAAAATAAGACAAAAAAAGAAGTACGAAATTTACAAAAAAAAATATAAGAATATTAAATTCTTTTGACTTCGATTATATACAAAAATCTCCCATAAATCTGCATTTTTTAATTTTGGTTACCTTTCGTCCCAATTGTTTGCTGTGGGTTGTGGCTTGTGGGTCTTTTGGAATTTTAAAATGTATGCAGTGATGAAGTTTAAGTTTGTGTGACGCTGAAGAGGATAAAAATAATTTGGTTCTCATGTCAATCGAAGAAGAAGTTTTAAAAAATTGAAATAAAGTACCTAATGACTTTAATGTGTGAGTCTTTTGTTTTTTTTTTTTAGTATATATTTTTAAATTTCTCAGGGATCTATCTAACCTAATTGTTAAGACCAGGGGCGTATTTCAGCGGTACGACATCAGCTACACAACTACACCATATAACCACATTCTACCACTACTTCAGCTACATTTTTCACAACTACAACTGGAAGGGCTGTATGATGTGGCTATATTATGTAGTTGATGTAGTTAACTGGAGTTGGGTTTACTTGCTGGGTTTACTTCTATCTTGATTTGGTTTCTTCAAAGAAGGACGATATAAAAATTAAATGTTTACAAGTTGGAAAATATTAATTAATATATAATGAAGGTATATGTTAATACAGCACTTAATTCTCTATTTCTTCGAAGCTAGACACAATTAAAAATACAAAAAATGGATCTTTGGCAGAATCATATTTTCTTAAGGGCGTGTTAACGTACCAAACAAAACGCTGTTCGAAGAATAGAATTCCTTCAGAAAAGCAGTAGTTCATCCTTGACTAAAGAATATGAAAATTAAACCTTATAATATAGGGTTTTCCAATAAGAGGTGTTATTTTGATATTAAAAAAAAAAGAAATGCGTTGTTGAAGCGTGTATCGTTCCATTTTTATTAATAGCGTAGTTTTTACTTGTGAAATGTCAAAAAATGACAGCTTCAAAAGTGACAGCTACCGAAATAGCGCGCTATTCAAAATAACACCTCCTTATTGGAAAACCCTGGAAAACCCTTGGGTTTTCCAATAAGAGGTGTTATTTTGATATTCAAAAAAAAGAAATGCGTTGTTGAAGCGTGTATCGTTCCATTTTTATTAATAGCGTAGTTTCTACTTGTCAAATGTCAAAAAATGACAGCTTCAAAAGTGACAGCTACCGAATTAGCGGGCTATTCAAAATAACACCTCTTATTGGAAAACCCCTTATTTTGACTTGTTGCCACACAAAAATTACTAACATTAATATATTTTTTTCGTTTTTACATCAACCTTTTGTATTGTAAGATTGTAACAAGAATTGACTTAGTGGTACTACAATAATGTAGGATAAAAAGCTGTGAAACAGAAGCATACATTTTTCTAGTACATTCTCCATATCTACAATTGTGTACAGCAACTAAAAACCGAACGTACCTGTAAAATAGAGCTGATGTAATACAACAGTCAAAATGATACATTGTTCTTGATGTAGTAGCGCTGAAATAGGCACCAAGAATCCCCACTGTTCATAGGGCAGCAAAAATAAAAGTTTGAAAAAAGGGGGATTTTAAACTACAGAAGTATGTAGGTACTACAAATTTTTCTTTTTTACTCATTCAACGGGTTAAAAGTGAGGCATTCTTTATATATGTATCAAATTATTCATTTAATGAATAATTTTAAATTACCGAAATTTATAGAAAATAAGGTTTACCTATAATATAAAGTTTTTGTGGACTGTCATGTTATGTTAAAATGTAATACCTAATTTAGTGGATTTGACTATTTTATTTCAGAAAAACAGAATTTGAAATAATTTATATGATTATTTAAGCAGAGCCAATGTTTTGTCGCTTTTTCATTCTGGCATTCTTCAAAAGCATGGTTGCACTAAAGCGCTTCTTATTAATGCAATTGAAGTTATTATGTAGGCTATAGATGACGACAAAGTCAGCTTTCTGGTTCTATTAGATTTTTCTAAGGCTACGTCCTAATTGAACAGGCATGGGCATCGCACTACTAAATGATGAACTTTGGTCGGTCGCGTCGCTTGTTGGTAGCGACCGGTTTTAACTTCTTGTTTTTTTTTTTTTTTTTTTTAATTTGTTTACACTAGATCTGTTTTACATCGCTTTTTATAAAAATCATCCGATATAATGGGATTTAAAAAACTTTACTGCTTAAATTTGTTTCGTATTTCATTTTAATAATTTGTCCAACGGCGCGCGACAAAAAACAAACTGTTTCATTTCAAGCGACCTAGCTACTTTTCCAAGCGTGTGTCGCGTCGGTCGCAAAATCATAACAGCCGTGTTTTATTATCGTCGCCAATTACCCATATGATTCATTCCGTAAAAATAAAACGATCTGGGTTATGTACCCTCTGTTCGCCCAGAATAGAAACCCCGATAGAAACCTGGATCTCGTGTTGTTTTTGTAATACGTGTTAAAATATAACCTAGATCCAGATCAGTAGATAATAAAACGCAGCTAATGTCATAAACTAATAAAACGTTTTATTTGTGCATAATGTTTGATTGAAAAAGCTTGTGTGATGTAGCTTGAGCGATAAAGAAACAAACATGTCCGTTTGTGCGACGCACAATAAGATTACTGCAGTTTGACATTTTTTTCATCCGATGCAGGAAACACTGCTCGGTCGTGCGATAGCTGCCAATTAGGACCAGTGGCTGACTAAGTCCGTTAGAGGCCCGGGGTGGCAAGGCTGAATGAGGCCCCCAGTTTTTTTCACACTATCAGAGTTGGTCGAAGAGAGCTTAAGCAAGCTCCGCCTTGCGACCAACGGTTTGCCAACACAGAAAACTGTGTTATACCACCGGCTTATCATTCAATGCAGTGGTAGATGTTAGATGGCAAAATCTATTACAAATAACACTGACACAAGTACCTACAAAATGTAAATATAAACGAATAATTACCGCAATACAAAGGAAGAACATAATACGAAACAAGAAACATTTAGGAGCGTGGATCACTGGTTTTGAGAATATTTTTTAATTTAATTTTCCTAATATTGAAATCAAAAATGTTTGAACTCCAATTTAAGAGTCTTCCTATACGTGTCAAGGGGTTGCCTGTCTACCAGACAAATCTAGCCAGTAATAGATCAAAAAAGCTAAAAACGGCTGCTCTCTTTGAGCAAGAAATATCTTGGCTCCGTAATAGGTGTCATAGCTGGACACTGCTTAATTGACATACACGCTAAAAAACTTGGCGTATTCTCCAATGACTTTTGCAGAAGTTGTTAGGACGAGGAGGAAAAGGAGACTATATCCCATCTTCTTTGCTCATGCCCTGCTCTCTCCCAAGGACGTAAATTACACCGGGGAAAATATTTCTTCGATGACCCCGGGGATTTAAGACAGAGATTCACCAGCTAAACCGCTTCAGTAGAGGGTCCAATTGGTTCATGTGGTTTCACAATGGACATATCTAAGGTCTAAGTGTGTCAGTCGTTTTCCTGACGGCCAATTGAACCTAACATAACGTAAGGGGTCATGCATCCCATAGTTGGTCCTATGTGTTAGAAAAGTTTAAGAAGGAGAGTAAGAAGGGTATGTAACTTAATAATATTATCGCCATTTTGTTCACGTCGGGTTAACATTAACACCGGGGTTATTGGGTTATTGGTCATTGAGTGGGTTCTTATGAGTCAAAACACGATACTTTGATCTTGCATTGCTTAGAAGTTCGTATGGTCACCTTTTGTCTCCTTCATCAGACCAGCTTCATAATACCACAGTATTGCATAAGACCATAAGACTTACACAATAGTTTAAAATAATCTTGTAAAATGCATATCTTGTAAACCTCCTTTGACTTACAATAAATAGGTTTGTTTACAATAAAATCGTAGTGCGGTAAAAAGGAAAGGTTTGTATCCAGGATTAGTCCTAGATCTTTCTTTATTGTTCCATGCTCTAAATTTGTACATTAATAACATAATCAAACTCAATGGGATTAGAATTTCGAAAACACAACAAAGCTTGAAATGTTTATACATTTAACAGAAGGCGATTTTGCTTGTACCAATAATCCTGCTTCGATAGATCTTCCAAAAGAAGAAAACAGTCAGAAATCTAACGGTAAAATTTCAGATCGTCAGCAAAAAGAAGGCTGTTTGAATTGTGAAAAGTATCAGGTAACTATATTGCTTACAAATAGCAATAATAATAATGGACTCAAGTGGCTTCCTTGTGAAACACCAGGGTCCATGTTCTGTAACTCAGGCGATAACTTTTCCTCACTTAACGCCTCTGAAAAAATGGGTTTCTGGTAAGTTGAGGCGATACCTTAAACTTTAATTTGTTTGACTCTGATTTTCCAATGGAAGGCGATAAATTGAACAAGTAATTTTTGCATCTTAACAACAAATCGAACATTTTTTTTTGTTTCTCTGAATTGAAATATATCTTGAGAGCGAACTATCAACTTTTACTATTTGAACCCTACACGCTACACATGATTCAAGCCATTTTAATAGGGAAGAATGGATACCTAGAAAAGTGAGTTTACTTAATAGGATTAGGTGATTTACTCTATCGAATGCCTTTGATAAATCAGTGAAAATAACATTTAACTATAAAAACTTAACAAATGCATTAGCATGCATCCTTTTTAATTTTTTAACTTTTACGTTTTTTAATCTTTTTTTTTATTTTTTTTCTCCTTTTTTTTAATTTATAGATCTACTGATCCTAAATTTTTTGATTTTTTGTATATTATGTTTTAACTGCTTGCATTAAGCAGTCCCATAATCCTTTTTCTTCCATACTCGCATAGTCCTTAAATACAAGTTGGTGTACAACAACTTTTATCTAGAATTTCATTGTTAAGTGCCAATATGACTGGCAACCGAATTTGCCGTCGTACTCGTTGGAAATGAACCCCAGGGCGTGCGGTAGAGGCGTGTGAATATTTAATTTAATTTAATTTAATTATTGAATTCAATATAAATGAGTGTGTACATAAGTTGGTTACAATCGTTATTATATATATAGAATGTTTATTGTTCGTAAGTAGTTTTTCTTCGCGCAAGTGGCCGCACTCTTAGAACTTATGCTATTGGATTTGTTACCTGTGTAAGGCATGCTTAATTTGCAGGAATGGGCAATATCTGACCGTAAAATAATAATACTATGAAATAATGATCTATACAAAATGATTTAATAGTGAGGGGAGTTTTCAGTTGGTTTAGCCTTAGGGGTCAGTGATTTTTGGTTTCAATTTTTAAGACGATTAAGCAATTCATATTTCCGCAAATGGTACCAAAATGAAGCTTGAATATTATTAAAATGGAAAGTTGTGGAAATGACGCGAAGCTCGTCAATCGTCGAAACTCCGCCCGTGTTTGTGCCGCCTAGCGTCCGCTCAGTTTATTTAGCCTTGGTGAATTTTGCAAAGATTCCAGTGAAATTTTTGGGTCCAATTTCTCAAATTTGCTGTCATCAGATATTTACCAATTTTGCAAGAAAATAAAGATTACTGTTTTTTACAAAGAACTGAAAATTTTTTCAAAACCCTGCTTTTTTTTTATTTTTCACTAGTTTTCTTAGATCCTACGTTGCTTTTTAGGAAAATAACTCTAGATTAACGAAAGCATTCCGTTTATTTCCTTCAAAAAATTATTTCGTAGCAAAAAAATTCAGAAAATGGCAGCAAATTGACAACTTTTTTTTTCGAGGGACTCGCGAAATTATACTTATATTTCGTTTAAACATAAATATTTTGACTTTATATTTTGTGTGATGGTCTCAATATACATACGAGTATCTACATACAATAAACATCTTAAATTATGAATTATTTGATCATTTAGTTTGGTTTTTATTTAACCCCAAAAAACGAAATTTTGTTTGGGCACACACACAGCCCTTAAGCAAACGACAATCTTTTTGATCAAAGGATCATGTAGGCTTTTAGAGGCCCCTGGACCCGGAGGCCCGGGGCGGACCACACCCTCCCCGCCGCTCCATCGTTTGTCCGCCACTATTAATACTTTATTTGATAGTTATTCTTATTATATTGGAAATTCTTAGTTTAGCAGCTAAACTAGCTAACTAGGAGGAATCGCGACTGAAGATCAATATAGTATTCGTTTTTCTTATTTATACACAATTCTTTGTAACTTTTTCTTAGATTGAAGATAGCCGCAGACACCGAGTAATCACTTCGCCTAAGTTCTAAGAAGCAAGTTTTCCGTCGAGTTTGGCACTCGATATCAAACCATTTGTTGGCCTTGAAAGGTGTCGCCGAACTTTTTTTCGCTGCAGCGGATACTTTCATAGTGCTTATTACGTACTAATATAAATCATCAAAGCTTACGGCTTTAAAATTTGTTACATGACTTAAGAGGCGGTAAAGACTTTGTACATATCTTTCTCTTATAGGATCTTTCCACTTGATCTTTACCATACGTTCAATAGGGAACTGTATTATTTGACCAGCAACTTTCACCGTTGTTATAATTGGATGATGAGCAGAATAAGTGGCAGCCTGAATTTTGAAATCTCTTACATATTTTTACCATTCGCTTTTATAAAAAAAAACACTCAATTGTTGATCTGCCTTGACCGCACCTATAAACGTTAAGCAACCATTTGGATAGCTTTTTGAGATTTCATTTAGAATTGTAAAACTAAAGTTTTCATCCAACATTTTTGCCTCTTTCAAAAGTATATTTTGTTAGAAGTGGGTCGCGTCTTCACTGTACACAAAATAAAGATAATGAATTTGCCCTAAAGAGTTAACTGATTGTATGAAACGTCATTGGTAGATGTCAGATTAATACCACTGCCAGATTTATAACTCGTGTTCGCCAATTCAATTTTTTTTTAAATTTTTTACGTGCATACATAGTAACTTTTAAGTTGAGTTCTTTAAGTTTGTGTGTTAAATTCAGGACGGTTTGTTCCCTGTGTACTATAAAATTTGCTCTTTTAAACTTTGCGTCTCGATTAAAATTTTCCGAACATTGAAACTCAAGTGACACCAAAGATTTGTTTTCGTTATTTGTTCGGATTACTTGCACTTCTTTTTATCGGCGAAATTATTTTTAAAATGTTTGCACACGTTTGCTGAGCCACAGTTGTAGCTTTTGTGGGGGATGCGGTTCTAGGCATATGCATTACTAGACAACATTTATTAGACTTTCTCTCAAGCCATTCTACTTGTCTTTCGAGGTATTCAGAGCGCTTTTTCATTTCTGACAGTTGAGAGCTCAGTTGTTCGTTTTGTGATCGACGGCCTTAAACCGAATTTTTTTTTTTTGGTTTTCAATCTGCCAATACGTTTTTCGGAGTTGGTCTTTTTGATAGCTGTTACATGATTTATGCTTAGTTTGGTTTGCCATTTCATAATGAATAAACTTACTCCTTAACAACGTTTGCAAATTGTGCAAATTTATTACCAACATAATGGTTCGGTTCGCACACTCCGTCCATTATTCGGTCGACATAATCGGCCGGCAGATTCGGTAATTCGAGCAACCATGGATCAGTTTCGCACCACGTTTATTTTAGTGGATTATGCGCATCCTCAGAGATGCAATACAGTGCGCACCGAAGACTCTATTGCCGCTGTGGAGCAGAGTATCGAAGAAGACCCGAATGTATTCATCCGTCATCGCGATCAAGAATTGGAGATGCGTCGGTCCACTTTATTTAATATTTGTGGAAGGATCTTGGTTTGAGGGTTTACAAAATCCAACTCGTGCAAGAATTGGAGCCGAACGATCATCAAGCACGTCGCACGTTCGGTGAATGGGCCGACAAAGAAATGGCCACCGATGCCGATTTTCACAAGAACATTTTGTTCAGCGATGAATCATGAAGCAAACTTTTGGTTAAACGGGTGCGTTAATAAACAAAATTGTCATATTTGGAGTGATGATAATCTACAAGCCAATGTTGAGACGCCGTTACATCCTCAAAAAGTCACTGTTTGGTGTGCTCTATGGGCAGAGGGGTCAATATTTCTTCAAAAATGAAGCAGGCCATAATGTTGCAGTCAATGAGGAAAGCTATAGAGCAATGATTAATGAAATGACTTTTTCGCGCCTGAATTGGAGGATGTTGATGTGGACGACCTTTGGCTCCAAATATATGCGCTACATGTCGTACAGCAAACAAAACCATCAATTTATTGAACGAAACTTTTAGTGAGCGCTATATC
Organism: Philhelius pedissequus; assembly: GCA_910595825.1. Lineage (NCBI taxonomy): Eukaryota > Metazoa > Arthropoda > Insecta > Diptera > Syrphidae > Philhelius > Philhelius pedissequus. Next base: position 121,053,958 of record OU343162.1, read on the forward strand.
TCGCATAGTGGACCTATGTGGCGTGGCCTCCAAGATCGTGCGACTTAACACCGTTGGACTATTTCTTGTATGAAGTCGCTTGTCTGCGCAGATAAGCCGAGACGATTTTCCGGGAGAATATTCGGAGCGTTATTGCTGACACACGGCCCCAATTGCTGCAAAAGTGGTCAAAAATCGGGCCTATTTTATGGAATTACTTGCCCACAATCATTTAAAAAAAATAATGGCAAACACTTATCTTTATAATAAACCTAAATGCTTGGCCACAACATTAATTATATGCGTTTTATTTCTTCTTGAAAGCTACACGTCTAAAAAAACACCCGTTACATCAATAATAATGGCTGACAGGTCATCCTTCGTCGATGGATCTTTTATCGAAACCTTGATCAGCTTCCTACTGATTCCTTTTCCAGATGAGTATCTTTTATAATTTCAGGTGTACTCTGGAGAAGGTGATGTATATGCCACTTTTCTTTTGTTCATAAAGAGTAGGTACAGCATTAATTGTACTTAAAATTTTGGAACTTTAGTAATTCGTATCTGTGAAGGTTGCCGCAATTAGCCCAATTGTATGCTGAAAAGAACCTAAAGACGCAGTGTTAAAGAAACAAATAACTAATATTTAAAATTTTAATATCTTTTAATTTAATTTTTTAAATCGGACAGCAACTTTGCCTTATACACTTAAAATAAAAGTTAAAACGTCACTCAGAACTTTAAGTTAGCAAAATCAAATACATTATCTTCTGTAGGTAAAGTATACGTATCCCTAAGAATTTTCCGTGAGTCCCAATATTTTACACCTGTTCGTACTCATATGATGTTGGCTATAAGACTATAATAATTCTAATTCTCACTGTGAATTATTTTTAATTGAGCTGCTGAGAGTCGACAAAAACTGCAAGTAGCATTTAATAGAACCGTACGCTACATTTATGGTTTAAAAAGGTATGATCACATCTCCGGCTATGCAAATGCTTTTACAACATGAGTTTCAAACACTTTATTGAATACAGAACACTATCGCTGCTCTTTTGCATCAAGTAGACTATTCAACCACAGCATCTGTACTTTAGACTGCAGTTTCCCCTTTCAAATCGATCTAACACTCTTCACATTCCACGATGAAGGTAATTGCCTAACATCTGAGCGGCAGTTCCTTGCCAACGCCATATGCCTTTGGAGTGCTCTGCTATGTGAGATAAGAAACATTACAAATTTTAAAATATTTCAATTGAAACTCAAACATTATCACTCAACGTTATAGTTCTTTCTACGGTTTAGGCTTAATTGATATAATTGATAAAATAATAATCTTTTTTTTCAACTTTAAATTTAAATATTTAGTTTTTAAATAATTATAGAGCAATAAAGTATTCCAATCAATACAATGTAACGGGTTATCCATTTGGCGGTTTCAAAAGTAAACATAAATAAAACACATATAAAATTATATTTTTTCATGATATTTCTTTTTTATTATAAAGTCTGAATGTTGACATTATGTGTGAAACACTACATCATTTAAATGGCCACCACGCGAATTGTTAAAAGCATCGATTCTTTCGACCACTTTTTGACCCATATTGGGAGGTATCTCAGCCATAACTTGATGATCTTGGTGGCCAGTTGGTATCGCCACGACGAGAAATTACGCGGCCTGGAAATGTCCCTTGTAATAAAGCCATATTCGCTCGAGTTGTGTGGCATGTGGCACCGTCTTGTTGAAACCACATATTCTCCAAGTCGTATTCTTCAATAGCAGGCAAAACAAAGTCGGTTATCATATGACCATAACGTTCCGAATTGACGGTGACAGTCGTTCCATCGTCGTTTTCAAAGAAGAAAGGTCCAATCACACCTCCGGACCAAAGAGCGCCCCAAACAGCGACTTTTTCTGGATATAATGGCCTCTCTTCAATTACTTGAGAATTCTCAGAACCCCAAATACGACAATTTTGTTTATTAACATACCCACCGAGTGAGAAATGTGCTTCGTCACTGAAGAAAATTTTGTTCGAAAAATCGCCGTCCACCGCCTGTTGTTCGCGCACCAATTCGACGTTGTAAATGGTGAAATGGTTGTGTGAGCTGGACTTTATATGGATGTAGGTGTAGATCCAAATGATAAATATGCCATAATGTGCCGTGAGACAGTCCTAATTCCTGAGAACGACGAGGAATCGACACATTCGGTACTTCGGCAACACTTTCACTTAGGTACAGCAGCGATATTTTCAGTGGTACGAGCTAAACGATGATGCACAGGCCTTACAATATGTGTAACCAATCCAGTCTCTCAAAATTTCTTCACAATTTTGTCAATTGCTTGCGTAGTTGATCCTCTTAAAGTACGATATGTGGCTGTGGCAGAATCACCATTTTTGAAGTAGGTTTTAACAATTTTTATGCCTTGTGCGATAGTTAAGCGATCCATTTTCGTAAATGTCAGACTTTCAACTAAAAAACAAATAATTGGTTTAACAACTAAGTTTGACAGGTGTCGAATTCCAGCACTATACTTTTGAAAACGCGAAATTGATAACCCTTTATTTTACATTTGATTTTGCTGTTCGCAAGAATCAGATTGCAATTGGCGACTACCAATATTGTTTTCTTAAATGTATGTACGTATTTGTGAAGAATTTAGGTTTGTAAATTGTTTTAAATAGCATTTATACTTTTATTCGTCGATCGTTTGCCGCTCTCATGTGAATAAACATCAACAATTTGAACATTTTTTATTCACTTTTTTGTTCACTCCGATTGCTGGCCTAAATTATATCCACTCTTGATGTTGTTATTGTTTGCATTTAAATTTTGCAAAGTTAGGTACTCACTTTCTCACAAAAAAAAAATGCCTCCAAATTTTGTATAGAATGCAGGGGCTTTCACCTCCCGGCCCTAATAAGAACAAATAAATTGGATTAACAATATTCTGATCGATAAAGTCGAATACATTCAGCTCTTGAGTAGCGTCTATACAGTCTATATAGATTTCCTATTAGAAAATAAATCCTTTGTTATCAAGTGTTATTCCTAGTTTTCAGCAGCCACCACAAAGATATAACTTTTCAATGATAATTATCCTAGTTAACCACAAAGAAAATAATTGGCAAACGTTGATGCACGTGTCAGATAGTATTAATATCTACATAGATTCCATAGTAAGTCCTTTGTATTACCTACTATGGAATGATTAGATATTGGATATTGAAATTTTATGTGAGTTGGGCTTATTGCCTTTCTGAAACTACTTCTTCAATGGGTTAATTTGTTTAAAATGTGTTAATGATTAATGAGTAATGACACATGTATATATACTCCTGTTGTTTAAAGAAGAATGAAGCTTGTTTTTAGTTTGAAAGGAGATTAATAGGACCAAACATTTTTAATGTTAAAATAAATACGTTTAATACGTATCATTTTTAAAACTACATTTTTAAGAGAAGGCATTAAAAAAAAGTTGTTCATTATGTAGTGACAATTTGAAAACTCGGTTTCTGATATTTTCACTTGGAATCTCTGTCAATCATCAGTTGACACTTAGGTATCTTGTTGATACGCAATTTTATGTTTCTCATTTGTAAACGCATACAACTATAAATAATAACAAAATATCGCACAAAGAACCCCTTTTCGATTTTGACCATCATTTAGCAAACACAAACAACACTTTACACCCCTATCTCAAAATATTTGCTTACTTCAATTGCAACCATAAGATTTCACTTGCAATCCAATAACCTTAACACACTTACAAAACGTGCCGAGAGCATCCCTTGAGATATCGTTAAAGCCTACTGTACTGGCTGAGGCAGTGTATTTATTTTACTAAGAGACCCTTAAATGCCAAATTACACATTTACGACTTGCTCTTTGCCTCTATTAAATACAAAGTATGCACCATCGGTGGTTTGAGGGAAAATTGAAACAATTCACACGCCAGCTTATACTTTTTTTTTTAGTCTCAACTGAGGGAAGAGTGTAGGTATATATACTTTATCCTTAGATCGACTAGGTATACAAATCTACAATTATTATTTTTTTCCAGAGAACATGACCATAATACATTAATCATGCATAAAGCTGGATCTGGTGACATTTATCTATAGAAACGTAGACGTTTTGTTTAATACAATTAGACGAAAAGGGTGTGTAAATAAGGCCATTGAGGGTTGCTTTTCGTTGTCGAATGTTTTTAAGATTCTATGCTCTGCAAGTATTTATTTTTTGGTGTTACATCAAGAACATAACACAAGAATAACGAACAAATGGAGATTTTTAATTATGTCTGTTTGTTTTTTACTGTTGTGCTTTAAACTGCGTACCAAACATTTTTTTTATTTTTAGGACCGAAAAAAATCTTATAATTTTCGATAATATCTCCAAGGATATAAAACAGGCACCATGGGTGCTATAATTACATTTTGGAATGTGCAAAAAATGGCACCCCTAGGGCTCCGTTTTGTCTTCGACCATCATTCTCATTTTCAGTAAAGATCTAGGTACATAGAACCTAACATATAAATTACTAAGCTGTTTTTCTGATTACAGTTTAATCTCAATTATTCATTATCGTTTCAAGATTCAATTCTTTGGTTTGCGGATGCGGAATTATTTATGTAAGTTCAAGAAAAAAATAGGTACTATTTGTCTATATTATGATTGAGGAGCACCTGATTTGAGGAAAACGATATGATTTCAGTTCTCGGTATACGTACCACAGACCACATTTTGTGGAATGATCACGAATATTATACGTTGACATAAATGCTGGAAAGACATTGGTAGTATATTTTTAAAGCCCTCGTTCGACTATCTATAGTATAACTTTCACGTCTTTTGGATATAATTCAAAATTAGATATGTACAAATGTTAGGTCATAAAACTATAATAGAACCATTTACATCTCTCGAACACCATGGTAATGTAACGTGCTGTTCATTATTTAATCGCTATTTTTATAAACAATATTCTCGTGAAATAGTCTGTTTCATTCCTCCCCTAAATCGACTCGAACTGTAACAGTTGCGCTTCTAAGAAAGCTCCTTGAGCTCAACATCGGACTTACTGTTATTTTAATAAAAATTGAAACCAATTTTAGTGCGGGCACAAATACAAATAAAATTAACTATTTGTTATTTTTGGTCTTAAGAAAATCTTTTTGTTGAATTGTGAGAACCAGTTTTTCTTCTTCGCTATCATCGTAATGTCAAGTTTGATTGAATTCTTGAGTTCTTTTTTATTTTTTACTTGCGGTATAGTACCTTATAGGTACTATAAGGCAAGTTATGCATTCGTCGAAAAAAAAGTTTTGAGATAACAATCAAACATGAAATTACTATGATAGCGAAGACGAAAAAGATGGTCTAAAAATTCTGTCCGTTGGTATGTCTGTCAGTCTGTTAGAATATAGAAATGCATAGAAATGTTGAAAAAACAGTTAATAATTTTGATTGTTTAATTGATTGATTTCGCGTTATCGGATAAGCTGATCAAAATAATTTTTTATGCAGATGCTCCTTTAAAATATAAATAATATTATAGGATATTCAAATATTTAAAAAAATTTTTGCGATACTATCCCCTTAAACATTTCAAAAAATCAGCTTTGATAAAATAACGTAGTTGAGAATGCACTGCTAAAACTGCATATGTCCATTCGTTCTTATCTACTTTGGTATATATTCGCAGAAAAAAAATTATCTATGATAAACTGGCGTATGTCTGCCGGCCATGATTTCGGTCTATAAGTATTGATCCCCAAATTTCCGATAATATGGCAATTTCCAAGGATTTTAGTTGAGCTAAAAGTCATGAAGCCTAATTTTTTACAAAAGCAGCTACTACCTGATTCCAATCTTTATTACGGCTGGAACATTCATTGTCTCTCGCTGACCATCGCGCATTTGATAGATTTTTACAGTGACATTATCTGGTTTAGTCAAAAAGATTGCAATAATTTTGCACATCTGATATTTTGCCACAACCCCAAACATTTTGCAGCTTCAGGGCAAGATTCATCTGCCGATGAACCAACCAAGTTCAACGAATTTGCAGCGCAAAGTAAGTACTGACGACACTGAAAGCATACTGACATTTTTCTTTAATCTTTGCTTGTAGGCCATTATACTTTCTTTTAACTTGCGATATGCATAGGTACTATATGGCAAGTTTTGCATTTGGAAGAAAATCGAACTCAAGATTTTAATCAAAGTTGACATTACGATGATAGAGAACACCAAAAAAGTGGACCCCGCAATTCCGTACAACTCTCTACAGCCTAAACGGCTGAAGCGATTGTCTTCAAACTTGGTATTTAAGCGTTTTAAGTGATTGTCCAAAATATATTTTTGAATCGTTGTTTTAGCCCCAAAAATAACGGTACTTGCAATACAAATTTTTTTACCATTTTAATTATCTCGAAAACGGCTCTAACGATTTTGATAAAAATTGATGTGTGCACTACCTTGAGTATGGTCTACATTTTGGCGAAACATTTTTTTAAAAATATTTTGTTATTAACCGTACCTGGCATACAACCATTTTATTGATTTTCGACGTTCTCATAAACGGCTCAACGGATTTCGATCAAAAGTTTTATACTGGAGCTTCTTCAAATTCTAAACAATACTGCACTTCAAAATATTGGAAAAATCAGTTTTGGATTTTTGAAAAAAAAAAATATTTTTTTTTTGAAAATTCAATATTTCGAAAACGGGTGGACGATTTTTTCTGAAATTTTGTTTTTGAATTGAAATTATTAAATATTTAAAATGTTCGGACCAATTTTTTCTTAGAAACAATTTGAGAATTTTAATATATAAAAAATTAAGTGAAAAACGACTTTATAAATACATTTAGATATTTCTACAGGGTGGCGCACGAATCGTGCTACAATAAAAAATTTAAATAACTTTTATTTTAATCGATGTATTTCATTAATTTTTTTTATTGGATTAACAATTAAATTTTATTTTAAATAACTAATGGTTTTTAAAGATGATAGACCGCAAATAACCTCCACGCTCATCCACGCATATGTGGTACCTGATCAGAAAATTGTTCATTGCGGCCTCAAGGGTTGAAATTGGGATCGCCTTAAGTATTGTCTTAATGGACTGCTTCAATTCAGTCAAATTCCTGAGTTTCGTTTTGTACACTTCCTGCATGACATAACCCCATAAAAAAGTCTGGTGCAGTCAGGTCGGATGACCTTGGGGGCCATCGGAAAGTGCAGTTTCTGGATATCAATTTGTTTGGGAATTTTCATTGGAGCTCCGCCATAACTTGAGTGGCTACGTGTGCACTTGCTCCATCTTGTTGAAACCAAATCCTGCAGAAAAGTATACGTCTTCGGCGAAGTTCTGAAAAAAAAAACTGCTTCAACATCTTTAAATAACGGTCCCCATTGACAGTTTGTGTTACACCGTTTTCTTCAAAGAAGTATAGCCCGACAATATACCTTGATGAAACTGCGCACCAGTCGTGCTGGGTGCAGTTCCGTCTCATTTTTTTTTTTTTTTTTTTATAATCTACACGCGCTCAAGGAATTATACTACTCTTTAAATGTCTCAACACAGCGCGGGCGTGAAGTTAAGGAAGAGAAAGAATGGTAAGAGGGATGTGTGGCGCGATGTTCTGAGATTGGAGGTGGTTGTTGTCTCAGATTTTATCTCCAGGGATGGCGGCTGAAGTAATGCGGAGAAATTTCCGTATCTTATTTGTCTATGTCCCTTATAATTCGCATTATTTTTTTCATTCGTTGTCATATTTATCGGTATACTAGTTTTGCTCAATCACATGTTGTTAGTTCTATGCCTAAACAGCATGTAATGAGTAAGCCAGCAACTCGTATGACATTTATTTTAGAATTGGTTTATAATGGAAAAATAAGATGACATAGACTATGGAAGAGATCGAACCTGTGTATATGAGGTTGACAGGCGAACACACAACTATCGCGCCACGGCCACACCCTGGATTAGATTCAATCCATATAAGGCAATTTTGTTCTTAACATTTCCGTTTAAGTCAAAGTGGGCCTCATCAGACATGAACAAGCAATTTATTAATGTGTTGTCTTCTTCGCGATTGCAATCATTTTTCGGCAAAATTCCAGGCGAACAGGCAAATCCTGACGGCTTAACTTGCTTGTAATTTGGACTTTGTACGGAAATAAGTTTAAGTCATCATGAAGTATCCGTTGTAATGACCGTCTGCTAACTCCAATTTGGCCCGATAAGTTTCGAGTCGAATCACTTGGATTTGCCTGTATTGCCGATGCAACAGCCACTATTGTATCCTGAACCCGAACATTGGGATATCGATGATACGGTCTTCGTTCGACGCTTCCAGATTCGGCAAACATGTTCCAAGCTTTCATTTTGATAAATCTAAATTTAGCTATTGCTAAATTTATTTAAATTTAGCAATAGCAAATGGATAACAAAACGTAGCTAAAAACGGATGTCGAAAGCGGTGATGATTTATTTTTTGACTTATATATACGTGCATGGGTATCTAGTGTCACAGGACACTTTTGCAACCATAAGTAACTTGATTTACGGATGTTAGGTTTTCTGCAACTTTGATTCTTCTATCAGAAGAAAACTAAATGTCGCGTTTAATAAAATTGTACAATATGTATTTAACTGACATTGAGAATATAGCATTTTTCTAGGGCACTATACATATAATATGTCAGTTAACCTAGTTTTGTTTTTTTTTTTCAACAAATTTAAATATTAGTGATTCAATCAGAGCTCGCCAATTCTTTTCCGCTTCTCTTGCGTTACATCGGAACGGCAGGTTTTCATTAACTCTATACGTTTGTGTAATTCTCTACCAAGGCATGTTCGAGAGACACGTAGAACTGGGTGCTTTCGCAGCGAACTGAGATCTTTTTGCACTAAAACTTATGGCTCGCTGATTTTTATTACCTATACTTTTTATGTATGTATGTATGTGTAGTCTCTTTTTCTTATGTATTATGTAATTATGTTTATAGAATATGTAAATCGTTTTATTTTTGGAAATTTGTAACTTTAAAATCTAAGGATTGTCTTAAGCATTAACTTTATTACCTTTGGAATTAATTTGTTTTAACCTCAATATAAAACATGACTTATTATAAGAGTCTTAATTTCTTAATGTGTATGGTATAAATAAATTAGTTAACTTATAAATTAATTTATGATTCTTAGGTAGGTTAGGTATAAGGAAAGGATGAGTGTTATATTTTGACATTTTCATTACAATACACTTAGGTACTTATATAGGCATCTTTTTTAACATTAAAACAAAGGACAAAACAATGGTTTTTTCAATATCAAATACGACAAACATGTATATTAAAGCTGTATAAATACATAACTATAAAAACACAAATGTTGAAAGCAGGGTCGGCTTGCACCGCCTCTCGTAGTCTGCCGCCACGGGCCATGGCCCTCTTGGCCCTAGGGTAAATACGCCCTTGAATACTGCACACAATGTAGGCCCTCATACATTTATATAATACAATGTAGATATAGGTATGCATCTTTAAAACTCACTCTCATGTATTCATATTACCAGCCCGATTCTTCATAACATCACTGATACCTCACAAGTCACAAGCAGAGGTGAAATTAATTTTGTGACTTTTTTGGATTCTCCCCCAAAGTCACAATTTGTGAGAGTCATAAAAGCAATCGAAATTGTGATCTACTTCAGAGCAGGTCACAACTCACAAATAGTTTGAGTTTCAACATTTCGATGTGGCATTCGATATAATATTTTGTGAAACAATTTATGTTCCAACATGAAGTAAACTTAAATATAAAACTTTAATTTGAGATGAAAACTTCACTATCGACTACCAGAGAGAAGGAAAAATGGTGAGAGCATCCTACATACATACAATCTATCAGTCAGCAGACAATATTGTGCTTCATATTACATAAAGTTTAAATTTTTCGGAACTTACCGCGTTAAATGTTAGAAATATTTTCAATTTCTTTTTCCCGACGTTTCGAAGAAGTTTCAAACTTCGTGGTCACGTGATGGACGAAGTTTGAAACTTCTTCGAAACGTCGGGAAAAAGAAATTGAAAATATTTCAAACATTTAACGCGGTAAGTTCCGAAAAATTTAAACTTTATGTAATATGAATATCATCCGCGAAAATAATAACCTAAAATCTAATATAGTGCTATTCTGTTCATTTTATACCATTCCAGATCAAATATAAATCCTTTTACATTTTCTTGTTGCAGAATGAATGAAACGGATTCTGTTTGATATTTGTTCAAACAAAAATAAATTCATTTAAACATATTTGCTTATCTTCATTATTACATCTTTAGTAAATAATCCGTCAATTTCAATTTTTATTTTGTTTCTAACGTCGTTTTTATTTGGCAATCGTTCACTTGGGAAAAACTGACAGTTCTAATTCTGAAAAGAAGAGAAATTTGCTTCTGGATTAGAAATCAGAATCAAAACCAGAAGCACTCGCACATTCATATACTTAAACGTCAAACTCATCTGTTGTCATTTTTAGTATCATAATTGTGCGTAGTGATTTTCTTTCAACAAACATTATTTTTTTATTTTGAAATGGATAACATTAACAATATACTCGTAAGTATTCCTATTGTGTTGCAAAATTTGTTGGAATCCTCTTCCATTATATGATATGATTGCAGTTGACTTTTTACTAAAGGAAGGAGTACGCCAACAAACCAAAAGTGCAGAACTTCGTGGAAGATGTAGTAGACATATATTCAGAGGAACCGGTAAATATTTGTATCTTCAAGCCTTTAAAGTTTAAAATATTTTATTTGTTTTATATAGTTTCGCGCCCAATTTCGCATAGAAAGAAGTACTTCTAATAGTTTAATACAAAGATACGAAAGCTCAGGTCATTTTAAAAGGAAAATAGAATGTGGTGGAAGAAAAGGTATATCTGCAAAAAAACAAATTCTTGCATTTCTTTGGTAAGATTACAAACCGAGTGAAATTTAACCAATTATTAATATATACATATACATAATATACAAAGGTTTGCTGGAAATAAAGATTCCTACCGGGAAGTAGCCAATCTATTCAACTTTTCAATTGCTTCAATGTATAACATTTTGAATCGTGTTCTGGAGTTCATTTTTGAGGTTTCTTCATACTTTATTAAATTTCCCTCAACTGATGAAGAGAAGATGTAAACTGCAGCTAAATTCGAACAGGTTAGTAACTATTACAACTTTCTCTTTTACGAACAGTTCCATACAAATAACTGTTTTTTTTTTTTTAGATTGCTGGATTTCTAGGTGTTCTAGGATGCATGGATGGATGCTATATATATGTAAGAAAGCCAGCAGGCAAAATACGTTCTACATACATCAATCGCCACGACCTAGTTTCTTTAACCCTTCAAGGAATTTGCGATGCTGAGAAGCGCTTTATAGACGTGTTTGTTGCTTCACCTAGTAAAATACACGATTCTAGGGTATTTCAACTTTCTTTTATAAGCAACGGTCTTCCAGCGTTATGTGGGGCACAGTATCACAAATTAGGTGATGCCGCGTACCCTTTACGGGAATATTTGTTGACTCCTTATACTAATACGCCAAACATGACGAGTTTGAAGAGCAAGTACAACAAAAAACATAGCCAAACGCGAGTCAAAATTGAAAATTCGTTTTCTTTAATAAAAACAAGATTCAGGCAACTGTTGAGATTAGATTTTCACTCAGTTGAAAAAATGTGTAAGTTTATTTTGGCAATGGTGACCTTTGGGAAGAAGAAGCAACTGAAAACATTAGTGAAACCCCATCAGGATCAAGCGAGGATCTACTAAAAAGAGATAATGAAATGCAACTTGCTGGACAAGCTAAAAGAACAAGCATTACTAATTTGTTTTCGTAATTTATTTAAAAAACGGAATACATTTTGGTTAAATATATGTATATGTATATATATTTCATTAATCATATTTTGAGGAACCTCAGCCACTTATAATACTTTTGTGGGTAAAATAAAAAACTTCATTCATTTTCTTAAACAAAAAAAACTTAACTCAATTCTTTAAAAATATAGTTACTTAAAAAACCATAAAAAGTAAATAAATAAATAAATAAATAAATAAATAAATATAATGTAGTCTTCAGTTTTATATATTATTGAGATGTCGTCGGTGTCTGCGTCTGGGTCTGCGTATGCTTACTTTCTAGCAGAGAGGTAAGTACGCTTGTTAATTGAGCGATTGATTGTAACTTTTCGGCGTGTCTTCTTTCATTATTTGCTTCCTTTACTTTCAGACGCTCTGCTCTGTCTTTGATTAATTTATCAAGCTACTTCTCAGACATTGTTGGTGGTTTTCTTTGTAAATCGCTATTAGGGCTAATTTGTTCTTTGTTTATTGAAGCATCTGACCCTGGCGATGAGGAGAAAGATTCATCTGCAGCGTTCTCGGCACCAGAAGTTGATGGCAAAAAGTGTGGGCTTCTCCAAGGTTTGAACTATGTTTTTCTTGCGGAGCATCATGCTTTGAGCAATGAACACCTCTGGTAATATTGAGTCATCATTTTGGATGATTGGATACATTGCCGACTCAAAAGGAATTTTTTTTTCGCACTGCTCCGCTTGTCCTGTTGATTTTTAGGACCGCCTTAGTTTTTTTCATGACGGTTTTGAACCGGCCTTCCACTTGTTCGCCTGTCAATCCAAACTGAAATTCATTCCTGCATTCCTGTGCTAAGAAGAGCCACATATCTTTCTTATTCCTAAACTTCTTCAGTGGGCCGACTTTTGATTGGTTTACTCTATATAAATTCAGCATGAAATGTGTTTGCTCGTCTGTCCACTTGTAAATTTCCAAAATAATTGTAAGATTTTATTACAAATAGATTAGTATTTTTTTACTTAAAACTTGCCACTTCTTGAAGTTGCAGGAACATTAACATTTCTTTCTGACAAACCAAACAAATGAGCCACTTCAGCATAGTTAGCCACCACAATTTCATGATCTATAATGTATGTAAAATATAAAGTTCTTTAGATTTACTACCAATTTAAAGTTTTTACTTACTGCTTGTATTTTTAAGTAATATTTAATTGTCAATACAGGTGATCATTCCGCTTGGATCGCAACCAAGTTCAAATTCATTGTTGTTTTCCATGTTTGCCATTTGCCTTTGCACTTCGCCAGTTCAATTTTCAATAATAAACAAATTGTGAACTTGACATTCCTCATTTGACATTTCACACACACACAATCACACCAAACTTCAGAATAGTCAGAATCAAAAAAGTGTTCAGTTATGATCCCGGATCGGAGAACAATTCCGGATTGCCAAATAAAAACGCCATAATATTCAGCTGTTCCAATAATTCTACGCAATTCACCTTTAGCGGTGGTGAGCTTGGTTGTGAGTTTTCTTGTGACTTTTGGGGGAGAATTCGATAAATGTGATCGAGCCACAATAATCCTCACAAGGATTATTATTTATAAAGATATATTCATACCTGCCCACCTACATCCTTCATTTTCATTATTATATGTACCAGTAAAACCTGCTAATTGGGACACTATATAATCGGACGACCTCATATTGGACGCACTTTATACATTCCCTGCTATTTTTCATACAAATTGAACTTTATAATCGGGGCACCTGCTAATCGGACCATGGATCACTAAAATAACATGCATTGCTCAATGTTTTCACCTGTCTAATTTGCCCAAGCGTAGGAAATACGAAACATGTAGATATGCATCGCATTTTTTTAAATTGTTGGTACCGGCGCGGCGGCCGTCGCCGGTTACTTTTATTTTTTTGTTGATTCCCCAATAAGTTTATAATCTTAGCTTTCGTTAGTTGCCAAATGATAGAATTTAAATTTTTTTCTAGTTTATTATTCAGAGGTTTCAGATCAGTCCGTGACAATTGCTTTGTTAAAGGTTTTTTGTTTCTGGTTTTCAATAAAAACTTAAAAAAGTAAAGATAAAATGAATAATCGAAATTAAAATTGAAGTTATAAAGTGTGTCGAAGAGACACATTTGTCTCAGAGAGATCTTGCAAGGAAATTTGATTGCAGCAAATTTCAAATCCACAGAATTTTGAGCGCGAAGGAGGACTATGCTTTGAAAAATTCGTACAAATCGTATGAAATAGTCTGTTTATTTCCCGAAATTGATGTCTTGACATTCAAAAAGTTTTGCTTAGCTAGACAAAAGAATGTGCTTATTTCTGGTTTAATTCGACAAGCAAAAGAACTATAGCTATAGCAGCAAATCTTATTGTAAGTATATTGTCTGAAATTTTATAGATGGTATATGCACTGGCAGTAGTAAATGTACGAGAAATTTCAATTTATAATGTTAAAAAACAGTTGTTTGTCATTAAAAGTGTGGCTAAGTTCGAAAAACCTAACGCACCTCTGAATCTGCAAGCATATAAATATAAACTGCTATTAACTGAGATGTCTATGTCCTCCACTTCCTAAACAAATTGTATTGGCGTCCCTTTGATTTAGGGTTTTAAAAAGAGAAATAAAAACACTATTATTTTAGGTATATCTATAGTTAAAAACTAAATAAATTGAAATATAATAATTGGGTATAAGAATAAGGATAATGACCAACGAACACGTGTTTTTCACAGCAGGATCTCTTCAATAAAAATAAAATCCACCACACTCTGCGACACCATCGACCGGTGCGTGGTGGTGTTGCGTTTTTTTCACGACTGATTTTAACGAGATGAGTAACAAATTTTTTAAAAGAAAAACAAAAAGGAAGGACATTTACTATTACAGTACCTATTACATGTTATTATTGGAAAACAGTTTTGAGCTTTTTTCAACTGACTTATTACTAACAACATTTCTTGTACACACGTGTCATGACGCGTCGTCGTTCTGGCACACTTCAGGGTGGTAAGGGTAACGAACATTTTCTGTTGTTATTTTGCTATTGGAACGCAAATGAAGGACATAAAGAGCAACTATGTGTCTCATCTCAAGGGGATTATAATGATGGTAGGTGGTGTTGGGTACGGTCTTGTTTAGTATGTATAAATCAAAATATTATAGATTTACAAATACTCATGTGTTTAACACTTTAAATGCTTACAATTTATGTTACCCAAAGGATATGTATTAGGTACATACGCATGGTGTCCTGTGATTTAAAAGTCATCTATTGTATATTTGATTGTTCTTAACTAAAGAAACAAAAACAGGGGTCGTACACTCTTAGTTGAAACAGCTAAATACCTATATTTTTAAAGTTGTATTTTGTATTACATTTATTATTTATTTATATATTTTTTACTTGCGATATATGTACATTTTGCATTTGAAAAAAAAAATCGAGATTTTAAACAAACTTGTCATTTTTTTACATACTTTGTTATTAACGGTACCTGCCATACATAGATTTCGATCAAAATTTTAACGTAGGAGGCCCTTCAAACTATAAACAATACTACATACCAAAATTTTCGATAAAATATTTTTTTTTGGAATTTTGAAAAAAAAAACTTTTTTTTTTATTTTTTGAAATTCAATATTTCGAAAACGGATAACGAATTTTTTTCCAAATTATATTTTTTAGCCTATATTAATAATTACATAAAATGTCCATATCAAATCGTACTCAGAAAAAAATTAAAGACATTTCGAAAAACTAAATTAATGAAAAACGACTATAAAAATATTTTTAGCAGTTTATACTTATAATCTTGGGCAAATGATGTGAACGAACATAAGAACAAGTACATACGATCCAGTCGTGTATTTTATTTGATACCGGCCCCCTCTTGTATAAGTACGTCCCCAATAAAGACACCTTCTTCCTATTGTATCTAAAGGGTGTTTCTTAAGACGTGTAGTTTTCAAGTAGAAAGAAAATGCATATAATTTAATGTTATGGCAAAGAATTTAGCTTTACTACCTAGATAAGGGTTCCAGCCGAGAGGCAGTATGTTAGAAATAACGCGCCGAATATTCTCTTCCAAGGCTTCAATCGTCTCGGTCTTATCTGCGTAGATAAGCGACTTCACATAACCAAACAAAAACAGTCCACCGGTGTTAAATCGCACGACCTTGGAGGCCACCCTACACGTCACAGCCCCAAGACGTGAGATAATGCGCGCACCAAAAGCTTAATTCAATAAATTGATTGTAGCGTTGGCCGTATGGCATACAGTTGGAACCAACCAACCATATTGTTGGAACCAAAGTTCGCCCACATCAACATCCTCCAATTTAGGCACGAAAATGTCATTTGATTAATCATGGCTCTATAGCGTTCCCCATTGACTGTTACATTATAGCGAACTTCATTTTTGAAGAAATATTGGCCAATGATTCCCTCTGCCCATAGAGCACATAAAACAGTGGATTTTTGATGGTGTAACGGCGCGCGGCGGCGGCGTCTCAACAATGGCTTGAGGACTATGAACACTCCAAATATAACAATTTTGCTTATTAACGTACCCATTTAACCAAAAGTTAGCTTCATCACTGGACAAAATTTTCTTGTGAAAATCGGGATCGGAGGCCATTTCGTTTTAGGCATATTTACCGAACGTGCGACGCGTTTGATGGTCGTTATGCTTCAGTTCTTGCACGAGATGGATTTCGTAAGCCTGCAAACCCAGATCCTTCCGCAAAATCCTTATAAAAGCGGATGGACACAGCTCCAATTGTTGCGCGAGAAAAATTCTTGGTTAACGGGATTTTTTTCAAATAAAAATAAAAGAGTATATTTTTTATATTAACCGAACCAATGCATTCATCTCCTAGTGGGAACATTTAGCATACCCTAGTAATAATGATTGTGAGACTATGACCCACAATTAATATTGCTTGTGTTTAATTTTTCAAGTGGTTTGCCTTTAGTTTCTCTACAGGTCAAATGTATGCATTGGTTTTTTTTTATTATTTTAATTTTTTTTATTTTATTTTTAATCATATTTATATTATATTCTCGATGGTAACTTACATTAAAGAATAATATTATTACATGATTAGAAATACTCAAATTAAGAATTTAATTATGGTTTTAGTTTGCCGCAATCGTAAATTTTCCATTAGGTCATTTTATTGTGAAGCAATAAAATGCATAATTTACGATGGCAGCAATTTGATAATGAGTAAGGTTTAGGACCCATACTTAACTCGCGGGATGGCGGATGGACTCATTCGGGTCTTCTTCGATACTCTGCTTCACAGATGCAATTGAGTGTTCGGTGCGCACAGTAAGGTGTCTCTGAGGATGCGCATTATCCACTATAGAATAAACGTGGTGCGAAACCAATCCATGGTTGCTCGAATTACCGACTCTGCTGGATGATTATGTCGACCGAATATTATACCAAACATTTATTTTGGTAATAAATTTGCAAGGTTTGCAAATGTTGTTCAGGAGTAAGTCTATTTATTATGAAATGGCATACCAAACTGATCATAAATCAAGTTTTTAGGTCGAAAGACATTAGTTCTAAGAGTTATTGTTTAGTTTAGAACGCCCGTAAAGAGCCAGTAAATTAGTTGTAAGCTATTGATAATTAGTCTAGTTTTACACATTTTTGTCTAGCTTTAAGATAGTTATAAGTTAATATTAAATAAAAATGATAAAAAAAAAATAAATCAAGTAACAGCTGTCAAAAAAGTATTGCCAGATTGAAGTTCGTTCGAACTTTGATTGATGGTTGAGCAATAATACATTACATTACACATTATACTACTCTGGATATATAAATATGTGAAGTAGATACACTGAAGTTTGGCAACGACACCATCAAATATTGAACAACAGAGAAAGCCATAGAAAAAAGAACAATATTGTGGGTACACATTTTTTGAGAGCGTATTGAGTCGTGAGTCCGTTTGCAAATTGCCCCAAAAGAAGTTTTACTTCAAAAATTGAAATAATAGCATTTTGTTTTTTTTTTATATATTTCGAATTTTTAAACGTTTTGCAGTGTTTTTTCCTTGCGATTATAGGTACTAAAAGGCAAGTTATGCATTCGTAAAAAAAATTAGTTTTTTCTAACAATCAAACATTACATTGCGATCATAGAGAACACCAAAAAAGTGGGTCCCGCAATTCCGTCTGTCTGTCTGTCTGTCCTCGAACGGTTCGGTGGATTTGCTTCAAACTTGCTACATATTATTTTTTCGGTTATATGCCCACACGTTTTTTCATTTTTTTAAGACGACAAATAACAGTAGCCCTCATACATTTTTTTTTGGCCAAAAACAAAAATCTTAATTTTCTCAAAAACGGCTCCAACGATTTTTATAAAAAAAAATCAGTTCAATAATGAAGGGGAAGGGTACCTTTTGATAATTTTTTTTGGTAAAATATTGTTATTTTTGGTACCTCCATTACAATCATTATTTTGGTTTACGATTTTCTCGGAAACGGTTAATTTGATTTTTTTTGAAATTTTTTACGCAGAAGCTAGTAGAAAGTTTAAACACTATTGTATATTGTGCTGTGCCTAATCAGTTTATTGCGATATTCATAACCCCTTGCTCCTACAATTTACAATGTAAAAAAAAATAAGATAAAATCGTCCACCCGTTTTCGAAATATTGAACAAATATGTTTTTTTTTTTTTTCAAAAATCCAAAAAAAAAACAATTTTTCCAAAAATTTGAAATGCAGTATTATTTAGAATTTGAAGGAGCTTCTGTTTAAAAATTTTGATCGAAATCCCTTTAGCCGTTTATGAGGAAAATTGAGTCAAAATAAAAAAAATGGTTGTATGACAGATACAGTTAATAACAAAATATTAAACAAAAAACTTTTGCTCAAAACGTAGACCATATCCAAACTAGTATAGGTAGGTACACACCAATTTTTATTAAAATCCTTAGAGCCGTTTTCTAGATAATTAAGATTGTAGAAAATTTGTATGGCAAGTACCGTTATTTTTGGGGCTAAAACAACCATTAAACAATCGATTTTGGACAAAACGCCTAAGCAATGTCAACTTTGATTAAAATCTCGAGTTCGATTTTTTTTCCAAATGCAAAACTTGCCCTATATATGGCACCTATGTATATCGCAAGTACAAAAACACATAACAAAAATAAAATCATCATCCTTTGAAATTGATGGAATTGCGGAACGCACTTTTTTAATGTTCATCAGGATAATGTCAAATTTGATCAATTGAGAGTGCGATTTATTTCCCAAATTTGAAACATATCGCAAGTAAAAATTTTTAATAATTAAATACAAACTAAAAAAGTATAAGATTTTTAAAGTTAATTGAGCGGTTTTCGAAATTCGGTTTATCTAGCATTAAATTGTTAAAATTTTGAACGATATCGTGTGCGAATTGATATTTAAGAATAAAAAACGGTAATACCTATCTCGAAACCCGAAATATTATTACATTTCTTTGTTCCTGTGTTTGAATGTTGGATTGGGAAATTGACTACCGATTATACTGTCAAATCAATGGCATCTCTGAATGCCTACCTATACATACTCTTGCCTTTAGGTATGTCTTCTTTATCCTCTCGTACTAACCGCATATGGATGCATTGAAGATATAACACATTGAATGCGGGACGGGACATAAGCTTCTCATTGAATTTTTGATTGGGCTCCCATATCGCATATCGACAGTGTAATTATACTGTTCACCAGTTGTATGTATTTTATCTCTTTGCCATTCAACATGAAAGCCACAATTTATGGGTACCTACATATATAAATTATAATACCTACGTCATGTCTCGTGCCAGATATGACATGGCCATCACATCGCAGCAATTGCACGCCATCTTTGAATTGCGAATAACAGATTTCAGATTATTATTCAATTTCATGTTTTTGCACAAAAAAAAATATTGCAATGCACCGGAGAGCACTGAACGATTCAGGGTCCTTCAAAGCGATTTTCCAATATGAATAAGTGCGACTCTCAACAAAATAGAGAGGGAATTCAAAAGGTTCTATTCTACATACATACATATAAGTACACACATTATTGTTGAATAATTATCCATATGTTGATGTATTTAAGAAGATTGATTAATTTGAAAAAAGAGTACAGTTGTATGTATGCCTATTAGACTTTTAGGTTGTCGTTATGAATGAAAGAAAGTAGATACAATCAACTTAGATAATGTCAAACTTATTAAATTTGTTACAAATGTGTAGGGCTATGTACTAAATCGCATAGCTATAACTAATGAATCAACATTTTAAACAGTCTTTTATAAGCATTAGAACTTATTATTATTAACTTTGCTTAATTTAAAACAGAAACAGGGGACAAAAGTTAACCCCGAGTTAACTCACCAAATATGAAGGGTTAACTAAGTTAGTTTCTTAGACTTTACTGCATTCATATCCCTCTTGCTTGGTGAGGAAGCTGTGCATCATTTAATTTGCAGTATTGGCTAACTCTGGCTTAACTCACTAGTGGGCATAGAGAAAAGAAACCTTTTGAGTATTTTCTGAAACGTCAGCCATGTACATATACAGCATAAGGTCCGAAATTAGGCCCGGCACCCAACACAGTTAAGTATGACTAAAATATAATTGACAAATTAGGGGTAATATAGTTTAAGATTGGATACCAGAAGTTGATATTCGTTTTAAGCCAATACAAGACTTTAAGAGTTCCGCCAGTAGTATGCTTATTTAAGGAAAAATCACATAAGAACAAAAGTCAACACTAATTCTAAATAGTTTTATAAAACCTTTACTTAATATATAAAATACTAGCAGAAAGTCCCCGGTGTTGCCCGGGCACCCGAGGCAAAAGTGTTTCATGCAATTTCTTCCAAATGAAACGAAAAACTAAGAAAAAAAATTGTAAGAAAAATTATTTTTCATTTATTTTGTCGTTTATTTAACCAAGATTACTTTTCTTATGAACTATTCTTCATTTTGGACTCTTTGCTTTCCGGAGGTTGGTTTTTTACTAGGCAATTTATGTATTCTTCGAAAAAAAAAACAAAGTGTTGAGATAACAATCAAATTACGATGATAGAGAATACGAAAAATCTTGGTCTTGTGTGTATGTTAGTATAGCCACTTACAGTCCAAATGGTTGGGCCGAATTCCTTCAAACTTGGTATATTATTAAAGCTTATTTTCTCGAAAAGGGCTCTATAGATTTTGATTTAAGAAAATCAGTCGGTATGAAATATTATATGGCTGGAAAACAAATTACCAACAATAACTAAGAGCAGTACCTTCCATAGGGCCGAATTATTTGCTTTCCACTATCTGAAAAACGGCTTAGGCGATTCTTTTGAAATTTTACACATGTTATATAGGTTAAGGTACCTCACTTTGTGATGCATACAAATATTTTTAATTAATATTTTTGTGTATTTTAAAAGCATTTTTTAAGACTTTTTTTAATAATTTAAATTTTTCAAATGATAAGTATAAGCATATGCTTAATTCCTAGAAACCTGTACACAACTACACAGATTTTTATAGTTTTATTCTCATAAAGTGAAATTCATATTTATCAGTTTGTTTGCTCAGAAACTACAGCTCCAATTGAAGTAATTCTTTTGGTCTTAAAAGGTTGCAGTTTGCAAGTGGCTTGAGGGTTAAATATTTTTTGCAAAACTTAGCTGTTTGTAGGGTGAAATGGTTTAAATCTAAAAAAACAATAGCTGCGGAAGTAAGAATTTCAGGAATGTGAAAGTTTACACAGAAAACTTGATTTCCTTGCAAACTTAACATATGCCAAGAAAAAGATGGCAGTTAAGTGTAAAATCCTACCAACTCTTGTAGCTGGCACATGAAAAGTTGAGAACCACCCAATTCTGTTTTACATGCGTACCTAAGAATGAGCTAACACTTGCAAGTTAGGTTTTACTTTCGCAAAAGTAGCAACTGGCGCTGGGGAATCCCAGCAGATGTAAGCTCGGTTAATATGTTAATTTCAAAATTCTCAACAAACTATTTATTTTTTTTATGTGCCAAACACGCACCCTTACGTAGAAATGCAAGGGATATTGCATGAATTCACCGGCGCGTGTAACCATGAAAATAAAAAATTTCGCGAATGTAAATTTTAAATGAAAACTTGAAAAAAAAAATTGAAATTGGGGAACATTAGCAACTGTTGTTATCGGCGCACGAAAATTTGGTCAGAAAACAACTTTTGTTATACTTTCATATAATGTTCCCAACCGACGCGTAAGTGTATGCTTTCACATGCAGGTTCCTTTTTGCTTTCATGAAAGTATTCACCGGTGACGCCGATGGTGAATTCATACATGTGTAAGCCCCGTATAACTTACAGAAAAGGAACACGTCTAATGTCGAATTTCTTTCAATGAAATCTTCGGAATTTTTCATGCTGGGGACCTGTTAGCGTGAATGTCAAAATGTTGGGTCTTTAAAGGTTTAAAGTAAGACCGCACTAATGAGACACTTTCCGACACTATACATAATTTTTTTCAAGCCGCACTTGAACGACAGCCTTTTTCGTCTTCGTTATCATCGTAATGTCATGTTTGATTATCATCTTAAATTTTTTTCAAAGAATGCATAACTTAAATTATATTGTACTAACTATAATTGCATGTAAAGAAACGAATGCGAAGAGTCTCGTTTGTAAAAAAAAATAGAAGTAATAAATCTTCTTTATTTAATATATGTAATAAGAAAACTAATCCTGGTTAAATAAACGACAATTTTTCTTAATTTTTCATTTCATTTGGAAGATATTGCATGAAAAGACCTCGGGTGCCCGGGCAACGCCGGGAACTTTCTGATAGTTTGTAAATAAAACCCATGACGTAAAGTAAACAAAACAAAACAACAATTTGGATATAAAATCCATGGAAACGGCAAACCTAAACAAAACGAAATATAAATTTGGAAATTGTATTTTAAAATCATAATAAATTTTAGAGGTAAGTACAAACATTTGTTATATAAAACATATAAAATATAACTTATATATTAAATTTGATAGGCTATAACCTGAACAACGAATAACGGAAGCAGATCCATGCATTTTTATGGCGATCAAAACGATAAGTCGTCAGTTTGTCTGCCATATACCAGACAAACTAACATCCAAACAAAAGAACAATTCTATGTATTATTAGAGATAGAGAAGCTAAAAAAAACTAATTTTTTAATTTGTTGTATTTTTGCTTGGCATTTACTTTTTAACAAGACCGCATTATAACAAGAAGTAAGAATTCAGAAGGTTGCGCCTCACTTATGTTTACCAAATCCTTTACTGGATTTTAAGTTATTATTTCCAGGAGAATATGTAAATTAAAAACTCTCTGCTTTTCAGCCATCAGAAACAGAAACGTATTCTATTGGCTGGGAGAATTCCAAAAGCTTATATCTATTAACAAGTGACTGTGTGTTATGCATATCAGAACGTAGAAGGCTCCTCGGGCAAACAGTTGCCAATGGTGCATTCAAACTTTGTGTCCTTTCCAACATTGTCCTGCCTATCCCTAAATGCTTTACCCTTTAAAATTATATAGTACAAATGGCCGGTATATGGAGGTAAATCCTTGATCGCTAGGCCGAACCAATGAATGGGAGTTGATTATAATTTGCTAACAAACCGTAATAATAATTTGATTTTAACCTGTGTGATATTAATCAACAGACGACAGGTATTTATCATGGATTGGGGACATTTTTTAATTGAATTACATATAAACAAAAGGTTGCCTCTTCTGGGAAAATTTTGGGAAGTTGAAACGTGATTGAGTTAGTTGAGGCAACGAGAATTTATTGAAAAATGTACTTGTGTATTGGATGCATTGGGTTGGGGAAGGCACATATGGTATTTGTTGGCAAATGTACTTGTACGAGTATTTTGGATGCATTTCTCAAGTGAATAACAAACATTAGATTATTATTCTGATGTTAAGGATGTTGAGAGTGATCCTGTGAGTTATGGTGCGAATGGTGACCATGATGGCAGGTAATCCATAGTGCAATTTCTGACAAGTTATTAAATCTTCCAGTTCCTGTCTGGGAGAAGAGATTGGGGAATAATTCTTGGACGAATAAAAGGTATTTGCAAATATGAAATCAGAAGTGAATAGCTTATAGTAAAATCTAAGAGATGTGTCTATAAAAGAATTTGTGTGTTTTTTTTTAGATTTACTTAAACAAACTTTTGGAAAATATTAATTTGAATTTTAATTTATATATTTTAAAATGTATATGTACATATATGAAAGATAGCATAGATGGCAACATTGTTATCTATGCTATCTTTCATAAGAATATGCACACAACTTACAGACAAAATTATCTTTTTTATTTATATGCCTGAGTTACCTAGTTTGGTTTAGTTTGAACCGGGTAGATATGATAAATGAATGATTCATTTTAATTGAATCTGGTTTATTAGATAACAAACTATTAAAATAACTCTATCTACTTTAAAAGGTTATATGCACTTCTTGTTTTTGCTTGCGATATATGTATGTATGTACTACAGGCCAAGTTTTGCATTTAAAAAAAAAATAGAACTCGAGATATTAATCAAACTTGACATTTAGATTAGATTATAGATTTATTAATTCATAAGAGTTAAATTTACAAAAACATTTGAGCTTAAACTTAAATCTTATGAGGCATGACCGGAAGGGCCGTCAGCCAGAAGATAGCCAAAATTATTATAATTTCGATTTTTTGTAGATTTATATTGCTTTATTTACAATTTAAACTTAAGAGTCTTCTTTTATTATCTGTCTTCTATAAGTCAGAGCTATTTTTAAATATTGTGATAATTTTTTCCAATCTGTTCCATTTAAAATTGCGATGAGTTCCGATTGTTGCAAATAATTTTTCTGTCATATTTGTCGCCGAATTTCTCCTAGAATTGGACAGCTGGCAATTAAATGCAGTATGTTTTCCATGTGGTTGGTGTTGCATAAGGAGCAGTTTTATGTTGGGTCGATGCGATGTGGGATGAAATTTAAAAGCAAAAGTCCCCCTCTTGCCCGGAAAATCAATGATATTGTTTGACTGTTATGGGTGTCCTTGAAGTAGTTAGATTATCTTAAATCATGCTAAAGTTGAGGGTAGAATTCCCTAAGTATTGAACTCGTAGCTAGCTCTATACATTTTTCTATGGATTTGGAGTGAAGCTTTTTTTCCAGTAAACTGTGCAATTATGGCCTCCAATATGCTAAATTATCTACAGTTAGATTTAAAGAGAGTTCACACCTGTCTGCCAAGTCTTTCCATTCCTGAAACCAAGAGATTTGCGACCTTATTATCGAGATTGCAATCTTTCTAGCAAACTTTGTCGACGTGGTTGTACATAAGTTTGGTGATGTAGTTAAAGTGTCATTTTATCGATCAGAGATATAATGGTGAAAAGCCGGTTTCGATGAGAAGCATGTGGTTAGGTGTTGTGTCTGGAAGTCGAAATTGCGTATTTACTCGTGAAAGAGTTCTCCGGTGGTTTCTGACTGATTCCAGCCCCATGATTCGGCGGCTTACAGCATAATTGATTCGGACGTTGCGAGAATCAACATTGTATTTTGCACTAAATGCTCAGGTCCTTGTTTCCATACATATTTTTCCATACCGTCCGAATCGCATTTTTGGGCGAAGAAAGTTTGCTTACCAGGTGTTTTTCTAAGCTTAAGTTACTCGTCACAATGTTACCCAAGTATTGGTATTCCCTCACCGTTTCGATTTGGTCTACACCATAATACCATTTCTCGTTGGCAGCCAATCCCCTGATCCTGCCCGAAAAACCATTGTTTTTGACTTGTTAAGGTTCACAGTTAAATTCGAATTCGAACAGTAATTTCGTAATCTATTGATCATTAGCTGAGGAGATTCAGGAGATTCAGCTGGAATAACAAGATCGTCTGCGTACATTAGGCCTCTTATCCGAAACCCATCGATTTGTATGCCGCACGACATGCCTTTTATTAGGTCCTCGATATAGAGGATGAAGGGCTAAGATTGCAAACCTGTTTCAATCCTACTACAATGAAACCCGCTTAAGCGAAACGACGAAAAATCTGGACGTTTTTTCAGTTAAGCGGGTTTTTCACTTAAGCGGATGTCGGACAACTGAAAAAAAATGTCAGTTAAGCGGATCTCGGATAAGTGAAAAATATATTTTACTTAAACCGGTTTCGGATACCTGAAAAAATATTTCAGCAGGACAGACTTCGTGTCACTTAACACGTTACAATTTTTAATAAATATATTTAATTTTAACTGCTGAAAACCAACCTGTGTTAAATGTTTACTAATTACTTTTATAAACAAATTTGGTTTATCTAAATAAGAGAACAGGACCTTGTTATTAACAAACAAATAATTTATTTTTAAACAAAACAAATTTGTACCCAACCGAAGCTACTTTGAATTCAGTTTCTTTTATTCACAGATACATTTCGTGTTACAAGAACAACAATATGTAAGTAAATGGAAATTGCCTTTCACTTGTATTCAAAACTTAGCATTTACATGTGTCATGAATGCGGAAGTGGTGGCAGATGGAGGTGAGCGTATACAAACATGAAATAATTCAGCAACCTAATTTTTAGTTTTTTACTTAACCGAGTTGTTTTTTGTAGCAAAATAGAAAACTTGAAGGAATTTTTTTCCAGTTAAGCGGGTTTTTCACTAAAGCGAGTTTTCAGTTAAGCGAGGTAGTTTGTATGTTAATATATACGGGGATGTGTGAATGTTTTGAGGTAAGCGAGTTTTTCACTTAAGCTGGTTTCACTTAAGCGGGTTTCACTGCAGCGGGATGAACTAATCAGGAAGATTCATTCAGAATTCATTTGGGATCCAATCAACCCCGTGAGCTTTGTTGTCTTTTATTTTGGCTACAACTGCTTCGACTTCAGAGATTGTTATTTCTCTATGCAGAATTTGATTTGCCATATTTGGTCTAGCATAATGGATTGGATGAGCAAAAACTTCAGGGTTCAATTGTCCTTCAAAATGATGTCGTAGTGTTTCTGCGGGCAATAGTATATGTATATAGTACAAAACTTTATATGCTCTATTTGCTTGAAGTTGAAGGTAGTCTTCTTTCAGAGAATATGCATTGAAATTTCGAAATCGTTGGCTCATGTAGACCGTGTTCTGCTATACTGCGGTTAAGTTTTGCCTGATATATTTGAACACTATTATTCTGCAATTTAAGCTTAGGGAGAAGCGATTTTTCTATTTCGATTTGCTGTGGGCTATCTGAATCTGCAGTGGTTAGTGTGGTTATTATTGCCATATGGTCACAATAAATCTGTCTGTCCACTTCAAAATCAAATAAATTACAGACCAAATCCGGGGACATGAAAATATAGTCTATGACGGCCTAGCCTGGGCTTCTGATGCAAGTAAGTTTAACTTCTTAATCTCCCTTTTGAGTACCATTCATTTTTGACAAATCAAAAGAACTTCCCATTTCCAAGATCATTTTTCCCCTTGCTTTTATTTCTGTGTCTTTTGATTTTCTTTGGACAGGGCAACTGCCAAATAATACGCATTGTTCTTGTTGGGTTCGCGCGTTGAAATCCCCTGGCAGGACGCAGTGTTTATCTCCCAATATTTGCATTGTGTCCAGTAAATGGGTAAATAAGAATCAAACTTGACATAAGTCGTTTTTCTTTTTTGTTCAGAGTAGAGCGCCGAACAGAGTTCGAGTGCATAGAGTATGCGTTGAACTTTTTCCAAACAGGGCGTACACTATGAACACTCTGATTTGTTTTTAAACACACATGATATTTCTTATGCTCAGCTATTTGCTCAGACGATTATTTCCGAGCACATTGAGCGCGCTCTACACAAGTTCGGATCGAAAAATGAAACACACATTCGGAGCTGTTGATGCTCTGAGTGAAAAAAAAAAACAATTTTTTTGACAACTCAGACACTGCTCTGAACTAAAACAGAAAAACTCCTATTATGATGATACAGAACACCAAAAAAGTGGATCCCGCAATTATATCTGTCTGCCTGTCTGTCTGTCATTTCTTTCGTTTTTATATATACATTAATAAATACCGACTTTTTGTACTTATCTCTATTTGGATTATAAGAAATAAATAAGAATTCATTCATTCTTTCATTCAACGGAATTACGATCCAGTCATGCTTTTTATAATCCTTTTTTATCCCGCTTTTAATAATCTTAATATTTCTAAACCATATTTTTACTATCCCGTTTCTTAAAATACCTTTTTTAGGGGATTTTGAAAAGCGACATTCCGATACTCTCCCATAAATTATTTATTGACAGGGCCGTCGAAAGAAATCTCATGTCGGGATTTTAAATTCACCTGCTCAACTAATATTATTTTTAAAATGGATCAGAGTGTAATTGTGGCTGAGAAAAAAAATGAAATTGTTAACTCCAAAATATTTTGTAGAAACAAATCTATTTGTGGCAAAAATGATTCTACTAAATTATTTTGTACTTTCAAATGCTAATTGTCATTTACTTAAGTTATATCTACTAGTAGTTTTCAGTTTGCTCTTTGGGGTAAGTCAATCTTTTTTCCTTCTTTACATTTTATTCCTATAAATATGGAGAATCCGCAGTAACTCTGAACGTCCACTCAAAAACTACTTTAGTTGATTTTTCGTTATGTATGGAAATAATTATGTATTATGTATTATGAAAGCAATTATTATATGTAGGTATGTAATGGGATATCCATTTTGCGGTTTCAAAAGTAAACGTAAATAAAACACATATAAAATATTTTTTTTTCATGATATTTCTTTATGTGTGAAACACTACATCATTTAAATGACCACCACGCGAATTGTTGCAAGCATCGATTCTTTTGAGGTAATTTTCAACCAATTTTTGACACATATTGGGCGGTATCTCAGCCATAACTTGACGAATGTTGGTTTTGAATTGCTCAAGAGTTAAAGGTTTATCTGCATAAACACGGTCTTTCGCGTAGCCCCACAAAAAAAAATCCAGCGATGTCAAATCGCATGATCTTGGTGGCCAGTTGATATCGCCACGACGAGAAATTACGCGGCCAGGAAATGTCTCTTGCAATAAAGCCATATTCGCTCGAGTTGTGTTGAATGTGGCACCGTCTTGTTGAAACCACATATTCTCTAAGTCGTATTCTTCAATAGCAGCTAAAAAAAGTCGGTTATCATATGATCATAACGTTCCGAATTGACGGTGACAGTCGTTCCATCGTAGTTTTCGAAGAAGTAAGGTCCAATCACACCTCCGGACCAGAGACCGCCCCAAACAGTAACTTTTTGTGGATGTAATGGCCTCTCTTAAATTACTTGAGGATTCCAGAATCCCGAATACGACAATTTTGTTTATTAACATACCCACCGAGTGAGAAATGTGCTTCGTCGCTGAAGAAAATTTTGTTCGAAAAATCGCCGTCCACCGCCAGTTTTTCAAGCACCCTTTCGACGCATTTACAAAGTTGTGAATGGTCAGCTGGCTTCAGTTGTTGTGTGAGCTGGACTTTATATAGGGGTAGATCCAAATGCAAAATACGCCATAATGTGCCGTAAGACAGTCCTAATTCCTGAGAACGACGAGGAATCGGCACATTCGTGTCTTCGGCAACACTTTCACTTACTGCAGCGATATTTTCAGCGGTACGAGCGAATCGATGATGCACATGCCTTACAATATCTGTAACCAATCTTCTTCAAATTTCTTCACAATTTTGCCAATTTCAACTGAAAAAAAATTGGTATTGAATTCCAGCCCTATACTTTTGAAACCGCAAAATGGATAACCCTTAAGCGATTATAGCTTTCTGGACAAAAAAAGTACTTATGAACAAAGGTGGTTCGATACACAGAGTTGCAACTCTAGGTTAGGTTAAGAAGCACGTGCACAGGTAAAACGCTGTTGCATAAACGGGGGCTTATTGGTACATTGTGTTCCCCCTATTCACTATT
Source organism: Philhelius pedissequus (assembly GCA_910595825.1). Classification (NCBI taxonomy): domain Eukaryota; kingdom Metazoa; phylum Arthropoda; class Insecta; order Diptera; family Syrphidae; genus Philhelius; species Philhelius pedissequus. The sequence continues at coordinate 121,083,864 of OU343162.1, forward strand.
AGTCTTCTTAAAGCTAATGTTTAACGAAGACTAGTTCGTTTATGAACAAGCCCGTGCTCTCTAAATGTTTTCAAATTTGCCATTGTCATCTGGCACTCGCCAACAAACCGGTTTCTGATTTTTCAACATATTGACAACCCCCAAAGAAATCAGGTGCAAATATGCCTAATCTGGTGATCATTGTACAAATGGCTCAAAATCTTGTTAGTGCACCTATCAATATTCTTATATTACTCAGTGATAAAATATACTGGGTAGACTTTTAGCTTTGGGTCTAAAAGTTCCGATTGGCGTTGTTAACAGAAAGATAGACATTGAAAAAATGAATTTTCTTGAATACCGCTGCAATGTTTCATTAATTCTAGGCCATACATTTCTAGAGATGACACAGTAGTTCCTGGATATCTTCAGCTCTTTCATTGTTAGGTTTATCTTTCCTTCCGTGGCGTGGTTACCCCAATCGGAACTTCTGAACCCAACTAATAGTCTACTACTATTCCTATTTGATACTGAACCTTTCCTTGCCAGTTCATCTGCTATGTTGTTCGCCTTTATATTACCATATCCAGGAACCCTGCACAGTCTTACTTGGTTGGTGTTAGCTATGCTATTCAGGTTGTAACTTTAAAATACGATATTGTGATGGCTTAAACACCGTATGGATAATAAATATATAATAAATTAAGAAATAAATAAATAACAAATGAATAAATAACAAAAATAATAAATAATTTAACATTTAGTACATTAATAGGACGAACCAAAAAAGTATATTGTTAATAAATTAACAGACAAAATTATAAACGATTACAGCTAGATACGTATGAGTATATTGCAGATAATATATAAGTATATAAATAAATACGTACATTTATAAATTAATAAATAAGTAAATAATTAAATAAATAAATAAATATTTAAATAAAAAAACTATTAAAAAAAATAAAATAAATAAATAATAATTTAAGTATTTTAACATTTTTTTTTATTTTATGTATTTTTTTTTTTAAATAGCCAGATTTGAGATTAAGTAGTTTTCAGATGAACTACATGATAAATTATAACGATGAAACAAATGCTGTATTCTAGTCAGAACTTTTTCGACGTTAGCCAATTCGTGGAGATTATTGGTAGAATAATGCCATGGCAGATTAAGTATCATCTTGAGTACTTTATTTTGTGTTCTTTGTTATCGAAGTATTTGACTATTAGCACATTTACCCCAATCAGGTGAACCATACATCATTATCCCCTGGAAAATGACTTTAAAAATAAGCTTGTTTTCGGTACTAAGCTTCGATTTTCTGTTAATGAGGGGGTATAGCATTTTTATAGCTACGTTAACTTTGTTTATTGTCTCCTGTATGTGGATTCCAAAAGTTAGTGTTTTGTCCAAATGTACTCCTAAATACTCAGCCCTAGATGTCCATTCTGTTGAAATACCATTGACTTGAAGCATGTTACTGGGCAAGAAACAAGCTTTTCTTTTTCTTGTGAAAAAGACAGCTTGAGTTTTTCAAGCTTTAATTTTAATTTTCCAGTCGTTCAAATACGTTTGCAAACGATTCAATGCGGATTGCAAGTTGATTTCAATGTTAAAAACAACCGAATCTGTTGAATATAAGCATGTATTATCTGCGAAAATAGCTGACTTACAGTCCATTAATCGCGGGAAATCATACGTATAAATTATATATAAGAACGGGCCAAGAAAAGATCCTTGGGGTACACCCGCAACAATTTCATACAAATCAGAAAACGTATTATTAATAGAAAATTTAATTGACCTATCAGACAAAAACGAATAAATTGCTTTTATTATGATAAGTGGAAAATCAAGGACTAGCACTTTATGTATGAGTCCTTTATACCATACCGTGTCAAATGCTTTCTCAACATCTAATAAAACCATTCCAGTGCTTTTACCTAATGTAAGATTGGTCCTAATATTATTTGTTATGCGGTGTATCTGGTGAATTGTACTATGATTACTTCTGAAACCGAATTGTTCCGCTGGAAGTATATTATTCGTATTTAAATGCATCAGAATTTTATTTTTAATTAACTAGTCTAAACATTTACTTAGAGAACTAATTAAATTAATGGGTCTATAACTGCTAGGTGTTGTAGTACTTTTCCCACGTTTTTGAATTGGAACTATTTTGGCCGTTTTCCATTGCTTTGGGAAATAATCTTTTTTTAAACAGGCAGTAAAAAGAGCATGCAGAAACTTAATACCTGATTTGGAAAGATTTTTTAAAACAATATTTTTCAAGCCATCGAATCCTAGGCTTTTGGAATTCCTGAGACTCACTAGAATAGTTCTTACACCTTCTAGTGAAATTATATCATCACTTACTTGAATTTGTTAAGAATTTATCAATGACATAGATTGTTCAACAGCAGATTCGATGGAGACAGAACGTATCCCTGAGGCAAACCACCATTTATTTTATGGATATAAAACTTGAAACCGCCCAATTCGACTTGGATAGAGCGGTGTTAAAGGTAATTTCTTATCCGACAAAGAAGAGATTCATCGATGCAAAGTCACGTTTTTTCAGTAAGAGAGATAAGATAAGATTTTAAATTTTATCATCAATAGTGACGTGTCGTGGCCTTGTTTTCCTGTTTTAATAATCATGTACATACATATGTAGGTAAAAAAGAAAGTACATAAACTTTAAATATTTAAAGTTCAATTTGTATTTCCCACAAAAAAAAAAATAAAAAAAAAAATAATTACTACCAATTTTACAATCATACGTTTACTTATTAGGTTTGCGAATCATATAAATCGTTTAGAATTATAAACATCAACACCATCAATTCCCTGGAAAGCGCTTTGATAATAAATTATATCCTAATTAAATTCACCACTGACATTACAAGATAGTAATAACTACCCATTTATAATTCATTTCCCTTAGCAAAAACCACGTCCGCCCTAGCTCTTTTGCCCATCTTATTCAATCACCAAAAATGATAGGGTGGTTCTCATTAATATTTCCTATGATGTACGTTTATCACTTCTTTTGTTTCGTTTCATTTGATTGTTAGGTATTGCCAAGGTTATTATCCTTCCCGTTTGTCATTCATTTATCAATTATTTTGAGCAAAGTTGAAAGACCTCTATTTTATGTGAGTGATTAATAGACCTATTTATGACCATTGAGAGGGTTGCATTTTAATTAGATTTAAGGATAAACTTATTTGTTCTTTTAAGTAATAAGGATTTGATGAAAAACGGCTGAAATTTTACCATACCATCATAATGTCTGCTGTTAGAATAATGACAACTAGAATTACAGTTACTACCTATCTAGTTAAATAGTTTTAATTTGTTTAAAATTTAAATGTGATCTTTATTCAATATCCATTTATATCCATTTCATCCATTTTTTTCCTAGGAAAAAAGGACAGAATTTTGTATGAAGAATTTTCTGGCGTTCTTATACCAAAAAAAAAGTCTGGCGTAATTTCCGGGAGCCTCTCACACCTACTAATATTGTAATCACAGAGAAAAACCAAGATGGTACACTTTCGTACATTTCACCCTTAAATAATTTGCTTACATTGTTGTCTTTGTAAATTTGACTTGCTATCCATGAATAAAATAAAATCTACACATAGATGAAAAAATATTATTATTATCCTGCGGAGATGCAAAAATATCAGTTTCATAACGGTACTAGCTTGTAGGCAAACCAATAAGCTGCCGAAATTTCCCATCTTGGTATGTCTTGATCCAAATTACTTGGCCAAAGGTCGGTTGCCAAGAGAGAGGTTTCAAGAGAACAATGTAAGAGATAGAAGAATGCACAATAAACTACGATCATATTTTACGTAAATAAAGTTCATCTCTGGAAAGTGATTGTGTTTATCATTTAAAATTAATGAGATAAGCAAAAAAAACTTGAAAGGAGCTGCGCAGTAGAATGCCGAAGTGAATTGGCTCAAGCTATACCAGAAGTCTTATAGGGAAAAGGTCAAGAAGGGGTCCAGAGCTTTCGCCGGACTTACACCCATGTTTTTACTTGCGATTATAGGTACTATAAAGCAAGTTATGTATTCGTACAAAAAATTTTTTTTTCTAACAATCAAACATGACATTACTGTCATAGAGAACACCAAAAAAGTGGGTCCCGCAATTCTGTCTGTCTGTAGAACAATATACATCCTAAGCGGCTGAACCGATTTGGTTCAAACTTGGTACTTAGGCCTTTTAGGTGATTCTCCAAAACAGATTTTTGAATCGTTGTTTTACGGCCAAAAATAACGGTACTTGCAATACAAATTTTTCTACCATCTTAATTATCTCAAAAACGGCTCCAACAATTTCGGTAAAAATTGGTGTGTATAATACTTTACCCAAAGTCATTTCGGCTACAAAAGTTTTTAAAATATTTTGTTATTAACGGTACCTGCCAGAGAATCATTTTATTGATTTTTGACTTTCTCAAAAACGGCTCAACAGATTTCCATAAAAAAATAGTATTGCATTTCAAAATTTTCGAAAAACATTTTTTTGTATTTTTGAAAAAAAAAAATTTGTTTTTGAAAATTCAATATTTCGAAAACGGGTTGATAATTTTTTCTGAAATTTTGTTTTTGTATTTATATTATTAAATATTTAAAAGGTTCATACCATTTTTTTTGTTAAAGTTTAAGAATTTTTATATATAAAAAATTAAGTGAAACACTTTAAAAATATATTTAGCCGTTTTATTAAGAATCATTTGCATATAATGTAATCGAAAAAAGGAGCAAGTACGTGGCATACAGGCATCATCATGACACTCACCCCGTAACAGACCTCATGGCCCGAATTTTTGGAGAAATTATATCATAATTTTTTCAAAGTTTTTTTTTTGTAAAATAATGAAATTGTAAAAAGTTGAAATCAGTATACACACTATAACACCAAGTTTATGTTGTGCATTTTACTTTTACTTGCGATTATAGCTTATTTTTATTTTTATACTTTTTTAATTTCATTTTTATTTATTATTAACTTATAACTATCATAAAACTATCCTAATTAACAATAACTTACAACTAATTTACTGGTCCTTTACGGGCGCTCTAAACTAAACTATATCTCTTAAAAAAATGCCTCTCCACCTAAAAACTATTTTATTTAAGTTTAATTTTTTAATTTTTATTTCACCTAGAAAACATTCAGGAAAAACTTGGTATCAAATAATTTTTTTTGTTTTCACTTATAAACTACCTAAAGCTAAATAATTAAAACTAGATATAACTAACGTATACTAATTAAAACTAACTTACGCTTCTTAAGATACCTAAAAATAAATAAAAATAACTAAAACTACTTAAATCTACTTATAAACTAGAACAGCCACAGCAGCATTTTTCGGTTTTGTATTTTATACTTGCGATTATAGGTACTATATACAAAAAGTTTCGAGATAACAAGAAAGATGGTCTAAAAATTCTGTCCGTCAGTCTGTCAGTCTGTCAGTCTGTCAGTCTGTCAGTCTGTAAGTCTGTCAGTCTGTCAGTCTGTCAGTCTGTCAGTCTGTCAGTCTGTCAGTCTGTCAGTCTGTCAGTCTGTCAGTCTGTCAGTCTGTCAGTCTGTCAGTCTGTGAGTCTGTCAGTCTGTCAGTCTGTCAGTCTGTCAGTCTGTCAGTCTGTCAGTCTGTCAGTCTGTCAGTCTGTCAGTCTGTCAGTCTGTCAGTCTGTCAGTCTGTCAGTCTGTCAGTCTGTCAGTCTGTCAGTCTGTCAGTCTGTCAGTCTGTCAGTCTGTCAGTCTGTCAGTCTGTCAGTCTGTCAGTCTGTCAGTCTGTCAGTCTGTAAGTCTGTCAGTCTGTCAGTCTGTCAGTCTGTCAGTCTGTCAGTCTGTCAGTCTGTCAGTCTGTCAGTCTGTCAGTCTGTCAGTCTGTCAGTCTGTCAGTCTGTCAGTCTGTCAGTCTGTCAGTCTGTCAGTCTGTCAGTCTGTCAGTCTGTCAGTCTGTCAGTCTGTCAGTCTGTCAGTCTGTCAGTCTGTCAGTCTGTCAGTCTGTCAGTCTGTCAGTCTGTCAGTCTGTCAGTCTGTCAGTCTGTCAGTCTGTCAGTCTGTCAGTCTGTCAGTCTGTCAGTCTGTCAGTCTGTCAGTCTGTCAGTCTGTCAGTCTGTCAGTCTGTCAGTCTGTCAGTCTGTCAGTCTGTCAGTCTGTCAGTCTGTCAGTCTGTCAGTCTGTCAGTCTGTCAGTCTGTCAGTCTGTCAGTCTGTCAGTCTGTCAGTCTGTCAGTCTGTCAGTCTGTCAGTCTGTCAGTCTGTCAGTCTGTCAGTCTGTCAGTCTGTCAGTCTGTCAGTCTGTCAGTCTGTCAGTCTGTCAGTCTGTCAGTCTGTCAGTCTGTCAGTCTGTCAGTCTGTCAGTCTGTCAGTCTGTCAGTCTGTCAGTCTGTCAGTCTGTCATTCTGTCAGTCTGTCAGTCTGTCAGTCTGTCAGTCTGTCAGTCTGTCAGTCTGTCAGTCTGTCAGTCTGTCAGTCTGTCAGTCTGTCAGTCTGTCAGTCTGTCAGTCTGTCAGTCTGTCAGTCTGTCAGTCTGTCAGTCTGTCAGTCTGTCAGTCTGTCAGTCTGTCAGTCTGTCAGTCTGTCAGTCTGTCAGTCTGTCAGTCTGTCAGTTTGTCAGTCTGTCAGTCTGTCAGTTTGTCAGTCTGTCATTCTATCTGTATGTATGTATAGACACCTACAGCCCAAACGGGTGGGCTTCAAACTTGGTATATAGAGTTTTTTAGGTATTGTACAGAGGGTAAATTAAAATTTTTTTAACTCAAAAAATTACGGTACCTGCATATAACCGTTACGTTCAAACCTAATTTTCTCGGAAACGGCTCTAACGATTTTGATAGAAAAAAATCAGTGCGGCTTTTTAGGTACGACGGATCATATGGTTGGAAGAAAAAATTAGAAAAATGTCTAAAAACGGTACTTTCCATATGACCGTTTTTTTTGCTTTCGATCATCTCATAAACGGCTCAACTGATTCTTTTGAAATTTCACACATATATAGGTTTAGGTTGCCCAAATAATATCGCGTACCAATATTTTTAAGTAGTATTTTTTTGTATTTTTAAAATCATTAAAAAAAAATTAATTTCTATTTCGAAAACTGCTCATTAATTTTTTTTCGGAAATTACATTTATTTGTATTTATTGAATACCTATGAATTGGCGTGTTTGAATTTTTTTTGAAAAATGTTTTCAAAAAGTTTAAAAAAAAAAACAGTTTTTCTCAAAAACCGCTCCACAAATTTTTAAAAGTTTTTTCTCATAAATTCAAATTTATCGAACAAATAAAATGGCGTACTTTGTTTGAGCTTAAACTAGCTTAAGTATTTATTTCAGAAATTTGAATTATTTTTTATTTGATCAAGCTGATTTAATATTTTGTTTTTAAGTTTATATTATAATATTTATATTTTTATTATATTTTTGTGAAAAAAATTAAATATAATTTTGTATATATGAAAAATGAAGCAAAAAACTGCTTTAAACATATATTTGAATTTTTAACAGAAATCTTTTGCATTCGATGTGATCGAACATAAGAGCAAGTTCGTGCGATCCAGTCGTGTATTTAATAGGTATAGGTACTATGTATAAGGCAAGTTATGCATTCGAAAAAAAAAATCTAACAATTCCGTCTATCCTCGAGTCTGCAGCCTAAACGGTTGGATGGATTTGCTTAAAACTTGGTACATATTATTAAATTTGTTCGGTATGTCCACTTGTTTTTTTAATTTTTTTAAGACGACAAATAATAGTAGCTCCCATACATTTTTTTGCCAAAAACAAAAATCTTATTTTTCTCAAGTACGGCACCAACGATTTTTATAAAAAAAAATCCCTTCATTAATGAAGGTCAAAGGTACCCTTTGGTATTTTTTTTTCGAAAAACAATGGTTATTTTTTGTACCTTTTGGTTTTCGATTTTTTGGGAAACTGTTCATTTTATTGTTTTTCAATTTTTTTATGCAGACGCTCCTGGAGAGTTTGTTTGAAATTAAATTTTAAAATTATGTACATATATTAATAATATCTTTAAAATGGCGTTTCAATTTTTTTTCTAAAAAATGTTTTTAAAATTTTATTAATAAAAAATAATTTTTTAAAAAACGTTCAACGATTTTTGAATACATTCTTATTTATTCAGGAATTAAATGGCATCTTTGTTTTCAATCAAACCATAACAACTGAGCAATATAAAAACATTTAATTATGTGTATTATCCATTTCTACCTTATTATTATTCCATTTTTACGAATTTTTGCGTACGCCACTGAATACTACATACAATGAAGGCTCTTATTGTATATACCCACCTTCATCCTTCATTTTCATTATCACATGTACATATTTATAACCTCGGTTCCATCATGCATTTGACAATTCATTATACTAAGAATCAATCTAATATTACTTACAAATCGGCTTTAAACCGGCATTTACTATCGACCGACCTATATTGAACAGCGTCAATGCTTAGCTACATTAAAGTTGTTAGCTAAAAGAGCAAGTTCGTACGATGCAGTCGTGCATTTTATTTAATTAAGTTGCAGAACAATTCAAGAGTATGAAATAATTTCCATTCACTTCCCAGTCCATTAAAAATTTTGTTTTATTCCATCAGGGTTAGCGCAGTCACGAACTCAATCTAATATAAATCTACCCAAATTTAATATCCTCCCGTCTATTTGCGACTCATTGGCATACGATTATACAAAAAATCTACTTCAGCCTAGCACTTATTAATTCGTATCATAATCCTTGAAGGGAAAATTTAAGCGTATAGAATAGAAAGACACTAGGAATTTTTCTATGAAAGCTCGTGGCATAGTTCTGGCTGAATTAGTCAATTATTCTATTTATGTCCTTTTAATGAATGATGGCATGACACAAAACGAAAGGGCCACCAACAATGAACCATTTTTATGATAGCGTGCGAGAATCGCATTCCATTGAATTCCCCGATTTATTCTTCTTCGGCTTTCGGCAAGAAAAGACTTTGCATTGATGGAAAAATAGTAAATAAAACGCTGCTCTATATAGTTAAGTTCGCAGGATTGAGACTTAGAGACATGAATATAAGTATATAATGATATAATAGAATAATAAGAGGATCAAAATTCCTCTTGTCTTTGGTAGTTGTGTGTGGTATGCTCTTATCCCTCTTAGCAGAAAATGAAAACCAAAAGAACTGAAGGCTATTGACGCTTAGTTCGCCCTTGCCTTAATGTTATAAGCTGCTGTTCAAAAAGGAGGTGATAATCTCTAATCAATGAATCTCATTGGAATATTAGTTTCTTAACAGAACTATTGTTTTGAAAAGTCTACTCGAAAACAGGTCTGTATTGAGACAGAATAGATATGAAGAAATATTATTGTTTGAGTTGATACTCAATTGCACGAGGATACTCGTATGCTCGTAGCAATGATACCTAATAGATGATAAGGTAAACATTAATTTAAATTTGTTTCCATTTTAGAGGCGCTTATTTTAACACAAATATTAAAGAAATCAAAATATTTAGCGACATCTAGGTGCCACCTATGAAAAACAACACGGTATCCTTCATAACGAAGTTATCGACGAGTCCTCTTACTTTTTACTTGCGATTATAGGTACTATAAGGCAAGTTATGCATTCTTAAAAAAAAATTTAACGATTAAACATGACATTACGATCATAGAGAAGCCTAAAAAAGTGATCGACAAAAAATGTCTGTCTGTCTGTCCATCTGTTTATATAACGAGCTGCCTAACCGGCTCAAGCGATTACCTTCAAATTTGATATGTGTGATTATTTTGGAGGAATGCCAAATTTTATTTTTAGGCCTAAAAATAAAGGTACCTGCAATATGACCTTAAAGGAAAATCTTATTTCTCTCGAAAACGGCTCCAACGACTTTGATAAAAAATTTTGAGATTTTTTTTGTTGGTAATATCTATCATTTGATATGAAACAAGTTTAGGGTAAAAGTCGATTAACGGTACCCTTCATATAACATATACATTTTTGGCTTTCTCGGTAACTGTGCAATGGATTTCTGTCAAATTTTACATCTGCGCAGATCTGGGTAGCCAAACTAAATTAACATTTTAAAAAGCTATTTTTTTATTTTTTTTTGAATTTTTTTTTTTTGAAAAAGCAATATTTTTAAAACTAATGAAACAAAAATAATTTTAAATTTAGTGTCCTATGTATATTAACAAACTCTAAAAAAAAAATTATTTTCTAAAAACTAAAAATAAAAAACCGGATTTCATCAAAATCCGTCCTACAATATTCGAGATAGTGTTTTATAAAATTTTAATTCATCCGTTACATCTAATGGTGTTCTTGGTTTTTTCGAGAAACCGATTAGAGTGATGGTTTTGGCAGTTCTTATAAGTTTAAAAAACGATTTTTATTTTACCCACCTATACAGCATTCGCTTTCAGCTATACATATGATAGTACATATCTAAATACGAAGGTTCTCTATATATAGGTAGGTACGTTTTACCCTCATAATTTGCATAAGTCAGTGCATTTAAATATACCTACATTTGTAGATAGGTACCTATGTAACCATTCCTTGAATCATATGTATTCCACAATTCATTATATTAAGAATCAAGGTAATCTTACCTACATCGGCTTTAAGCCTACATAGGATAATTAGACCATCTATACCTACTAACAGCGTCACTGGTTAGCTACTCTAAAGTTGTTAGTTACTAGAGCAAGTTCGTACGATCCAGTCGTGCATTTTATTTATATAAAAATTCATAGGTCATCTTGAGGTATTTCCTAATCGAACGCGTAGGCTAGATAGTACCAGTTTCCCTTCTCGCTTTTTTATATTGCTAATAAAGTTTGATCGCAGTGACTGTAGATGTTGCCACACTTATACCCCGAGATGTTATACCATGGTTCTTATGAACAAAGATTTAGAGAAAAAAAATGGCCAGAAACCAAGACGAGCACTTTCGCCAAAAATCTAGCTACAGTTTAAGATATAGTGATTAATAAATTAGGATTTGCAAATGTCAAAGTAATAAAGTAGAAGCGTTTAATTTGTGAAGTATTGAAGTTGGAAATTAAAAATTTATAACAAAATGCTTAAGAAAATTAAAGTTTTTGCTTACACAAATGTTATTATTTATCGACAGAACAAACCTTGCCAGTTGGGTGTAATTCACAGAAATATGAAATGCTTTCAGCTAAATTAAAAATAATATGCACGAATTTATCGTACTCTTTGGTCACATCTTAATATTCGGACTGAATTAGTCCATCGGACTATTCTTAGTAGCAACAGTTTAATATATTCTTAAAGTCGTTCTTTATTTAGTTTTTAATACAACATTTCTTAAACTTTTTCTACCAAAAATGTGTGATAATTTTAGGTGTTTAATCTTGTAAATTTAAAAACAGAAGTTCAATTTTCGGTCAATCTGGTACATGATTCAAATTGGTACATGATGTTTTTTAGGTAATATGCCCACACGTTTTTTTCAAAATAAATACGATACCTGCCACATATTTTTTTTAGCTGAAATTCTAAATCTTAGTTTTCTCAAAAACGGCTCCAACGATTTTTATAAAAAAGGAATCAGTAGGTACCCTTATTTCCTTGTATTTTTTTTTGGGAAAATATGTTTTGTTTGCTCTAGTTTCTAGTAGAACCATTTTTTTCGATTTTCTGAAAAAGTTGATTGTTTTTTTCAATTTTTTTATTGAGAAGCTCCGAAAAAGATTAAACAGGATCTATTGTTAAACAAAATTTTGAAAAAAAAAATTGGTTTAAGTTAAAAAATAATAAAACTATTTTTTTTGAAAACTCAATATTTCGAAAAGAACCCAATCGATGGTTTTGAAACTTTAATAACTTACAAAAACTCATTTTCTGAAACAATAACAACGGCACAAACGGCAAAAAACCCGTTAAGAAACAAAACAAAAAATTGTTTGTGTTCTTAATTTATGCAGGCCACATTAACGTAGAAAAATATTTTATGTTGCGTTCGTATTAATTGTACTTCCCACTTTTTATATTTTCGACTTTCTCACTATTTGATGAACTGACTAAAATGTTTGTATACAATAATGAACAAGTATGAATAATATTGCATATTACTTTTTTTTGGAAAAAACAAATACATTTTAATTTTTTGAAAAATCGCTTTTTCAAAAACGAGTCGCGTAAGTTTTTTTAAATTAAAATAGTATACATATATATATATATATATATAGTGTATGTATATATGTTTATTTATTATATAATGATTTTAAAGTGGCGTTTCAATTTTTTTCCAAATAATGTTTTTAGAATATTCAAAAAAAGCGCTCCAACGATTTTTTTATGCATATATTTATAATTGTATATAAGAATTCAAATGACATCTTTTTGTTCCTTAAATTATAACACCTAAGCAATCAGAAAATATTTTATTATGTGTATCATGTCATGTATCACCATGTTGGCTCTCAAGTATTATTAATATATACATCCCACACTTTCATTATATTTGTATGCACAGTATATACATACCTAGGTTACAGATATATATGTAGTTTATATAAGTAAAATCCATAATATAGCTTGAAATATAGGCTGTAAGTCGGTTTTTGTTTAATGGATTTATTGGAATTTTATAAAACAATGAAGAATTTCAACAGTAGGGAAAACTGAGTGTGTGAAACGTACTTATATTCAAAATCATCCTCATCGGATGAATCGCTGCGCTGCTACAGTACAGACCTCGTTGTCGCTTACATATGAAATCAAATCTGTCTGAGTTTTTGCTACTGTTGAGTAGTTTCATTGTTTCATATAATTTCAATGCATATTTGATGCAGTATTACTCACTATTGCTCCTACTAGAGCATGCAAGACGCCTTTATTTGTAAATAAATATACCTACTTAAGTACAATCTAAATATACTCATTGTTTAAAATTATCAAATTTTTTTACCATATTAATTATCATGGAAACAGCTCTAACGATTTTGATAAAAAAAAAAATGTGTAGGTACTACTTTAGGTATGGTCTACATGTTGGCCAAAAAATGTGTTTACATATTTTGTTATTAACGATACCTGCCATACAACCATTTTTATTTTCGGTTTTCTCATAAACGGCTAACCGGATTTCGATCTAAATTTTTATACTGGAGTCTCTTGGAATTCTCAATAATACCTACTACATTTCAAAATGTTCGAAAAATATTTTATTTTGGATTTTTAAAAAGGAAATTTTGTTTTTACATTTCTTCTTAAAAATAAATTGTTTTTATTAATAGTATTTCGCACTTAGTCCACGGAATAAGTCCTAAACCTTCCCTAGTCCATGTTTATTAATTTGGATGTTAGACTGTAGGAAACTATATAGATACAATATCCGTAATATGGTATTTGTCTTATTACTTAACAAAATATTTGTCAGAAAATTCCTGTATAAAATTTCTTGTTCTTAATTATATTAATATTGACGAGTAATTTTCCATATGAAATATATTGGAATTAAGTTTCAAATTTTCGAAGATTATTCTCAGTGGGAATGTATACGAAATACATGCACTTAATACACACTTCGATATCCCTCTGCTTTTCTTTCTCTTAAGATTAGGTTGGCACAATAAATAAGCAGTCAATTCTACAACGAACAAAATGAAAGAAAGGACATTTTAATTTATCATCAATGAAATCAAGACCGATATCGGAATACAGGTTAATGTTTTGTGACGCGATCCGTTTGTATGCCCATCAATAAGAGTAAAAGTGGAACTGTTAAGAATCACTTGGAGACAGATAAAATAAAAAAAAATAGAAGAGAGCTTCATCTTTCGTCTTAGGGCGGTATTTTGTCCTTCGATACCATGGCAAGATACGTATTTATATTTTTATTTTCTTCCCCTTGTTGTGGTTTCAATCAGTAAATTGATATCCTGCGAAAGATGCTATGACGATGGTGCTCATAAGGAATAGCTTGCTACTTTATATAGTTAGTGTCCAATGTTTTGGGGGTTTATCTGTATACATATATGCATAGGTAAGGTTTAGATTCATATATGTAGGTATACGTTATTTTTATCTGTTCAAATAGAGAAGGATGATTCGAATGTAATGTTGTATCAATTGGATAACTTTGGTAACGATACGAATTGAGGGTTTGACTTTTGAAATTTGTGGTTACACACACAAAAATCCAATTTGTTTAATTTCGTAAAGAGCTTTTGAGAAAATTACTGTGCATTTTTTTTTATAAATCAATTTAAGAGGGCTTGACCAAATGAGAACATTTATCATTGTTAGAGACACGCCTTTTCGGATATTTTGACTCAAACTACAAGTCTTAAGGATATATCTAATGTAATTGAGATTTCTCGTTGCTTAATTAAGAATTAAGTCGATATATCAATAATCGAATCTTAAGATTAAGAGGCTTGGGAAAATTAAAGTAAACATTTACTACAGATTGCGCGCTGTATATGGAACCCGTTTGTACCCAATTTCTTCAACATATGATGGAATCTTATTTTGTAACCTCTGGCTGTTTATACCATCAAAGAAGTTCCTTTATTTTGTTTAAATTGAATAATTAAAAAGAAAACATACAAAATTTTTTCGATGCCAAATGAAATAGTCTTTTTTTTTTTTTAATTTTAAATCCTTGAGGGTTAAAGGACCAAAGCAGAATTCCCCCCACCCCCCAACTTACGCGCCAACTTTTTTCCGTCCTGAAATTTATATACCTACTAGTATGTATGTGTCGCTTAAGATACTCCTTGAGCTATATGACCGAGAATCATGGTACCCGATTTACCCATGTCTTATTCAATAATGTATATTTGCATAAGGACTGATGCCTTCATTTATTAACATTAAATATAGGCCACGTAAAAAACCGTGGCCACAAGGACTTAAAAAAAATAAAAATAAAAAGTACCTACATTAAGTTGTTTTCAATTTTCTCCAAAATCAGTAGAAATGCAGCCTTCTAGTTGTCGGTTCTCGATTAAGAACTTAAAGAGCAAAATAATTCAAGCAAAAATTCGGTATATAATCCCACTGTTTTGAATAAATACATTAGTTTTTTTCATTTTTTTCCCAAATTTTGATTTTGAAATTATATATAGTTTTTTTTCTCAAAAAACAACAAGAAGATAGAAGAGACTTCTAGCTTTAGAAAGAAAAAAACGTGCAAAACTTAATAGTAAGTATTAACGTTATTTTTAAATATTTTTTTCATATGAACTTTTTTAACTTTTTAGAAAATTGTAGCAATTGTGGGGGAGGTAGCAACTCATTTACTTCTAAACTGCATCTGCAAATACTGAATAAACCCGTTCGATTCATTGAACCTCTAATGCCTCCAAATGTCAATTTCACTTAAAAGTTAACCGACCTTAACGAAGATGATCGCTACGTCCTCTCACGACTCAGATATCATCGATTTTACACAAATGTTCGCCTTAATTTGACATATCACAACAAACCCGATTTCATTTGCATTGATGGTATAACTAGAACAAAAATTAAGTTGTTTATTCAGACTTTACAAGTAATACTAATGAATTTATGCACATTTTTGTGCATTTTCATAAAACTTTCAATTTACCCCTATTCAAATATAATATTATATTATTGAAACGAATTCCCAGCTACATAATAATCAACTAAAAAGTAAACGACTTTTTCGTTCCTAATGTTATCTTTTCAAAAGTTCCAAAGCCTAAGGGTCATTTTCTTCACTACAAGTTAAACTGACTTGAGGATTTTTATTCTCAACTTGTGATTTTCACTCAAAGTTTACAGTTTCAACTTTCGATTCCCAACTCTCACGCCTTGATCAACTTCTGATTTTCTCAACTACCGAAAATAGTGGAATTTGAGCAAACTTGAGTTCAAACTTGAATTAAAATTTGTAATACATTTTGTTGCATATTCTCTCAAAAATTATTCTCTGTTTCGTTTTGAATACAAATATTTTTAAGATAAAATGTCTGCTTCCGGAAGCGAAGATTTAGAAGAAGAAGAATTGTTGCCGATCGAAAGAACACAATATAGCTACAAGTATTTCAAAAGTGAGAGAATTATATGAGCCTTTCCTGATGTCAATAATAAATTATACATTGTAGCACTCATTAAGCAATTATTCTTGTTTAAGCTATTGAATCAAATTAAATAAAGAGATTCATTTTTTACTAAAACCGCCGAAGTAAAAATATCTAAATCGCCGAAAAGACAAAAGAAGTACAGGTGCATTTGGTATCGATGAATGTCTTCTTGGTTGGATTAGAAATTACCTTTCGGACCGTTCAATACAAGTTGTATTGGACGGTTTCAAGTCTGATATTCACAAAATAAATGCTGGTGTGCCCCACGGCTCCGTATTGTCTCCGACACTCTTTCTCATTTTTATTAATGATCTCTTATCTGGAACTTCTAATCCACTTAATTGTTTTGCTGACGATAGTACTCTCAG
Source organism: Philhelius pedissequus (assembly GCA_910595825.1). Classification (NCBI taxonomy): domain Eukaryota; kingdom Metazoa; phylum Arthropoda; class Insecta; order Diptera; family Syrphidae; genus Philhelius; species Philhelius pedissequus. Next base: position 121,100,345 of record OU343162.1, read on the forward strand.
CTTTTCATATTCGTTTTTAGATGCACCTCCTTGTTTTTCGGATGTGCAACTGGAACGGCAGCGTATGATAAGCTCATTAAATTCTGATCTTGACAGCATTGTCCAATGGGGAATTAAAAACCGTGTAGAATTTAATGCTTCAAAAACTCAGTGCTGTCTTCTGTCGTTAAAGCAGAACCCACCCCCCATGCCGCTATCCATGAGCGGCACTTGCATTGAAGAAACTGATCAGCTTTCAGTCCTCGGCATGTGCATCACAGACCACCTCTTGTGGAATGAACACATATTTGATGTCGCCAAAAACGCTGCAAAGTGTTTGGGCTTTCTTCGAAGGTGCAAGAAATTCTTCACCCCGTCTGATCTGGCTGTAATCTATAAGGCCTTCATTCGTCCAAAGCTGGAGTATAACTCGCACATTTGGGCAGGAGCTCCCAGAACTCATTTGAATCTTTTGGATAGAATTCAAAATAGAGCTCTAAGAATGATTGGCGATAGAACTATAGTGGAAACATTTACATCTCTAGAACATCGTCGAAATGTTATATGTCTCTCACTATTTTATCGCTATTTTTATAAACATTGTTCCAGCGAAATAGCCAGTTGCATTCCTCCCCTTAAATTTTTCAACCGTAATACTCGCGCTTCTAGGAATGCTCATCAGTTTACCCTTGAGCCCAACTTCGGACGTACTGTCAAGTACAGAGATTCTTTCTTTAGCCGTACAACGCGAATACTTTACCCGGCTCTATTTTCCCCTCCCATTTTGATATTCAGAAATTCAAAACCAATGTGCATCGGTATCTCCTCTTGCATCCTTCCCTACTTTCCTATCGCTCGCACTGTGCTTGTTCATTTTAAGGGTAGTCAAAACCCCTTTAGTGCGCGCATCCGTTAAAAAAAAAAAAAGGTAAAATAGAGGTTTCACTAGAGTTAACTTGAAAAAACAACACACATTAACAACGACAGTCCGAAAAGCACCATACGCTTTACCGAATGCATATAAAATATATGATATTCTTATCAGATAAATTGTTCAGGCAATTTTTTTACGTTTGTTACTTACTCGCCGTTCCGTCACCTAATAAGGGTTATCCATTTAGCGGTTTCAAAAGTATAGGGCTGGAATTCGACATCTGTCAAACTATGTTGTTAAAACAATTTTTTTTTTCAGCTGAAAGTCTGACATTTACGAAAATGGATCGCTTAACTATCGCACAACGCAAAAATATTGTTAAATTCTACTAAAAGAATGGTGATTCTGCAACAGCCACATATCGTGCTTTAATAGGAGATTATGATTTACATAATCGACTAACTACGCAAGCAATTGGCAAAATTGTGAGGAAATTTGAAGAGACTGGACTGGTTACAGATATTGTAAGGACTGTGCATCATCGTTTCGCTCGTACCACTGAAAATATTTCTGCTGTAAGTGAAAGTGTTGCCGAAGACCCGAATGTGTCGATTCCTCGTCGTTCTCAGGAATTTGGACTGTCTTACGGCACATTATGATGTATTTAGCATTTGGATCTACATCTACATCCATATAAAGTCCAGCTCACACAACAACTGAAGTCGGCTGACCATTCACAACGTCGTAGATAGGTCGAATGGGACCTTGAACAACAGGCTGTGGACGGCGATTTTTCGAACAAAATTTTCTTCAGCGACGAAGCACATTTCTCACTCGGTGGATATGTTAATAAAAAAATTGTCGTATTTGGGGTTCTGAGAATCCACAAGTAATTGAAGAAAGGCCATTACGTCGACAAAAAGTCACTGTTTGGGGTGCTCTTTGGTTCGGAGGTGTGATTGGGTTTCAATCCCTTTTTTTTAAATAACGTCACGTACATATAACAACAAAGCAAATTATTTTCAAATCCTTCTTCGAATTTTCATTAACGCAAAATCATTGACTATACCTTTAGTGTCGATGGATTCGGCTCTTTCTTGCTCTATAGGTAGAATAAATAAATTTGTTAACCTCAGTGTGCTCATCGTGGATCTTAAATAATTTTTTATAAGTTTTAAGTTTGAAAAGCTTCTTTCACAACCTGCATTTCTGATTGCAATTGTCAAAAACAACCGAGGCATTATAATAATATTTGGCAGACTTACTTCTAACATACACTGCACGATGTATTTAAGTAATTCCAGTGGGCTTGCATTCATCAAATTATTTTGTTTTTCTGATTAACATCCAAAAGCCGTAGCGGTTCGTGTTCGATCTTACATTCTTCTTTATTAACTTCATACTCATAAGATGCAATATCTATATTTCAGTGGCGATTCCTGGTCTTAACCATTAGGTTAGCTATGTTCCCTGAGAAATTTAAATATAATAATACCGAATAACAATTTTTTTTTGTTTATTTTATTCATTCCAACAATAATACATAATTTCTTCCTTCAACGGTCATAAAGTTCTCAATGGGCCTTACTAATAATAAATGTCGACTATTAGTTAACTTGAAGTTTAAAACGAAGTGCTTTAACAAAACAGCTTTAACAAAGTACTACCAATAAACAATTTAACCCTTTAACTAACTAATCTCAAGACTTTCCTTAAATCTGTTACAAAATCTACTACAAATGAGAAAAGAAATTGCATGAACTGTCAAAGATCATTTTGTTTTCATGCAATAATATATATTTTTAATTTAATTCTTTAAATATATGTCTTTGTGCTCTTGAATGTGCATGAATGATGATATTTTATTCCTGATTCAAAATAGCTTTTAACGGCCTTTAGTCCACAAAATTTGCGTTTCATCCCGGCAATCTCACTTGGACTCATCAGTTGGTTAGTGAGCGCCTTACCAATACGCAATTTTTGTTAAGTTCAGTTCAACTTACTTGCATTTTTGACAAAAAAAGCAATGTGAACTATATCCAACAAGATTAATATTTTAATCATTAAAATTGGAAGATTTTGTCCTTGGCCAGACATAGTTAATAAGAAGGTGTTTTTGTTTTTAATAATACAATTCTATATACGAGTACTACTGAAATTACTCAGCCAACTGATGAGTCCAAGTGAGATTGCCGGGATGAAACGCAAATTTTGTAGACTAAAGGCCGTTAAAAGCTATTTTAAATCAATAATTCAACAAGTCCAATTAAATATAATGCTAAGTCTTCTACTTGGCTGAGTAATTTCAGTAGTATATAGAATTGTATTATTAAAAACGAAAACACCTTGATATTTTATTCCGCGACATTTGTTTTTGGCGGCTCCATTCATCCCTCAATTGTTTGGTGGAAGTCTGATGCCCATTTGCTCGAAGGCTTCTTTAATTTTTTCTCAAGCCTCACTTTTATTCTTTATCATAGACAGGCTGTTAAGCTTGCTATCGATTATGTGACCGAGGGGTTTTACACATGAAACTAAGAGCTCCTTCCTTTCAAACGCCCAGTTGCTGGCTCATTTTCTTTTTATTTGCTTATCCATAATACAAATATCTAATATTTTCTTAAACGAATTTATTTTTCGCGGCACTGATGTCAGACGCACAGGCACAAAATACATTAAAAAAAAACAAAGTAGGAACTGTCATAATTTGTTCTTCAAAGTTAAGTATAGCCGTGTTCTTTTTAACAGCGAGTATTTTAGTACTAAATTAAAAGGAACCAAAAAAGATAAAGCCAAAAATCACTTTTGTTTTAACAACATAAATTAACAGTTAGCAGTACTGTCAGCTCGTTCGTTCTGTTTTTTAACTTTATCGAAAAAATGGTATAAACTGGTATAAAACGAAATTTCATGGAAATTAAGGTGATTTGAGATGATTTTGAAATTGCGTCATTGCATGGGAAATTGTGCAATTCCGAAGATGATTTCTGCAAAATAATTTAAAATTGCGCAATTTCGTTCAGTGGGAACATAGTATTAGTGCGATATAGCTTATACAATTTCATACAAATAATATTTTGCTGCGTCGTGAAGTGTAGTTCCGCTGCAATTGTGTGCGGTCTAACCTTAAATCTCAATTACGAAAATAAGCGAATACAATTAAATCAAATGATGCGTTTATAATTGTGGTTATTTGCTTTTTGTTAAGTTTCGTTCACTTTTTGCTTTTGGAGGGGAGCAAGCGCACCTTACCTTAGAAAAACTGATATCTCGCTATAGTAGGAATGAAAAAAAGAGAAAGGTGACTCATTTCACTGAAGTATACAATATGGGTGAGTTCTCCTTTTGACTGTCCTGAAAGCTACTTTTCGTTGGTTTTTGACATAAACTTAAGTCGACAATTATAGCTCACCTTAAAGAAAGACCACCAGAATTGCATGAAAAATAAACAAACATAAGTTTAAAAAAGTTGGGAATATTACATTATTTCTTTACACTGATTTATCTTGTTTTATTTTCAGGGAATGATATTTGGATCATTGGCAATAATAAAAAACAGCTTATGTTGCACTTCAGAAACAACAATAAATAAAGTACTTCTAAATTAAGTACTTCATTTTTACTTTAAAACAAAAAGCTGAAGATTAAAACCAACTCATAAATATATTTTTACCAATTGAATTCGACGTGATAACTTGGGATTAGATTTAGGTATTAAATACAAATTTACGAACCATAAAACAGCACAAAGGCAACACTTTTCATTTAATGTTCGACTTTAAACATTCCGTGTATTAAATTTTAACATTTTGCTAACGACTAAACTGGAGATCAAATTCTTTATTGGTATGTGGAATTTCTAAAATATGGAGATTTTCTTTTAACCTTAACACTAAATTATTAGTAAGGCCAAATGACTCACTCATTAAAGTCATGACTTTCTCTCAGTTGATTTAAAACTTCTTTTTCGATTGACATGAAAACCAAATTATTCAATTGTTCCTGACTCTGGTAAGTTTTTGGTAAGTTCTTCAAAGGTAAGTTTTTATCATCTCCAGTGTCACACAAACTTAAACTTCATCACTTCATACATTTTTAAATTCAAAATGGCCCACAGCAAACAGTTGGTACTGAAAGGTATCCAAAATTCGAAAATGCAGATTTATGGGTCATTTTTGTATAGTACCGAATTCAAAAGAATTTCCTTATTTTTTTTTTGTAAATTTTGCAAAAACTCAGTAATCAATTTGAGCAATATTTTAAGTAGGGGAGAGCGGGGCTAAAAGTAACACTTTTTACTAAAACCGGTGCTACTTCTACATTTTTTGAGATAAGTCAGCCAATCCTTTTCCCAATTAAAAAAACATGTTTTATCTACAAAATCCATCAAAAAAGATTGTCGAAATGTGCTCGGGATATTTGAAGATGCAGCTTTAAAAAAAAAAACTCCGTTGTTTCAACTTACCCCGCATATGGGGCAAGTTGTAACATAGGCCGGGGTATGTTGTAACAAGATCTTTAAAAAAATTAATTCATCTTTTTTAATGTTAATTTATTTTTAACAAAAGTAACACGAAGTAAATAAAGTAAACAAAACATAAAAATAACAAAATCACAATTCTTTGTATAAAAAAAAAAAAAAATCACAATTCATTTGGCAAGATACAAGTTAAAAGAACTTAAAGGATAACAAAAACAATTAGGATGAATCTTCATCCGAATCGCAGTTAATATAAACATATAATCGAATAGATCATTTTGTGCATTTGGTGTTGGCCCACTTCTTGCATGATATGCATCGGACCCATTCCTCCCCTGGCAAACTGTGCGAAAATGGCTCACAACAAAAAATGCACAAAGACTGCTCATCTTCATCTTCGGATGAAGAGACTAAAACCTTCGTGACTATCTTTTTTTTTAAAGGTTTGGCTCCCTTTTTAGCCAATGCTTTATTTTTTTCCTCAAGAAGTGCTTCCTTCTCAGGTGTGTTGGTTAAAATAGCTGATTTCCGCGTTCTTCTTGAAATAGTCTTCTGCCTTTGTTGGGCCTTTGGGTAAGGCCTGATGTCTTCCGGGGTAAAAGAAGTTTTTTGAAGTCCCGATGGACCTGGTGAACAACGAGGAGGTGTTGACGCAGTTAACTGAATGTCCGGTTCGTTGGAAAGGGACTTTTCAGTAGGTGTTTTTTCTGGTTCTTCAGTAAGGGACTGCTCAGCAGCAGGCGTTGTTGCATCCGGATTTTCGGTAAGGGACTGTTCAGCAGCATTTATATCTGGTTGTGTTCCTGTTTCATTCTCGACCATATCAGGATTCGGCCGATCTGTTACAAAGGCTGATAAGAAATCATGTTCATTAAAAATGTTTTCGTTAAGAGGAACGATTCCAGTATTTTTAAATCCATTTCTTATGTTGGTGGGATTCAGGGTCAAAGGCAGCGCTTTACTCACAATTGAGGGAATGTTGTGAATCGTCATTGTTTTCCCGGGATTGTTTCTGAGCCAGGCATCTTGTGTATTTGCGCAGTATGCTTTAAACGGTCCATAGACTCCCACATCCAAGGGCTGCAGCTTGTGCGAGCAATGTGGAGGAAATGATAACATTATTATGCCATTTTCCTTTGCCTTTTCAACAACTGTAAAATCTAGATGCGAGCTATGGTTGTCGAGCAAAAGAAGAACAGGAGCCGATGAAGATGGCTTTGCGTGCTTAATAAAGTGATCCATGAAGATAATGAATTCAGTATTTGTCATCCACCCTGAAGCGTTCCCAGCTCCTATATACTCTGGAGGTCCATCGCGAACAAAATATTCTCTATATTTAATTCTCGGGAACACAAACATAGGCGGAATAGAATTTCCCGACGCACTTACTGCAATGCAAACAGTAACAAGTGTTCCTCTTTCGGCTGATGTTACTGCGCCGACTTGCTTACAACCCTTTTGAGCAATAATTTTTCGGGGTTTTTGAACTGTTGTCACGCCTGTCTCATCGCAGTTGTAGATGCGCGATGGCTGGAACTTCCATTTGTCTACAACTGATGTTAATTTGGAAAAAAACAATTTAACATTACTTGCATTAAATGATGTTGCTCTGCTGAGGCTGGTTGCTTCGGGTAATCTTATCGAAATATTTTTATTCCGTTTTAAGAAAGACGATAACCAATAAGGTCCAGCTTCTTTTTTTACCGTCCATGAATTTGGCATGGTTATGTTATACTGAGTTCCACATTCGTAAGCAAGTTTTCTTGTGTCTTTTGGCGTGAGTCCAAAATAGATGTTGCTGCACTTAATCAGGTAATCTGCAAGCCTCTTTTCCTGCTCTTCGTTGAATACTTGCCTGTGATTTGAATAACCAACGCGGATCGAACTTTCACCTGCCGCAATTTTCTTCAAATACCTGGTCAACGTTACATGACATAATCCAAAATCCCTTGCGACACCCCGTACTGTTCTGTTTTTGTTTTCTTCAAGAACAGACGCAGCCTGTTCGAAGGTCTCTTTTGACACTGTTCCTCGTACACTTGTTTTCTTATAAACCCTCATGCTAGAAAATTAAAGAAAAGATATAAAAACAACATGCTCAAACGAAACTAGCCACGCAGTTATAATTTTGGTTGTTCATTATGTAGGTACCTACATATGTAGGTAGGTTCACACGAATTTCTTTTAATGTGCACGATCGCAAAATTAGAAAAAGCATCAAAGCAGTAATGCATCTACAATTCTACATACATCAACGTAACGACCGACCGGTGAATCACAAAAAAAAATAACATCTTACGGTATTCTCATCGACCACCAGCTGCATTCGTGACCGAGAATCAAAAGTAACAACAAAACACATGAGCGACCGACCTATTTTTATCTACAAAACAGAAACCTTAACGAAAGAAACCCAAAAAAAAACTCTTTCTCGATCGTTCTTATTCTCAACGATTAGTTTGAAAAAAAAAACGGGTAGGTTGTAACACGTTACAACTCACCCCGCCACAATGTTACTTTTTACCCCGGCGCATCAATTTTCACAAAGAACAAAATATACAAAAACTCGCAATTCACAAATAATAACATATACACACAATGAACACCAAAAAACAACAGCATGATACAAAAAAACACTCAGCACTGTATCTACTTCGTGTGGAGAAGAAGACCAAAAAGAAAACAAAAAAAAAAAGTTACAAACCTGCTTTTTTTCGCACTAACCGTAGATCTTCCTTCGTTGACATCCAATGTGCAACTGAAGCGGACACACGGGCACAAATAAGCCATAATAAAGATTGGAAACCTTCGTACGTTTCACCCTCCAAAACCCATTTGTTTACATTGTTGTATTTGTAGCATTGAAACTCTATCCATGAATAGATGGGAAATCGAAAAGCAAAACAAAAACAAATTACTAGGGCTGTGTTGGCTATGTGTCTATAGGAAGAGGAACAGAAAAGATTCTTGTGTGCGTTTTTATCAATGCGTCTATTGGAAGAGGAACGGAAAAGTTACTTGTGTGCGTGTTTCAGCTTGTAGGCAAATGTCAAATGAAAGCAGAGGTTTCCGGTCTTTACATTATTAGTTTATGCACACGGGTAGATATGGAAAAAACTAAAATTTTTCTCTTTTACGCGTTTCTTAATTCTAAAGAGAAGGATGATTTTTTTAGCTGTTACTTCTTACCCCTGTTACTTCTAGCCCCGTCCTCCCCTAGGTACACATAATTGAGCACTGGGTTCAAATGTTTCCTCTTCTACAATTTTTATAACATTATCAATCCCAAACCTCTGTAAAAAAATAGATTCTGCAATCAGTTTGCAAGAATAATTTTGAATTCCAGACAAAAACACAGTAAAAAACTTGTTTATATTGTTCGTCTACTCGTGTACTCCAATCTGCACCAATAAACTATAGCTAAAAATAAAAACAAAATTGTCACACAATTTACAAAATAAAAAGAGATACATTCAATTCGTCATCCCTACAAAAAGCCACTATCTATACATGTAAAACTTTTGAATTCAATACTACAAAAAATCACCAATAAATCTATATTATTGAAGTTTACGTTTTGAAGTTTGATTTTTACATTTCAACACCAATTATTTGTTGTGGGCTTGTACGATAAGTTTATTTTCTTATTATTTTAGGTCGTCTCAATTTCCAAAGCACAGCACTACTTACAATGAGATTAGTTATTTACTCTCTTAAAACACTATTGTAATTGGCACCTTACAACCGATCATAAAACTAAACAACTAACAAAAATAATGGATCCATATTCAATACACATTGCATTCCACATTCTGGTGGAACTTAAGCTTAGTGTACACGATTGGTAGATCTTACAATATTGTCAGATCTGTCAGTGAAAAACATGCTTACAATGTCGTACAACTGTGTAAAATTACAATAAATTGTCAGAAAATTTTTCTTCCAATTAATTGTAAGATTGTCTGAGATTGGTAGTTTTTCTACCAACCGTGTAGTGTAGACACATAATTTATTGTCAGCTCATTGGCAGATAATTGTCAGACTTTTTTAGGCCTGACAATATTGTAAGATCTACCAATCATGTACACTAAGCCTTTCCAAATAAAAAGCATAGTGCAACGTGAAGGCACGCAAACAGATACAGAAGTCCTTATGTGGATGTGTGCTCACTCAACAAAGTCCACGTTCACGTTCCATGTTGGCTCATTTTTTTTGGGCTTACCATTCTATTTGTTTTGACAGACTTTTATTACGATTTATGTACCCAGTAGAACTTTCAAAAAAATCATGCATGAACCACCAATTTTTTCATCAATGAGTGGTATGAAAACATGAATGAAATTAACATGGGACTGTCATAGGCGTTCACCAAATGATTTTCGGGGTGAATATTTAACAGTGAAATCACTAAGTAGGGATAACTAGTTTATTCATAAGCAAATTATATGTGATGAAAAATGGCATGAACGGTAAGCTGTTCAGGAAGGAAGAAAATAATTTTCGCCGTAGGGTCTTAACTCCATTCAACACACTTTTGTACAAAATTAAAAAAAACGTTTTGTCTCTTTCCAACATACCTACTGCTCAAATTTCTCTTATATTTCCTATTTAACAAAAGTATTCTACTTTTGCACAAAAGTAAATGTTAAAAGTGGTCTGATTTTTATTATTGTAAAACTTGAAATATGAGATAGAATTGAGCAGTATGTTGGATAAAGACAAAACAATTTTTTTTTACTTTTGTACAAAAGTGTGTTGAATGTAGTGAAGACTTAACTCGTTGTCGTGGGAGCTGCGTCTCTGTTTCCATCACTGAAAATGTATTGTTTTTTTATTTTTCCGGGAGATTCCATTGAAATGCCAATGTTTTGACACACATTTTTAGAATATTTACAAGAACCGTCAACCAATTCTTCTCGATGTGCTGTGTGAAAGTTCTGCAATGTATTCATTTTTGGCGAGCATTGGTGAAGGTCGCTGCTGTTTGTAAGTCAATTTGGAAATTATTACTCTTCGTGAAGCACATGTTTCCAAAGGCTAAGAAACACAGAAAAGAAAACGGTCGCATTCCATTTAGCAAATATCCTACATCTTGTCTTGTGTTGACTTTCGTCTGCCTCGGTGAGTTTTTTCCAAAGTGTTAAAGATTTTTCCAAGTATTGTCTATACTGCATCAGCTGCAAAAAAATTAATAAATAAAAATAATATTGCCACCGTGTGCAGGTGTATGATTTATTAGATTCGAGTTGCTTGTTTGATAGTAGTTGTTGAAAGTGACAATTTTAAGGGGAAAGTCGGGCAGTCGTACCGTAAAAAAAACAAATATTGTACACCCTTACTCTCTTTCGATTCAAGAATTCACTTTTCGTCTAGCCAACTTTGATAAATTTAATTATCTTATTGGTTATATACATACATTTGGAATTTATCCCTTATGAATTTCAAAAATGTTACCGCTTTAACTTCTTGGTTTAACAAAGAACTTCACTTTACTTCATACAAAAGAAAAAAGATTTGGAAACAATTCCTCAGATCGAATTCAAATCTTTCTAACATATGTTTCCATTTAAGATAGCTTTGCAAATTTTTTGTGACTCTCTCGACTACAGACAGACACCTAATTCAAACTCAATCTGATCTTATTTCTAATCCAAAACACTTTTTTAAATTTATCAATTCTTCAACCGTCAGATACTGCGATGTCTCATCTGCTGACCCAAATTCCAACCAGTAATTTTTTTTTATAAAACTGATATAGACTACTTCAGTTTTATAAACGGCTGCACATAAACTCTCTTGTCTGGCCCCGACGGGATTCCTCCTATTGTCCCAAAAAAAGAGTCTCAAAACTAGCCCAACCGCGAGCAGCTATATCTTCCAACTTTCTATCTCATGCGTCGTGTTTCCAAAACAATTTCACCTTCCATAAAAGAAGATGTAAAAATAATGTCTCTAACTCTCGACCTATTGCCAAACCCTCTTGCATACCTAAATTTTTGAGAGTTTAATTCATAACACCTTGCCCCCTCATTGCAACCACCACTTCTCCTATACAACATGCTGCTTTTCTTAAAGGTCATATCTTAAGTAAAATTACTGAGTTCGTTTCTGACACAATAATGTGCTCTACAAGATGGTGATGATTTTTGATGAAAAACAACTGATTTTATAAAAGCATTTCATAAAATCTCGCGAAAAATTATTGCTTTCATACAGAATACAGCTTCCCTTCACTGTTTATATCTTCTTGGATCCAGTCCAATCTTCAATACACTGTGTAATTTTTAGATCACGCACATCTAACCCTATATTAGTTCAACACCAGGTGTCCGGCATGGAAGTAGTTTTGGAACCTTGTTTTTGTTGTTACCCATATTCTCTCGGAATCTGACTTTTAGATTTACGCATATGCTCAATTGATACTAAAAGATTTAAACAGCTTCTTTACCTGGTGTCAATATAACTTTCCTGAGCTTAACTTAAGTAAATGTCAATCCATTACTTATTTCCGAAAACTACCGCCTTGTCGTTGCGACAATTGTTTAATCAACAACTAATTCCTCCAATTTAGACCTAGGTGTTATTTGTTACAACCCAGACCAACTTTCATCAACTACTCTTGGGTTGATTAAACGCTGTTGCAGAGAATTCTCAAATCCTTACTACGCTAAGTCCGTTTATATTACTTTCGCCTTGGTTATGCTTCCCCAGTCTGGTCACCTTACCATCATGTCCATATTCAACGTATTGAGGCTGTTCAGCGTGGGAATAAAATTGTCTATATAACTTACCTACCTATGAAAATCGTCTTAAATTAATAACCTACAAACGCTAAGCCGACGCGACGTCGTGATAACGCTGTTACATTTGTTGTACATCAGCTTTTACTGGTGGTATTGATAGTCTTGATCTGCATGGGCAAATTACACGAAACGTAAACCATCGTCGTTTCAGGTCCATTTTCCATCGTACTGAGTATGGCCAAAACAAACTTATGACAAGGATGATTCTGAAAGTTAACAATTATTATTTCATGCACAAATCGACGAACGCTGTAACAAAAATAACTTTTTTTTTGGCTTCGCCATCATGGAAATGTTAAGTTTAATTAAAAACTCCGAATTTCTCATTTATGAAACCAATAGTCGTCTTATACCTACAGAATAAGTAAAACAAATTTACTGCTCAGGGGTTAACTAAATTTGCACTCACGAGCCAATTGCATATGAGCATTTATCATTCAAATTCGAGAATAACTTATTCATAAGGAATTCTTATTGTGTGATTACTACTTGTTTTTCACACCAAAACTATTTAAGATGTTGCCTATGTACAAAAAAAAAATATGAAGTGCGGTATCTTTGATCTTGTTTAAATCTTCGGCAAGGATTAAGCTTGAACATAGGGGAGCTAGTGAAGCATAAAATATCCTTAAAGCTTGTAAAAAAATGTAGATCTTATATGTTTAATAAGTGACATGTTTGTAGGGGCTAAATCAACCACCACCGGCGAATATCGATAAGTACCTACAGTAGAAAAATAATTTCAAAATGAATGAATTCCTTTTATGAACTACAGCAGAGAAATTAACGCTAAATAAAAATCCGTTGATTTTTTTTAAATTAAATTGGAAAAAAAGTTTGTTTAGTTTCGTTATACCGATATTATCAAAAAAGCCCATCCGCGTCATCGAGTTTTTGTTTTGAAATAATTTATAGTTTAAAATTAATTTGTGTGTACCCTTTTTCTTCTTTGCAATTTTAAATACGAACATTAACTTTGCAGCCATTTTGTTTCTTGATTACCTATATGTTTATTGAACTGATATATACACAATTGGCTCTTAATTCTATTTAACATTACTTATATTACATTGATATATTGATTTTGTTTTAGAACTTAAGGGGCTAATATTATACATTGTTTTAATTTTTTTTGTTAAAATTATTTAAAAAAATTGTCCTTGAATTTGTTGTACTACTTACTAAAACCTGTGTGGATAATCTCGGGTTGTTCAAACCCGGCTGTTTTCTGGTGATGTGGGGGTTAATGTGGCATCTAGCCACGCTGGTAGTTTGACACTGCATCCTCGTAGAATTGGATTGCTTCTTCGTCGTTGATATAAATAAGTCATTCGTCCAGTGCCGCTGACTACCTATAGTCATTGAACGAATTATATAAAAATAAAACAATAGTTATAACTAGTTTTAAAATACAAATACATATAAATGCCTTAGTTCTCAAGTTTTGCCCAAATCGGTAAATACGAGTATTATTCAAAATAAAATGCACGACTGGATCGTACGAACTTGCTCTTGTAACAACTTTAATGTAATCTAAACATTGACGATGTTAGTAGGTGAGATGTAGGTGAGATTTACTTTGATTCTTAGTATAATGGACTGTGGAATGGATAATTCAAGGAATACTTACATAGGTAACTACCTACCTACAAAAGCATATTTAATTCTAGATATCGATTTTAATTAGGTATATAAATTAGGAGGGTAATATGTACCTACATACATAGATGGAACGTATATGTAAATGAAGAATGTAATGGAATTCGACATCTGTCAAACTAAGTTGTTAAACCAATTTTTTTTTCAGTTGAAAGTCTAACATTTACGAAAATGGATCGCTTAACTATTGCACAACGCATAAAAATTGTTCAATCCTACTACAAAAATGGTGATTCTGCCACAGCCACATATCGTGCTTTAAGAGGAGATTATGGTTTACATAATCGTCCAACTACGCAAGCAATTGGCAAAATTGTGAGGAAATTTGAAGAGACTGGATTGGTTACAGATATTGTAAGGACTGTGCATCATCGTTTCGCTCATACCACTGTGTTGCCGAAGACCCGAATGTGTCTATTGGCACATTATGGCGTATTTTGCATTTAAAGTCCAGTTCACACAACAACTGAAGCCAGCTGACCATTCACAACGTCGTAGATACATCGAATGGGTGCTTGAACAACAGGCGGTGGACGGCGATTTTTCGAGCAAAATTTTCTTCAGCGGCGAATTTCTCACTCGGTGGATATGTTAATAAACAAAATTGTCCTATTTGGGGTTCTGAGAGTCCTCAAATAATTGAAGAGAGACCATTACATCCACAAAAAGTCACTGTTTGGGGCGCTCTTTGGTCCGGAGGTGTGATTGGACCTTACTTCTTCGAAAACGACGATGGAACGACGTCACCCTCGGAGCGTTATGAAGAATACGACTTGGAGAATATGTGGTTTCAACGAGACTGTGCCACATGCCACACAACGCGATCGAATACGGCTTTATTGAAAGAGACATTTCCTGGCCGCGTAATTTCTCGTTGTGGCGATATCAACTGGCCACCAAGATCATGCGATTTGACATCGCTGGCCTTTTTTTTGTGGGGCTACGCGAAAGACCATGTTTATGCAGATAAACCTTCAACTCTTGAGCACTTGAAAACAAACATTCGTCAAGTTATGGCTGAGATACCGCCCAATATGTGTCAAAAGTGGTCGAAAATTACCTCAAAAGATTCGATGCTTGCAACAATTCGTGTGGTGGTCATTTAAATGATATAGTGTTTCACACATAATGTCAACGTTCAAACTTTATAATAAAAAAGAAATATCATGAAAAAAATATTTTATATGTATTTTATTTACGTTTACTTTTGAAATCGCAAAATGGACATGCGCATAACTTTATAACTTAGGTGCAATATATAAATAATTAGGTCTGCCACATCTGTTATTGCTATGAATTTTCTGTTATGGTGCATAAGCATAACAGATCTTCACCATAAAAGATATTTTATAATTAATATTCAGGAGTTCGATCTTTTATAAACGTTTGTTTTGGAACTTCAAAAAAGAAACATGTAATACGAACAGACCTAAAATCTGCTATCAAATTATCAGCTGGATCAGCGCTAGTAGATAAATAAGAACTCTAGGCAGTCAGCACTGACGAATGACATGATAAAATTAACTTGTGGAATGATCGTGTTTTGTTTCGCGTAAATAAATTATTCTGTGTAGTTTGTTCATATTAGTTCTTGAATTTAACATATCCGATAAAAAAGTTGTACGAAACGCACACCGGCAAGATAAGCGACTATTTTCTTACGTTTCATCCACCAAATGTGTTCTGTGATTACTGTGCTTACATATTTGTGTGCATTTTAATAATATTTTGTTATAACTGTCTCCTTTTAACAACAATTCATTCATTAAATAAAAGTTTTTTTCTTCATATATTGAAATCTTTTATGATAAAAGTTACAAAAATGTATCTTTTATTCTTTTATGATTCATAAAAGATTCCAAAACAGATTGTGGCATGCTGAATACTAAACATGAAGTTCGTAAAAGACTTGTTGAGAATTTCGAAGTTTTGAAAGCTCATAAGCAGAATTCTAACAGATTTCGTATCAAATTTAGCATGCCGAATACCAAAATTTATAAAAGATTTTTTGACAGCTTAAACTTTTGTGTGCAGAATAGCAGAATAACAGAATAAAAGATCTCGACGAATAGGACTAAATATTCATGTGATTTCTAAAGAGATATTATATATGTTTGTATATGTATATAAATGAATGAAGACCGACATATTATATGTATATGTAGGTATTCAGTGACGTACGCAAAAATTTGTAAAATTGAAATATGATAAGGAAGAAATGTGTGATACTGAAAATAAAATGTTGCCAAGGTTTGAGGAAAACAATGCCATTTGAGTTGTTGGATAAAAATGAATAGTAGCTATGTATATGTAATTTGTTTGCCGAAAAAATCTCTGCTCGTCTGTCGTGCGTCGTCTCTCAGGTGTGTGCGCTTGTTTTCGCTAGAAATTGATTAAAATACTTCCTTTTAAAATCCTCTTGTTGCTGCTGTTGGAGATTGAGATTGCCTGTCTTATCTCATCGTAAAGTACGTCACACAAATTCATTTGTCTACATTTTGGTCAACATTTTTTTTTACATATCTTGGTATTAACGGAACCTCCGATGCAAACAATTTTTAATTTTCGACTTTATAATAAACGGCTGGATGGATTTCGATTAAAATTTTTATACAGGAGATCCATCGAATTATAAATAATACTGCATACCAAAATTTTCGAAATATATTTTTTTCTAAAAAAAAAAGTTTTTTTTTGAAAATTCTATATTTCGAAAACGTGTCAATAATTTTTTTTTTTTAAATTTCGTTTTTAAGTTTTTAGTTATTATTAAATGTTTAAAATTGTCGCACCAATTTTTTCGTTTAGATACAAATTAAAGGAATTTTTCATATAAAAAAATTAATAGAAAATTAATAGAAATATTTTGCATGCACATAAGCGCAAGTAGGAGCATTTATTTCCTTTTGTTGTAAGTATTATTGACATTATGTATAATTTTATACAAAAATCTAATTTGTTATATTTTTTCAATAAAAGGCCTGATGAAGAGTGTATTCGCGCTCAAAACGTTGCGCACCATATAAAATCTGTCTTTTTATTTATCTGGAGCCTACTAAAAAACTTCCATTTATATATTTCCAGTAAATCCAAGATGTGAATGTGTACGTACTCTCATTTGATACAAAAGAGTCATAATTTTGGCTATTGTAATATCGTTCTTAATCAATGGAAATCATTGATTGCTACTAATTAGAATCTTTGCATCTCACTTCCTTAGCAATATCAATTTAAATATCTAATAACTGGACGCAATTTGAAATTGTATTTTTAGGCATAAAAATAACGCTCCCTGCCATCTAGCCGTTAAACAAAAGCTTATTTTGAGAATTTTTTTTATTAGTACTAGTTATCATTTCATCAATACCAAATTTACGAAAAAAGTTCATTAATGGAACCTTTTATGTAAGGATTTATTAATGTTGTGCTTTCTCGGTAAGGGCTCTTTGGATTTCTGTCAAATTTTAAAAATGAAATAATAAATTGTGAAAAATCAATAATTATTTTTTAAAACTAATACAAAAAATTTACTTTAAGTCTTATGGTCATATATATATTAATAAACTCTAAAAGATTGCACACAAAAATTAAAAAAAAAAAACAAAAAAACAATTTTTTCACAAAACTAAAAATAAAAAACAGGATTTCATCAACATCCGTCCTACAATTTTCGAGATACTTTCTTGAAAATTGGTTCACCGGTGATTCTTTTGCGTAACTTAAATCCGCCAATATTATGCAACGGTGCTAGTCATCAGAAGAATTTACGGAAACGTACTTGAAGCAACGATATTGACTATCCAGCTAACAATTGAACAAAATAAAGTGAAAAAGTGCTTAATTCTATTTTTTTTTATTTAGAACAATTAATTACACACGTTAAGTTAAAATTGACAGGACCTTTTTTTAATACGACCGGCGGGCGCCGGCGGGGTCAGAGTTAGCTCTATAAAAAGGAGGATGTTTTGTTACTGAAATACAAAATGAAACGAACAAATTTACATAAGTACATTTTTTTTCGTTTTTTTATTCAATGTTTTGAGTTTGAAGATTTACTTTTCAAAAACTGTTCACTGAACAACCTAACCCTAACTTTTTTTAAGAAATGAAATTTAAGGAAAACATTTAGCTTTACAAAAAGTGTAAAGCATGTCACTGTAAATGTAACTGTTATTTGTCAATATTTGTTGTCTCTTTGGGTATTTTTTTTAGAAAATTGCCCCACCCGGCTAATCGGTGGCGAACGGAGAAGGGATCTTCCTCCCATACTTTTTTTCTAGCCTCGATCTAACCTTCAAGCTCTGGCTTTTAGTCACACCTTATGCGAATCACCCTGTATTCACCTGCAGTTCCTGTTAATTTTTATTGTTGGTTCGATAACCTTAAGCTATATCAAATGTTCTAAGTTTAGCTAACGAAATAAATATAATCAAGTGATCTAATTGCATTTATTTGTGTTCACGCATTCATGCCAGAACTAACTATGTCCAATTAAAAAGCCTTAAATAAGCAATCTCGCTTTAAACAAATATTGGCCTGCGTGCACTCAACTAGGAAAAGATCATATCATTGTGATAGTTTATTCATCAAATGTGTGTAATCATATTTTGTACGAAGCAGCGGAAATTACATGGGGGTAGAGGTATACATAATAGTTTTCAGTTATTTTCATTCTTCAAGAAGTCGAGGTTACTTGTGGTTTACCCAAGGCTGTAGCCGCACTAATATTTCCAGGGGCACATGATTTTGATTTTTCAAAATAATTTTTGTTTATTATATTTAACTTGTAATCGATAATTTTTTTATTTTTCACCACAGTTTTAAATTGCTTATGACTTTGGAGGTGTCGAAGTATGTAACTGTGTATTTGCTTAAATTGTTGGTGACTAAGGCCCGGTTGCTGATACACAATTTAGACATTTAAGTTCTACTTAAGCACTTATGTGACAGTTTACGCAGAATAAAAAGTAGCCCTTAACCGTTTTAAGTTGATTTTATGATTCATATCAGCAAACGGGCCTTATTGTCTTATATTTAATCTGTGACATAATCCTTAGAAAATAAAATGTACGACTGTACCTATCACATGTACTTCCTTTTATGTTCGACCACATCTTAAGCACAAGATTTTTAGTACAAACAGCTCAATATGTTTATTGTAGTGTTCACTTAATTTGTTAATTAAAATATTTTTTTCTAAACATTTTTTTGTGTATGTAATTTGTTTGTATTTAATAGCATAAATTTAAGAACTGAATTTCAGAAAAATCGTCCACCCATTTTCGAAATATTGAATTTTTAAAAAAAATAAATATTTTTTTTTTCAAAATCAAAAAAAATATTTTTCGAACATTTTTTTTTCAAAAATAGAAAAAATATTTTTCGAAAATTTTGGTATGTGGTATTATTAAGAAATTAAGGGACCTCCTACATAAAATTATTGATCGAAATCCGTTGAGCCGTTTATAAGAAAGTCCATAATATAAAATGGTTCCAAGGTAGGTACCGTTAATAACAAAATATGAAAATTTAAACAAAAATGTAGACTATACCTTTAGTAGTGGACATGATTTTTTTTTATCAAAATCGGATATAAGGATTTTTTCGATGTTTTCGAGATAATTATGATCGTAGAAAAAATTGTATGGCAGGTATCGTTAGTTTTGGGCCTAAAAAAACGATTCGGACGGACAGACGATACGATAGAAACGAAAAAAAGGACTGTCCTCTAAGAAATAGTATGGATTCACCGAACCTATAGTACCTATATCGCAAGTAAAAATATAATTGGGGTATAAGGCACACGATATGGACGTCCAGTTAAATTCTCCATTTCGGAAAAAAAAAGAGTCATCCCGGAAGTTTTTCCGGGATGATGATTATTGCTGAACATAAACGTGTGTAGCTGACATCTATCAAAATGGCTCGTTATAACGAAAGTTCCTTGTGTCACGGTGGCATACAAACTTTTAATGTGTCACGGTTTTTTGAACCCCCAGGAACCCTCACTGCGTTGGCGCCTGATAACTGTTATTAAAAGTATATAAAATATTAACTGTAAAATAAGAATTTACACATGTACATCTCTTTCAGTGTTTTATTCCTCCCCTAAAACTACTTAATATTCGCGCTGGGAAGGCTCATCAATTTACACAAGTTCGGATGTACTGTCATATACATATGATTTACCTATATGGTTCTATTTTTCCAACCCATTAGGATATTTAATTTTGAAAAACTAATGTGCATTGATATCTTCTGTTAAAAATACTTCTCTATTTTGGTAACAATTACGCTGTACTTATGATCAATTTAAATGAAGAAAAAACCCCTTTAGTGCTTGGGTAATTGTAGTGTACAGTATAGTGTTAGCATACAAAGTACTTTTACTGTAATAAATTACCTTGCCTGAAGTCTCTTCCTATTAAAAAATGCATTTCGGAGCAATAAGACCCTTGTGATCCCCCCAGACTACGGCCTGTCATCACGAATGGAATCGGTAGGAACAGACATGATGACGTCGCAATAGATCGACTTTAACAAAAGAAATTCTTCAACAACAACAAATTAGTTCTGTAGAATTTTGATCTCGTTTAGGTATACATTATGTACATATGTACGTACTTTTAACGAAATAACTATAAGACCTTTAATCTTTCCTAATATGCAATTGGGAGAGGTAGAGGACAAGGATGAAGAAAATTCACACCTACATTCGTCTACGTCAACCACTTGAGAATTAAACTTATGGAAAACCAGCAAAGTCATCAAATTGGAGGTTTGGTATTCATGCAACTGGGCGTTGAATACAAAAAAAAATTAAATAATTGGACTCGTTGACATTTGATAAGATAATGAGGGAAGAGTGTTTTTCTTCGCTGTGTATTTTGGTGAATTAATCTGTTGTTATTTTGCAAATTTGAATAAAATCTTTAAGTATTTGTAAACCTATTAAATGTTATGTATGTATATAGAGGTAAATAATTCATTAAAAAAAAATTGAGTCAATCAAAACGGCTCAATCGATTTTCTTCAAACTTGGAATTTAGACGTTTTAGGTGATTGTCCAAAATAGATTTTTGAATCGTTGTTTTAGCCCCAAAAATAACGGTACTTGCCATACAAATTTGTATACCATCTTAATTATCTCGGAAACGGCTCTAACGATTTTGATAAAAATTGGTTTACATTTTGGTGGACATTTTTTTTTAAATATTTTTTTATTAACGGTACCTTCCATACAACCAATTTATGGATTTTCGACTTTCTCATAAACTGCTCAACGGATTTCGATCAAAATTTTTAAACAAGAGCTCCTTCAAATTCTAAATAATACTGCATTTAAAGATTTTCGAAAAATAGTTTTTTTGGATTTTTGAAAAAAATATATTTTTTTTTGCAAATTTAATATTTCGAAAACGGATGAATGATTTTTTCTGAAATTTTGTTTTTTCCAGCACTTTGCGATTGTGTCCGTTTCTAATCGATCCCAAGCTTATTTGAATGAAATGGAATCCCGCAAAGTTAATTTTTTCAGTGACTCTGGAATATCCGCTTGTTTCGCTACAATGGAAGCTAACAGACTAGTTCTATAGTAAAGCTTTGTTATTCTGATCGCATTTTGATCCATGGGTTGGTTCAGTGGCGTGACATTTGGAGGCATAAGCATCACTGTAATAGAGTATCATCTGTGGTTAACTTAATAACTGGAGGATGCGATGGAGCATTGTCTAACAGCAAAAGGGCCTTCACTGGTAGTCCCTGATTTTTCATAAATGATGTAACCTAAAAATGCAAAGTCATTGAAGTCACGCACACATGTTATATACATATGCATTTGGGTAATTTTTGTCATACATATACTTTTGGCACAAAAGAATTCTGAAACAAATCTTTGAATACAGCCGCGGTCATCCAGGATGATTTCGAATTCTTGTAGTCTACTGGACAGTTAAAATTTTTAAGCGAACGAGGATTCTTCGCACTTCCAATAACCAATGGCTTCAGCTTATGCAATCCAGTTGCGTTTGTACACGCGAGTGCCAGGAGAATTTTTTCTAACGACGAAACATACATTCTGTCCGGAAAAAGCTTCCAAAACAGTCCGGTTTCGTCTGCATTATAAATTTGGTCGGTGGTCACCCCCATCGTATCAATCGTTTCCTGCAGCTTGCGTTTGAATGGTTCTACCAGTTCGGGATGGGAAACAAATTTTTCACCAGTGATTTCAATAAATCGCACCCCGTATCGAGTTTTAAATCTCTGCATCCACCCTTCACTAGCATTGAAGCTGCTTTGGTTCTCTTTAATTTAAGAATGCAATGACAAAGCCTTTGCCTTTATCATTATGCAATTTATTGCATAATTTTGTTCACGTTGTTCGAGAAACCACCGGTATAGCGCCTTTTCCATTTTGGGAAGTTCCGATGATCGAAGTGTTTTTTCTTTTCCCTGACCCCGAAAATGTGTTGTTTACACACTTTAAGATGTGTTCAATCTTTTTATTAACGGCACAAATAATAGACTTTGCAACGTCGTATTTTTTTGCCAAACTTGTTACTCTGGAACAATTACGGAATTGCTCAATTATCGCGTATTTCTCCTTTACTGACAAAAACTTTGGTTTTTTTGAGGACATGTTGACGCAAAGAACTAAAGAACCAAACCCGTAACGCGTATAAAACTTATGATAACAAAAAAACAAAACCGTAAAAATCGAGCAGACAATCAAAAACAATTATTGTACGGAACACCGAGGAACAAACTAACACGAACTGACATGCAACAAACCGAAAACAAAAACAGAAGTATTTTAGGTACCAAAAATAAGGAATTTCAAACTAAAATACAGCTTGCTTAAACAGTTTACTGTTAACATGAGGTAAAAATTGTTGTTCATGTTTTAGAATGTTCATGATTTGTGAATTTGTTCATACTTTAGAGATGTCAAGCAAAAAAAAAAACTGCCCACGTTATCCGGTGTTTACACTAACCGCTGTTCACGCTACGGGAGTCTACAGTAAATAAATAAATAAATACCTATATAAAAAAAATGCATTTACAAATATTTAAAATTAAAAAAATGTTTCTACAGGGTGGCCCACGAGTCGTTCTACAAAAATAAAACGTAATAACTTTTTTTCAGTTTGAGTAATCGGCTTATTTTATAGGCTACTATTTAGATTTATCAAAATGAATGCTTGGGATACTGAAAAAAAGGATTTAGATAGTGCAGCGATACCATTCTTTGCAGTCCGTCATTTCCGTCCAAAGGAATTTAGGCTGGAGTTGGCGGTACTAACCCGAGTAGATGGACCATTAGCCTCATAATGAACATGTTTACCGAACCTGGAAGCATCGAACGAAGACCGTATCATCGAGATCCCAATGTTCGAGCTCAGGATACAATCATGGCTGTTGCATCGGCAATACAGGCAAATCCAAGTTTTTAGACTCGAAACTTATCGGGCCAAATTGGAATTAGCAGACGGTCTTTACAACGGATACTTCATGATGACTTGTTTCCGTACAAAGTCCAAATTACCAGCAAGATAAACCCTCAGGATTTGCACGTTCGCCTGGAATTTTGCCGAAAAATGATTGCAATGGCCGAAGAAGACAACACATTGATAAATTGCTTGTTCATGTCTGAAGAGGCTCATTTTGACTTAAACGGCAATATTAACAAGCAAAATTGCCGTATATGGAGTGAGTCTAATCCAGAAATGCTCCATTAGACGGAACTGCATCCAGAACGAGTTTATGGTGCGCAGTTTCATCAAGGTGTATTGTCGGGCCATACTGCTTTAAGGAAAACGGTGTAACACAAACTGGAGACCCTTATTTTAGGATGTTGAAGGAGCTTTTTACCCCGAACTTCGTCGAAGACGTATCCCTTTCAGCAGGATTTGGTTTCAACAAGATGGAGCAAGTGCACACGTAGCCACACAAGTTATTACGGAGCGCCAAAGAAAATTCGCAAACAAATTGATATCGAGAAACTGCACATTCCGGTGGCCCCAAAGGTCACCTGACCTGACTGCACCAGACTTTTTTTTATGGTGTTATGTCAAGCATGAAGTGTACAAAACGAAATCCAGGAAAAACTATTTAGAGGATTGCCTATGAATATTTTTAATTTTTTTTCGAAAATGCGAAAAAAAATTGTATTTTATCGGTAAGGAAAGTAGAAAATAAAATAATCGAAAATTTCGAAAATCATAAAAAAAAGATTTTATGGTTCTTTTTTGTATGCGTCTACTTTCTTATCTGCGAAAATAAAAAATGTTATCCTCTATTTATTACGTTACTTTAAAAATTATATAACATTTTATGTTTCAATTTTGTCTGACCAAAACAAAACAATTTCATAATGCCGATTTCATGTTAAGTACCTAATGTCTTTTATATCGGTTGCATTACAGGTATCGTTATTTTTGCGTTTAAAAAAATTTTGATAAGTTGATTAAGGCCCTCATTATGAATGGCGAATCGAATGTAAAGCCAAATTTGAATGTTTGGCCTTGTGTCTCTTTGCGTTTCATCTGGATGTCATCTTAAAGGTGCCTGCCAGACGAAACGCCCCACTGTAGGGGTTTGACAAGTGTCAAACAAAGTTTGAGACACTATCCCCTTAAACATATACAAAAAATCAGCTTTAATAAAAAAACGTAATTGGGTATGCACTGTTAAAACTGCATATCTCCGAAAAGCCACAGCTTTGAAAATTCGGAATGTCCATTCGTTCTTATCTACTTTGGTATTTATTCACAGAAAAAAATTCAGGTATGATAAAATGAATTAAACTTAAACTAAATTAAACTAAAACTTATTAGTATCAGCAAACGGTTCTAATTTGCCATTTTAAAAATTTCATTGATGAAATATTGTTTCTTTATTTAGGAAACGTTGAAAAAAAATTGTAATGCTTGGGTAGAATGAATTATTTTTTTTTAATAACCGATGTCAAATGCAAGAACATAAATCGATTAGGCAAAGATATTATTAACAGCATTTGCCTAATAAGATCATCAAAGGACATAACTTGTGTACATTGTATTTCGTTTTTAATACTGGCCGTATTTTATTTCATATTGTATAAGTTTTTGCTTGCAATAAGCGGCTTGTTGACAAAATTGTCGTTTTCTTTTTTGTCAAAGTCGGGGGTAAGTTAAAAGAATAAGTCTGACATCACTGACCCCTATGTTTTTTGTGATAAATTGTACAAATTTCTTACTTAATTATACAAAGAATGCGTTTTAGTTTGAATCTGCACTTAACTTGAAATGGAGGGAGAAAAATAACAAACTTTAACTTTTTGCTGAACTCTAATTCCCAATTAAACTGAATAGACATTTATTTCGAGTTATTTTATATAAAATAATATATAATACTAATCTGACAAAAAAAAGAACATTTAAAACTACGTAAGCAAATAAATCTTTCCCCACTTAATAAACCAACTGAAAAGTTTTTTGCAAAGCGGATGTTTTAAAAACTCAAAGCAAAATAAATCAACTGTGTTTTCAAAGCTAGCGCTTTCCCTAAAATGGTTCTTCCCTCCGCAGTAATGATAATAACTAATTGCTTGTTTAACAATTAGCGACAGATATGAAAGATTTTTTCATTTTGCGTACCTCTTGAATGCTATGGAAAATCCTGTTTCCGTAGATTTTCCCACTTTTTACAGCCATTAGCTAAAACTTCCTTAAAATTCATTAACAGACTGACATCAACGTAATTTGTTATTTCTCAAACCAAGTTGGGAAAACATTAAAAGGGTGCGGACAAAAACAACAATTTTTTTTCGCTTAATGTTGGCAAAGCTAACAATGTTTTCTACGAATTTTGTTGTAATAGGACAAAATAAATATTGGTAAATAGGTATATCTTATAGGTACATGTAACATATCCACGTAGACTAGATAGATGATAGATAGATTGATAATTCGATTTATTATTTGATTTTAGTATACAATTTACAAAAAAGATTTTAAAAAATCGTTTATTAAGCATGGCTTTGCCGTCTGAACGATTGATATCGTTTCAGAAATAATACATACGCTTAACTATCATCAATAAAGAAGAAACCAAAAAAAGAAAAAAAAAATTGTTTAAATTATAACAATACGAATTTTTTTCATTTTTAAAAGGCTTCGTTTAAGATTTGGGTACGGTTAGTTATTGCGGTTTTGTAGTAGTTGTACAGTTGGGTAATATTGCATTTGCAGTTGAGCAAGGCAATTACTTTCTCCTGTGATTTAAAGTTGCTGCTCAAGGTTTCTCTTCTTATCTCGCATAAAACAGGACATTTACCAATGAAGTGCACGACATCTTCTCGTTCATTCAGGGGCCTATTTCATAAACATTGACAAGTGACAATTTTACAAATTTGTCGCACTTGTCTGATAAGTTTTCATTTCATATCGTATTGACAGGTGACATAATTGTCAGTCAACGACAATGACTGACAATTTTGTCACTGTCAGACTGTGACAATTTTTGTCGTGCCAATTTTGTCATTCTTATATTTTGACAAATTTTTTTAACGTACTCAAGAGGCTGAATTGATCTAAAATTATTTATTATTTATTATTTATGTACATATGTTTGTATGGATGTACATATCTACTATGTATGTACGTACATGCATATACATCATGTATGTATGTATATATGTAAGTAAAATAACTGCTTGTTTTCTTTGATTTAAATTTAATCTCTTCTCCCTTTCAGAGCATTATTTTAGTTTTTTTCTAACTGATCTTTTTGCTATTTCCTTTTCGACGTTTATTATTTTAACAGATCGCACATGACAAATTCCACGAACATTTGACATTTCGATTCAGTATTGTTTGCTATTTCATCATGAATAGACTTACGCCTGAACAACGTTTGCAAATTATTGAAATTTATTATCAAAATTCGTGCTCTGTGAAAAATGTGTTTTGCAAGGTACGTCCGTTTCAGCGACGAGGCTCATTTTTGGCTAAAAGGATACGCGAATAAGCAGAATTGCCGTATTTGGAGTGAAGAGCAGGCAGAGGCAATTCAGCAGCTACCAATGCATCCCGAAAAATGCACTGTTTGGTGCGGTTTATGGACAGGCGGCATCATTGGGCCGTACTTCTTCAAGGACGATGAAGGCCGCAGGGTTACGGTCAATGGAGAAAGGTACCTTTCGATGATAACAGATTTTTTTTTTGCCGAAAATGCAAGAATTGAACTCAGTCGACATGTGCCACATGCCACACTGCACGCGAAACCATGCATCAATTGAGAGGCGAATTTGGTGAGCAGTTGATCTCACGCTTTGGCGCATTCAATTGGCCACCCAGATCATGTGATTTGACCACGTTAGACTATTTTTTGTGGGGCTATGTTAAGTCTATTGTCTATGGTGACAAGCCAAACACGATTGCTGCCTTGGAAGCCAACATTGAACGCGTCATTGGTGAGATTCCGGCCGAAATGTGTGAAAAAGTTTGCCAAAATTGGACCTTCAGAATGGACCACCTGAAGCGTAGCCGCGGGCAACATTTAAGTGAAATTATTTTTAAAAAGTAAATGGCAGAATTTGATTTATCGATGCAAATAAGAATTTCATTCACTTTTTACAAGTTTCTGTGTTTTTTTGAATTTTCAAAAACCAAGCTCTTAAAAAATCACCGTTTAGAAAGGCCCTGTCCATCACCAACTACATGATACTGAGATCCTCCTCCCAGTTAGTTTAACGCCATAAAAGTTCGGTCTTAGCATCAAGAGCGTGATTTCTTTTTGTGGGATGCTGGAGCTGTATTTTTGCAGACGCGAATTTTTTCATTAAATTGAGATTCACTTAATGCAGAACAATCATTTTAATTCTTTATTTAAAAATTCGAATATGACCTACTTGAAATTGTCACTTCACGACCGAGATTTAATTGCTCACATACTGACAAAATTGAAATTCAAAAATCCCTGACATTTCGTTGTCATGATAATTTTTTTATATAATCCGAAATCTTGACAATTTCCGCAAATTCCCTGACAATTCTACAAAATTGTCAATTTTTTTATGGAACAGAATTTAGACAATTGTCAAGTTGTGATTTACAAATTGCCACATGCCACCTGTCGCGCCTGTCAATGTTTATGAAATAGGGCCGAGGTTGCATAAGGTGCAGTAGATAGGTAGATCCCCTCTATGTGGATATAGTGCAGGTGTAATATCTTTGGGGGATTAGTTGGAAAGCACAGCCTCTACGAAACGACAACAGATAATAGCTTCCGACTAATTGACTTTGCAGCAGCTCGTAATACGGTGATAAGTAGGTTTCCCAGGCGAATTGTACACACAGCAACCTGGCGATCTCCAGATGGCCGGACATCTAACCAAATCAACCACGTGCTAACTGGCGCAAGGCACGCATCGAACGTATTGGACGTGCGAACCTTCCGAGGTGCAAACGTGGACTCCGACCACTTTCTTGTTGTGACAAAGTTCAGAGCCCGACTGTCAAACGAAAAGAAAACGAAAACCGCCCAATGGAAGAAATTCAACATCGCATGCCTTAGCACATCTGAAAAAGCCAAAGACTACAGCGAAAAATTGACCGGGAAACTCTCTGCCGTACCCCCAGCCACAAGCGTCAACGACAAGTGGTACCAGTATCACGATATCATTAAGGAGAAAGGCAAGATCACAATAGGCTACCAACCATCCACAAAAAAGAACCCGTGGTATGATGATGAATGCGCGGTATTGCAGCAGGAGACGGATAATGCACGAATGCTGCAACGGAAAACAAGAGCAGCAAGGAAGGAGTACCGTGAAAAGAGAAGGAACAAGAAAAAAACCCTGCGAAGAAAGAAAAGAGCATCCCCAGCCTCTCAGCTCAGGTATCTCGAGGAATCATGCACCGCCACAACACCCGCCGGTTCTACAAAACAGCAAAGCAACTGGCATCTGGTTATAGGACTGGCCCGCAAGCTCTTCGAAACAGTGAAGGGAACCTAGTCACTGAAGCACAGGGTATTGCAGACGTGCTTAAGCGGCACTTCCAGCAACTTTTTAATGGGCATTATGTAGAGGAAGCAACAGGAGAACAAAGAAGCATGAGACCAGTCAATGAAGATCTAGTCCCAGCGCCCAGTACTGAAGAGGTTAAGAAAGCCATCCACAAGCTTAAGAACAACAAATCCGCCGGCTCGAAAGGCCTACCTGCGGAACTCTTCAAGTATGGAGGAGATGTCCTGGTAGAGCGCATGCACCAGCTCATCAACCAAGTGTGATATGCCCAATCTACAAAAATGGCGATCCTATGTCCTGCAAAAACTACAGAGGCATATCCCTGCTTAATGTTGCATGTAAGATCCTATCAAACGTACTATGTGAGCGTCTAAAACCTTTCTGCAACTATCATCGGCGTATAACAGTATGGCTTCAGGCCAGGCAGATCAACGATAGACCAAATCTTCACATTGAGGCAAATCCTGGAAAAGACCAACGAATTTCAAGTCGAGACACTCCATCTTTTCATCGACTTCAAAGCCGCATATGATAGCATAAGTCGCCAAGAGCTTCTATTGGCGATGTCGAAACTCGGGATCCTGAAAAACTGATCCACTTATGCCGCATGACGTAACACAATACGCGGCACAACGTGCAAATGGGAAACAGCTTAGCAGAGCTTTTCCAGACGTGTACAGGGTTCAGACAAGGAGATGCGCTATCATGTGACTTCTTAAACATATACCTGGAGCAGATAGTACGCAAGAGTGGTGTTGACCTGGAAGGCACTATCTTCAACAGGTCTTCCCAATTGCTTGGTTATTCGAACGACATCGATATCATCAGACGCTCCAAGCGAGGTGTACTTGAAGCATTTACAGCTATTGATCAACAGACGAAATGCGTTTGTCTTGAAGTGAATGAGGACAAAACCAAGCATATGCTATCAACAAACAAAGCCTCATCCATCCATCGCCTAGGACAAAACGTCACTGTTGGTAGCAGTAAGTTCGAGGTAGTCAAATAGTTCCTCTACCTCGGACCAAACATCAATTCCCCGAACGACACCTTAGTGGAAATCCGACGAAGAATTACCCTAGCGAACCGCTGATACTTCCGTTTGGCCAAGCAAATGGGTTCAAAACTCCTATCTCGAAAAACAAAGTGCACGCTATACAAAACGCTAATTTTACCAGTTCTACTCTACGGCGCGCGCCGAGTGCTCGACCATAAGTAAAAAAGCGGAATTGATACTGGGCACTTTCGAGAGAAAAATTCTTTGGAGGATATTTGGTCCTATATGCGAAGAGGGCGAATGGAGGAGAATATTCAATCGAGAATTGTACGAGCTGTACCAAGATGTGGATGTAGCCGAAAGAGCCAAAGCGCGTCGACTACACTGGCTCGGCCACATCGAGCGAATGAACAACAACGCTCCAGCCAAGAAAATCAGCGAATCCAAGCCCGCAGGTTCGAGACGACCAGGAAGACCGAACTTTTCAGGGACCAGGCGGTTACAGACGCAAGAGCGCTTGGTCTCGACGAATGGAGGGAGCGTGCGAGGTGCCGCAATCGACGGAAGACCGCAATATGTCAGACAGCGACCCTCCATGGATCAGGAGCCGGATGAGTAAGTAAGTAATATTTCTCCTCTTATTTTAAAAAGTACTGAAATAAGTCTCTGGTTGTTATCGCTGTGAAAGTAGTTTAGTTTTCACAGATTGTGGTTTAGGCGGCTGTAGATTGATTTATGTACTCAAGATATTGCATCGCTTATATAATCCATTCTACACTGTTCCTCAACAATGGAAAGAAGATTCAGCAATCTTAGATCGACTCCAAAGTTACTCCCAGGTTCATATAGATGCTTATACCAGGAACTTTTTTTTTTGATCGTATCCAATGCTATAATTTTGGATAACCTACCATCCGGCATATCGAGAACTTTTGTAATGTAATCTATATGATATTTCAGAGTTCTTATGTACAGAGGTAATAATCCTGTCTGAATAATGATCATTTGGATGTTCTTTTTAAACAGTACCTCAAAAGTTTTTCAACCGAATCATAATTTCCCCATACCCATATTTGAGCTGCATGTAACATTATAGATTCAGCCACTGCAACAAATACCTTATATTTAGCATTGCATTTATTGCACTTTTCGCTACAACTAGCATATCTTTGAGGTAGCGTTCCATGCAAAGATTGTAAGAAATAGTTACTCCTAAATATTTGTATGTCTGGACAACTTCTGTTGGCCCTCTGTTGATGAACCATTTTTTATTCTTTGTTGTAAATTTGTATAATTTTCCTGTTACCGTATGTATTTTAAAATATTATTAGCTTAAAGAGATGACACAGCAGTTCAATATTAACCTCTGTTGGGTTCCGGGTCATAGGTTCGTTCCAGATAATTGCAAAGCTGACGAATTCTTCAAAAGTCGAGCAACACTACCTTTTCTACGTGGATAAGATCAGCACTTACCTGACGACCAAACATGTTTGAGCAACACCGGATCTGAAAGGCTCCAAGTGTTTCATATCCGTATATATTTAGATGACACAAGAGATGCCTAATTGGTGTCATAATCGGGCCTGTCTTATAAGCAACGCGGCTTGAAATATTCGTAATTCTACAAAGATCCTAGTGATCTAGTAAACACAAACATAAAGAGCTCCAAATGACTAGGAAGATAATCTCAGGATTCATGTGATATCACAAGGGATCAAACTCTGGTCTTAGTGTCCCAGCTGCAACGCGTCTTGCTCAGGAGAAAATGAAGTGACCAAGAGAACTGTCTGTAGTGTTTAGTTTAAGGCCTGAGGCGTTTTATAAGCGCACATTCACATATTCCAACTTCCTCCGCGGCCCAACGTTGTTGGCTTAGACCCAAACTGATAAGATGCTTAGCCTTATCAATTTGGCATTGTTTCAAAAACTTTTTTTTTCAGAATTTTTCCTAACAAAATAACATGGGAACATTAAATGTATTTATTCATAACACGTAATAAATGGAGTTCCGGATATATAATATTCACTATTCACTGGAAAAAATAGAAAAAAATGTATATGGATATATAAGTGCAGCCACAATTAATTTGTTTTTAATTACATCAATAAAAAAATCGATTCTTTCACCCGTACACATGCTAACTGTTATATTCCTAGATAATATATCTACAAACAAACCGTAATGTTTTTTCTCTTTTGCATTTCTTTGTCGGAGTAAGTGTACGCACGCGCCGCGCACACTTGAGAACACTTACCCCCACTGCACTTTTTTGATAATTTGTTTATTTTGAACAAATTAACACCACATACAGTCAAATTTTCACTCAAATACAATAAATTTATATATAATATATTTAATAAATAATTAGCGCGTTTTTCTTTTTTCGTTAACCATTTTAACAATATAACACAAAACTACCCTTTTTTGTACACAGATACAGAAAATCAACAAGCGATCAGCCTATTTCGCCATTTAAATTTTATCCGATTATTTGTTCCTTCTTCAAACACATGAGATTTGATTAGTTCAGCAATTTATTCACATGTTCAGTAGCTCAGTGCTCAGTTGATTATGTCCGAGCACATCGAGTTCAATCTGCACATGCTCAGAACGAAAAAAGGAACACACATTTGGAGCTCTGTATGCTCTGAGTGAAAAAGAAGCACATACACATTTTTTGACTGCTCTGAACTAAATAATTTAAAATAGAGAAATATTTTAGTAAAACTAACCTTTTTTTTGATTGGCTTCCCTTCACAAAACATACAAATCTAAAGCGCAACAACAACTGGCTGAAACAAAGTACAGAAGCCTACTTAATTGCTCATTTATTGAAACTTAATATTTATTGTCATTATCCAAAAATTAACTGTACGTACACTTCCCCGCCAAGCAAACTTACCACAAATATCAATAATCAATCAATAATTAATATGTTTTGTCAACCAGACAGACGGCATAAAGGAAAGATTTTAAATTATAAACTTTGTAATCAATTTTGAATATCTATAAGAAAATAATAAAATGTATAAATCTAATCTATAAATCTAGTCGTGATCGTTAGCAACTTATAGGCAAATCCATTTGACAGCCGAGGATTCCAAGCTTGGCAATTCTCATCTGTGATCGTAAGCTTTTTATTTTTTTATAATTAAGCGAGTACTAAGGGTTTTGGCCTTGTAGCCGATAATGTGCGTGTCCGTCGATAATGGCTACTTAAATACTTCGTCAAATTAAAGACAACAGACGCCCACACTTATTTAAAATGAAAAAACAAACTTTTATTTTACGTTAAATTCTAATTGTAATTTTTATACAACTTTTAATATTTTAGGTTGGGAACATTGCTCCAGTAAAGCTGACTCACTGATCTCTATAATACACTGGATAGTATATTACCTACAAAGTATAACAGTTTTTTTGACTCCAATTGAATTTGACAGTATCACCAATGCAATTTCCTATCTCGTTTTTAAATAACGTGAAAAAAAGAGACAGATCTTACTGTCCTTAAAAAAAAATTGACGTTAATAATTTATGTTTATATTTTATTGAGTTTCAACTCAACCTAAAAAAAAAACCAGGCGGTGAACCAAATCTAGTCACAGATGATTTTGCTGGTCATATGACATTGGAGTACACAATCGGACCACGAGAGCTGCTGTTATCGTTTTTAGATGAGCCATCGGCAAAACGTCATGGTGGTGGAATACGTGAAATTTACAACATAATGAACCGTGACCAACAGTAACAGACATGTCCCGAGGATTTTGTCGAAGAATACTTACTCCAGCATCAGACATCTTATAATTCAAACAATTCAAAAAAGAAACCAACGCCGTCTGGAGGCATAGGTGAGTTCCCTTTCACACAAGCAAACTGAGTTGCCGGCAACTGGGAAATTTGTTGGCGAGGAAGGAAAGAAGTAAGGGGAATTCCCCTTGCTTCTTGCCCTTCTCGCCAGAAAATATCCTAGTTGCCGGCAACTCAGTTTCCTTGTGTGAAAGGGGACTGTCAATCAAGCCAACGCCACCGTCTCGACAATGCCCCTCGAAGGAAGTAGTCGTCCTCCACCCCCACCTGTAGTGTTGGGTGGTGGCGCAGGTTGCGGTACCCAATCGCAATTGAAAAATTGTTATTGAAACTTATTATACTATAATTAAAGGGAAAAAAATGCAAAAATTTACAAATTAATTAAATGATACTAATGTAAAAAAAACAAAAGCTTGAAAAAAACAAATTGTTTGTTTTTTGTTCCCAGTTTATGTTGTTAACAAATTTATTTAGTTTTTTTTTTATTAATACTACAACATTTATGAATTATCGAAATTGAGTAAGATGATCTTAGTTTTATAAATTAAAAAATGATCCAATATAAAAAATGGACACTTTGTTTTGAAGTAAAGTCTAACAATAATAAATCTGTGGCCATGCCTATAGAAACAATAACACTTCCATTATTTTATCGATGGTTCTCACACTCGCTAAAAACTATTCATCTGTTTTCAAAACAAGAAAATGATAAGAGAAATATAATTATATAAAGAGTATATTCAACATTCTCCCTATTAATTTCTGAAAAGAAACTTGGGTCCAAGACTCGTGAGATCATAGTTTGAATGTACATAAGCTTTTTTAAAGGATGACTATAGAGATAACCCTCCCCCTTCTCTTGCACGACTGTTTAAAAAAAAAACTACAATTAAATTTTACACGCATTCAAAATTCAATTTCTCCAATAGCAATTTAGTTCAGTAACTTCAATCAGACCAAAGATATAATATTAAAAAAAGAGCCAAGTTCTTCCATACAAAAAGCTATATGTAACAAGTAAGCGTAAAAGTAGTGAGATCGAAAAGTGCTCCAAGTTCTGTTTTCATGAAATTTAGTATGACTAAATTTTGGTGAACTTATTTGGCAAGTTTTCTTTTTGTATGTCCAATTCGAAACTTGAAATAAGAACTTGGTGTACTTTAAGATGTCACTACTTTTTACGGCTGACTTCTCACATAGAGATTTTTTGGTAAAGAAGAACTTGGCTCTTTTAACATGTTTAAACATGTATGTTTTTGGTCTGATCTCACGCCTTACTTTCTCCAAGACGGTGTAAAGATTTTTTTTTTTTTTAATAATCTACACGCGCTCAAGGGATTGTACTACCCTTAAAATGTTTTGTTTAAAAACAGCGCCGGCATTAGGTTAGCAAGAGAAAGAAAGATAGGAAAGATGTGTGGCGCAATGTTCTGAGACTGGAGAGGTCTCAGATTTTATCTCCAGGGATGGTGGCTGTACTAATGCAGCGAAATTACCGTATCTTATTTATCTATGTCCCTTATAATTCGCATTATTTTTTTCATTCAATGTCATATTTATCGGTACACTAGTCTTACTCAATCGCATGTTGTTAGTTCTATGCTTAAACAGCATGTAATGAGTAAGCTAGCAACTCGTATGAAATTTATTTTAGAATTGGTTTTTAATGGAAAACTAAGAGGACATAGACTACTGCAGGGATCGAACCTGTGACCATGCGGTTGACAGGCGAACACACAACTATCGCGCCACGGCCACCCCCGGTGAGATATACCATCAGATCACCAGTGGTCCTATTGCTACGAAAGCTATACTACCGGTTATTAAGGAGCTTCCGTTCATCAAGACATTTCTTAAGCTGGTAATTAATCAGCGTTTCCATGGCCTTGGAAAGAAGGGACGTAAGTACAATTGGGCGGTAATTGGAGGGTGAAGAAGATTCGCCTTTTTTTGGGACAGGCTGGACTTCCATCCACTCGGAAAGAGACCAGTAGAATAGGACAGATGAAAGAGCTTACGCAGCGGTTATAATAATAAATTTTATTTAACATATTTTCAGCTTAATAAATCAACGCGAACTATCGATTTACCTATACATTTTTCAAATCCACGTGACGGTACTTTCAGTGTCCTTTCAATTAATGAAATTTTTTATAAAAGGTCTGTTCGTTGAGCCCTGAAGTCGCCCTAAAGCGTTTTTTGAAAAACCTGAAGTCACCCTGATAAGCAAACTCTGTGTTTTTTTAAACCTAGGGTCGCCCTCAAATTACCCTGAAGTAGAACTAGGTTTTTAGCTGGGGCAAGTTGATGTCAATGAATAAACGTCAAAGTAACATGGGATTTGGTTTGATTTGTTATTCTTAAAACGGAAATAAAAGAATACTCAAATTAATTTTCAGACGCAGACATATACAAAATAGAAAACTTTGAACTTGTAAATTGTGCATAGTGCCAACAAAAATGTACTAAGAACTTAAATTTCACATATTTCAAGTCTTAATTATTAAATGACATAACTTGGTTTTCTGCAACACGCAATTATTGGCGCTCGGGTGTTTTTTGAGCATCGAAAAACTCAATTTTTTTGACAACTCTTGGGGTTGTCAGGAAAACCTAGGTCGACCCCGGGTAATGTTCAACGAACGAACCAAATGTCAGTTTTTGCAACCTTCAACTTTGCAAATTTTAAATAGCACTGATTTATTAAAAAAGAAGTTCTATAATTTGTTAGTATATATAAAAAACACATATCTGAATAACTTTCCAGCGAAATTCTCAGATTTCGGTCTACTTTCAGAGATGAAATAACAAGAGTCTTCGTGTATTAGAGAACTTGCTGATTTATTAATAATAAAGAATCGCTTTATGTCATTCAGCTTTCCTAAAATGAATGTTATTTGTTACAATTTTTCGAAACTAAAACTAATAAAAACCTATCTAAGAAAGCAAATTGTTATTTCATTATTAATATTTGTATAAGCCAATGCTCTTGAAAATAAAAGTTATTAGATATTCAACTTAAATGCACATAATATTATTAATAGTTTTGGGCAACTACTTACATCAGTGGTTTATTAAAATTAAATTCTAAAGTGACTTTTTAGTGGGCCGCCGGAGGGCCCCATCCATAAAGTATAGTTACGCCACTGTCACTAGGAAAGGTTGATTTCTATTTATATGTATAGTCTTATAATGAAGAATGGAAGTTTGCTTTAGAAATAGGTACGCTCTATTTGCAGTTGTTTATTGAATATCTGTTTTGATTGTCATTTGGAATGACTGAACGAGCATGGTCGTTCATCCAGAAAACAACTTTTTTGTTTTCTACTTAAAATCTCCTACAAGTGCTCAACAAAATCATAATAAAAGGCAATTGAATTGTTTTAACGCCCATTATTATCCGTTTAGAAATAACCAATTTAATTCAACATAATTTGCAATTATTATCAATTTCCTTGTGGCAGCAGCAGTGCACAAGAACAAGAGGAAGGCATAGGCGTTTCGAGAATTCTTATTTTCTGGAACCAATTAACTTGTCGCAAGCACACACAGATACCAAGATCCAACGACATAACTTTCCTTTTTGTACCACATAATAGCAAACAACTAGCAGGTTCGAGTACTTGTGTTCTACCCCAACTCTCCGAAATAGCTTTTATACTGTCGGGTTATACACATTTAACACTTCCATTATACACCGTTTTTATGGCAATTTTCACCCATTCAATACTCATCATTCCGACCAGCCGACAGTTCAGGATGATGAACCCCAACCCTAACCCATACAAAAGGTGAGGACTGTATTGGCATTGGCTAAAATGGCATTCACGTTAAACTCACCCTCAGGCAAACTTGGGGATGGTTGTTGCTTTTCTCTGGGTTTTTCTCTGTGGTTACTAAATTTTCACTCAACGCCAGCGTCATCATAAGACTTTTGTGAAAGCATCTAACATGTGGGTGGGTGGGTTGGTTTGATTGGTGGTGAGGGAGAATAGAAAATCTGTCGACCGCAGATAAATTTGTTAATCATTTTGGCACGGCAGGTGGTTGAAAAGTTTCTAAAATAATCACAATTTCTATATCTAACAAAACTGCTACCAGGTTAGCTTGAATGACAATAAGTCCTGCATTAGATGCTACATTCGATGACATGTGCACGTCAAATTGAGATGCAGATGAAATGTCATTTGTGCAGGGGCTATTTTTTGTTTTTTTTTTCTTTTGCTATTTAATTTAAGTGGATAAGTAAACGACAGTTTGTATACCTCCCATCAGGAAGGCTATGTTGATTTGAAAAGTGACAAACAATGAATTAAGTTCCAGGATCTATGTATATTGAAGATGTTTAATAAGATCGTATTTTTATAAACATGTTTCAATTTCAATAATATTTATAATATAGTGTCTATTTCAGATCATCTTTGCACGAAGAGACAATTTGTTCTCAAAAGCTTATAAAACATTTATCTAAATGGTTGAAAACTTTTTCTGATGAAGAAAAAAATTAAATTTATATATTTAATAATATTGATACCTGTACTGTGTCAGAATTAAGAATGTAAAAGATTTTCATTAAGAACTTTTATAAAATTCGGTTGTGAAACTACGAAAGTTAATTCTAATTTAGTTAAATTTTTTAAATTTATTTATTTAAATAATATTATACGAATAGGTACTTTAATTCTATTTGTTATCCTTTTCGGATTATTTCGTTGACGAAATGAAAAATTAGATATCCATTTTACTTCATATATCTACTGTTATTTGAGATAAGAGTCCAAGCAAATTTGATATGCGAATACCTATCAAAATTATAATTCATAAAATTAAATTATTAATTCAAAGGAACTATATTTTCTTTATGTTAAAATTTACTAAAACTTACGGTAAATAAGATTATCATATCATCTGCAAATCGCAGATTTTTACTCATATAGGCGCTAGTTATAGCTTTCATTGAAACTCATCATTGAAAACTTTGGCTATCAATTCTGAGGGGTGTAAATTAACTTTTGATTTTTCAATGATGGAAAGCGTTTTGATCATTGAATAATCAAAAGTGAATTTACAAGAAAGCAGTAGAGAAAATAAAATATTTTTTTCACACAAAATATTATATGACTTATTACCTTCATTTTGGTACCAAAACGACATCAGTTTTATTTGTTTAAGTGCCTCAGAATTAATGGTCAAAGTTTTCAATCATGAGTTTCGATGAAAGCTTTAACTGGCGCCATAGACTCCCAAGACATTGAACGAAAGATATCTTCCAGTACTGCAGAAAAGAAATCGGATCGCCTTGCTTGACACTTCTGCTAAGATTGAATAGTGTATATTTGCTCTCTAAGGATATTTTAACTTTAGCTTTTGTGTACAGATTCGTAATTATTCTTATTATTTGTTGGTAATTCCTTGCTTGTTTAAAGACCTTCCAAATTATTGTGTGTTCAACCGTGTCAAATACATTACTGAATTCTCTGAACGCCATTCTAAGTCAAGTTGGTATTTGTGACATTTCTCTGTGTACTGTTTACTGTTTGTAAATGATCGGTTGTGCTAAAACCTTCTCGAAAGCCAGCTTGTTCTCTGAGTTGCTGTTCATCCAAATCTTCACGGATTCTTCTGAATATGCACTTTGAAAAAGTACATAACCGATATAAGAAGCCTATTGTTGTTTATATTTGTAGTGACTCCTTTTTAATGTAAAAAGGATATTGTTGACTCTTTCCATTGGGTTGGCATGATAGATAGATAGATATAGATAGTCTTAAGTTTTTGTAAGCATATTTTGCAGTTCTGAAACAGTCATTGATGCTACAGCCATTTTGTTAGTATGTGTTTTTTTGCTATTACGGGCTAGCTCCGGAGATGTTTCTACCAAATTTATTTTGTGTGTTTGTTGTATTCACTGAATTTGGTGTTTAGTTCTCTTACTGAATCTTTTAGTTTTATATAATTTAAGTTTATTATTAAAAAAAAAATATAAAAGGGCTTTTTATTTCGCGATAAAATACAGAAAATAAAATATTTTTTTAAGAGCCGTGGTTTTTCACTTTTGCAACCTTTGATAGATCAACGGTCAATCCTATTTATTATTATATTTTTCCATCTTGACCACAACATTATCGTCAGGAAGTTCATTTATTGAGGTCTCAATTTCTGATGTGAGAAATAGGGGACCATTTCCGAATATGACCCTGCGAGTATAGTTGTATACAGGTCCTCCTAGAACTCCGTTAGGTTAGGTTAGGTAAATGGGATACCAGTTGATCTTGTTACCGGCACACTTAGATCAAGGTGCATTGTTGTACCCCGAAGTGTTGTATCTTCGAATTCTAATTGTACAACCAGTGAGTACCGTGGATAATCATTATCGAGCCATTTAAAGGCTATTATAAAGTTTGCTTTTTATGGTAGCCCAGCAGATTGTGTCCGGTGAGACATTACCATACATTACCACAAGAGTTCGAAGGGAATTCTTGTTTATGTGGGTAATAGTTTCGTTTCTTTTCTTTTCAAAATTGGGCCATAGTTTCCTGGTTGTAGCACAGGTGTCTAGTCCATTCCATCTTTCATTGGTTTTTAAAAGAATCTTCTTTCTAATTTCCTGTTTTGCTACACAGAATGGGATTTTAATCGACACGGGTAACGTAAAACAGAACTCCGTTGCTATTTTGTTCAGATCTT
Source organism: Philhelius pedissequus (assembly GCA_910595825.1). Classification (NCBI taxonomy): domain Eukaryota; kingdom Metazoa; phylum Arthropoda; class Insecta; order Diptera; family Syrphidae; genus Philhelius; species Philhelius pedissequus. The sequence goes on from OU343162.1 coordinate 121,140,648, forward strand.
CACGTTATATATTTTTTTTTGTTTTTGTAAACTTCATTATCCAATCCTTTCCAAGAGATAATTCGTTTTCTGCACTTTTCATCGACTTACTCTCTTTTACTATTTGCTTTATTATTTTGCTATTACAGTAAATGACGCTTATAAGAAACTGCAAAATTCCACAATTTTTGTTTCTTACAAGGGTTTGTTTCTTATATCCTAACCACGGATATAAGAAACAAATTTCTTATCAATAAAACACGGATAGAAGAAACAGAAGTTTCTTATAAAAAATGTTAATAAAAAAACGCTTACGTTTATTTTTAAATAACAATGATAGAGCAATAACTGAAACAATTACATCTCTTGAATACCGTTGCACTGTTTCATTCCTTTCATTGTTTTATCGTTATTTTATAGATAATATGCTCTATTGTCTAATGAAATAGCCAGTTCCATTCCTCTCCTGAAACTATTCAAGCGTAATACTCGCACTTCTGGGAATGCTCATCATTCAGTTCACCCTTGAGCCCAAGTTCGGACGTCCTCCGAAGGAGTACAGAGATTCTTTCGTTAGTAGTACAACTCGAATGTGGAATTACCATTGTGCATAGGTATCTCCTGTTACATCCTTCCCTACTTTTCCTGTGCTTGATTATTTTAAGGGTAGCCAAAACCCTTTTAATGTTATCATTATAAAAAACAACAAAAAAATTAATCACAAAGCAAAATATATGGTGTATACAGCAATAATTCTATAGCAGATTGTAGGTGACTAGCATTATTTTGAAAAAAATAATGCTAGTTTCTTAAAAATATCGGTAAATGGTGGTTAGAGTTAAAGATTCCTCTCTTTGTTTGAAAAGAAGATCTTCAATTTTTTCGAGGAATCCCTCATATTCCTCATTGTTGTCTAAATAAACTCTTAAATTTAGTGTTCAATTTCTCACAAAACACTACTAAATTTATTTCAAAGTGACATTTATAACATTTCTTTGAGAGTTCAGAAATGCATGTATGATTCTAAGGGTGTGCTGACATTTAAAGAAACTGAGGCGATTTTCTTATGTCATACAAACGTTTCTTATACACATCCAATTTTACAGCAAAAGTGGGAATCGGTGTTGTAAAAAAAAGTTCATTACATCAGTGTTTTTCTTATAAGCGTGTTTCTTATGAGGTATGTTTTTTCCATTCGTGTAAATGGGCTCGTGCGCCATGTTTTTGTTCAGGTTTCTTATAAGCGTGTTTCTTATAAGCGTGTTTCTTATAGGCCTCATATACTGTATAATATTTTGTTCCAAAACATCTTTTTTATTGCCGATTTACATTTGTTTTTAAGATTTTTAATTTTTTCTATTTCTGTTAGATTCTTTTAGTGTCATATGGTTTCCCTTTTTGCTATGAATTTGTTCGTTTTTTGGGAAAGCTTATATATTTTTTGTGTTGATTGTTTCAAAATACTGTTTTTAGGTGATTTTAATATTCCTAAGAAAAAGAATGGTATGGCAATTTTAAGTACTAAGCAATATAAATTTAAGAACTGAATTAAAAAAAAATCGTCAACCCGTTTTCGAAATATAATTTTAGAAAATATTTATCGAAAACTTTAGTATGCAGTATTGCTTAGAATTAGGAGGGCCTCCTATATAAAACAAAGTTATATCGAAATCCTTCTGGCCGGTTATAAGAAAGTCGAAAATAAAAAAAAATGTTGCATGGCTGGTACAGTTAATAACAAAATATGTTAAACAAATTTGGAACCAAACACAAATAATTTTTTATCAAAATCGTTAGAGACGTTTTCGAGATAGACAAGATGGTAGAAAAAATTGTTTGGCAAGTTATTACCGTATTTTTGTGTCTAAGAAAAAAACGAATCAAAAATCTGTTTGAGATAATCGCCTAAAACGGTTAAGTACCATGTTTAAAGAAAATCGCTTCAGCGTTCAGCCGTTTAGGCTATTGATCGATTTACTGGCAGACAGATGGAATTGCGGGACCCAATTTTTGGCATTCTCCATCATTGTAATACCAAGTTTGATTAAAATCTCGAATTCGATTTTTTTTTTCAATTCAAAACTTGCGTTATAGGTTTAACAATTAGCAACGAAGACAAACATCGTAGGCATTTAACATGTCTTTTTAATAAAATTTATAATAGTAGTGATATACCTAAGGATTTCAATAAAGCAATAATCTTTCCTATTTTCAAGAAAGGGAACATTTCTTCACCTGAGAACTACAGTGGAATTTCCTTTTTTAACTCCTGTAGAAATTGTTTTGCCCACATTATGTATGGAAGACTTATGAACTAGATGAGGGAGGGCCTCGCGGTGTATTTCAAGCTGGGTTTCGTGCTGGTTATTCAACTTCGGACCAGATATTTGGTTTAAAAAACTTAGCCCAACATTTTATTAATAACAACTTTTTTTGTCAATTTTAAAACCGCATTTGACACCTTTATAGAAATAGTTTAGTTTACAAGTTAGTATCGATCGGTTTATCATTCAAGTTTAATAAAATGTACTCGCAACTATTATCAAAAACAACTGCCATCGTTTATGGAGCCTTGGAAACTCTAGTCTTTTCAATACATCCACAGGAGTCCCACAAGTTTGTATCTTGTTTCCAGTAATGTTTGCACAAAAAATGATGTCACAAAAAATACTATACCTATGCTCAGCGGCGCGGCGTCGTCAAAAACTTGAACCACAAACTGGGAACAAACAATTATTTTTCCGATAAGTTAAGTTTAAACAAAATAAGTGTTATATTCCGTACAAGAACAGAAATTCTAAACCTTTATTTTATCCCTAATAGAGAAAATCAACCTAAGACATGCAATCTCTGTAATCTCGGCGAACGTGAAGATGTGCCCCACTTTTTGGCCAGATGTCTAATCTTACAAGGGTGTAGAAGACTTGACTTTGGCAAAAGCACACTTACTCTTAGCGAAGCTCAGGAAACTTTTAATGGAGTGAATGGGACTGCCTGGCGTAATATTTCAATCAAGCTCTTACAAAAATAGCTTTCCATAATGAAACACATTTTATAATTTTCTATCAAAATAAATGTATGTCAAATAATTTTATTATTTTAAAACTTTTGAACGAAAACCATAACAGTTGATAACATTTGCGTCAACAGCGGGCGAAAAAGGGCGATCGGTGTGAACTTACACCCACCGTCCCGAGTGAATAAAATCTCACTTGTGCGAAGTGATTATCTTTTTTCCATTCCCTTTTGTTTTTCATTTTTGTATCATACTTTTCCATTTTTATATGTTTTATTTTCATAATTCTCTTTTTTGTAAATCTTATTATTTATTTTTTTCTTGTGTTGTGATTATAGGGTGGCAATGGCGCACTGGATAACATAGGTTAAAATGAGATAGTCGATACCTTGTTCTCGAATCCACTGTGCCAAGCTAGTGCCGTGCAATTTAGGTTGCATTTAAAAGACCTTAGGTCTTACAGGCATATACTTAAATTAAAAAAAAAAAAAAAAAAAAAAAAAAAAAAAAAAATATTTGTCCCTGGCAGACGGCAAGTTATGCCATGCCTACTAGATAGAATATGATGTTACTTTTGCGGACTTATCAAATATTGGTATTATCTTATTTTGTTTTTTATATTATATTTATTATCTATAACGATTTTCATATTCGTGAACAAATGTTATTCGTTACATGGAAAACATTTTGGAATATTATTTGTTTTCTTTATTGACAATCACGCCATAAGGTGCAAATTAATTTCATTGCCCTTTTTTCTTCCTGATCAATTTAAATTAATTTTTTTCACAACGGAACGCAAGAATCTTTAAAATGTATACACTTATCTATGGTTTAATTTTTGAAGATGAAACGAGTATACCTACCCTCTTTTGCTATGTAAGCTGTACAGCTTATCGGGCGAATAACAGATAATTGACAACTGCTTAATCTTAAAAACTCTCCGCGTCGTTCGATTAAGGCCTAATACTTTAAAAGCCTTATTCATACAATCTCAAAGTATGTATTCGAATGATAATTCCAGAAATGTTTTTTTTTAATGTGAATCTCGAATAATAAAAACCAGGCATGTTCAGTATTTCGAGATTGTTCACTATTTCGAGAGAGAATTTTTATTTGCTTTTCAAAGCTAAATTTAATAAAAACTGTATACATTGAGTAGTTTGAAGTATATACAACTTTTTATTATAATTCTTAAGGGTACCACGCTAGACATTTTTTTTACACGTATAGGTAACAAAAAATTTAAAATGGGGAAAATAATTCACTTCGTTTATGTCTTTCTTGATTTTAAATTGTTTTGGACAGGTTTTTGTAAATGTTTTAAAACTAAAATGTCAGAATAATCTGCATTATTCTGTACCGCGCATTCAATGACCTTATCAATATAAATAGCAGCATCCTTTGATGAAATAAGACCAGACACAAACTCATTTGAGGTGTTTATGGTTAAAACGACATGAAACTAAACGGTTACAAGCTATGGACGCATTGTAAATGGAAAATTCAGAGACAAAAATCAGTGTTCACTATACTGAGAGTACGCTGTATAAAGTTCTGTGTATTCACTATATTGGATTCTTCACTCGAACGAGATTCGCTATATCGAGCGTCTAATGTATATATTATATAAATAGAAATAGACAACAGATAATAGAACATAGACAAAAGTCAGGCCTGTCGAAATTTGAACATATTCAAGAATTATTTCAAAATAAAAGAAGAATTGTATAATAGATTAGATTATTTTTGTTTATTAAACTAATAGTTTACGTTATAAATTAAGACAACAATCACCGCCGAAAGCAAAAACATTTGAATTCTTATACAGATTAAAAAAAATAATAACGAAATCTTCTCAATCCATTAACACAGACTGTATATCTAAATGAAATAATTTCTCTCCGACCTTTTCTATTCTTGAAAAACCAAGCTATTCATAAACCTCAACAAACATCTCCCACTACATGCGTCTTATGGCAAGAATAAACCCATCGAATATGTTCCAACTTCCAAATGCTAAAACTCATTTCGCAAAGTTAACAAACCAATTGAATTTGTCCCGTGAGACACGCAATCACGCTTCTTTACGCAGGACTCACTTCAATTTAATCCACTTAGAAAATTACAACATGTAAAAAATTAGAAGAGTAGCACATTTGCTCTGGCTGAGTCTTTTGATCAATTCTCCCAGGAGTCCTTATGCTACATAGCACCGAAGTGAAAATCACAGATAACAAAAAAACACTTAAGCAACAACATTTCTAACGAGTTTGCAGCATGAAGTTGGCTTATGCATATATACTCATCAACAGTTTGTCTATTTGCTTACTATGTATCTACCACGCTCGCACACTTATCCACCTGCCATTTAAAAAGGATATTTAAAAAAAAAACGCTATACACTATAATTTTGTGTTGCATCGATCTCAGGGAAAAAAATGATTAGGGTAGAAATGCGAAGCACACATTCAATTTGCAAATGATGATGATTAACACAAAACAAAAAGACATTATGCCAAGTGGGTTGGTATTGGTGTAAGATTGAGTAAGAGCGGGTGGCATCTGATTCAGATCCAGATATAAAATAAAATCAACACAATTCGACCTAATCTAAGAAATTAATTTTCCTAGATTGTCTCTAGGGGACTTACAAGTGCATGTATGACATGGATTGCTATTTTTTCTCAGTCGTTTTAATGTTAGGTTTCTCCGGCTTCGTTAGCAAATTTGGTAGATGTTAAATAAAAGATATAATAATTAAAAAATTGATTTTTATAAATAAAAGAAATAAAATACACGATACCTGTCGAGTATGTTATAGTGGAAATGCTTCAAAGGCATTTTTTTAATCTCAATCTTCAATGTCTTATAAGCATATTAATTTTGAAGCGTATTTATTGGAAGTTTTTGGCAAAGAGAGATAGTAAAATATTCGCCTTTCCTGATAATTTCTGCCCAATAAAATCTACTGTGCCGACAAAAATTCTTTCCTATTTTTCTATTTCTTCTAATTAGTGCCGTGCAATTCAGATTGCATTTAAAAGACTTTAGGTCTTATAGTTAAAATTAATGATTATATAAAAATTCATTATTTTTTTCTCTATATCAGAGAATTTACAGTAGATAAGATTAGATTGGGTCTTTATTTTTTTTCGAATGATTAAAAAATACAATATATTTGATTCGTAAGCCGTCTGCCGGCAAAAATTCTAAAATTTAAAACAATAATAAAAATTAGAGGGAAAATTGTTACTACATACCTACAGATCAAACAATATTAGTGTGAATTTTAGTTTAGTCAAAACAATAGAATAATTTTTTTAAAAATGTTTGTAATATAAAAGTTAAATCTTATCTTTAAATCAAAACAGTTTTAATAAGTGACTTTCAAAATAGCTTTTAACGGCCTTTAGCCCACAAAATTTGCGTTTCATTCCGGCAATCTCACTTGGACTCATCAGTTGGTTAGTGAGCGCCTTAACAATATGCAATTTTTGTTAAGTTCAGTTCAACTTACTTGCATTTTTTGACAAAAAAGCAATGTGAACTTTATATCCAACAAGATTAAAATTTTAATCATTAAAATTGGAAGATTTTGTAGTTGGCCAGACATAGTTAATAAGAAGGTGTCTTTTTTTATAATACAATTCTATATACTACTGAAATTACTCAGCCAAGTAGAAGACATAGCATTATATTTAATTGGACTTGTTGAATTATTGATTCAAAATAGCTTTTAACGTTCATTACTCCATTGATTAAAATTTTAATCTTGTTGGATGTAGTTCACATTGCTTTCTTGTCAAAAAATGGAATGCCAACGGATTATGGCAAAAACTTGGAGAACTAGAAATGTTTATGCATGAAAGATATTAATATTTGTTTGATATCGGAAACGCATGTCAAGAAACAATCAAATAGTAAGATCAATGGATATTAAGAATACCACGCAACTCATCCGTCGAACAAAGCAAGAGGTGGGGCATATCTATTTATAAAAGAATGCATAGCACAAACGATAGGCCCAAAAATAGAGGCTGAATCAATGCAATTAATCGGTGTTCAGGTTAGAACTCAGAATGTTGTACTGAATGTATTTTCCATATACTGTCCTCCACGATGTAAAATTGAAAAGAATGAATTTATGAACGTGCTAAAGTTACTTAAACAAAATTTTATTCTTGGTGGTGACTTTAATGCGAAGCACAGCTTTTGGGGATCTAGAGTTGTTTCTCAAAAGGGTCGAATGCTCTACGAAGCGCTAATGGAAAATAATTGCGATTTTCATTCGACTGGCAACCCGACTTACTTGCCGACTGATCCATCGAAAATACCTGACCTTATTGATTTTTTTGTGGTCAAAGGAATACCCTCAAATAAAATTAGCATAACAGAAAGCTTTAATCTTTTCTTAGATCATTCTGCTGTTATTCTCACTATGAGCGAAAATCTTGTTAAAAATGAAAAACCACCCACGCTAACCAATGGGAAAACCAACTGGGAAGATTTTAAGAAAGATATAGAGGATAACGTTGAATTAAGGGTTTCACTACAAACACCTCTGGAACTTGAAGACACAGTAGATAACTTCGTCAATATCGTACAACAAGCCGCATGGATCAACAACTCGTACCAAAGAGAAATGCCGCGCTTTAAAAACCTAAAATATCCGCAGGAAATAAAAGATTTAGTAAAAGAGAAACGAAAAGCACGTAAGAAATGGCAGCAAACTCGAGCTCCTCAACACAAGGTAAATTTAAATCGCTTGTGTAATTTACTAAAAAAGACGATAGCAGAATTCAAAAATTCTGAAGTTGGAAATTATATTGAAAGCTTGACAGTAGGAAAGAATCCAACTACTCACTCTGCAAAGCTGTTAAAGTAACGAAGAAACCAAAGCTCCCAGCGCCGCCGATTAAGAATGATCAAAACGAATGGGCAAAAAGCGACAAAGAGAAAGCAAACGTTTTCACGGATTACCAGGAGAACACATTTAAGCCTTTTGATGGGCAAGTACTCAACGAAAATTTAAATATAAGTTCTCACTCAAGCGAAAATTACATTACAAGAAATGTTACCCTTGCCGAATTAAGTAGAGAAATAAGAAAGCTTAAGTATAAGAAAGCTCCGTGATATGACCTAATTACGGCCGAAGTTCTTAAAATGCTTCCTCGCAAAGGGTTAATTAATCTTCTTTATATAATAAATGCCACTCTAAGGCTAAAGTACGTTCCGAGCCAATGGAAGGTTGCGGAAGTTATATTGATTCTCAAACCAGGAAAACCATTACATTATAAGAAATCTTATAGACCTATTTCGCTTCTGCCCGTAATATCTAAGGTCTTTGAAAGAATATTACTTCTGCGCCTGCAGCCAAAAATAGAAGAAAAGCGCCTAATACCTGAACATCAGTTCGGATTTAGAAGCAAGCATTCGACAATTGACCAAGTGCATAGGATCACTGACGTCATTGAGAAAACTCTTGAAGAAAAGAAAATTTGTTCGGCGGTCTTCCTAGACGTGTCGCAAGCTTTTAATAAGGTCTGGCACGAAGGCCTGAATTTTAAATTACGACAAATTCTGCCTAAAGCACTTTATACGCTTCTAAAAGCATACATATCTAGAAAATAGACTTTTTAGAGTAAGACATGGAAACGATTACTCGGATCTCAAAGAAATAGTGGGTGGGGTACCACAGGGAAGTGTTTTATGCCCAATAGTGTACCTTTTATTTACACGTGATATACCTCAAACAGAAGACACTATCGTAGCCACGTTTGCTGACGACACTGCAATACTAGCAGTGGGCCAAACGATAAATGATTCTACGACAAAATTACAAAACGCTCTGAATAATGTCAATGATTGGACAAAAACATGGCGGATATCGCTCAACGAAGTAAAATCAGTCCATGTAGATTTTACGTATAAGAAAATTAATAGATTACCGGTATTTGTTAATACGGTTCAAGTTCCGTTTGCTAACGAAGCAAAATATTTACTCTAGACGCGAAATTAAAATGGAAACCGCATGTTAAAAAAAAGGGAAGAGTTAAATAATAAGCTCAGAGATATGTACTGGTTGCTCGGGAAACACTCTAAGCTCAGTATCGAAAATAAGCTAATTTTGTACAGGCAGGTGCTTAAGCCTGTCTGGACTTACGGTATACAACTCTGGGGTTGTATGCGAGATTCTAATTTAAATACCTTACAAGCATTTGAAAATAAACTCCTAAGATAATTTGTAAGCGCACATTAGTACATTAGAAACGAAGATCTCCACAGAGATCTTGGGATTCCCACGGTTCGCGATGAAATAAAAAATTTTGCCCGAAATCATAGAACACGACTATTACAACACAGCAATAGTACTATAATTGAAATTATCGATGAGACGAATTTAGTACGCCGCCTGCGAAGGACAAAGAATCCGCCTTAAAATCGCCGTATAAGCAGGAACTATCACCGGATAGTTACCTGTAAACCGTTAATTAAATTCGTTAAAAATAAATTGCCAGATAAGTTTCAACTTAGTTACAATCGGGAGGAGGAGGTGTTTTTAGTGCAGTAAGAATCTCACACTCCTATGAGCACGCGTTTTTCGGTCCTCATAGATCCTTTTGAAGGTTTTACACCTACCCACGGAAAAAAAAAATTGGAGGCCATCAACAAATTAGAGAAACGTTTGTTAAAGTCAATAGAAGATCACAAATAAAATGTCGGAAAGTGTGTTGCTTATTTAATTTTTCAGGGGCATATTTATTGACCCACATTCTATGTACATATGCATTATGTATATTTATTATACAACATCTTAATAACATTTTAAAATTTGACTGTTTTAATTTTTCACAAAATGTACCGATATATAATTGAGGTCTGTTAACATTAAGAGATATTTTGTAAAGATTGTCATATGAAGAAAAGTTCTTATATACTCGTAGGCACATCTAGCTACACAAAATATTTGTATTTTGTTTTAATTTTATATTGGTACCTACTTAAGTACGAGTATGTATACTTTCCCAAAAAAGTCCTAAATTATCTACTCTTCAAATTAAATTTAATTATCCAATTAAAGGAATAAAACCCATCATCTCGTTGCTAAATGAACTGTAAATGCCTTTGTAAAATTGCCAATTATATCTACCAACCATCTTTATTGACGCACACATATAAATTCAACCCCAAGGGCAAAAGAGATCTTTTTTATTTTGAGCACGTTAAAACAATGGGACATGTGTTCGTGTGTATTGAGCGTCTACGTCGCCATTTTTTTATTATTATTATATTTTCATGATTTGCAATGATTGCCATTCATACCCCTAATAATTGCCCCTTGAAATATATTTGTATGAAAAGAAATGTCTGCTCTATTCTCATACCCAACCACCACCTTCCATTGCAAACGAAAAGACAATGGAAAATGTTATGGATTTTACATGGGGTTAATGAGTATTGTATGGAATGGCAAAACTTGGGATGGAGGTGCTCTTCAACTGATTACTATAGCATAAAATGTAAGCTCCAGCTCTTGGATTCTCCTAAAGGGCCATCGATTTTTTTAAACAAGTAACGTTGTTTTACTTTTAGGAGCTCGTTTAATAATAATGTGGGTGCAACAATGCCAAGCACTCGATGAATAAATTAACTCCTCAGAATTAAAATTACAAAGTGCGCAAAAAAAATAAGGACCTGCAATATATTTTATATAAAAAATCGATAACTGTTTCGCTTTAACTTGAAGTATTGTTTGCTTTTTTTTGAAATATGTGTTTTATTCGTGTGTTCAGCTGCAATACTACGATGCTAGTTAAATTAGTAAATTACTAACTAGCATTATGCTTAACATTTGTTTGCTTAAAATCAATCTTAGTATTAATTCCAAGAAAAATATGGACTGCGGACCTGATCATATGGAGCGATGCGTAGTGAAAGTCTTCTGCACCTGCTGGACAAAGGTTCAGTCGTACGATTTTAGATAAATGAGCCTTAAACAAGCTTTTAATGAAATGCAGCAGTACCAGGCGCGTGGTGGCCCTATGGGACACCGGGAACTTTCCGTGGCGTTTCTATTTTAGGGCGTTTTTTTTCAGGAAAAAGTTGAAAGAAGCACTGCCTGGGCAACGAAGGTCAAAGAACAAAAGTTGTATCAATGATGTATTAAGAAAATTTGAGATTAAGAACTTTAATGTTATTTTTGACAAAATTATTATGGATATTGAAAAGCGTTTTGCACAACATAAAGATTTTTATGGAAACGTTACATGTTTCGATCCACGAACGTTTAAAAAAATTGCCGAAAATGATTTGCCGAATAACGCTTTGGATAAAATATCTGACGGCACCAATACAAACGAAGAAGACGTACGTGATGAACTTTTGTCCTTTGCCCGTTTATTTCCTTCCATTGCTCTAAAATCACGAACGAAAGTGGACGATAATATTGTTGGAATTTGGGATTGGGATCAATTGTCCGACGAAGAAGATTTACTTGGCAAAGTTGATCAATCAGCTCCTATTGAAAACAAACATATTAAAGCTTGAAATTCTTGCGTCGCGTCGGCTGTTTTTATAAATTAATAGTTGATTATAGAATGTTTTCTTTGGAAAAATGTATTCAAAATTTATAAATTTCTGCTTACCCTACCGATTACACAGGTAAAATGTGAAAGGAGTTTATCTAAATTAGAAATTTTAAAGAATATATTAAGATCAACTATGGGCAATGAAAATTTGGAGGCGTATATGTTTGTTGTGTTAAAACTAGCTGACCAGGAGAACTTCGTTCCGCCTAAGTTCATTTATGCCAAAAAAATAATAATTCCGAGGATGCACAATGCAGTTTCATGTAATGCGGTCGATTAAAATTCTTTATTCTAAAGTTTTATTAAATACAATAAAAATAACTAAATTAACAATGTCTATGTTTTTCATTCAAATAAAAATGATTGGCGTGCCGGCCAGCCTTACGCTTTTTTACTGAAGTGCTTTATGGTACACAACATTTTTAGTTTTATTTTCGGGTGCGTACACGTACAAAGCGGTAGGTTTGCCGATACGTGAGCAAGCCACATATAATTGACTATGTGAGAAACATGGCAATTCGAGATTGATGACACAAGCATCCAGCGAGACACACCGAAAATTGAAGACGTTTAAACACGAATGGCAAATCGTTCGGAATAAGCGGAATCAATGGAATGAGATAATCTTTGCCTTTGAATTTTCCCTACAAAATCGTGGCTTGAATTAGATTTGATTGGATGTTTTTCACAATCAAACGCTTTCCGTTACAAGGTTTTGGTGAATTGAGGTTGCGCAGCAAAATTATAACTGAGTCGATTTTAACTTTAAATTGGGTGGCGGAAAGCCCAGAATATCCAAGGAATTTAAAAATTCCGTGGGATCTTTGGTGGCTTCGTTTTCATCCATCACCGTGTCCACCGATATGAATAAATGTAACTCACAATTGAAAATGTTCGTGAATTTTCATCCAGAGTATCCTATATGCCCTTCCTAGGGCCAAAAGTCCTAAATCGTGAACAGATTTTCTTCTATTATCCTATAATCTTTCTTGGGCCAAAACTAATTTATCGAGACATAAATATTGAAAATCGAAGTAACCATATTATCGAGATATGCACTGAAAAAAAGATGATGATCCCTGATTTCCAATTTTTCTGGAAATTTTTCGGGATTTCTTCCTTGGATCAGTACGAATTCATAAAGCCCAAAATCATGAAAATCGAAATATCCGTTCTCGAGTTATGTGTGCACACACGGACGACATTTCTTTTTTATGATATCCTTCAAGAAATCTACCATTGTAGAAAAACTATGTGAAAGTTGTTCCGTATATAGTAGGCTTTTACAGTAATATAATATGGATTCCTATTAAGATATATGTGTAATTATGAACCTATATTTGTTAATAAAATTAGTCTTTGAATTATTTTTGGTATAATTGTTTTTAAAATGGATTTTTTATTGCAAAAAAAAAAGGAGAAGGGCGCGTTTTATATTTTAAATCTAACCACGTGCCTGGGCAGTACCCCTTTTCCAGAGGCGGATTGGCCCACCGGGCACTCTGGATTTTTCTCCGTAGGCCATCAGCAAGAAAAAAATTTCAAAAGCACTTGTAATTCTATTTTTTTTAAATAAAACTTTCTCCTAAAATTTCTAACGAGTGACTTAACAGTAAACATAGTTTTTTTTCATGAAGATCTTAATAAAAGTTCATTAGGGAATAGTGCTACAACTCGGTTGCATCCCCCTTTAGCCAATATAAATCTGTTGTGTGAGATATTACTCTTTCGAAGCCTATTCAAAATTATATTGAATGTCGAAAATTATCACACGAATCCTTTCAATCTCTGTCTATTTTGTTTAATCAATTCAAATTCTTTGTGAAGTGAATTCACCAATAATTAGATATAACTTTGATTAATATTTCGTAAACATTTAACAGTCCTTTGAATTTTAAAATGACGTCTTTTGTACAGATAATAAAAAAAAGAAAACCATAGTAAAGAAAAACTTCAAGCACTATGCAGTTTGTATGTAAGATCACTCATTTTCAACAACTATCGAAATCCAAAAAACATGAATGTGATTAAAGCAATTTAAGAACTGGCAAGAACTAGCTCTGTTATATCAAGTTACTTTGAATTTGAGTTCTGAGAATGTAACAGATTAGCAAAATATTTTGTATAACTGTTGTAGACGAGCGAATGTATCAGAGATACCTTGATAGGGCTAGGGGATCAAACTCTAGGGCTATATATAGAAATTTAAATTTCTGTCTGGGCGAGAACAATTATTTCAGAAATGATCTCAATGTTTTAGATATGAGTCTAATCCTTAAAATCAGAACTGAAATTATTGAACTTAATTTCAGACCATATCGTACAGACATTAACCCTCTTTGTTCTCTGTGCAATTTAAACCAAAACGAAGACGTCTTTCATTTTGTAAGGGCTTGTCCCATATTGCAAGAAATCCGTAGACTTTTCTTCAGCAAGAGTTATTTGACGTTCGAAGAATGCATCAGTGTTCTGAATAGGGAATGTGGTTGGAAACTGCTGGTACAATTTGTTTCCTACGCAAAGAACTACCGAAATACATATTTGAATTTGTCGTGAATTCGCGAGCAATACACACACTTTATAAATTTTGTCTTAGCTAAACTAAAAGCCCATTTTCACTTTTGAAATTTTTTAAGACCCTATTTTTGTTTTGGCTAAACTGAAAACCGCTTTCATAATTGAAATAAATTAGAACCTCATTTTTGTTTTAGCTAAACTTAAAGCCTATCTATCAAAGATGTTGCAGTTTTTTCACTTAACTGATTTGAAATATTTATATTCCTTAATTCTGTTAAATTGTAATCTTTAATTTATGTAGCATGTATTATCTATATCTATATTTCTTTTCATCAGAAATAATACGAAATAAGAAATCACATCTTTTGCGGCTTAAAACTTATTACAATCTTGCTTTCGCATGTTTCTTAAAATAAAAATCCAATGTTTAAGCTCATTTTGTTTTAATAAAATTTTGTTGCTTTATCTATTTAAATGTTTTTTATAAACAAAGGTATTGCAAAAAATTTTACTAATTTCAATATTTGTATCCGATTTTGTAAGCTCTTAAAGTTAAATTAAGAAATCGGCAGACGGCTTATAGCCATACTTTAAAATATTTATAAGAATTGTATATATGTATTATTTTATAATCAATAAAAAAATTAATCTAATCTAATCTAATTAAAGCATAAACCTGCAACTGCACATGCTGTAAACATTATTTTACCTCCTCTTACTTCCATTCTACTCAACTAACTCCATAAACAAACACAAAATTAAAGCAACACTAATTATGTATTCTGCGGCACATTTCCTAAAAGTCTCTGGAGGCCATTTTACCCCCAGTCGGTCCCTGCCGATTGCATGGATACCTATGTTACATAAATTCATACAAAAAAGTACAGGATATGGCCTGTTTATGAGAACTTTGCACAAATTCTAACTGTTTTGTTTTCAAAACCCATACCAAAATTTTCGAAAAATATTTTTTTTTTGAAATATTGTTTTAAAGCTTATATCTATTAATAAATACTTAACATTGCTATACCAATTTTTTTTAGTATACAAATTAAAGAAATGTACATAAAAAGTTAAGTAAGGAAATTAAATTAATTAAAAATATGTTTAGCCGTTCCTCTTAAGAATCCTGTGCATACAATGTGATCGAACATAAGAGCTAGTATGTACGTGCGATACAGTTGATTTTTATATGAAATCCTGTTTGGCTATGGATAGATATAAAAAAACACGGCTATTTAGAGACAAGAGCACCCGAAATTCGTGTGCCTTAATATAAGCGTTTTCAGAAAAAATAATATTGATTCGATACCTGCGACATATCTTCAAACCGCTGAACCAATTACAAGAAACATTTAAAGAACATGAGAAGGATGTATTATGAAGGTATCATGTGATTCCCCAAGACTAACCTGCTCAAACCATTTGATTTCAACAAAATAGGTACCTATACCTAATTTAGTTTGGCAACTTAAATAACGTCCAAGAAAAGCGTATATTTATTCAGTTATGGCTTATTTCCTGAATTGAACTATGACATAATATATAATAGATCAATTATAATATATAATTGATCACCCTTTTTTCTCACTAGAATCAGACAAAATTATGATTCGAGTACCTATCCCGTTTCGTCTTTCAATTATTACAGGGAAAAGCCCTTCAGTTTGTTATTGCTTAGGTAGTGTTTCCTTGAATTGATATAGAATATTCACTTGATGCGTTCGGCTATATCAATCAAGGAGTTACTAATAATAAGTAAAAAAAATCAAGATGTGCAATCCATATAGCAGTGTAAAGTGCCACTCAGCCTCCTCGACATGACGAGGAATAAGTTCTAAGGAATTTGGTGTTCTCGAAATAAGATATATAAACAGACAAGACTGTTTCTTCATATATGAGATTCTTCATAACCTTTGTTCCCAATGATGTGTTTGTGTAGGTATGTTTTTGTAGCCATAAGCAGAATAAGATGCACTTGCCATTGATGCGATCTGTACCTGCGGCACAGACAATCTTGATGTTGATGTTGAGGAGGTGAAACGCGCCAGAATAATCTTCACAATGTCAACAACTGTAATTAAATTGCCATGTAGTCGTCAGGCCTCCAATTTTTCTCTCCATATTCTTTCGACAACAATAGAAAGATCACCCGCAAACAATGTAATATCAGTACCTGCTCATCAACCACTCTACAAAATAAGCCCATCAACAATTTTTATCCACACTATGTTAGCGGCGCGCGGTGCGGTATTAAATGTATTCATTTCTCTTGTGCATACCTGTTTCTTCTCACTTCTGTCAATTTAATTGAATTTAATGAGAAGACTGCCGTAAAATTGTTCCGCTCTGTATTAATTTTGAGTTAAATTTTAAATCGGGCACAAGTGGCTTCAGCAAACAAATGGTGTTAAAGATTCGATGATTTATTATTTCGAATGACCGATAATAAGCTTCAGCGAAATATCGCGTCGTCCGTCAATTGGATTGATTGTCTGTAAAGATGATATGCACGACTGGATCGCGCGTACTTGCTCTTATGTTCGATCACATCGTATGCACAAGATTCTTAGTAGAAATAGCTAAATATTATATATTCTTAAAGCCTTTTATAAACAAATATTCTTTAATTATCTTCTGAAAAAAATATTGGTAGGTATAAATTTAATAGTATCATTTCAAAAAAAAAATTATCCACACAAAACTGTTTGGACCAAAATATATAGACTATTCTATATCAGGGCACAGATTTTTTTTTCTTATCAAAATCGTTAGAGCGGATTTCGAGATAATTACGATGGTATAAAAACAATTGTATGGCAAGTGCCAGCTGATAATCGAAAATATGAATGCTTTTAGCCAGATATTGGGAAGAGGCAAATCTCTTGTCCTTTACAGAGAGATCATAAATCATCTATTTTATCTAATTATTATACACTTAATTCAAGCAAGTAACACACTTAAAAACTAGGGTAACAATTAAGAAAATCTTAAGAGTAAATTAAAATAAGAGTCGGGAGGTATAAGGATTAAAAAAGGATAGCGCGTTAAAATGATAATTTGGAGAGATTAGGATCGACAATGGTTGAGCTGTTAACTTTCCGAAGCATTCTAGTCATCATCGGCTCTTCTGATTGTAATCGGTTCGAATGAAGGGAATAGTTAATAGTGGTATTGTCCTTAACTAACGTTGGTTTATATTTAACTTAATTTTATCATAGAGGGCTGGACAATCGATGCCACCAGTCAAAAGCTGGTGTATAAAAACAATTTCTGTATTATCACGACGTGATTTTTAAGTTTTAGACGGTTTTCATACGAAGGTAGGTGAAAATGGTACTCTTAACCAAGGCCACTTAACGCAAATCGTAAAAATCTACGTAGAACCGCCTCAATAGTATGGTGACCAGACCTGAGAGGCATATTCAGTAGGGGTCTTACAAAGGTTATTTGAAGGGACTTGGTGACGTAGGGGTTAGAAAATTCTTTGGAGCAAACCCAAGTGTGGAATTAGCTCTATTGGTAATACTGCTAATATGTTCTCGGAAGTTAAGTTGACAGTCACAAATAACACCTAGGTCACGAATGGAAGTAACAATAGAGATTGGTTGATTGTTAATAAGGTATTGACGTTGTGGCAAGTGCGGCTCTTACGAGAGGAAGTAATTGCTAGGAATTTGCTTACATTAAGCTAAAGAAAGTTATGCTGACACCAGATAAAGAAATTATTTATGTCTACTTGAAGCCATTGAGCACTAGAAATAAACAAAATTTTGGTTTGAGATGCGCATGTCATCAGCGTAAATCTCAAGGTCAGATTCTTTAAGAATATGTTCAACATCATTAATGGTCCTTGGTGACTCTGAATTTTCAAAAAAATGTTTTTTTTTTCAAAAATCCAAAAAAAAAAAATTTTTCCAAAATTTTGGTATGCAATATTATTAATAATTTAATTTTTTTATCGAAATCCATCAAGCCGCTAAGGAAAAATTAAAAATTGGTTGTATGGTAGGTACCGTTAATAACAAAATAATATTTTTTTATACCAAAAGGTGGCATATACAATATACCTATAGTATTTCGTTAACACTTTTTTTTATCAAAATAGTCAGAGCCGTCTTCGAGATACTTAACATGGTAGAAGAAATTGTATGACATATACCGTTAGTTTTGGGGTTAAAAAAACCATTAAAAAATTTATTTGATATAATCACCTAAAACGCTTATATACCAAGTTTGAAGAAAATCGCTTTAGCCGTTTAAGCTTTGGATCGTTGTACAGAAAGGCAGATAGAATTTAATTAAGATCATATTTCTCTAAGCAAAACGCGGGACATAAATTTGAAATTGAAAAACGTGTTTGGTACAAAATCAACAAAATTCACAAAAACAAAAAAAAAATTTAAAAACAACACAAAATGCAAAAACTAAAGTTTTTTTTTATATTCAACCTTTTTCTACCAAGTCTTTGAAACATAAACGTTAAAAACACATTACCAACACAATTTTCGGTACTTAGTACTTTTTTTCCTAACAAATTTCTTTGATGAGAATTATCGTTTTCTATTAAATATTTTTTAATTTCCCGACAGCAAAAATTTTTGCTTAATTTTACCATTAATATGGCTCTCAGAGTTTCAGCACTCAGTTGTGTTTTCATTTGTCCACATATTATTCCATATGCAAAGTTTATACTTTGTGTGCAAAAATGCTAAAATAGGTCTGTCCATTTCTCGGCCACAGTTATTTTGTTCTTTATCCATTTTGTTATAATTTTGTGTCACACAAATTCGTCAAACAAGGTGGAATCATTAATAGTTGTATCCTACTGCTTTTGGTTGACAAAAGATAACGAAGATTCTATTTCTGACCAGGTAGGAAAATGGAATGTTTCGAAGAATTACCCAACTAAAAACTTCATATTATTTAAAAGATACATCCCAATGATTTAAGTACATATACGTAACACGTTATGTAAATTTGATGAATATTCGCCTTACATTACTTTTGGTCAATTAATTTTTGTTTGAATTATTGATGGGTCAATTTTCTTGCAAAAAAATATTATCAATTGTTCTCCTAATCTAGATTTTTATTTTAATTTAAGGCATTTATTGCTAGCGCAACTTTAGACAAGCAAATTTCTTGCGACTCTGCTAATAATATGCTCACATGAAAAATTGATGCCTCGGATTGAATAAAATGGAGAAAGAAGGACCTCAGATGAAGAGTTGTTAAACAAATTCTTTAAAATAAGAAAAATTCTCTTAAAGGATTATATTCTCTCAATAGCTTGGTTTTAGTGATAGCCAACTAGTTTTGCTGTAACCAACTATTTTGAAGTATTTAGTTTGAGACCTTTCGCAAATTTCCTTAAATTTTTAAACACCAACAGTTTAGAGATAAAAAACGAATAGTTATTTAAACTGTGCGCAGCACAATTACCTCAAATGAGATGTGTTGTAAGCACATATTGTCACAGTTTTACCAAAGTCTTATCTATGAATTTTAAGTGATGTCCGATGTTTCCCTTGGAAGATTTTCACAACCTCCAAAGTCTTGAGACAACGATAACTAGTTGTGGTGAAAAATGGCGAATCAAGAGCGGACAGTCTTGTACAGCCCTGATTAGAAAAATCAGAAAAAACTGTCATAAAACTTACCCTGCCCAGAGAAGTTTTGATTCCTTCGATATAATTTGGTTCAAGAATATTGATCACAATAGCTTCACATTTTATGCGTGCACAGGAATGCTTTTAATAAGTTTCGATGTGAATTGTGCAATCATTAGACCTGAATGAGTCCAGGTGGCTTCATTAATTGCATTCTTCCTTGCAGGCCCTTGAAAATTTGTCGAAATAAAAAAGCATCGTACATCTTTGTTTTTATCGCTGTTCAATATCATATCTTCCACCACTGCTTATAGAAAACGTAGAAACGTATTTTAAACAGGTTACGGTATTGGCATTTTCATTGTTGTTTATGAAGAAAAAATCCCTCTGAAAATCATCGTTGAATTCAATTTATTGTAAATAATTAAAAGAAACAAATTCCATTTGTTTGTACAAGTAAACACTCACATTTCAAATGTATGTATTGATGTATTGTGTTTTTTTCAAAAAAAATCTGACAGATCTACGAAGGTGACAAATTAATGCGTTCAGTGAACATGCTTTTATAGTAAATCCCTATGAACCATTTGTTAAGACGGATTCGCACTTTGACATAAAAATATTAAAGACATTTTTAAATTATTGTAAATACAATTATTAAATTTTTTTAACGTTATTCAAATAATATAAATATATAGTTATATGAGAGAAACCTGGGACAAACCCGGGACAAAATATGAAATACGGGACATTTGTACGTTCCGGGTTTTCTTAAAATTTACCCGGGACAGTCCAGTGTTACGCTCGGACGGATGGTCACCGTACCTATAGTACCCGTACCTATAGTACCTATATCGAAAGTAAAACTCATTGTGGGCTGCGCTTAAATAAATCTTCCGTAAATTATTGGCGAGTTTTATATTAATTAAAGACATCGATGGTTATATATTTGACTAGACTAAAAAATATGTATACACAATTACACAACAATATAATCTTACGTTTGTTAACCTAATCACCTATAAAACATTCATTTTATTGTTAAGAAGTATGCCTACTCATCAGCTTTCTTACATCTTCACCAGAATTCAAATGTTCCCATCAATCAGACCTCAACACAGTTTACAATTTCGTTTTTCTTGTTTAACATCAGAACCACAGTTTTTTGTCAATGTAACGCGATTAAGAAAAAATAATTTTCCTCGAGAAATCAGGGTAATTAGAAATTTGAGGTGTTTCAAAAAAGAACTTACACAGAGCGAAAAACTACTACATACAATCAATAAGATTCCCTTATTAACATACTTTAACAAGAAATCTTATTGAAAGCATTGAATAATATGATATTTTCATAGAGAAATATTATTGATCTTATGCAGAAAATCTTATTGTTTTGAAATTTTTTTTTACATTTTTCTATATGGAAAATATATTAAATAAAACATATTATGTGAAAACCTTATTACTTTTCAGTTTTAATAAAGACTAAGAAGTAAATCTTCTTTGATCAAAAAGTTTTTTTCCTGTAAATATGTAGGTAACAAATTACGTTGATTTTTCATAGCGATTCTACGAGTTTGATTAACAATAAGAAAACCGTATGATTTTTCAGGTTTTATACCTGTAAGCTTTTCACAAATATTTGTCTACTTACTATATGGAAATCTTCTTGAATCAAAAGGAATTCTTTTTTATTAGTATAAGTTTTTCTTATAAATTCATTATTATTATTTTGCGCGTGTGTGCCTATCCAAGCTCTTTGTGCTTGATGTTTGAAACCAACGGTGATTTGTATAGTTAAACGTAATTAATAGTGAACTTTGAAATGATAAGGTAAGTCCGTGATCTGAAGGAGAAAAGAGTAATTAAAGTGATAAGTGAGTGTTCGTTATTTTTATTAAAAATGGAAAACAATAACTCAAATGTTCAAATTAATGCTTACAGGCCTTTATAAAAACACATCCCTTTTTAATAAAAATGCATTTATTTATGTTTATAGTTATGTACGTTTATTATGAAGTATTGTAGATACCACTTAAGGCTACAAGAAAAGTGTTCCATTTTTCTCATGTTACCTTTTTTGTAAAAAAAAAAACAATAAATATTTTTTAAAAAATATGTATTTTTCGCCTTTTATTTAAATGAATCAAGCCTTAAAAGACAATAATTTAGAAAATATTCTTTTAAATTTCTTTGAATACATATTATTTCACACCGACTTAACCGAATAAGTTCGTTTTATTGTTTCTGTGAGATTTTCACTCCTTTTTAATAAAAGTCAATAAGATCTTCTTATTGTATATAAAAGAATCTCAAATATTGTCAATAAGATCTTCTTATTGTATCTAAAAGTTTTTCACATGTAATCAATGAGATGTTGTTATTGTTTCAAAGAGATTTGCTTATACTTTTCAATAAGCTTTTCTAATTGTTTTAAGAAGTCATATTGAAGCTTAATAAGATATCGCATAAAACGAAAATCAACATTTTGATAAGATTATCTCTGTGGTTTTAATAAGACTTCCTTATTTCCTTATTATATGAAAACCATAGAGAAATCTTATTACTTTTGTTCTACTTTATGTGGCAAAATTTTCTTGTACGACACATCTATCCCTACAGTAAAAGCTTGCAAAATATAATTAGAATATAATTGCTAATTGAATACTGCTAATTGAATGTAATTGTTATAATTGTTGAAAATGTCATTAGTAAATTAAATTTATATTATTTAATAGATTTAATGGTAAAAATATATTCTTTTTTATTTTGTTTTAATATTTTTTCTTGAAATATCAATATAAAAGGTTATCCATTTTGCGGTTTCAAAAGTATAGGGCTAATTGGACATCTGTCAAACTAAGTTGTTAAATCAATTGTTTTTTTTTCAGTTGAAAGTATGACAATTGCGAAAATGTATCGCTTATCTATCGCACAACGCATAAAAATTGTTACAACTACATAAATGGTGATTCTGCCACAGCCACATATCGTGCTTTAAGAGGAGATTATGGTTTACATAATCGTCCAACTACGCAAGCAATTGGCAAAATTGTGAAAAAATTTGAAGAGACTGGATTGGTTACAGATATTCTATGGCCTGTGCATCATCGTTTCGCTCGCTCGTACCACTGAAAATATCGCTGCTGTAAGTGAAAGTGTTGCCGAAGACCCGAGTGTGTCGATTCCTCGTCGTTCTCAGGAATTAGGATTATCTTATGGCACATTATGGCGTATTTTGCATTTGGATCTACCCGTACATCCATATAAAGTCCAGCTCACACAACAACTGAAGCCAGCTGACCATTCACAACGTCGAATGGGTGCTTGAACAACAGGCGGTGCAACGAAGCACATTTCTCACTCGGTTGGTATGTTAATAAACAAAATTGTCGTATTTGGGGTTCTGAGAATCCTCAAGTAATTGAAGAGGGGCCATTACATCCACAACAAGTCACTGTTTGGAGCGCTCTTTGGTCCGGAGGTGTGATTGGGCCTTACTTCTTCGAAAACGACGATGGAACGCCTGTCACCGTCAATTCGGAGCGTTATGGTCATATGATAACCGACTTTTTTTTGCCTGCTATTGAAGAATACGACTTGGAGAATATAGCTCTAGCGAATACGGCTTTATTGCAAGAGACATTTCCTGGCCGCGTAATTTCTCGTTGTGGCGATATCAACTGGCCACCAAGATCATGCGATTTAACACCGCTGGACTATTTTTTGTGCGGCTACGCGAAAGACCGTGTTTATGCAGATAAGCCTTTAACTCCTGAGCACTTGAAAACCAACATTCGTCAAGTTATGGCTGAGATACCGCCTAATATGTGTCAAAAAGTGGTCGAAAATTACCTCAAAAGAATCTATGCTTGCAACAATTAGCGTGGTGGTCATTTAAATGATGTAGTGTTTCACACATTATGTCAACGTTCAAACTTTATAATGAAAAAGAAATACCATGAAAAAAAACGGAAGCACTCCTTAGGACTGCCGATAGAAGTGAAAACATTCAATTATGAAATAACAGCAATTGTTCATATTAAAATTACTTGTAATATCAAACATTTAAATTAACTTCATCTCTATATCGCTTTAACCTAATCTGATTTTGTAATTTTCTTTTCTTTCAAGTTCCCGTATTGCTTCTTGTGCTTGTATCGAATAATTCAATATCTGAAAATGCAATATACAAAATATAAGATAATAATATGAAGCAACAAAAATAAATAAATAAATACTAAATAATATCTAATTTTTTGACGGAAATATTAAAATAATTATTAGAGATATTTAAAAAAAAAACATGCTTTTTTATTTTTTTTCCAACATTGGCGTTTTTCTTTTTTAGCTCCGAGTAAAGAACTCAGCTGTCGAGAAAAGATCTGTGTTTCTTTTTTAGCTCAGACACATTTAAGCTCTCAACTTGTGTTTGTTTTTTAAATCAGAGCTAAATCTGGGCATGAACCATTAGCTCAGAATAAAATGACCGATCAAACGGAGCAAAGTGCTGGGCGCGTCTAACTTTACTCATAATTTTAACAATAATCACTAAAGTAAAACCAATTAAAAACAAAAATGAATGCGGAAAACGAAAGCTTTGGATTTGCTGGTAAATAAGTTTTAATAAAAACAATTATAATAATATATGACAGTTCTGCGTTTAAGTTTATTTCAAAATTAAATCGGAGATATCTGACCATGCTCTACTCAGACCCAACTCGGTTTACTCAGGATCTGCTCAGAGATCTGCTCGGAGATAAAAAAGAAAAACGCCTCATGAGAAAAATATCATATTTAATAGGTATCTATTTACTTTTATACTGCAAAGTAATTTTTGAATCCACAATTTTAAATAATTTAATCAAAATACAAACAATCCACAGTACCTACGTATACGCACATTTACCTACGGAATCGGAGAATTGATATTTACTTAATAGACACATTTAAACAGCACTGAACACTTTATATACTTACGCCATACTTATTTAACGCAATCGATATATAGCTTGAACCAATTCACTTGGCCATTCTACTGCGCATCTCTCCTCAAATTTGTTTCCTCATATCGCATTTATTTTGAAAGATAGGTACACATACACACAATTAGCTTCTAGAGATGGACTTTATTTTTTTTTTTTTTATTTTAATTTAACTACATATATGCCTGTAAGGTCTTATTTACATGAGATATGATCGTGATTTATTGTACAGTTTTCAAAATAGTATTACATCTCTGGCATTATACTCATTATCTCTTGAGCACCATTTTTGTTCTCTTGAATCCTCTCTCTACGCAACCGAGGCGACGACGTTGGCCAAGTAATTTAGTTAAAGTTATACTTGTTTATTTTCTAGGTTGTATCGTAATTTTGCTGTTTATTTTCTGTTTATTTTCTTATTCCTGAAAAAGATCACCTGATCAGTAAGCAGTGGGAGAAGCATAGACCTCTTTTTATTTAAACCATATTGATATCGATGTTTTGAATGACTTAACATCGATAACATTACATCATATTGGTATCGAGGTTTTGAATGATCGATCTGTGTTTTTTTCTTTTAACATCGATATTTTATTAGCATGGATAAATATCGCACATCTTTAGCATGTCGGTTTTATAATCTTATGAATCTATACTTTTCACCCGCGCCGTAGAATGCACAACGTGTCTATAGAAGTTTTCCCTTCAAAAATATTTTATATGTGTTTTATTTACGTTTAATTTTGAAACCACAAAATGGATAACCCCTAATTAGCTATAGATAATATTAATTGAAGAAACTTAAAGCTTGTATTAGTTTATAAGATTTATTTTAAAATGTAGGCTTACCAATGAATTAAACTAAAGAATTAAAAATCAAAACTTTCGAATGTACACTAAATCATTTGAATATACAGTGAAATCTCCTTTTATCGGACACCTGTCTTAGGCGGACATATTTTGTTTGTACGGAAATTGCTCCATAAACGTTTCATTGTTTTCAGTTTCTCTTGGATGGAAACTCCCACAAACACAGAAAGGTATTTCACATATGAATGACGAAATATTTTCTCTTAGATGGACACCAAAGCAGGATTGAATATGTCATCGCGCTGATAATTTTGACAACAGTATATTTTTCAAATTATTTTCTCTCATTCACGTGATGAAAGTGAATTTATTTGGACGTAACAAAGGTTTATTTTGGAATTTTAGATTTTTGTCTATTTGCGCTCAGGTAGTTTCAAGTTTGAATTTGGAGGACAGTGAATTCGATTCAGTAGATGATAGCAAATCAAATTATCAAATTATAGCAAATTTAATAGAAATTTTCAACTCCTTCATTAATGCAGATTGGATGGATAACCTGAAAGATTTGCGTAATGTAAATGTGGATGAAAATATTGCAGTTCCTGTTGAAACCAATTAATCTGGCAGTGGTTCTCAGGAAGAGGATCATGGCTTGGTGGGAACATCTATTAATTGCTACAAAGAAGCAAACACCTTCAATTGAAAATTTAAGAAAAATTTACGGCCATGAAAAATGACTGTAGCTGTTTAACTTTTGGTTAACCTACAGGCCAGATACCAAAATAAATCGGTATTTTCTAAAACTAAGCAAGCAAGTATTGAAATATTTTTTTTTTTTTGAAAAATAGATAAATACGAATCTTCTTATATTAAGTTTTCAGAGGCTAATTTTTATATGTACTTACATACGTGTTAAATCTAATAATTTTATTCCATTTCCTGTGATAAAAAGAAGTGAAGTGTATATATTGTAGTTATTTTTATTTTTTCTTAATAAATGAATACCTACTCTTTATTTTGAAAACTAGTGTTTTTATTTGATTTCCCTTAAACGGACAACTCCCTTAGGCGAACAAACATTTCTGCACCATGGCTGTCCGCCCAAGGGAGATTTCACTGTACCTACATAATGTAAGTATAGGTGCTACAGCGCATTTTTTGTATTTGTACAAAATCGAACTCGATATTTTGATTAAACTTACATTTACGATAAGAGACGTCAGATGACAGATGGGCCCGCGATTTAGTCTTTCTGCCTACTTATTATGAAATACTTTATTTAACAACTTCTAATTAATTTACTTCAAAACTTGGTAATCACAATTAAATCACTTTTATTTTTACACAATCGTTCTTACGTACTGGTAATGATCTGTTGACAGTTTTATGACTAATTTGTAGATTTATGAAGTAGTTTCCCGTGTTGAATTAAAAATCGTCGATAATTTTGTTAAGTTGGTTGTCCTTACTAATACCGTGTTGTATTCATATTTGGCACTTAAGTGGTGCGAGTGGCTATTTACATTTATATCAAAAAAAGTTTCGCGTTTCAAATAAATTGGTCCAATATGCGGTAATCGGAATTAATGTGAATGAAATAAGCCATTGTCTACGAACTAATAATTTAATAAAGCTTAAAATTCGATTTGGCTTTTCCTTAAAATATACTCCTAGCAGTCAGTATAGTCACCACCATATGCACTGCACTGTTTACTTAGCACCAACATCTGCAATACTTAACAAAATATTCATGTTTTACAATTTATGGATTTAAACTTTTATTAAAGTCTTAAGACTTAACATTTTTATAAGATGATCTTTATAGATTATGAGTAACTGAGAACTTTGAAAACACCATAATTATTCAAACACAATCAGCCAGTCATATACATCTAAAAAAAAACAAACAATTATGTATGCCTGGCGAAGAACAAATAAAATGTACGAGTATATTATGTATTGAATTCGAGGTGTGAAAATCTGCTCAAAACATTTATACGTCCAGCGGTCCTGTACAGTGTGGTGACTGCAATGATCTTCACGCAATGGTCATTTGTCCATAACCCAATCTTTATAGGGAAAAGGGAACGTAGTATTATTTTGCCAACAACAACGCCTTATCGTATCGTTTTTTTTATTAAATTGTATGTACCTTATAGTTAATTCCGAGGTATGTTTTGTTGTTGTTGTTAATTTAATTAAAAAAGCCATAACATATAGGAAGAGCTCAGTAATTCAAAAAAAAAGAGTTCTTCATTCACAGTATACCTATTTAGTGTTGAATAATTCGCCTTCAGGTGTGAAGGATAACACATGATAATTTCATTATGCATACATAATTAGTTTTGTAAATTTTTTTCTTTTTAACATAAAAAGGATCAAATTACCTTTATGAAAGAGATGTGAGCATGGAATTTATATAGGTATGCGTTTCACTAACCTGTATTCGATCCTCAGGTAATTCAGTTTTAAGCGATAACATTTCCCTCGCATACACATCAGGATAATGTGCTTCCTTGAATGCTTCCTCTAGTTTCTCTAATTGATAGCTGGTGAATATAGTGCGGCTGTGTCGTCGTTTCTTTTTCTTTTTCTTGCTGCCAAAACCATTGATGCCGTCGATTGTGAAATCTTTTGTATCCAGTGTACCTGGAAATCCAGGAATGAATTTTATAAAACAATGCTTGAATTACAAAAAAAAAAAATCACGAAAAATATCTATGTGGTGAATCTTATACTTTCTCAGCAAGCATTTATCTGAAGGTTCAGATTCTAATCACCAAAAATGAAGAATAATATTCAGGAAACCTTCAGTTTTTTGAATGAATTATGAATATATACAAAGATCCTACAAATTCTTACCAGATAGATACAAAGATATATGTATTCTGTGTCAAAAAAAGAAAACAACACCCAGATTTTGGTGTTGGATCCTTCATATGGAGATCTTTTTTGTTCGTCCTTTTATTTTTATTTTTACAAAGGGGTAATGATGACGGGTCATTGTAATGACAAAAGTTTCGTCTGCATAGTCGATTATCAGTTCGGAAAAGTTTTTGAAAGATCGGTTTAGATAGGTATATAACCAGCTTGTTTTTTAATAGAAAATGTGTACCTACATACTTAACAAAAATATATATAAAAAAGCAAATGATAAAACATAAACGTATGTAAAAAATGGTGTTAAATTTTCTAAGAAACATAAAAATCATTTCTTAAATTATAGCATCGTATAACAATTAAGAAGTCCTGGAAGCTATAAAAGCCAAACAAGGGGCAAATCAAAAAATGTTCCAGAGGCTCACCGATGAAATATTCAATCATAAATTAATCCGAAATAATGAATTCACTTATGATGCAATTTGAATCTTTTTACCTGGGCTCGTAGACACCGATTTGAATCATTTTAATGATTCATTTATGATCTGAAAATTCTGCAATTAAATGAACGTATATAAAGGTTCCATATATTCCTTTAAATGATTAATCCCTGAACCTTTTCTGAATCGCAAAAATGATTCCTCTACGATTAATTAAAGTGAAGGTATATACTTAGAAACCCTTGACTTAATTGAATTTTATTGGAATTATTTTTATGATTTAGAAAAGATTCAGGCATTAATCATTTAAATGAATATATGGAGCCCTTATATACGTTCATTTAGATGACGAATATTCAGATCATAAATGAATCATTACAATGATTCAAATCGGTGTCTAAGAGCCCAGGTAAAAGGATTCAAATTGCATCATAAGTGAATTCTATTTCGGCCGGTTGCTTCACTTTTATGAATTAATTATAGTTCATTTCTGAATTAAAATGTTTGCTGGGTTATAACAGGGTCAAAAGGTGTACATTTAAACAATTAGTCGTTGGGGTAATGGAAGACGAACGTTATCTACCATATCTACCCATTGATAATTCTAATTATGTACTTAATTGTTTTTCTATCCCAAAAAATTCAATTTGTTCGTATTTTATCACTTTGTACATATATTTCTATTTTTTTTTTATAATCTACACGCGCTTAAGGGATTATACTACCCTTTAAATGTTTCAACACAGCGCGGGCGTTAACTAGGAAGAGAAAGATGGATAGGAAAGATGTGTGGCGCGATGTTCTGAGATTGGAGGTGGTTGTTATCTCAGATTTTATCTCCAGGGATGGCGGCTGAACTAATACGGAGAAATTTCCGTATCTTATTTATCATGTTCCTTATAATTCGCATTATTTTTTTCATTCATTGTCATATTTATATACTAGTCTTACTCAATCGCATATTGTTAGTTCTATGCATAAACAGCATGTAATGAGTAAGCCGCAGCAACTCGTATGACATTTAGTTTAAAATTGTTTTTTAATGGAAAAATAAGAGGACATAGACTACGGCGGGGATCGAACCTGTGACCATGAGGTTTACAGGCGAACACACAACTAACGCGCCACGGCCACCCGCAATTGTTTGTCATTTGTGA
The DNA here is from genome assembly GCA_910595825.1 of Philhelius pedissequus. Lineage (NCBI taxonomy): Eukaryota > Metazoa > Arthropoda > Insecta > Diptera > Syrphidae > Philhelius > Philhelius pedissequus. The sequence goes on from OU343162.1 coordinate 121,170,635, forward strand.
CAAGTTTTATTCAATACAAATTTTTCTGGCAGTATTCAACTTTATAGGAACATGGAGAAGGAGAAGTTTAAAGAGTGGTAGGTATATTTATATTGGCGTTGTACCCATCGTGCACCCAGCTAGATCATAAACCTACGGATTTATTCCAAATCCTAAATCATATAGAGAGAATCTGAAAGTGTTAACTTGCAGAATAAATCAGTTCCGAAGCCCGGAAACCCAAAATCAAAATGCTGAAATTTCTAAATCTATATGACTTAAAAAAAAAATCTTGAATGTAAATTTGAAAAAATAGAAACAATACACAAATTTAAAGTGGTTACATTTTCTTCGGGTCCGACTTTAATTATTCTTATTTTTTTCCAGATTCCGACTTTAACTACTTTTTCATGAAATTGAATCTAAGAAGAAGTGTGGACCGAGATGTTGAAAATGTTTGTGGATAACGATTTGGAAAAAGTTAAATACTAGACATTAAAATAGTACCGGAGAAAATTATAGCCAAAACTAAAAAGAAAACAACTAAAATTACAATAAGAAATAGGTACAACCTTTATTGATCCAATTCAAAACAAGATAATATCATAATAATATTCAATGTAAAATTGTGCATATCAAAGCAGATTATAAATATGGTAGAAATCCAGGACCTGTTGTAACTATTAACAATCAAATAACACCGGCTGGTAAAGACCTTAAACTTTCTACTCAGTCCTAAGGACTAAGGTAGAGACAGTCCCGGAACTACTACCGAAAACCGTTGCACTTATTTCAAGAGGCATCTTAAGGGGCACCAAGTTCACGTGTCAGAAAACTGGTACACTCCTATAAAAATAAAAAATGTTCAGTAAAAAAATTTCCAAAAATTTCACTTTAATTCATTTACCTATACAAATTATTGTAACAATTAATTTGAACATGTAACTGTCTGTGACGTGATTGAATGCCATCTAGGTATCACCGGGGAAAACAACAGCAATTTATAAAATGGCCAAAATGTCATCTAGTACCGAGTAGTACGAAACGATAAATAGCTAAGTAATAGGATTGCTCGTTGAACTTTATCCAGAATTTTTGTTTATAGTTGAGCGCGCACTAAAGAGGCTTTGGCAACCCTTAATATTTCAAGAACAGTGCGAGCTTTAGGAAAATAGGAAATGATTTAAAATGAGATACCCATGTACATTGATTTTGAAGTTCAGAATATGGAAATGGGAGGGAAAAATAGAGTCTGGTAAAGCATTCCACATTCGTGTTGTACGACTAAAGAAAGAATCTCCGTTCTTAACAGTACGTCCGAAATTGGACTCAATGGTAAACTGATGTGCATTCCTAGAATCGCGAGAATTACGGTTGAATATTTTAAGGGGAGGAATGCAACCTTCTATTTCGCTAGAACATTGCTTATTAAAAAAAGCGATAAAATAATCAAGTACATGAAACATTTTGACGGTGCTCGAGAGATGTAAATGTTTAAATTATAGTTCTACCACTTATGATTCTTAAAACTCTATTTTGAATTCTATCTAAGAGACTCAAATGACTAATGCGTTTTGGGAGCTCCTACCCAAATATGCGAGTTATACTCCAGCTTTGGACGAATGAAGGCCTTACATATATAGATTACAACCAGATAAGACTGTGAAAAGTATTTCTTGTATCTTTGAAGAAAGCTCAAACACTTTGCAGAGTTCTTGGCAACATAAATATGTGTTCATTCCACAAGAAGTGGTCCGTGATGTATATGCCAAGGACTAATTAACAAGGGTTATGTGAAATCACTTGTCTACGCAGATAAGCCCGCGACGATTGAACCTTGGAAGAGAATATTCGGCGTGTTATTGCTGACGTACGAATGCAATTGATGCAAAAAGTGGTCGAAAATTGGGCCTCGGCTGTAATTTATTCGAGCCAGTCGCGGCGGCCACTTGCCCGAAATCAGTTTTAAAACATAATTGCAAACAAATAAGGCTAAATTCTTATCCATAACATTAAATTACGAGTATATACGTTTTATTTATTCTTGAAAACAACACGTATAAAAAAACGCCCGTTATATGAAGAATTAAACGTGAAAATGTGTTTTCGATGTTGGGATTTTAACCATAGTGCAAATTAGTGCTACGTAAAACGTGGCGGAAATCATAACAAAATCAACTATGATAGTGATTGTTAACATTGAGTTAGTTGTATCAGAGCAAATCATACTCTTCATCTAAATGTCGATGTAGAAAAGCTCCAAGTGTCCTGTGATTCAAAGAAAAATGCAAAGTGAGATGCAGAGAATTCCTGTAGATGTTTCCTTGGGAATATACAGGTGCTGACAAACAATTTTAGTTTATGTTGAAAATTTTCGTTGTGGTGGAAACACATGTAAGGTGAAATATGGACAATAATGAAATTTATTTGAGGGTCCTTAGAAACGGTGAGGTGCGACTCTGTATACTCCTATACAGGTGGGATCGTTTGTTATGTTACTGAGCAGTGGCAAGTTGTCGTTTTGGAAAATGTGTCAACGCTTGTAAATTGGTGGATTTTGGCTGTTAAGGTGTTCCCGGGTGTGAAAAATTGTATATTATCTGTGCTTTATAGGTCCCCAAGCTCATCTTTATTATCAATTTTTTGTGATTGTTTCAAAGAATTTATGGAGAGAACAGTGGCATACGGCATAGATATTATTCTTATATGGCTGATTTAAAAATAGATTGGTTAGTGGTTAGTACGGAATATGCTCTCCTGAAGTTTTGAACTGAAACATATGATTTTATTATTAATAATCTTCTTACTGCTGCGCTTTTTATTGATCTAACTAAAGCATTTGATTTAGTTGATCAAAATATTCTGCTAGGTAAGCTCTATAAAGCAGGAATACGTGATTTTATTTATAATTGGTTAGATTCTTACTTAACAAACCGAAAACAAATGGTTAAAATTAATGGATGTTATAGTAAACTCTGACACATAACTATTGAAGTTCCTCAAGGTTCGGTCTTGGGTCCCTTGTTTTTTCTGATTTTTTATAAATTCCATCTTTGAACAAAACTTTTGCTGATGACATTGCCCCTTTCTATGATTGTAAATCTCCCCTTGACCTCATTGCTAACATCAACACTGACATGGAAATTTTAAGGCATTGATTTTCTCTTCGCAAAGTGATTTAGGTAATAAGACAAAAGCGATGGACTTTAATTTGTCGGGTTCTCCACTAGATTGCGATATTTTCTACCATTCTTCCGAGTGCCGTAAGTTTAGTTTGAGAATAAATTCTTGCGATTTTGAAAAAAGTGATCTTTCTTTTTTTTCAAATGTTCCTTGCTCCAAATTTACTTTCCGATTGAATTTTTAAATTCCTTAAGGTATTTGGGAGTAATATTGGATAGCAAACTTAATTGGACGGACCATACTGACTCATTAAAAAAGTACCTAAGGTGTTGTTCTAGGCATTCTTATAACTTAAGTTCATACTTTCCTAAACAAGTGTTGGTTATAGTCTATTATGGTGGGTGGCAATGACGCAGTGGATAAAGTGCTTGATTGCTAACTTAGACGTGTGGGTTCGATCCCCACGCTAGGCGCATTCTTTTCTATACCTCCAATTTTAATTGGATGCCGCCCATGGGTTAAAATGAGACAGTCAATACCTGGTTCTCAATTCCACTGTGCCGTGCAATTCAGGTTGCATTTAAAAGACCTTAGGTCTTGCAGGCTTATAGTTAAATTATGGTATTGCTCATTCGAAAATTCAATATGCCTTAACCTGGTGGGGTAGTGCATATTCTAATAAAGAATGTAAATCCACATATTATTTTGCAAAAGCAAATTGTGCGAATTATTTGTAGAAAAAATCGCTTGCACGCTAGTTTTGATTTATTTCAGGTGTGAAAATCCTTTTATTAAGGCACCTCTATACTATTATAAGGTACTAAAGATATTTTTTATTAGAAGTGGACACCAATCTATAAGAAGAAATGATTTACATAATTTGCGTATTAATTTTGACTACGTCAATGTTCCTCCGTATAATAAAGTTAATTTCAAAAGATTCCTCACAATAGCGAATCCCACAATTTATAAGAAGTTACCCGACATTAAACATTACAAATATACATATTAATATATTAAACAATTAAAAATAATTTTGTGGTCTCATTCACACACACACACAAATAAACTAATAATATTGTGGTTTTATTTTTGTTATCTGGTGCATTCGATACTAGCGTTAGATTTATGCTTCCCTTTCAGTGTTGTTCCTTTATGTGTCGACTTTAATTGTCTACGAACGACAATGTCGACAATATGTCGGCAATGTAGACAATATGTTGACAATGTAAACAATAACTTTCACATCTAAATCTCACAAATAAATTCATACCAAAAATTGCGCCGTTTTTTTTCCTAATATTTGGGCGCTATTCCATTATTTAGGCGATATTTCCAATTGTGGGTGTTCGTTCCATTTGGATTTTCATATTTGAATTTGGGTGTACTTTCCTTAAAAAAAAATAGAAATATGAGAAATAACACCCAAAAGAAAAAAAAAATACAAGATTTTTTTGTTGGTGATATTCCCAAATCGATTTGGGCGAAATTGCCTAACGCCATTTCTGTTTAAAAAAAAGTTTTTTCTTTCTTGTTTCGACGTAACAGAAATGGAATTTGGATCTTAATTTAATTTTTGGAAACTTTGGAACTTATTCAATTCTTCCAATTGGTGGTTCAATTAAAAAAGGTCTTCAGACTGCTGTAGGATTATAAAATACGGTAGATCGGTTGTCTTGACTTGAATTTCATATGTATCTATACCTTCAAAAGAAAAAATCGAAAAGTTTAGGACTTCGCGTGGTACCCACTCCCTCCCCTAGAATCGATATCAATTATGAAGCACTTCGGAATGCTGTAGAAAAATGAAATGTGGTAAAGTGACATGATTTGAGTTCATATTTAGTAAAAATGTTAAAAAATGAAAACTGGAGATTTTCGATTTTCAGATATTTTTTTCAGATTTTTAGAATGATGATCTTTAGATTTAGAGGTGTTCCTGTTCATAGGGAATCGAAATATTGGAAATTTGATATTTAAAGGCCATGTCATTCAGCTATTTTATCAGAGAAAAAACTATGGCGCAAGATTTTAGTCGATTTAGTAATATTTTAAATCATTTTTAGTATGATATAGCCTAAAAACAGGATTTTGCTAATTTTAAACCAGTTTAGTATCGTACTATCTTATTAATATTTTACTTTATATTTTTAGCATAGTACTAAATCCATATGCCACTTTGACATTTACAAACGTCAAAAAATTATGTTTGCTCACTAGTTGAGGCGTGTTTAGTTGTAGTTTATTAAGAAAATAGATTTAGTATGGTGCTTGTTAAAAAGTGTTTATAATTATGTGCTTTAGTATTAGCAAACTGTTAAGTAGTATCATGCTAAGCCCTTAACATCAGGCAGTTTAAAATTTTGTGCCAATATCTCTGCTAATAGAATTGAAATCGGACAGAAAAAAAATAAACAACTCCAAATTATGTGAGAAATTTGTCAGTTTATGATTTGATTATTGAACCCAATTTGCAAGTTTTACCGGCATTTTTTTTTATTTTATTACTAAATCCTCAGATTTAAAAGGTTTTTAAAACTTGACTAGTAGTAAACCAGTGAAGTGATTCAGTAGGTTTATCATAACAGTTTTTCGATATCTTGTCTAATTAAAATATTTGAAACTAAAACTTTTATAAGCATAGAACTAGGTAAACTTTCGTTTAGATTTAGATCAAATAATTTTTTCACGACTATTTTATTCTTACACACATGTTTTTGTATTGTCTTATAGAATAACTTGGTCCTATTTTAACGTTTATGTTTAGCGGTTTGATAAATTTTAGTTGAAAAACTTATGAATTATGATGAATTTACTAATTGTCTATAATGTCTACATTGTCGACAAACTTATGTCGACAATTTTGAATTGTCTACATTGAATTGTTTACATCTAGACTTAGACTATCATGTAGTCTACATTTATTTATTTATATGGATAGTATATTCAATATTGAATTCGGAGTTTTGTTTTTTGAAGAACACTTTATGAGTTATATTACTTTAATTTTCATCTTTTGTGTTAATTCTTTATAATTTATATTATTATACACCTCTATCTGTTTAAAGGAAGGAAGTTCTTACTCCATTAAAATTTAATACCATATATTTAAAGTAGAATAATATTGAAACAACTACAAATAAAGAGATGTATTTTATAATTTAATTCACTGGTCAAGTTTTTAAAACCTTTCGAATTAGAAATAATAAAAAAAAAAACTTGCCAAGTAAGCCCATAAAAATTTAGTCAGTATTCATTAAATAATAAAATTTTCTCTTTTTTAACATACATTTAAGTTTTTGGTCTGATCACAATTTACATGTTAAATACATTTCGGAAATTTCTTTTTCTAATGTATGGACATTTTTTTCCTGCATAATGGCCGAAAGGCATCGTTAATACTTCATGGCTTTTTTGTCCTACTTCTTGAGCTTACAAAAGATCAAACAAAATATCGGTATTATTAACAAGGTTAAGGACAAAAATTAAATAGAAAATGAAATACAACGAATATGCCGTTCTATACAATAAAGTACATACATATCTAGGTACATATAAAATTTGTATGAAAAACTGTCTGCTTTGACTGAAAAAATGGTGAACGCAATGGACTGTTTTTGCATTGTAAATAATTTCATATGTATTCCTTGGTTTAAACCGGAGAGCAGTCGGATATATAATGGTACCTATAAGAAGAAATTTGTCGGTTAGATGAAACATACTTACCTACAGATTGTATTCAAAATATGCATATGTACACGATTAAAAATGTTGGCATGATTTTTAATACAGCATTTGTATTACAGCTAGTTAACACGCCGCATTTACATGCACCCCGTTATGATTTGCCAGGTCAGCAAATCATGTTCGAGCAAGTTGTAGGTTCCCACGATTGGCGAGGATCATGTATCAGCGCATTTTGAGGTAAATGCACGGAAGCCTTCAAGGTCGCTGACGCTGCGAATCATCGTGCGGCGAATGGAATTGGGATATGGTTTATTAAGTGTGGGAAGAGTTAGTCTTAAGTTAGTCTTAGAACAGGTCGGACGTGGTAATAAAGATCAGTTGATTTTAATAAATAATAAATTGTTTAATTTAAGTAAGTCGAACCGTTGGGCCTGCCCCTAGTGGGCAGGCGTTCGCGTTTTTTTTAGGATCCCTCGGAGGGAATCCTTTTACTGGCGCCCGAGCAGGGACCGGTGTCAAAGATCCTTATCCTTATTGCCTGTGAATCTGTATCAGGACCAATACGTCCTATGGGGTGCACGTCACTGTTATCATGGGAACACAGTTGACTATTTTGGATCCCTGATACAACCTTTCCGTATTAACATGGGAACATACGGATATTCTAGAAGGCTTAGGGATGGGGTGGTGGTGTCGACCGTGCCATTAGTAGGTCCACTAATCTGGACTAAACGGGATTAACACGGCTTCCCCCATGTACACCGGTTTCCGTTTGAAGGTGGACACGCCGCGTGAATTTTTAGTAACCGGTTTTTTTTGTCCTTTACAGAACACTATCCTCACTCAATCGATATAATTTGAAAAATAGTAATGATACTGTGAGTGGAAACAATTTACAACAAACAGAAAAATTGAATTAAAATTTGAAAAAATATTTAATTGAAAATTTATGTGAAAAAATTAGTAAAAAAAAAAAAAAAAAAAAAAAAAAAAAAAAATTATAAATTTGTAAAAATAAAAAAAAAAATTTTTCAACCAAATTATAAAAAGAAAAAATTACAAGTGCTATAAAAAAAATTATACATATATCGTTGATATATTGTGCAAGAAAATTAGTCAAAAGCTAAAATAGCAAATAATTGCTGAGAAAAATTCTCAGAAAAGTGTGTGTGTGCCTTAGTGAAAAAAAAAAGAAAAGAAATTTAAATATTGCAAGCTAAAAAGGCTTGAGATTAAAAATAATAAATAATCATTCACGAAAACTGTGTGCCTGTGTCTGAAGTAAGGTAAGTCCACATTTATCTAACGTATTATAGAATGGATCAAGTAGCGCAGCAAATAGTGGAACTAACCGGTGCCGTGAGCAATTTAATAAGCCAAATAAAGGGTCTCGATAGGAGGCTCCAGGTGATCGAAGATAATGCCAGTTCGGCAAATTCAACTGTCCCTTCGGTGGCGGTTCATGACGTTAGCCGTGGCCCTGAGCTCATTCCTCCACAAACAGAGGCTGAGCTCAAAGAAATTAGTAAATTGCCTGACTGCGTTAAGGAGCTTAGAGTGTTTGATGGTAATCCGACGCAATATGTATCTTGGATACATATTGTCGAAGCGATTTTAAAAGACTATGACATAGTCAAAAACAAACCGATTTACAGGGCGATACTACAACATATTCGCCAGAAGGTTAGGGGTAGTGCAGATGCTGCACTTGTTTCGTATAACATTTTTGATAATGATTGGGCGGCCATCAAGGAATGCCTTTCTCTGCATTATGCAGATAAAAGAGACATGCGTACGCTGGAGCACCAACTTAACCAGCTTACGCAGAAGAACTCGAAGTTAGATGAGTTCTATGCGTCTGTTAATCATCAGCTTTCGCTGATGATCAACAAGATTAAAACTGAGACATACAGCCAAGAAACCGTCACGGCTTTGGTAGAAACGTACCGAAATAGGGCTCTAGATGTATTTGTGCGTGGCCTCAACGGCGATATTTCACGAATGCTTATCATTCAGCGGCCTAGGACCCTCCCGGAAGCATATTCCGCTTGCTTAGAGATACAAAATCTCAATTACCGAAGTAACACTATTCATGTCAACTCCTTTTCTAATACAATTACCGCTCCTCTGAACCAGAACTTCAAGAACTTAGAATTTAAACCCTATTTACCTCCGAGAAGGGCGCAACAGAATTCTGCAGAGAGACCTAATAGGTTCGCCTGGAGCTCTCCTCGCGAAAATGGTCCTCCTAGGACTGGGCCAAAACCATTGCCGAAAATGGAAGTTGACCGAAGTGTTCGAAGCAAACAGGTCAACTATATAAATCGCCCAAAATCACAAAATCCGTTTAAACGTAGAGCGACTTCCGAAAACTTTCCTACCAAGCAGCAACGTCTGTATAATATAGAAGTGGAAAATGAAGTTGATTTAGAGGAATATTCTGCTTCTGCAGAAGAGGCTGCTTGTGAGGAGATAAATTTTATGACAAGGGGTCATCCAGCGTACCATACATAGAGTACGCAACCAAGGATGGAGCCTTGCTGAAATTCCTTGTTGATACGGGGGCCAACAAGAATTTCGTAAGTTCAAAAATCAACCAACCCACTATTTCACTTGAAAAACCATTTAGTGTACAGTCCGCTGCGGGAAAGATTACAATCTCAGAATATGTCAAGGGAAGATTCTTCACTGAAGCCGGTAACGATACAATAATCAAATTCTTTGTCCTCCCGGGGTTAGATTCTTTTGATGGGATTATTGGGGATGACACGCTGAAAGAACTTGAAGCTGTCATTGATAGGAAAAATAATTTGCTCACAATAAATTCCGGTATTAAAATTCCATTGAAAGAAAAAATATCACGACAAGTAAATGTAGTCTTTAGTGAAGATCTTACTGGTGAAATTAAGCAAGAGTTACAGTCATTGGTCGAGAAATACAACTCACTCTTTGGGCCAATTAATGTCAACGAAGTAATTGATTCTTCAATTCAGGCTGAAATTAGAACTAATACAGACGAACCTGTATACACAAAGAGCTATCCCTACCCATCTAGCTTAAGAGATGTAGTTGAGGATGAAATAAATAAACTTCTCGATGAAGGAATTATAAGACCTTCAAGGAGTGCTTATAATTCTCCAATCTGGGTGGTGCCCAAAAAACCCAAGGCAAACGGTGAAAAACAATTTAGGATGGTCATTGACTATAAAAGATTGAACAGTGTCACAATTTCCGATGCATATCCAATACCGGATATAAATGCCACACTTGCTAGTCTAGGGAATGCGCGATACTTTACAACTCTAGATTTAACTTCGGGATTTCATCAGATCTCTATGAAACCCTCAGACATCCCAAAAACAGCATTTTCGACTATGAATGGCAAATACGAGTTTTTGAGATTGCCTTTCGGGCTCAAGAACGCACCAGCTATTTTCCAACGTACAATCGATGATGTGCTCAAGCCATTGATAGGAAAAATATGTTATGTTTATATCGACGATATAATCGTTTTTAGTGAAAATGGTAAGAAACACTTGGAAAATCTTGAAGTGGTACTGAAGAGGCTCGATGAAGCCCACTTGAAAGTAAATCTCGAAAAAACCCATTTCATGGACACGAGCGTAGAATTTCTTGGGTATGTCATAACACCTGATGGTATACGACCAGATATTGGTAAGATTGAGGCGATCCAGAACATACAACCTCCTATAAATCTGAAGGAACTTAAATCATTCCTCGGACTTACATCCTATTACAGGAAATTCATTCGAGACTACGCCAAGGTCGCCAAACCCCTGACTAACTTAACGAGGGGAGAGAATGCCCAAGTTAAAGCTAACCAATCAAGAAAAATCCCCGTCAGATTGGATGAGTGTGCGTTGAAGGCTTTCAACGAATTAAAAATACTCCTTACTTCTGCTGAAGTCCTGGCGTTCCCGGACTTCAACATACCATTCATTCTCACGACCGACGCCTCAAATATAGCAATTGGCGCAGTCTTGTCTCAAGAAAAAGCTGGCAAGGAAAAGCCCATAGCCTTCATTTCCAGATCCCTGAGTTCTACTGAAGAAAACTACGCTACAAACGAGAAAGAAATGTTGGCAATAGTCTGGGCTTTAGACAACCTAAGATCTTATCTCTACGGAGCGAAAAAAATCCGCATATTCACCGACCATCAGCCGCTGACTTATGCCCTAGGCAACCGTAATTACAATGCGAAGCTGAAGCGTTGGAAGGCGAGGATAGAGGAATATAACTGCGAATTGATTTACAAACCCGGTAAATCAAATGTCGTAGCGGATGCACTCTCAAGGCTTAGAATTGGTAACGAACACTTAACCGTCTCAGCTGAAGCTGAAATGGAATGTCAAGTGAATTCGCTACACAATAATTCCTCAACCGAAACCGCCTCTGAAAAAAATTCTTTAACAAGTGACAATAGATCCCAGACTGACACAGCTTTGGAGCATTGCTCCTCCACAGAACCCCCAGACCATGAGACGTCTTCCACTGAATCTGCTAATGAAACAATGCATAGTGCAGAGCAGGACGCGACAGACCTGATTCCGCACGTCGAGGTACCCCTTAACGTTTTTCGGAATCAGATAATTATAAATGTGTCAAATCAGCAGGTTGACTCTCATGAGGAACCGCACCCCGGATACTTGAGACACTATTTTGCAACCCCTTATTTAGATAAAGTAGCCTTGACAGACATTCTGAAAGCGAGACTACAGCCTAGTATTATCAACGGTATTAAGATTCCGGAACCGTGTATGGAGCTACTGCAGAATGTCTATTTGGAAACCTTTTCCAACTATAAGATCAGACTAACCCAAAGATTGGTGCAGGATGTCAAGGACGAAAACCAAGTGTGGGAACTTATTAGCAAAGAACATAAAAGAGCACACAGGAATGCTCGAGAAAACAAAGAACAACTTCTCGAGAAATATTATTTCCCAAAAATGAACAGCTTAATAACACGCTATGTGAAGTCCTGTGACATCTGTCTTACCAATAAATACGATAGGCATCCTGCAACTCCAATGTTTCAGCCTACCCCGATTCCGTCATATCCCTGTGAAATACTTCATATGGACATTATGGAAATCCAAGGGGAAAAATTTATTTCATGCATTGACAAGTTCTCTAAATTTGCCAAATTATTCCATATAAGAAATAAATCTTCTCTCCATCTAAGAGATAAAGTGATAAAAATTCTTCACTATTTCACTGTCCCAAAGATACTTGTCACGGACAATGAGAGAAGTTTCCTTAGTCCCATAATGGTTAACTTCATTAAAGTGCTATGTATTCAAATGTATCAGACTCCCGTCAACCGGAGTGAAGTTAATGGACAAGTGGAAAGATTCCACTCAACCATTCTAGAAATCTACCGATGCTTGAAAGTTGAATACAAAGAGCTTAAACTAAGGGAACTGATAAATATCTCTGTTGATCGTTATAACAACACGATCCACTCTATTACTCAACGAAAACCATCTGATATATTTTTTAACAGAAGTACCAGAGTGAACTTCCAAAATATGGCAAATTTCAGAGTAAACGTTAACCAAGAGCTTAGGGAAAAGCTACGACAAAAACAAAAAACCAGAAATGCATGGTTTAATAAAAATAGGACAATCCCTAAGAAATTCAAAAAAGGTGATATAGTTTACACTACCTTCAAGAGGATTCAGGGCAAACATAAACCACTGTACCGGAAGGAAGTGGTGGCTAGGGATAATAAAGTTACTATCATAACAGACACAGGGCGAAAAATACATAAGGCACAAGTTCGAAATGCATAAATTATAAGGCACACACTACACCATACACCCAAATGGGAAAGCTAGCACTATAACAAAGAAAGCACATTCAAAAAATGTTACAAATGTAACAAAATGTACAATAAAGTACAACAAATTGTATATCCCAAAATTATGGGAAAAATCACATACCTATGTATATACATAAAACACAAAATTAAGTACTAATGAAATGTACATTCCACCACTGACAATATATATATGAAATATATAAATATAATTTGAATTATAAAATATATACAATATTAGTATATATATATACATATATATTTAAAAAAAAAAAAAAAAAAAAAAAAAAAAAAAAAAAAAAAAAAAAAAAAAGAGGGAAGGATGATTGTATCCTTTAATACATAAACCCCAAAAAACCTAATAAAAAAAAAATTCTTTTTTTAAATAATTTCCTATGATTACATATGCTTATTAATACTTTTAATTTTTATCTTTTTCTATTATTTAATGATTTTTAATTCCATAGGACTTATTTTTATTATTAGTGTAATAATATAAAATTGTTTCAGCTTAATCAATATTTCATAATATAACTTGTATAACTTGTAATTTTAAAAAATTATCTCTTTCCTACACAAATAAGACTAACCATTATGATGGCAACAATCGCTGAGGGCGTAAACATCTTCGACTACAAAGCACCACTTATTTCCCTAAAAGAAGGCAGAGGATGGATAATAGACGGCAACTTCAAGCTGATACACGTGATTGACCTTGGCCATTTCGAAGAAATGCTGTCGAAATTGGAAACAATTATAGATACCAATCTTAAAGAACAGGATCGCAAACCATTAATTCAGTACCACCTCAAGCAAACTAAGGAGCGTATAGATCTCTTGAAAGGTAAATCGCTTAGGAAAACAAGATCAATAAACTGGATAGGAAGTGCTTGGAAGTGGATAGCGGGCAACCCTGATGCCGCAGACTGGGATCAGATCCTTCGAACTGAAGAACAAATTACGCTTAACAATAATCAACAATACAAGATAAACAGCAAAATTTTCGGAATAACTGCCGAAATAACTGGAAAAATCAACCTTCTCATAAGCAGAGTAAACGATGGTATAAAGGATACGATTTCCGGCAGAATTGAACAGGACATTATAAATGAAATACTCGTTGTCAAAGGAGAAATAAATGAAATAATACGTGCCTGCCAGATTGCGAAAAAAGGTCTGATTAACACCAATCTACTGGATAAGGAAGAAATTACTAGGCTTATCAACGAAGTTGAAACTTTACCGTATGCTAACGAGATCGAGGCAATAGAGTATGGTACACCAGCAGTTTTTACGAACGAGACGATCTTGCTCTACATATTATCAATGCCTAAGGTTAGAAAAGATGAATTTAACCTCCTACAAACAAGAGCATCGATCATAGAGAACAAGCAAATCGATCTTAATTTTAAAAGAATGCTTGTAAACCACGAAGAGACGTACGGCATCATAGACAATTGCCTTTCGGTAAGCAACACGACAGTTTGTAGCGAAACAGCATTAGAAAAGGTACCTGAAGATCATTGCGTGGCTAAACTATTAAAAGGAGGTTCGGCAACGTGCACATACCGTACAAACACAAGGGAGGTTATTGAACTCATCAATCCGGACACTATCTTCCTGACTAATTTTAAGGGTGAGGTCAAGTCCAATAATATCCAGAGATTTCTGGAGGGGACCTTTATCCTACAGATTCAAAACGAAACGGTACAATTGAATAACCAAACTTTTCGAAGCCACACTGTAACAGCTCTACAAGCCCTTCCTCCAGTACTGACGAGCATCACCAAGCAGGACAACAAAGTAGATCTGGGCTATGTCCACAATATCGGTCTAACGAACATCGAACGTCTTAGTAACTTGGACGAAAGATTTAAAATCTCTCTTATCGCAGAAGCTCTGATTATCCTATTATTCGTTATTACTATACATTACCTTTGGAGGAAGATGCACCCGAAAATCAACTTTCCACCAATACAAACATCAGCGCATTTGTTTCCTATCAGAGGACAGTATCCTACCCCACGGAATCAACCAAACCAGTCCTGCAATTCTGACGTCACAACTGATCTACGGGACGTAGATCTTTGAAGGGGGAGGAGTTAACACGCCGCATTTACATGCACCCCGTTATGATTTGCCAGGTCAGCAAATCATGTTCGAGCAAGTTGTAGGTTCCCACGATTGGCGAGGATCATGTATCAGCGCATTTTGAGGTAAATGCACGGAAGCCTTCAAGGTCGCTGACGCTGCGAATCATCGTGCGGCGAATGGAATTGGGATATGGTTTATTAAGTGTGGGAAGAGTTAGTCTTAAGTTAGTCTTAGAACAGGTCGGACGTGGTAATAAAGATCAGTTGATTTTAATAAATAATAAATTGTTTAATTTAAGTAAGTCGAACCGTTGGGCCTGCCCCTAGTGGGCAGGCGTTCGCGTTTTTTTTAGGATCCCTCGGAGGGAATCCTTTTACTCAGCTGTATGCAATACAGTAAATATTAGATTTTTATATTTCATAAAAATTAAAAAAAATAATGTAATTATTTTGCATTATATTCTAATAGTTTGATATTAAAATTTTTATTTGTAATACGAAATATATTATTGTTTAATTCACGGGATTAAAATGAAATCATTTTGTATTAAAAACTAATTCCTTGGAATCTTTTCAAAAGTCTGTATATGTTTCTGATTAAAAATTAATATAAGAGTAATTAGAATTCAATTTTCTACAATATTAAGTTTTAATTATTTGATGTTAGGTTAACTGTTTTTCATACGAAACAGGTTATAATATTATATTCTTCGGATTAAAAACAAATCCTTTAGTATTGAAATTTAATTCGTTTGAATCTTACAAAAAGTGTATATGTTTTCTTAATTAAAATTAATATGAGAATTATTGGTATTTAACTCTCTGTAATATTATATCTTAATATCAAGATTTTTTTTTGCAATGTGGGTAGATTGATATGATATGGAAATACATTGAAACAAAATATATAACTATATTAAAAAGCAATACCTGTGAAAAAAATTTTAATAACGCCGTATTAGCTTTTACCACCGCATGCAATAAATTTTAATACTGCTGTATTAGATTTTTATTCAGTTGTATTATATTGTAATTCGAATGTTATTATAACAATTTAGGAGCACAGATATATCTTCATTGCTATACTCTGTCCTAGAAAAATATGCAGTACACGTCTTATGGGAAAGCTTTTTCAAAATCATTAGGGTGTCATATTTTTGCAGCATACTAAATTGAAAGAACTTCTATATAAAAAGTGTTTGCCCGTCCGTAAATATATAAAATAATAAAAAAATTGCATTGCATCTGACGCAGACCCAACGTCCTACTCAGCGCACATCTGAGTGTGGAGGTGGACTGAATTGCGTTTTCTGTGGCAGTGGCTGCTGCTGCTATTCAACCCCCATTAAATATTGATGTGCTTTCAAAGTTACCCGTGTCGATTTGTTAACTCGTTCGGTTTTTTTTTCTTAGGTTTATGTTGAGGTGCTTTTGATTTGAGAGCTTTAAAAAAAGTTTGGAATAATGAGTGTTATCGTGGATTATTTTCATTTTTTGCATTTCTTTTAATGTGTTGAAAATACGTTAAAATGCAGTTACAAGATGTTAAGCTGTTTTCTTTGAAGAAGAACATTATTTGAGTAGATTTTCGTAGCGCGCAATTAATTAATGTGAAGTGAACTAAAAATGGCATCGGTGTGTCCCACACGTCGAGCAGGTGGTTGAGCCGAAAATGTGGGAAATGTACAGTTTTTCAGAACGCTCTGTAGAAAATCTTGTTATAAACCTAGGGGAAGATAGCAGCACCACCAAATCCTTTTCTGAATAAAATATTTTGTAAATATAGTTATTTAAACGATGAATTTATACTATGAATAAATGTTTTATTTTTACTTGTTTTTTATTTAAAAGGGATTTGGCCTACTGGCACCTCTAATCTTACCGAATGGTGGTGTGGAAAATATAAAAAAAATGTATAAGCAAAAGGATTAAATAAAATTCTTATCTAAAAAACGGGCGGTAATCCTACATACTATTCTTTCATATCTGAGTCTATTTAAAATGCAAACTATGAATACCCTGTAAGAGCTTTCTTGGGTGACAGATTTATGCAATTCACTATAGCGAGAATGAGAGGCAAACGTCCTATCCTGCCTGTACTGCCTATTTTTCTGGGACAGAGTATAATACTTCTGAAGCTTTTTCCATCAATTGCACAGGGGCCGAAATCCAAGGAAAAGAGAAGAAGCAACTATAACAAATCAATTGAGAAATTAATACAGTTCGGAGAGGTAATCAATAAATGTGTTACATACATAAATGTAGTTGTATTTATTTATTTATTTTTTTCTTGTTTAGATCAATTCATCATAAATTCGAAACAACTTTTCATTATTGCGGTATGTTAATTTGGCAAAAAAATATACATAATATCGGCAAATGTAAAAAAGTATAAAAAACTGTAAATAATTAAAATATATTTTTAAATAAAATTAACTGATTATTTTGAAATACATTTGTTATTATTTATATATAACATTTTAAGAAATTACAGCTCTGGTTAAGGAAATCTTAATAACTCATATGGTTTGTATTCTTATCCAATATGAAACTATCAAAGCCAATCAACAGCTAATATTACTTTTAATACAGGTTTCATGAAAGCTTAATACATTTCTTAGTATTTTAAATATTTTATTTTATTACTTTTTAATAGATAGATAGATAGATATATATTTCGTGATAATTTTTTATACAAAGCCTATGACTGCACGTTTTACATTCAGAGATTTGAAAGTTATTTTCTTACAACTGAGACATTATCTTTGATTTAGTGAACAATTCTATAGTTACAAGTATTATTTAAAGGAAAATACGAAAAAAAACCTTTATTAGAGTACAAAAAAAAAAAAAAAAAAAAAAAAAAAAGGAATAATTGTTATTAAAACATTTGTGTGGTTCGAGGAATGCTTTTTATACTCAAATAAATTGACTAGAATAAGCTATAACAAATTAAATAAATAGGGATAAATAAATAAATAATAACTAAATAAATAAATAAATGGGTAAATAAAATAAATAAATAATCTTGAAAATAAATAAGAAGATAGGTATATACGAATTTAATTACATAATATTAGTGAACGGCAAAATGTGTTAGTAATAAATAAATACATGAATTGATAAATAACATTTAACTAATAAATACAATAAGTTAACATGAAACAAAAATGAATAAATAAATAAATAACAAGTAAACGAAATTGACTAGAATAAGCTATAATAAATTAGATAAATAGTGATAAATAAATAAATATATGAGTAAATAAAATAAATAAATAATTGAGAAAAAAGAAAAAAAAATGATAGGTATATACGAATTCAAATAAATAATGTTAGTGAACAGCAACATGTGTTAGTAATAAATAAATACATGAATTGATAAATAACACTTAACTAATGAATATAAAAAGTTTACATGAAACAGAACTGAATAAATAAATAAATAACAAGCAAACGAAATAAATGTACGTGAATATTAAGTTACTCCAGA
Source organism: Philhelius pedissequus (assembly GCA_910595825.1). NCBI lineage: Eukaryota > Metazoa > Arthropoda > Insecta > Diptera > Syrphidae > Philhelius > Philhelius pedissequus. The sequence continues at coordinate 121,188,849 of OU343162.1, forward strand.
AATGTAAAGCTGGCTTATGAGAGGATTGTCAGCCATATCACAGCTATTGTTAAAATTGATAGTAAGTTTCCGAATCCTGTCAGGAATCAACTCAACATCCGCTTCACTGTGCAGATCCAAGGTTGAATGGTACCAAGGAAGATTGAGCATCATTTTTAACACTTTATTTTGCGAAATTTGTAATCTTTTTATGTGGCTTTTAGCAGCTTTCCCCCATGCTGGGCACCCATATAGTAATATTGATTGAAAAATAACTTTATATATTAAAATCTTGTTATCATTTGTGAGTGAAGATTTTCTGTTTATGAATGGGTAAAGCATCTTAATAGCAATATTGATTTTCTTTATAGTATTACTAATGTGTTGACTAAAAGTTAATTTGGTGTCAAGTTGAACTCCTAAATATTTCACTGACTGCTCCCATGCTATTACATTTCCATTGAATTGAAGCTGAGTGCTGGGAAGATAACAAGGTTTTCTTTTTCGTGAGAAAAAGATGGCTTGCATCTTTCCAGCATTCAGCTTAATTTTCCATTTGTTAAAATATTTTTCTAATATTTCAATTGCATTTTTTAAATTTGTCTCAATGTTGAGACCAAACTCATGCGATGAAAATATTGCGGTATCATCAGCAAAAATAGCTGATTCACAATGGGGAAGATTTGGGAAATCTGATGTATAGACGTTGTACAAGGTTGGACCAAGAACTGAACCTTGGGGAACACCAAAGTCAAAACAAAAAATATTTGAAACACTACTATCAACGTGGACCTGAAAACATCTACCAGACAAGAAACTTTGAAAAATTTTACACAAATAAAGTGGGAAGTTAAATTTTATCATTTTGTATGCTATTCCATTGTGCCAAACAGAATCAAAAGCTTTTTCTATATCTATAAGTATCATTCCAGTTGAGTGGCCTTCAGCACGATTTTGTTCTACGTGGTTACAAATTCTTTTTATCTGATGAGATGTGCTGTGAAAACGTCTAAATCCGAATTGCTCATCAGGAAAAATATTATTATTCGAAACAGTTTTTAAAATTTGTTCCTTTATTATTTTTTCGTAGATTTTGCTTATGCTGCTAAGCAAACTTATAGGCCTATAACTTGCTGCTAATTCTGGCGATTTTCCTGCTTTAAGTATAGGAACGACTTTTGCTTTTTTCCAGGCATTAGGAAAATACTGAAGCTTAAGGCACCCATTAATTATAAATGTCAAAAATTTTACTCCAACGCATGGAAGATGTTTTAAATAAACATTTTTTATATGATCTAGCCCTTCTACTTTTCTGTTTTGAAGACTTTTAATAACACTTTTTATGCTTTCTTCCGTAACTAATGCATTCAATGGAGTCAGTTCGATTGAGGAGTCGAAACCTTGGATTGAATTTTTCACTGCGTCATTGGTTTCCACAAAACCCAAGTTTTGTGAAACTAAATGGTTTCTATCGAAGTTTGTGCCAAGTTCTTCTGCCTTTTCAACATCTGTGAAAAGAATTGCTGACGAATTCTTTAAAAATGGAATTTTCCTATTTTTATTTTTAACTATTTTTACGATGTTCCAGAAGGGTCTCCCATTCCTATCGAGTACACTGAGCCTTTTATTCCATTCTTCGTTTCGATTAATGATTAAATGGTTTGAAATAAGTTTATTAAAGTGAGAAACCATAGTTCGAGAAAAAGGTTGACGAAATCGTTGCCAGTTTCTTTTATGCAAATTTCTCACTTTAATTAGTTCCAAAATTTGAGGTGGTAATCTTTTAGTCGTTTCATTCTTAATTCGCTTAGGAACGCTTTCGTCTATGGAAGATAGAACGGACTGGGAGAAGTTTTGAACAATGGAGTCCACATCCTCTTTACATGAAATGCTTTCAAGATCTGTGGAAACATTGTGAAATTTTGTTTTTATCTTCGTTCTAAAAGTTTTCCAGTTTGCATTTTTCAAATCTTGATAATATTGCACTTTTTTCTCACCCGACCATAAAAGATCACAAAAAACAGGATTATGATCTGAGCTCAGAGCATCAAAAGAAGTCGGTTGTGTTATAAGACTAGGGACATTTGACACAAATATATCAAGAACAGAAGGACTACCACGAGAACTAACAGGGAAATACGTTGGACAAGGAGGGTACAAGATACTGATTGGAAATGTGAGTGCAAAGTTTGCCAAAATATTGCCCCAGGCATTCGCTCTTAAACAGCCCCAATCTCTATGACGACAGTTAAAATCACCACCTAACAAGTAATCACCGTTCATTGCTAAAAGCTTTCTTAAATCTTGTTTGAGCCATTTTCTTTTGTTATCTGATGTAGAACCACCTGGAAAATAAACAGAATAAATCTTCACCGTTTTCTGATTACGTAACAATATTTCAATCCCTATGTTCTCCACAATTTTTGTTGGAAAAACAGGTAAAAGCGAATGTTGAATCGACCTCCTAACAAAAATCGCAACACCACCTCCAATTTGACCAATTCTATCCATTCGATAGCATTTGAAGGCAGATGATGGAAGTCTACTTTCAGGCGTAAGCCAAGTCTCCGTCACTAGAGCAACATCAACATTGTTGCTATTCAGAAAATTTAAAAATTCAATAAATTTATTTCGTATGCTTTTAGCATTCCAAGGTATAATTTTTAAACGTGTGTCTGCCATTTTACTTATCATTAGAATTTGAATACAAAAACTTAGTAGCTAAACGTGCAATCACATTAAATTGATCTATTTTAGTTTTACCAACTGATAAATTTGTTATCATCTCCATGCAAAGGGAATTGAGCTCCTCAATAGAAAAGAGAGTAGAATTGTTGTTCAAAGTACTGTTGCTGTTGCTAGAAGAAGCATGTGCATTGCTTTCCCACGCATTAATTGTTATGGGTGACAAATTCTGTATGTGCGAGGTTGAACTATTGTTGCCTTTGTTTGGTGCATTGACCTGCCGTCGCTGTGGTTGCGGTAGGGAAGGAAAATCACTCATCGAAGCAAATGAAACCGGTTTTTGGGGAGCATTATAAGCAGAGACCTGTGCTGGTGAGCTGAACTGTGTTATATGCTGGGGACTTGATCTTCTTCCGAATGATCTTTCCTTAATTTGAAGGTATCTGGCTCTGCTAGTACATGATATGTCAGTAGCTTTGTGATTGCCACTGCAGTTTGCACATTTGGGAACGGAATTATTATTGCATTCAGACGTATTGTGTGGTCCGGCGCAAATAGCACAAAAAGTTTTTATGTGACAGTTTTTCTGCCCGTGTCCAAACATTTGGCAATTATGACATTGAGTCAGCTTACCTTTAATTTTTCTTTGAAAGTTCCAGTTCACTTGTGTATGTAAAATAGAACGATAGTTTTTTTTTAGGTCGATTAATTTTATGGATCCGCTTACAAGAGACACAAGATAAAATGTATCACTGTAATGATCATATTTTTTTGTTATTTTTTTTATTTCAGTGCACTTTAGTCCAAGTGTAGTTAGTTCAGTTTTAAGTGTATTAGTGTCTAAATCGTCTAACCCGTATAAAACGACTTTGAATGATTTTGCACTTTTTAGATCGTGGGAAAAATATTGACAATTTTCGTCTTTCAGTTTGTTGATAATAATATTAAATGTATCTATTGATTCACTCACTATTTTGATTCCAATGAATAGTTTTTTGATTGAATAATTAGATATTTTAAGGGTTTTCATTAAACTATGGACATATTCTGCTGATTTTTGTAACACTTTTATTGGTGGCACATACACTTTTGTTGGTATCGGAGACTCCGGTTCATCCATATCTGAGATGTCAGTATCAGGATGACATTGGAGAGGAGCAAACTTATTGCTATACGAAGTTTTTGGAAACATTGTGGAACACAATTTTTTATCCGAGGACAAGCGATTGTCCCCGGTTTCAGGCGATCTGTCGCGTTTGGGAATGGTTGTTTTTACTTGGAACTAGTGGGAGAGATGAACACGTCATACGCAGTCAACAGCTCCGGGTAAACTGAACTTTTTAATACAATATTATTAAAAACCATCTTCAGTTAACATTTACTCTTAATAAAGGTTTTATTATTGTTTAGTACATTTCCTACTACTATTAAATATTTTATTTTATTAATGATTAATACAAAATTATTAAAAACAATCTACAATTTATATTAACTCTTAAATGAAGTTCCATTAAAATATAATACCTTTCGTATTACTTTTTAATACTTTTCGTTATTGATGTTTAATATAAGATGATTTAAAAGAGTAACAGTTGGTATTTATTTTTAATATTTCTCGCATTACGGTGTAATATTTTTTTGTATTGTTTTGTATTCAATTTTTATAATATTTTATATTGATTGAAATATTAAATTATAATACATTTCGTATTATCTTCATGCTTGTAATATTTGCGATGTATTTAATTGTAGTAAGATTTTGGTGTTGTCATATATGTAACCCAAATTTTATTAAAATGTACCACAACATTTTTAACCGTGTACATAGCTGTAAACGGCTTATTATTATTACTCCTATAGTTCTTATTTCCTATGCGCAATACAGTATGGAATTTGCATTCATGTTCAAGTTCCAATTATTTTTATAAAAAAAAATCATTTCTAATGGAACAAGGATACAATATTGATGCTTTTCAGCAGACAAAAAATTATATTGATATTTTTCAAACTTATTTTTTTCAAGCGAAAAAAGTCAGTGCCCACAAAAAGAAGTACAAAACTCACTTAAGAACACGATTAATGAAAATAACTATGTATGTGTTTATGGTTTTTTCTTATCTAACCAACTTAACTTACAAATAATTGAATCAAACGAATTTACGCCTTTTTGGAGCTCTGAGAAGTTTGTTTTTTTTTTGGGTTTTCAAGCTGTTAGAACTTCCTATGTTCGGTCTTTGCAAGCGGTAGTCCTACTTTCGTTTTCTTTATACATTTTGTTTGTTATAAGCCAGTAAGGGTGATTAAATGGATAATGGGGTCGAAATTAAAATAAAATATAAAGAACTCATATAAATTGAAAATGGAAAGAATAAAAACCAAGCAGAGTTTTTTTTTTTAGCGAAGTATTATGTACTGTACATACATAGGTATGGGTATATTCGAAATATTTCTTTTGGCAAACGGATTTGATTTATTTTTTGATTTGCCGCTATCGCGGCGGGAGCCTGAAACCGCTTAATGCGGTTGGATGGTTCAAAATAGAGAATAAATCTTACAATTTTGTGATTTGTTGATTTAAAAGGCAATTTAGCTTGGGGTTGATTCAATTTGGCGACTGTTCCGAATACAAAAGGAAACGATTTTCAATAGGGTCCTGATGGTGTATATACGAATTTAAGTTGCGGTAAGAGTCAAACCAAGATAATTATTTTTTTAAAATTAATTAAGTTGGTAATAGAGACATATTTTAAAACTATTGTATATTTTTATACTACGCATAACTAAGCATACAATTAAAAAAAAAAAAAGTTTTACATACCTAGTTACAATAAAATGGGAAAATTCTGAAATCTTTCCTCATAATATCCAAAACAACAACAAAGAAATATCTATATTGCTATTACAGAGCTATCTGATGTGATAGTATTTAAGGTACCTACATATAATTATATTTTCTAACTGTTAAATCAGCAATCAGTATTGAGTAAATGTAGGTACATATGTATATAGATAGGTAGGTGGAGGTGCAATAAGAAAACTATAAAATCAATTATCAATCATTGATACAGACATGTTGTTGTGACATAGAATTAATTGAAAAAAACGCAAACAATATGTTTATATTATTTTTGTTTTTGTTTTAGTGGACTGTGTGCATTTAAAGCCAATTGAATGAATTTGTGACCTTTAGTCCTTTTGTGACTTAGAGTGGACGAATTTTTTCTTGCGATTATAGGTACAATAATAAGTCAAGTTATGCATTCGCAAAAAAAATCTAACAATCAAACATTAAAAAAGTGGGTCCCTCAATTCCGTCTGTATGCCCACGATATGGTGCAGACTAAACGGTTCGTTGGATTTGATTCAAACTTGGTACATATTGCTTTTTCGGTAATATGCCCACTCGTTTTTTTCATTTTTTTTAAGATGACAAATAACAGTAGCTCCCATACATTTTTTTTGCCAAAAAAAAATCTTATTTTTCTCAAAAACGGATCCAACAATTTTTATAAAAAAAAAATCAGTTCATTAATGAAGGGAAAGGGTACATTTTGTTATTTTTTTTTTGCAAAAATATGGTTATTTTTGGTACCTCTAGTAGAACCATTTTTTTGGTTTTCGATTTTCTGGGAAACGGTTAATTTGATTTTTTTGAAATTTTTTACGCAAAAGCGAAACACTATTGTAACCCAACATTTTTCAAAAAAAAAAAAAATGTTGGAATAATTTTTTTGAAAAGTCAAAATTTCAAAAATGACTCAATAGATTTTTTCGACACTTCGTATTTAGAATTTTTTTTGACATTGTCTTGACTAGTTTGAAAAATTATTTTCTTAAAATTAAAAACAACGGTACCTCCCATACAAATTTTAAGGGGAATAAAATGTATTTCTCGAAAACGGCTCCTAGAATTTTATATAAAAAAAAACGTGTGTGTTCTTAACTTAGTACACTCCACTTTCTAGCATACAAATATTTTTTTTTGCGTTCTTATTGACGGTACTTCCCATACAATCACTTTTCATATTTTCTTTCTCAACATTGCATAAACCGATTAAAATAATTGTTTTTATACAAATGCCCCTTAACATTGTTAATAAAACTGAATTTTCAAAAAAAAGTTTTTCGATTTTTAAAAAATAAATAAAAAAAAATTTGAAAACTCAATTTTTCAAATACCAATTACAGAATTTTTTGAAATTTTTATATGTGTGTTAGTAATAGCTTCAAAATGGCGTTTCCAATTTTTATTCTTAAATTGTTTTCAAAATTTTATACACAAACAATTAATTTATTAAAAAACCGCGGCAACGATTTTTGATTTTTTTTTCATATATTCTTATTTATCCATGAATTCAAATGGTAGATTTGTTTGCCCTCAAACTAAAACGACTAAGCAATATAAACACATTCTATCCATTACTCTCTTTTAACTAATTTTTGCGTACGTCACTTAATACTATATACAATGTAGGCCCTCATACAAATATGACGTGTCTTTAAAAATATTCATATTGCACCTTAATTACAAAGTTATATGCATATAACTATCAACCCACCTTCATCCTTCATTTGCATTATTATATGTACATGTTTCCATACTTAGGTTCCATCTATATACATGTACATACATTTTACTCTCCCACTTACATAATTAAAATCCATAAATAGACTTAAATATACATTTGTAGGTAGGTACCTATGTAACTCTTCCTTGAATCATCCATTCGACAATTCATTATACTAGGAATCAAGGTAATCTTACCTACATAGTCTCTAAACCTGTATAGGATAAATACGCCTAACTAACTAAACCTCAATGGTTAGCTACATTAAAGTTGTTAGCTACAAGAGCAAGTTCGTACGACCCAGTCTTGCATATTATTTTTTATTAATATTTTCACATTGAATACTAAATTTGTTCTTAATTTAATTTATAAAAAAAATTTTTGGACTGAAATTTTATTGAGGCGGGGGTACTTGATATGTGGGGATATAGTTCAGTTATAGAGGTTGTTTATAGTTTTTAAAAATAAATTACCAATTTTCCAAGTCTTAGTTAACTAGAGTTCTTTTACTTTGCTGACCTTAGGTGTACAATTTATAAATTGAATTGAATTATCTTTCTTCAAGTGGTTCATACTTACCGAAAGAAAATTCAATTCAGTCTTTATTTTGGTCTCCAAGAAAAGAAGTGCAAGCAAACTTGAAGCATTAGAGCAATTTTATCTTTTACATGACTGACTAACCGCTTTGCGAGTCCTTTGGGTCGTATCAGCAGCTAACATAACCACTTTAAAAAAATATTGTATGGATTCCACAAGCAACTGCGAACCCTCCCGTTGATATTCTAAATTTTCCTCCTGCTAAGCTTATTCCTTCGCCCTATAAATGATGTGCTCTTGGGCTTGCGGCAATAGTATATGTACATAAACATACATATACCCGTATGGCTCCACTGCTGCCATTGCCATAGTAGTTTTTATTTTTTTTTTATGCAAAAGACGGCACCATGTTGGCACAAAATGGCATAAATTTGATTACGTTCAAAAGTTTAAGGAACTATGTAATTTTGTACATGTGTATTAGTGTTGTGTCTAGGACTCTTGGTTACTCCGTGTATGCAAGAATCATTGATCGTTAGAAATTTCTCATGCGAGAAATTCTGTTTTTCGGAAGAAAAGTCTTCGAGGACACATACCGGAATACCCTTTTTCATCTTTCTGTAAAGATATTCATGTATGCAACGAAGGCAAAGCCATTTCAAGTCGAAATGTGTTCTATTAGGCGAGAGTATGCGCAAAATGTGCACACATGTCCTCAAAAGGTGGTTGCGAGTGTGACGTGGTATGGTGTGGTGGTTGCTTTTTGAGGATATGTGATTCAAGTCCTTTTGTTTTATCACAACCGCAGCAGGAGGAAAAGCGGGCTGTAATTACTTGGCTCGGGTATGCTAATATTCATGTTTATCAGACGTAATAAGTGGCTGCTGCTGCTACTTCTGTTGGATGGAAAAAGATGAAGAAATTGTGGAAGTTTTTTATACACACTCATATTTATGCAATATGAGAAAAATGTATGTGTCGGTATGGATTCTGTTGGTACTAGATTTCTTTCTAAAATCTGCAGGATATTCCACTTGAGTACTATTCGCTTAATACGTAGGCGGATTTATATATTTATATTTGCTCTTGCTTGCGTCATATTATGACGGAAACGGCAATGGTAAGAGTGGGGAGGATTTCGGTGATGTAGGAACAAGTGGACTCTTCAACCAATCCATATAATGAAGGGAAGTGAAGTATATAAGAATCCGGTATTTACGAAAGCAAACAATTTCCAGAGTTGCCAGATATGTAGGTAAGTGTATACATACGTACCTAAATAAAAGTTATGGTGATTTGGAAAGTGAAGTGAAACAAAATAGATTTTTATACTCAAACATCCTGCAAATGACGGCTTACTTAAAAAAACATTTTCTTGAACTAAAAATTCGAAGCAACTAGTTTTATGATGCAAATTTAAAAGAAAATACATGGTTTTGCCGTCTGCCTGATTGATACAAATTATTACAAATTTTACTACATTTGCTCTCATTTTGTAAGATAATGGTAATTGTTTTTATTTATTCATTTTATATCCAATTCACACTAAAAGTCCCCAGATACTATTTTTTCTCTGAAACATTCATTTCATTCAAAATGTGAATAGTTTGCTAATTTGATAGGTAATCACTTCCTAAAAGATTCTCTCAAACCTGGACATCTCCCCACAAAATGAAAGCTGTCTTCTCGCTCTTTCATATTGCAGATGTTACATTTTAGAGAAAGATCCTGTCTGTGTGGTATACGGTTCAACTGTAGAAGTTCTCCCCTCAGACGGAATATTGTGGACATTTCTTCGATGCTGCACGAGTCTCTGAAATAATTTGTATGTCCTATATTGTGATCAAGTCTACTGTAGGTCTCCCTACATGTAAGGATACTAATGCTTCTTCTAAGTACCTAATTCTATACCGATCATATAACTGTCTTATGAGGTCGTACATCAAAGGTTCCCAGCTTCCAATATCATCCACATTCAGGTTAATGCGAACACTAATTTCATGAGCCAGATCCATCCATTCCCTAAACCAGCCTGTTTTGCTATATAGTTTGGACTCATACCGGACAAATTTTTGCGAGTTAACGACGTCGAAGGAGAAACTCATCACGAAAGTAAAGTGTTCCCCCGCATTAAAAAAAATTATAAAAACATCGATTGGATTTGAGAACGGGCAATACTAGCAGCATAGAAAAAGAACGGCATCGAAAGCTTTTTTTTTGCGCCGGAAAACAAATCGAAAAACATTGTTATCATATAACTCTCTCCTTATTTTTATTCCATTCAAATAAATCACATTATAATTTAATGATTTGAATTGGGGCCAGCGAAGTTCGCCTGGTCCGCTAGTATTATCTATAGAATATATAGAAGAAAGTCGTGTAAGTTACACTTAACTCAAGAACGGCTGAACCGATTTGGCTAGAAATTGGTGAGGAGGTACCTTAGAACCAGGAGACGGACATGGAATACTTTGTATCCCGTTCGACTGCGTAAAACTTCAAAAAGAATACAAGTCTCTATAATATGTGGTATAACAAAAACGTATCTGCCATGGAATAACAAAATGCGAATTACAGCTTAACATAATTTTGTCTATGGTTGAGAATTTGATAAATTATAAATTTTTTCAGATATCAGTAATCAGGAATTTGTATTCTCCTTACGATTGAATCTTTCCCGACAAAGCTGTAATGCAAGAAGGATACCAAACATTGCGAATGAAAGGACTGAAGAAGAACAAGAAATTGCCCGTGAAGAGCGCCGCGTTAGTATGGCTCACATGTGATACCTCATGTGCGGTAGTTTATTAGTCAGGTTAGGAATATCAGCGCCAAATCGTGAAATGAATGACGCATTTAATCGAGAATTGGAACGGGAACGCGAATATGATCACCAGGAATTAGATTTAGTAGTTCAAACGAATGTACCTCTGTTGAATCCTCAACAAAAGGAACTTTATGATACATTAATGAAGGCAATTGATGACGGAAATTGTGGTTTATTATTTTCTGGATGCCCCTGGTGGAACTGGTAAGACATTCGTCATGTCAGTAGTTTTAGCCACTGTTCGTGCGAAATCCAACATTGCGGTTGCAGTTGCTTCTTCTGGAATAGCAGGCACATTATTAGAAGGGTGCCGTACGCCTCATACAGCATAAAATTGGCGTTAAATCTTCAAACTATTGAAGAACCAACATGTAATATTTCAAAAAAAAAACTCAGCACTGGCTAAAGTTTTATCAGCATCGAAAATCATCATCTATGACGAATGCACAATGGCACATAAACGTGCATTAGAAGCACTTAACCGAACATTGAAAGATCTGCGCAATGACTCGAGATATTTTGGAGGAGCAATGATTTTACTGTCTGGCTATTTCCGCTAAACACTGCCAGTAATTCCAATATCAACGGCTGCGTTGAATTCTCAGAATGAGATCATTGGAACAATGCTTGCATTCAAATCTATTTACTGTGTAACAAATGAAGATGAAGCCACCAATTATCCAATTGAATTTTTAAATGGGTCGGAAGACCATCTCCGTTGTTTGGCTCAGGTAGTAAAAATATAAAAATATCTAGAACTTCTCTCAAATTCTTTCCTTAAAATTCCGAGGATGCTGCTGCTTGCTGCTGCTGCTGCTTGCTGCTGCTGCTGCTTGCTGCTGCTGCTGCTTGCTGCTGCTGCTTCATCTTCATATGTTATTCGGTCAATTCCAAATAAAAAATTAGAATGAAAATAACTGAAGTGTACTAATAAGTAAGCCAGTGTCGGCAAACTTTCCGCTTTTTTAGTAAAGTGCACTGCTCGGGCGCGTATTAAGCCCACAAAGCGGGAGGTTTGCCGACATGTAAGTACGCCATATGCAATTTAGAATGTGGAAAACATGGACATTTTAAACTGATGTCAAAAACATTCAACGATTGTCCCTTACGACTTATTCAATATTAAATTGTGTGGCGCAAAGTTCAAAACATTCAAAGAAATCGTTTTCGAAATATCAGTTTCGTTTCACTACAAAAATCAATAAAATTTCTAATAATTCACAAATAACACAAATCCAATTTCACCATAATGAAATCAAAAGCAGTTGATTAGCCCCATTTTTTTAAATTAAATATTTCGATAGAGACATTTAAAAAAAATCGTTTAAATCACGATGGTAAACTTGAAATAATTGTTCACAAATATTTTGAACAGAATACAAATTAGAAAAGAAAGTTCCAAAATGTCTGGATAATGTTCTGTTTGGACAAAAACAAGTTAATCAAGACCAAACTCGTGATTTTCGAAGGCTTCATTGTCGAGGAGATATCAGCTCACACACGGATGGCAGTCTCTTTTATATATATGAAGAAAAAAATTCCTTTCAAAAAAATCTAAAATAATATAAATATTCGTCATTCAAGAATTAAGTAAGCCCAAACCATTAGGAAATAGACCATCTATAATCGTTTGGAAAAAGTAGTTTGTATTATATTAGTATCTTTTATTTTAATAAAATGCACTACTGAAACGTAGGAACTTGCTCTTGTAGCTAACAATTTTAATGTAGCTAAAAATTGACGCTGTTAGGCAGTCTAGTTACCCTATCCAGGCTTAAAGCCGATGAAGGAAAGAATACCTTGATTCTTAGTATAATGAGTAAAGTCTAAGTGTGTCAGTCGATTTTCTGACGGCCTCTTCAACCTAGTATAACGAATTGTCGGATCAATGATTGAAAAGTTATATTTTAATATAGATTATCGATTATAATTATGTTAGTTAGGAGGGCAATAGGATACTTAGATACTGTAAATATGTACATTTAATATGAATATATTAAGTTGTTAGAGAGCCTAAAAATTGTTAACAGTAGAGTTGTTAGGCTCACTGACAGCAATAATAGTCTGCAATTCCTTTTTATTGAAGTAATAATAGCAACTGTTAAATGTCTACTTGGGGTTATTTGCAAACCACCACATATCACTGATCCTAGTATTATTTCAGATATTTCAGAAGATCTAACTATGAACTTTAATCACATTTTCATTGCAGGAGACTTGAATGTGGAGCTCTTAGATGAGAATAATAGTAATGTCAAAGCTTTTAACGATGGCATTGCTTCTCTTAACCTCTTCCCTATAAACCGGAAGTTATCTACGCATTTCACTTCAACCAGCTCAACTTTGGTAGATGTTTTTCTCGTTAACCAGCCTAATTTTGTAAACTATTATGTACAGCTTGAAGCATCAGGTTTCTCAAAGCACGATCTTATTTTGGCTTTTTATAATCTCGATATAAAATCAAATTTTAACCAACAAACTTATTCGTTAAGAGATTTCAAATCTGTAAAACATATATCTTCTTTCACATGTGCACTTCTTCACTGACACAATCAATAATCTGTTTGATATCTCTGTACCAATTGTACAGTTCGCAAACGAAATACTGACCCAGGTTGGTTAATAGCAATATAGAACTACTAATAGCTAAGAGAAATGCAGCATATAAGCGTTGGAAACGATTTCGGGTTCAGCACTTCTTCGAGTACTATAACAGATTGCGAAATACTGTAGTTGTTTAAATAAAAATTCCAAACGGAGATTTTATACCTCAAAATTTAGTAATATAACCTGCAAAAAACTATGGAGAAATATCAAGTCACTTGGTATCTCAAATCAGAAAATGAGTTGTGATGAAGAATGTGACGTTAACAAGCTTAACAAAATATTTGCGGCCTCCTCCTCTTACACTAATGATGATGCATATATAGTTTCGAACAGGAATGCTGATATTTCAACGGGTCTTAGTTTCAGAAGAGTTGATGAAATACAAGTGTTCAAAGCAATAACTGGAGTTAAATCGGAAGCAATAGGTCTCGACAACATGCATCCCAAATTTGTTTCATTAATTATTCCTTTCATATCTCCTTTCATTAATCATATCTTCAACACTAATTTAACTAGTTCCTATTTCGTTCCTAAAAAGTCAAATTTAAGTATTAAAGAACATCGATCAATCTCTATTCTACTTTTCTATCGAAGGCTTTTGAAAAGATTGTAAGTCAACAGATAACCACTTTCCTAGACACACATCAACTGCTTACACCTACCCAATCAGGTTTTAGGCCATATCATAATTGTACAAGAGCGCTCCTTAAAATTGTGGACGACATACGTCTGCAAATAGGTAAGAGCCTAATAACAACGTTGGTTCTTTTAGACTTCTCGAAGGAGTATGACACTGTTTCTCATAGAATACTCTTAAAGAAGTTACAACATTCTTTCTATTTTGAAACCTCAGCCTTATCCCTTATTGAGGATTATCTAACCGATAGAAAGCGGTTTCTGCAAATTCCAAGTTAACAGAGTTTCTTTTCACTCACGCTGGTGTACCACAAGGATCAATGTTAGGCCCTCTTCTTTTCACGCTGTTCAATAATGATCTACCTTCGGTTCTTAGTAATTGCGAAATTCACATGTACTCTGATGACGTTCAGATTTTTTTGAGCTACAGTATCGGAATGGTTGAAGATGCAACTGCTCGAATCAACGAAGATCTGTTCCGTATAGTAGAATGGTCACAATCAAACCTTTTGAAGCTCAACTCGAAGAAATGTCGTGACATTGTTATAAGTAACACTGTTTTTGACACAACAAGCTTACCACGCGTGGAAATAGATGGTTCATTGTTGAAGTATGAAAAAACAGTGAAGAACTTAGGCGTAACTTTTAATCAAACTCTGACTTGGGATAGTCATCTCGCGTGTGCACTCGGAAAAACTTATGCTAACCTACGGATATTACACCTAACTGGTAGTTGTCTTCCAACTGCAACTAAAATGACGATTGCCAAAACCCTTGTTTTTCCCGTTCTGTTTTATGGTAGCCTGAATTTCTGTTGCTTGGATTATATCAGTAGAAGGAAGCTTCAAGTTGCATTCAACAACACCGTCCGATTTATATATGGGTTGCTACGTTTTGACCATGTTTCCATGTATTCAATAAATGTTTTTGGTATGCCCCTGAACAAACATCTAGATTTTTTAGTACTGACTTTTCTCTTTAAACTCATGTGCACTAAAAATCCAGCATATTTATTTATTTTGAAAAACTTAGTTTTCCTGTATCTCAGAGAAATAAAGTTGTAATTGTGCCTCCTTTTAAATACAGAAACTCTAAGCAACAATTTTTTGTGTATGCGGCAAATCTTTGGAACTCCCTACCAGCCGATCTGAGAAGACTAAACAATACTTTTGAAGTTTCTTTGAAAAACCTTATAGGTGCTAACATTTTTTCTAAACGTTTCTTTTTTTTCTTTAAAATTAAATTTATTTTATATTTTTACATTATGTATATTCTGAAATTAATTGTTTTCTTTTTTATCATTTTATAATAATTAGTTGTTCTAATTCATTTTGTTAACCTAATATACTAAGTGTAACAAAAAAGACACCATGTCTTAATATGCTTACTGTTTTATTTCAATAAATACAAAATAATAATGCAAGTGAAGGATATGTATTAGGCAGCTATATGCTTATGCATAAAACTTTGTAATTTAGGTGCAAATACACACATTTTATGTGATTTTTATAGATGCATATTATATAAATGCATTAAAACATTCAAACAAAAATTGAAAAGCCATTTTGATGAATATAATAATATACAACATTTTAATTTCAAAAAAATTCTGTAACTTGTTTTTTGAAAAATCGATTCAAAAAAAATTATAAAAATGGAAAAACCATTTTTTTGAAAATTTGGGCATGCATAATTTTAAGGAGCATTTGCAATAAAATAAATTATTTAAATTGGTTCATCCAATAGTTAGAAGGTCGAAAATACAAAAAAGTAATTTCCTGGAAGTATCGTTAATAAGTATCTTCGCAAAATAAAATATTTTTTACTTAAAAGTCGACTGCACTAATTTAAGAACACACACATTTGTTATCAAATTTTTTGGAGCCGTTTTTGAGAAATACATTTTTTTCTTAGGAAAATATTTTGTTTAACTAGGTATTCAAGATAATGTCAAAAATCAACCAAATACGAAGTTTCAAACAAAATCCATTGATTAGTTTTCCAAATTTTGAGTTTTCAAAAAAAAAAGTTCAAAAAATCAATTGAACTGTTTTCTAGAAAATAAAATAAATAATAGTTCTACTATAGAGGTACCAAAAATAAGCATTTTTCAAAAAAAAAAAAAATCTAAAATGTACCTTTTCCCTTCATTAATGGACTGATTTTATTTGAATAAGATTTCTCTTTGTGGCCAAGAAGGTAGGTATAGTAATTTTTCGTCTTAAACATTTTTTTAAAAAACCTGTGGGGATGGGCACATTACCGAAAAACAATATGTACCAAGTTTGAAGCAAATCCATCCAACCGTTAAGGCGGTAGCATCCAGGACAAACAGACAGACGGACTTGCGGGACCCACTTTGTTCGTGTCTTCGCTATCGTAATATGTACTGTAATTTGATCAAAATCTTGAGTTCGATTCTTTTCACGAATACATAACTTGCCAATTGCCATATAGTGTCTATCTACCTATTATAACAAAGTAAAAATTTTTTTCTGAATAAAGCTGAATTTTATAAATTGTTAGGTAATGTCATTGTTCAACTATCTGTGAAATAGATACAAGATGATTCTTGAATAAAAAAAGGATATATCGGAAAAATAAATATATCCTTGTATTCCTGTCCTTCAAAGATTTTGAAGCTTTTCACACTGCCAAACCTTTATCGTTTGGCATCGAAAATCCATCTGTCATTTACATTAATGTAAATAGATTTATAGATACTATTTTTTAATTCCAATGCCTTAGATTTCATGTAAGTTGTGGTAAATTAATTAGTTGATATACATTTTATGGTACTTACTATATTTTTATAGTTTTAGTTTAAATTAATGATTGATCAACATTTTCAAGATGTTTACTACATAGAAGGGAATACAGTGCAGCACAAGAAGGAGAATGACGTTTACAGCATGCAGCCGACCAATGTAATCTGGTTTGTTGGCACAGTACGCCACACAAATTTGAACGTGTCCAAGATGCCGAGGAAATATAACAACTTTCTCCACCAAAGCTACTAAGATAATCTTAAAGTCAGACTATTAGAAGTATTTGAAGAATCCGTTGCAGTTGGCAGCATGAACAAGTTATTTTTATCAAATTGAAATAAAAAATTAGAAATAAAATCAAAAACACAAAGCAAATTCACAATTATTCCGACTTCAAAAGATGTCAGCAGTAATACGTCAGAATAACCTTTAAATGTCTTGACTGGTGTTTAAGTTAATAGGGTTTTAAGTAGCATTACTTAAAAGTTAAGATTCATTTAAAATGTTTGGTGCAGAGAATTCTGAGCTTTAATATAAAAATCTTTTCATTCACTGCGAAATGACTATTAGCTAATGCAGTGACGGCATCTTATTCGAAATTGTGTACATAATGTCACAAAAAATAGCATATAGCTACTTACCTCAGAAAATTGCCATTCTGTCGGTCAATGTCATACTCATTAATTTCCTGCTGAATACAATAATGTAAAGTGTCTGAACAATTGCGGCCAACTTTTAAGCCTTTTCTGTAAATAAGTTCTTTAAAAATACTATAAGGTGTTTTATTGAATCAATCAATTTTTTAACTTTTACTTTGGTACAGAATTTTTGACGTTTCACAATCAAACGAGTCAATGAAAGTATTTATAAATAAGACTTGAAGAGAAGTTTAATTGTTCGTTCATATTGTATCTACCAGCGCTACATGCAGAGGGCACAAGAAATCTTGAGATTGCCTTTTAAAAGGCATATACACATTGGTAATTAATATTATTAGGACTTGGCAACACTGATTCGTAGCTCTATAACTTGAAGCTACTAGAGCTATTCAAAAAATACACATACGCATACACATACATGCATATTTGCAGTTTTCCCATTTACTTTTACTTACCACAATTAAGTGCAGTGCACAGTTTCCGCTTGACATCCGTGGCATTCATGCACTGAGAGCTTGAAAGATAAAAACGGGGCAATTTTATATTAAATAAATTATTATGCAGATTACTGTCGATGTCATCAGAGTGTGTATGACGATATAGGTATATGATGATGCCACAACATATTAGCAATTAAAATTTTCCTGGTTAATTACTTCAGTAGTACCAAGCAGCCATGCCCGTATAGTGTTATGGCAATAGGTAGATATGTATATTAAAAAGTTAGAGCTATGGTCGCGTTTCCTTTTCGCCATTTTTGTTTGTGCAGCTCTTTCAAGGCAGCTTGGCTTGGTACGTTTTATTAATGATATTGTGTTGGTTGTTTGTCTCCCATTTTGAGTTTCGCCCTTAAAAGCCAGAGCGTGAATATTTGCCGGATAAAACGGATGTGCTCTTTCATGAATATGCATGCGTTCAATTTGAAAATGAATTTAATAAGGAAATCTAATTAGTCAGAGAAGCGTGAAAATTTCTGCTGAAAAGACTAATTCGACCTTAGTATGCTTCTACGAATCACAAGAGCTTATGAACGCTACAAATCAGAAATGATGTGCCACATGGAGAAGCTTTCTCTTTTTTTACGAGTATTTGAGCTATTATACTGTATGCGTTAATAACGGAAAAAAATAGTTTTTTTTCAATTTTTATAGTTAATTTAAAATTATGTTATATAATTTTAAAATGGGAGTAACTCTATAAATAAACATTTCCCTGTCCAATTTCTTCACATTAGGTAATAGGGATATAGGAAATGTTAATGAAAATTTATGAATTTAAAATTTTTAACAGCGATATTAAAAACAGAGAGTGTTGTTCTTAGTAGTATTTTATTAAAGCTGCTTTTTGCTTACCTCCTGTCTTATATAAATCCTGTCTTAAATGGAAAAAAAGAAAAAGGCCATTCGTGAAAAATCTGTGCGCAGAGAGGTTGCAATAAAGATTTCTCACCTACTCTACAAGAATTTTACCCACCAACCACTCACACAATTAAGACAACAAAGGACATTTTAAACTCCAATTTCCGGGTAGTTTAATCACCCATTTTGCCGACTTAAGATCTCACGTTTACCACACCAAATGATATACCTCGCAGGCCTTCAAAACCAATATGCCGTGTAACCAGCACAAATTTATAACAACTGAGATAATTGACCATTCGATAGATATCATTTGAACTTTGAAGTACCTATTTGGTTTTAGCTGCTTAGGATGGCTATATTTTGGAATTTTGGAAAATCTACAATCAATAGTACATATATATTTCATTTCATCTATTATATGTATGTATATAGTCTAACACTGTAAAATAATCATTTTAAAATAGCGATAGCTTGTAAGATATATTAATAATAATTATAATAATAATAATAACATATGGTGTTCAATAATAATATACTCAGCCGGCATAGACAAATTAGTCAAATGGAGCAAAACAGACTTAGAAGCCTTTGAGAGGAAAATGAGAACAATTATGACAAACCGCCAACCCCCAAGCTGCGATCGAAAGGATCACTCTCCCGAGATCAAAGGGAGGTGGAGGAATCACCCACAAGGCATAGTTGAAAGACAAAAACAACAACTTTTTTAGTATTTTTCCAGAAAAGCTAAAACTTGTATGCTCCACAAAGCCATGATAACTTCACACCGGCTAACATGATTAACAGGAACCAATTAAGCGAATCAGCAAATACAGACGAAAACCTTTACCTCAAATGACAAACCAAGCCCTTGCACGGAAGACATCCAAGTGAACTAGAAGAACCAGCCGTCAACAAAGAAATGTCAAATTGTTGGCTTCGATTTGGACACTTATATCCAGAAACGGAGGGATTCATGGTAGCCATTCAGGACCAGGTCATACCAACAAGAAACTACCTGAAATACATTGTAAATAACCATCCAAAATGACAACTGCCGACGTTGTGGAGCTGTTCACGAAACAATACAGCATATTCTTGCTGGTTGTACCAACCTTGCAAACAACTCGTACAAGCGCAGTCATGGCAACGTGGGTAAAGTTGTTCATCAGGAGCTTTTAAAAAAGTGTGGACTAACACCAACACCTACAGCATGCATCCCATATTTGAAGAACACCCCTGAATCCAGAGACTATGTTATACTGGGCTAGAACGGTCTTGGCTGATACAAGTGTGCACTATTACAGACCAGACATTGTCATTCACGATAAACGACTGAAGAAAATCAACATTTTTGACTTTGCAGTTTCAATAACACTAACATGGTCCCAACTTACTCCTGGAGATCCAAGAATACTTGGCCGTGGCAATGAATTAAAGGATCTGTGGAAAGCAAACAGCTTAGCAACTATACCCATCGTACTTTCTAACACAGGATCAGGGCCTGAATCTCCAATAACCGTTCTAAAAAGACTTGATATACCAACAAAACTAGTATATGACATGCAAAAATCAGTCATACATATTAGATAGTTGCCGAATTGTGAGGGAGTTTCTAAATCTTCAATAATCTAGGAAAACTATGAGCAGCAGAGAAAATGCCTGGCCTCATACCCGCATGACCATCAGAGCCTAGCCTATGGTAGACAGGTTAATGTTATCCTACGAGATTTAGAGATAGTGCAATAGCTTAATTCTTATAATAATAATATAATACTAATAATAATAATAATAATAATAATAATAATAATAATAATAATAATAATAATAATAATAATAATAATAATAATAATAATATTGTAATTAAAAGTACAATTCTTAGAAAAATATTAGATGCATAGAAGGCATAGGATGGCAGAAAGAAGATAATAAATTAAAGATTTTATTAAAATACAAATTATTTATTTATTGTTCAAATGTACATTTCGGAAGCTATGTTTCTATTTTCAGTAAGCTCTATTTAAATAATAATGACATTTTGATATTAATATTCAATACAAACAAAAAGAAAGAAGATAGAGAAATTGAAAATGAATACAAGAAAACGCAAATAATAATATATTTTTGTATAAATTGAAAAAGGTTGGAGGATAAGAAAGTAGGAAAAGAAATAGGGATCTTAAGCTTAACATAGTTAGTTGTTTTGGTTGTGTAAGAGAATGGATAGTTCGTTGTGAAAATGTTTTGTGTTACCTACAATATTTTCTCAGGTAGGAGGGAAGTGAGTTCCAGAGCAATTGTCAGGCAATTAAATCGGGAAAATATTGAAGGAATTACACGGGGTGATTCCGCGGAGCGAATAACTTCGTAAAGATAATGTGGTTCGTGCGATTGTATTATAATAATAACGAATCATTTTAAACTTTGAGGCCCATAAATCGATTGCAAAAAATATTGCAAAAATTTTAATAAAACATACCGTGTCACACATGGCATGGACGTAGACATGCTAATTGCAGTCTCGGTTATTGCTACTTTTAAATAACAGTTATAAATACCTGCTACTGAATTAACAATTATAAAACAAAAATTATCAATAACGTAACAATTTTAATAAACTACTTTCTACTCGAATTTTACAATTAATTAATCATCATTTAATAATCGTCAATCATTAATATTCCGCTATTCGATAAGATTAAACAAAAACTTGGAAATTTTAAATATTATTTCAATATTTCGATGTGCTGTTACCTTACTGAAAAATTGACCATGCCTAACCTATTTGCGTGTTGATATGTCAAAAATCAAAGTATACTTATAGGTACCTATATCCTCAAACTCATTATGTACTTTTTAAACGAATTTCATAAGTTGTGGTCAGTCAACTTAGTCTACGATATTGTGTCGAAAATTCATCGAAAATTATGTTGTCAGAATCGGACAATGCAAGAACTCCTTTAGAGGACATTTATATAGGTACATATTATTGTGCATTCATAATGCCAAGATCTCAATAAAATATTACATATTACGTGTTTCGGAGAGCACGTCATATTAATTCAATTCAAAGAAGTTATCATCATATTATAATTCAATTCAATATACCTGCACAGTTTTGTTTAGTAGGTGTATCTAGATGAATAAGCATTAATATATATAGTTAAAAGTAACTACATATTACTTAACTGTAATGTGATAATATGAAAATCCCTGTGAATTCGTAGCTCCCCTATGAACTATCTAACTAGTAAATACGAAATTCTAGACGAGCACTTCACACTGATGCTTCCCTCCCCGTTCCCGAAATTTTCAGAGGCTTGTTATAATTTTTACGGTGTGCACTGTGCACTGATATGGCGCACATTTGCTATTATCAAATCGAGTATTGAATTTCCCAAACAGCGCAGTATGTATGCTAGGTCTAT
Source organism: Philhelius pedissequus (assembly GCA_910595825.1). Classification (NCBI taxonomy): domain Eukaryota; kingdom Metazoa; phylum Arthropoda; class Insecta; order Diptera; family Syrphidae; genus Philhelius; species Philhelius pedissequus. Next base: position 121,210,901 of record OU343162.1, read on the forward strand.
GTTTTTTTTTTTTGTTTTTCGGGAAAAATCTTGTTCACATTTTCCGGGACGAGTATCTATACGAGATGATGATGCTTCACATACGTGGCTGTTGTCGCCACTAAGTGACAATTTCGTTGGAATTATGTATTATATTTGGATGTTGTGTGTGAGGAGTTACATGGAATTGACGCGGCGCGCGGTTGATGGCGGTGTTGACGGCGGCGGCGGTGCGGCAGCAAAACGAAAACTCCCTGAAGGTAGGTAATGGGATACAACAAATTGGTTATATTCTGAGTTTGGGAAGCAGAAAGCCGCACTTAGAAGTACCTATAACGGGTAAGTAATTAAATTTTTAAGATACTCAACCATAATAAATTGCTTAATTCATTATTGTTCAGTCCCATTTTACCTATTCACCAGAATTGTGCTCAATCATGAGTGCAATTTGAATTTAAGAATGAAATTGAGAGAAAAGGTTTAAAGGAATAAAATAAGAAAAGAGAAAACCCTAATGAAGAAGACGAAATTACCATCCTTGTCCTCGCTGACTAGCTGCAATTTCGTTTAATTTCAAAAGAAAGATGAACTAGGTATAGACAAAAAGTTCAGGGGGCAGGTGAAGACGAAGTTTAGGAGTTAGGTGGGTTTTATATATTATAAAGGACTTCTTTAAGCCAAGCACCACCATCATCAACATTGCTTTTGCTAATTGACATAAAGTCACTCTCTTCATATCACCAATCTCCCTTCTACTTAGGTGGGTATGTTTGTATATGTAGGTAGATAGTCAACAGAACCCTATCAACATAGGTACTACTGAAACTGAAAGCAACTTATCTTGCCCTCGGGATCGGGAAAGAAGTTGCTACTATGCACATATTGCTGCTTCTGCTGCTTTGGAAGGCGAATACTATTTTTTGTACAGCGGAATCTAATTAACAATTTTCCATTGATATGGAAAGCTTGTGCAGGAAAGAAAGAGAAAACCCTATATTATACACGTATACTAAATAGACTGAATTGACAAAGTGAATTTTTTACCAATTTTGTAAGCTTTTAGTAGAAGTACCAAAGCTAGAGACATTGCCTTTTGGGTGCGTTATACCTACATGTATATCATATACATGCCTAGAAATGTATATATACTCGTAATTATGTAACTATCTGGTGTAAGCCAACGTGCTGAAGGACCCATCTGCTATGATAGAAAAAAAGGATGTTTGAAAATTTATTTATACAAGTCCTTAATAAAATTAACGGTGTGCGCTGGTACTTCAATGCTTTGAGTTGTTATGCTAGATATTTAGATAGTTTGTTATTAATTTATTATAAATAAATGATGGATATTAAGATTATATATGAATCTACATAATTATGTATGCTGGTACATTAACTAATTATTTATGTAGTGAGCCATCACAGCCATAAATGCAAACTTTTGTATAGTTCTTTCTCAAAATGCACGAAAATTTTTTGGTGCAAACCTTGCAATAATTTTAATTTTTTTATATTCTTATGTGCTCATTAGAATTGTCAATTATTTCTTTTCAAATGGGAGTACTTATTGATCAAGAGAATAATGTCGTTTTTATTTTGTAAACCGGAACACTTTTATTTGGTTTTTGACTATTCATTCATTCAACGCACATTGCGCGTTAAAATAATCACAATCAAAAATAAGGTTTATTGCACAATTATGATAGAAATATAATGTACGACTGGATCGCACGTACTTGCTCCTATGTCCGATTACATTATAAGCTAAATATTCTTAATAGAAAAATATTTGTATGTATTTTTAAAGTCATTTTTCACTTAATTTTTTATAGTTAGGTATATAAAAATAATCAATTTTTTTCTAAAAAAAAATTGGTATGACCATTTTAAATATTTAATAATATAAATTCAAAAACAAAATTTCAAAAAAATCGTTAGCCCGTTTCCGAGATATTGAATTTTCAAAAACTATTTTTTTTTCAAAAATCCAAACAACAATTTTTCGAAAATTTTGAAATACGGTATTATTTAGAATTTAAAGGAGCTCCTATATAAAAATGTTGATCGAAATCCGTTGAGCCGTTTATGAGAAAGTGGAAAATCAATAAAATGGTTGTATGGCAGGTACAGTTAATAACAAAATATTAAAAAAAAAAAAATTTGACAAAATATAGACCATACCCAAAGTAGTACACACACCAATTTTTATCAAAATCTTGGAACCTTTTTCGAGATAATTAAGATGGTAGAAAAATTTGTATTGCAAGTAGCGTTATTTTTGGAGTTAAAAAAACAATTCAAAAAAATATTTTTGACAATCACCTAAAACGCTTATATACCAAGTTTGAAGAAAATCGCTTCAGTCGTTAGGCTGTAGAGAGTTGTATAGACAGACAGACATACAGACAGACAGACGGAATTGCGGGACCACTTTTTTGGACCCACGATTTTTAGGCCAAATACCTATATTACAAATAGAACCAAAGAAAGATGATTGTGTTACAATTTTAAAAGACGAAACGAAACTATTCTCTTTACTAATTTTTGTACATTTGATAGAGCTACTGTTACGTATACAATTTTTGGCCAACAGATTGGAAACAATATCTTTTGGACCTATATCAGTTTCTAAGCAAGAAATAAATATAGATTTTGGCTTAGAAACTGCTCTGATACCCCTAGGCGTAACATTATCAGAAAAGATCACATTTTCTACAAACGGGAATGAATTATGGTTCACATTCTGAATCGAACACGGAAATTCTTCGGGCACTTTTTCAGTATTAACGGGGCTTTTAGTTGTTCGTTTAGGGGGTGGGCTGGAGCTTTTAATGGCTAGAGTCTTATCTCTTCCTCTTTTATTACTCTTGTTGGAAACTACTACGTGAACAGATGAAGTGGATTGAGCAGCGAGGTCAAGATTAGTTGGCGATTTTAAAGAGAGGAAGATGTTCTTGGACAAGGTCGTCAGTTGAAGTTCCGATATGAACAGGATCGTTTGGGACATTTAAAGAATTAAACTTGAAGTTATATTTTTAAAATTGCTTAGAAGTTTTTCAAATCCTTTAGAGAGTTTTGTCATATCCGTTTTAAAATTTGAAAGCAAGTTGGGACAGAGAGTATTTATGGCAATCGAGGCAATACCAATACGCAAATTGAGAATTTTTTTATTTTCTCAATAAACGCAGTGGTTGACCCGATACATTTAGTATGGTAAGGATTGCCACAAGGTCCGAAGCAAGCAAACAGTTGGACAGTTTTATAGACTTCGGAACAGTTTTTGCAAAGCAAGACATTTCGCAGAAATTTATATTATAAAGAATTTAACGAGAAAAAAAAAATAAAAATAAAAAAAAAATAAGAATGCTAGGATTCGAACCCACGCTGCGAGGATATAATATCCGTGTGTATACAGACTGCACCACCGAGATATACCAAATAAGTAAGATAAATAAATTTCAACGTCCGAAAATTCAACTAAACCTATAGGTTTAACTTAGACTCAGTTTTAAAGTGCCTATATGAATACGCCCCTTTATGTTTATTTCTGATTCCAAAATCTTCATCTTCATCTGCATCGACATTTGCAAAAAAAGAGGAAATAAAATAAAGAAATCATAATTGTGCGATAGAGAGCGGAGAACAAAATGGAGTTCATCTTAATCTATGAAGATTATAGGAAGTATGAATCTCAAGATTGCAGATTATAGTGAAGATGAAAATGTTCTTCTTCATTATAGTATTTTCATCTGCACCATAATTTGTTCCATTCAGGTAACGAATTTTCAAGTTTTTTTTTACCATTCTACCTCAGTTTACTTAAAAACAACGAAAATAGCGAGCGAAAAGAGCTAAGAACGTGTGATTGTGAGATGTATCAAGATAGATAAAGCAGAGTTCGAGTAAGTTATTAGTGTGTACCTTTTCTTACTTTTATGTTTATTTTATAGTATGGCCCCGCTCTACTTTTCTTCAAGTCTGCAGCCTCCTTATAGCTTAATTATTATTACTAATCAAAAAATGTTTGTTCAACCTTCCACCAAAAAAGTGACTTTTAAATTAGATTTGTTCAGTGACTTTTCCTGAACTGTTTTGGATAGAAAAGCACAACTTTTGAATGTGCAGGGCAGAATCTTGAGAACTGTCAAAATTATTTGTTTTTTTTTCTTGTTTTAATTATTTAGTGCGTGTTTACTTTTAATTTATGGTTAGAGTTAATATATTCCTCTTTTGGTTTAATAACTATTTATTTATAATAAAATTTAAAAAAATTGCATTATCGACAATCAAAAATTTCAATTATCAAATAATACAATAATTAATTTTTTCATCCTTTTGTTATTGTTTTGACAAATGGCGTTTAATTGACTGTTCTACCTTGTTCTGACTTTTCTGTTCTAATCTGTTCTGCAGCACATCTGTTCTGATCTTTTATTCAGTGAACACAGCTATTATCAACGATAATGTTAAAGTAATCAAAATAATTAATGTGCACATTTAGATTTCAGTACGACAGTCTATCTATCTATAAGATAAATGATAAGATCAATACATGTTAGTACATTTTGCAGCCTATTTATGTATGTAGATACATGTAAACAGTTTACTTGTATTATTATTATTTTTTGTTTCGTCTAGTGTTTTGTAAATATCTATATAGATCCAATAACTTTGAGATTCGGCTGTGTTGGCATGGTGCTTATCCCAACATAGTACCCCTCTGGATCCGCTAGTGAAAAAAGGGATCTTTATATGATGCGATTTTTTGTTTTGACCTAACCTACGCTCTTTATAATTTTCAGTCGTATCTCGTATCTTATATGAACCACACTGAAACTGTATATATTTTAAATACCTAACATTCTTGGTCAAGTGCTCTGACTTCTTACATGTATTAGGGGTATTCACGATCCGATGTATCTGGTCTTGTATCATTGTAAAAGTGTAAAAGTGTAGCATTTTTTTGTACTACAACAACAAAATATATTGAATGTCAAAGTCTTACACTTTTACACTTTAACAATACCCGAACCCTATTGTAACAGAAAAATACAAGAGTGTAAGATTTTTTTAACACAAACTAAGCCTTCTTCAGAACAAATGTGAAACAGATTCTGACATTTGCTTCAGTGTTGATACAGATTAGTAAAGGCGTGTTCACAATCTGTTGTCAAAAAATAAAATTTTACAATTTTACAAGACTTGTTACATCAGATCGTGAATACCCCAGTTTATTTCCATGCTCTGTTGAAAGCTCGCAAAAACAGAGGAGGAAAAGATCTATTGCGAATTATTGTAAAACATTTTTAAGCAACGATTCTTGTCTTCACTTGAATTCGCCAAAGATAAAAATAAATCTTCTGTAAAACTTAAATTAAGCACGTAACATTTAATTTGAAGCCAATTCTATACTAAATTGGTTGCTTACAAAATTAATTCACACACTCACACCATTTTAGCATTTTTGCCGTTCAATGAGTGCAGACATGCCAATAAACCCAAACAGGTTAAAAGAATTTAATTTTAAACGGTAATAAAACGTATAACCCTTTTGTTGTCCTTACATATGTAAGCAACGCAACCCCTTCAATGCATTTCGGCACTTTTATTAGGCAACCTCACCCCGAAGTGATTTTTCACACCTTTTCCACTTACTTATGTATGTACCTACACATGGTATCATTGTACACATGTAACATCCGACAATACCACAGAGAGAACTAAGAGCAGAAAGATAGTATGATGATACCAACGTTGGGGGTGGATTGAATGGGGTGCAGAATGATAACAAATTCTGACTTCCAACTCACATATGTTAAGGTACAGTTAGAGTATAGAGATCATCGTTTCCGGTAGTGTTGTTGCCTGTAGTTGGTATAGAAGTGATTCCAGTTCCATACAATTTGACACACACATGTGTGGCGCTCTGCTCACTGACACTCCTGGCAATGCTGCATTAGAAATTCAATTAAAACATTCCAATTGCGAATAAGTCACAGCGAACAAATAAACAAATTCGTTACACTGTATTCGTCGCTAGCGATATGTATGTTTAATTTTTATTTCAACAAGTTTTGGTTGGGGTAGAAATGAACACTGAATTTTATAAAATGAAGATAACATGGAAACGTCTGACTGATATAATTATGGGAGGTGGTGTTGGTGTTCAAAGTAATAAAGTCGTTTTAGTAAAATGAATCGATGTATCGACTCATTGCAAAATTTGGGTGACTCTGAAGAGTTTTTTAGAAAAGTTGTAACCTAGGTATTTATTTTTATTAGCAACTTAAATCCCAAGGCTAATACTCCATTAAATTTAAGGCCGCTGTTAAATTATAAAAATTCATATACATATCTAAATGTCATCAATTTCCTAATTTTAACAGAGGTTTAAAACTTAACTGAGGTTGAAGAAATGGACTTAATACCGCGGTTTACTTTTAATTTCTGTGTGCTAACTTGAAAAAGCCAATTTGCTATTAAACAATTACATAATTCGACTATGCGTGGATACTATGCAGATTCACTCTCCCATGGCTCCTGTATTTGAGAGACAAGTTATATCATTGGACAATTAATCTACTTCAAAAGCAAAGAGTATAATGTGATCTTATGGATAATTAGCCGAAACTTTTCATCGTTTGACTAGAAATTATCTTTCGGACCGCTTAGTACCAGTCGTATTCAACATGCATATTGGCCCAATTCCTAAACGCAATATTTTCAAAACAAATATAATGGTAAGTAAATCCACCAACCCGCAGTTAAAATTGAAAAACAAGTGAAGTGCGTAACTTAACTTTAAAACTTGCACGAATGTACTGGATTTGTGCAAAAAAAATATTGGACTGCGTTTTGGGACAGTGTGGGTAGCATATTTTGCGCAATATTTAGTACATAGAAATTTGCCCTTGGTCTTAAATCTGAAAAGTATTCATAAAACAAATGCTTTTACCCTAATTGTTTGTCTAGCGGAAGCAACAAAAGTTTTTCTTGCGATATAGGTACGTTGACCGTCCGTCCTGTATTTCCCGGCACAGTCCCTTATTACGCTCGACTGCCCCAGCTAAATTTTAAGCAAATCCGGAACGTACAACTGTCCCGGGTTTGTCCCATACTACCATATATTTATATTATTTTAATAACGTTAAAAAAACATTAACAATTTTATTTACAGTTATTTAATTATGTGTTTTATATTTTTATGTCAAAGTGCGAATCCACCTTAATGAATCGTTCAAGGATTTACTATAAAAGCATGTTATTGAACGCATTAATTTGTCACATTCGTTGAGCTGTCAGATCTCTTTTCAAACTGTATCTTCACCAAAAAAAAAAAAAACAATACATAAATTTGAAATTTATGTCATCATTTTTAAAAAGATAAACCTATGTACTTTTACCGAATGAAAAAAAAAATTGAGTGTTTACTTGTCCAAACAAATGGAATTTGTTTCTTTTAATTATGTATTTACAATAAATTTAGAAATTTGTGAAATGCCTCCAAATAGAAAGTGTGAATTCAACGATGATCTTCAGAGGGAATTTTCCTTCATAAACAACAATGAAAAGGCCAATACCGTAACCTGTGTAAAATACGTTTCTACGTTTTCTATAAGAAGGGGTGGAAGATATGATATTGAACAGCACTTTAAACCAAAAAAATAAAATGCACAACTGGATCGCACGAACTTTCTCTTATGTTCGATCACATTGTATGCTAAAGATTTCTATTTAAAATCCAAATATATTTTAAAGTCATTTTTTACTTTATTTTTTATACACAAAGTTTCCTTAATTTTTTCTAAAAAAAAATTCGTATGACAATCTTAAATATTTAATAATATAAACTTAAAAACAAAAAATTAAATCGGATTAATCAAAGAAAAAATAATTCAAAATTCCGAAATAAATACTTAAGCCAATTTGAGCTCAAAAAAAGTACGCCATTTTATTTCTTGGATAAATTTGAATTTATGAGAAAAATTTTTTTTAGAAAAAAACTTTAAAAAAAAATTCAAAAAGGCCAATTCATAGGTACTCCGCAAATACATATAACTATACTTTTTTGAAAAAAATTAATGAGCAGTTTTAAATAGGAAAAAAATTTTTTTTAATTCTTTTAAAAATACAAAAAAATATTTATTAAAAATATAAATAAAGTATAAATTGGGCAACCTAAACCTATATACGTGTGAAATTTCGAAAGAATCGGTCGAGCCATTTATGAGATAGTCGAAATAAAAAATAACGTCCTATGGAAAGAACCGTTCAATTTCCCCTCTGTCCAATACCTAAAAAACTATATATTCCCAGTTTGAAGCAATTCGGCCCACCCGGTTGGGCTGTAGGTGTCTATACATACATACAGACAGACTGATAGACAGACTGACAAACAGATTGACAGACAGACATACAGACGGACAAATTTTTTAGACCATCTTTTTTCGTCTTCGCTATCATCGTAATGGCATGTTTTTTTTCGACGAATGCATAACTTGCCTTATATGTAGTACCTATAATTGCAAGTAATATCTGACGTTGATGCCATTTCAAACGAAAGTGTACGATGCTTTTTTTAATTCGACAAATTTTCGAGGACCTATCGAGTTTCGCTGATGATGAGCTGCATGCCAGTTCGAAATGCATTCGATTTTTCAAATTTGCAAATAAAAATAAGTTACGTTTGAAAATTTAAATTTCGTGTTTTTATTGTACAATTTTCTAATTTTGTAGTCAATAAAGGAAGTGTCTCTTTTTAAGTAGATTTTGTAAACCTCGACTGCAACATCGGTTCACTACTTTTAAATATTAAGTTTGAAAGTTTTAACATTAAACATGTGTTATTAATGTTAATTTTTCAAAGAATTGGTAAAAAAATGTTAAATTTAAAAAACAAAAATGTTTTTTGCATTTTGTGCTGTGTTTTTTTTTTTAATTTTTGTTTTCTTTTTGAGAATTTAGTTGATTTTGTACCAACACGTTTTTCAATTCAAATGTTTGTCCCGGTCTTGTTCAGAGATATATGACCACCGTATGTATACGGCAAGTTTTAAGCTCGAGATTTTAAGCAAATTTCATACTATATGATGGAAAGAACACCAGAGAAGTATGCTCCGTAATTCTGTCGTATGTCTACCTGTCTGTCTGTGATTTTCTTCAAACTTATTAGAACTTGCTTGAAAATAAAATGTACGTCCCTTAAAGTCGTTATATAAAAAAAAATTAAAAAAAAATAATCCTACATCAGTTCTCGAAATATTTAATTTTCAAAAAAAAGAAAAATATATTTTTTTTTGGAAAATTTTGAAGGATCTTTTGTACAAGAAAAAAAAAATGTTTGATGGAAATCGGTAGAGCCGTCAGTAAGAAAGTCGAAAATAAAAAAAACTAGTTCTATGACAGGTATAAAAATAATAACAATTTTTACAGGGTGCGGTAGGGAAACTATTTTATTTTAAAAACGAATAACACATATATTATAATAGAACCATTTTATTTATTTTTTCCAATAGTTGTACGAGTATGTAAATAAACAATTTTTACTTCCGATGTAGATAGATACTATTGGTCAAATTTTGCATTTAAAAAAAATCGAACTCGAGATTTTAACCAAATTTGGCATTACAATGATAGAGAACACCAAAAAGTGGGTCCTGCAATTCCATCTGTCTTGTTTTTTGTAGAAAGATCTACAGCTTAAGCGGCTGAACAAAAACTTGATATTTAAAGGTTTAAGGTGATTTTTTAATCTTTTTTTTAGTCCCAAAACTCAGGGTATAGGTACTTGCCATACAATTTTGTCTACCATGTTAATTATCTCGAAAAAGGCTCTAAGGATTTTGATTTTTAAAAAATCTGTGCACTACTATATATAGTGTGTCCCGTAAGTCCAAGTCACGCAGGTACAGGGTGATATGGTAGTTTATATATGTATTGGGAAAGTAATAACTTTTTTTTTTTTTTTTTTTTTTATAATCTACCCGCGCTCAAGGGATTATGAATACCCTTTAAATGTTTCAACACAGCGCGGGCGTGAGGGTGAGGTTTAGGAAGAGAAAGAATGATAGGAAAGATGTGTGGCGCAATATTCGGAGACTGTAGGTGGTTGTTGTCTCAGATTTTATCTCCAGGGATGGCGGCTGAACTAATGCGGAGAAATTTCCGTGTCTTATTTATCGATGTCTCTTATAATTCGCATTAATTTTTTTATTCTTTGTCATATTTTATCGGTATACTAGTTTTACTCAATCACATGTTGTTAGTTCTATGCCTAAACAGCATGTAATGAGTAAACCAGCATCTCATTGTATGACATTATTTATTGTTATAATTGGTTTTTAATGGAAAAATAAGAAGACATAGACTACGACAGGGATCGAACCTGTGACCATGAGGTTGACAGGCGAACACACAACTACCGCGCCACGGCCACCCCCAAAAAATCAATCTCGCTTGGTTATGTAATAATTGCAATTTTTAGAAAAGTAATGAAAATCAATACCCTAGGCAACATTTTTAAGTACTGTGGTCACTGATTTTCAAATTTTAACATGCGCTTGAAATTTTAATGCGATATTATCACAAATGGAAAATTAAGATAAATGCTGGAACGATAAAATCAATCTTTTTCACCAGAAAAAGAAAGCGATTGTTCCTACCCGGTAACGAGCTGAAAGTCATTGGAACTTCTATAAAATGGGAGTCTAGTGTGCAATATCTAGGAATAAACCTTGACAAGCGGCTTATCTTTAATGAGCATATTAATAAAACAGTTAAAAAAGTCAATATTGCAATTAAAATGCTATATCCGCTAATAAATAGAAAATCGCATTTAAGTATTGAAAACAAGATTATTATATACAAGGTTGTTTTTCAAGCAATTTTGTTATATGGATGTCAGGTGTGGGGGATTTGTGCAATTTGGCATATTAAAAAACTACAAGTATGCCAAAACAAAATTTTAAAAAATGATGTTTAATCTACACCGGCATCATTCAACTAATGATCTTCATAGTCAAGCAGGTGTTGAATTGATTTGCAGAAGAATTCAAAAATTAACTGATAGCTTCTTAATTAAAGGTGATATTTCTGATAACCCTTTGGTAGTTCAATTACAAATATAAGAATTCATTTATTTATTTATTTATTTAATTTTTCGTTTATATTCAGTTAAATATATGTTTAACCCATAATTTATTCATTTATTTATTTATTTTTGTTGATTGTACTTATATTTATTTATTTATTATTTAATTTCATGTTTGTATTCATTTATTTGTTTATATTTATTATTTATGATGAGTTAACACGCCGCATTTACATGCACCCCGTTATGATTTGCCAGGTCAGCAAATCATGTTCGAGCAAGTTGTAGGTTCCCACGATTGGCGAGGATCATGTATCATCATGTATTTTGAGGTAAATGCACGGAAGCCTTCAAGGTCGCTGACGCTGCGAATCATCGTGCGGCGAATGGAATTGGGATATGGTTTATTAAGTGTGGGAAGAGTTAGTCTTAAGTTAGTCTTAGAACAGGTCGGACGTGGTAATAAAGATCAGTTGATTTTAATAAATAATAAATTGTTTAATTTAAGTAAGTCGAACCGTTGGGCCTGCCCCTAGTGGGCAGGCGTTCGCGTTTTTTTTAGGATCCCTCGGAGGGAATCCTTTTACTGGCGCCCGAGCAGGGACCGGTGTCAAAGATCCTTATCCTTATTGCCTGTGAATCTGTATCAGGACCAATACGTCCTATGGGGTGCACGTCACTGTTATCATGGGAACACACTTGACTATTTTGGATCCCTGATACAACCTTTCCGTATTAACATGGGAACATACGGATATTCTAGAAGGCTTAGGGATGGGGTGGTGGTGTCGACCGTGCCATTAGTAGGTCCACTAATCTGGACTAAACGGGATTAACACGGCTTCCCCCATGTACACCGGTTTCCGTTTGAAGGTGGACACGCCGCGTGAATTTTTAATAACCGGTTTTTTGTCCTTTACAGAACACTATCCTCACTCAATCGATATAATTTGAAAAATAGTAATGATACTGTGAGTGCAAACAATTTACAACAAACAGAAAAATTTAATTAAATTTGAAAAAATATTTAATTGAAAATTTATGTGAAAAAATTTGTAAAAAATTTTTTATAAATTTGTAAAAATAAAAAAAAAAATTTTAAATTTGTAAAAATAAAAAAAAAATTTCAACCAAATTATAAAAAGAAAAAATTACAAGTGCTATAAAAAAATTATATATCGTTGATATATTGTGCAAGAAAATTAGTCAAAAGCTAAAATAGCAAATAATTGCTGAGAAAAATTCTCAGAAAAGTGTGTGTGTGCCTTAGTGAAAAAAAAAAAAAAAAAAAAAAAAAAAGAAATTTAAATATTGCAAGATAAAAAGGCTTGAGATTAAAAATAATAAATAATCATTCACGAAAACTGTGTGCCTGTGTCTGAAGTAAGGTAAGTCCACATTTATCTAACGTATTATAGAATGGATCAAGTAGCGCAGCAAATAGTGGAACTAACCGGTGCCGTGAGCAATTTAATAAGCCAAATAAAGGGTCTCGATAGGAGGCTCCAGGTGATCGAAGATAATGCCAGTTCGGCAAATTCAACTGTCCCTTCGGTGGCGGTTCATGACGTTAGCCGTGGCCCTGAGCTCATTCCTCCACAAACAGAGGCTGAGCTCAAAGAAATTAGTAAATTGCCTGACTGCGTTAAGGAGCTTAGAGTGTTTGATGGTAATCCGACGCAATATGTATCTTGGATACATATTGTCGAAGCTATTTTAAAAGACTATGACATAGTCAAAAACAAACCGATTTACAGGGCGATACTACAACATATTCGCCAGAAGGTTAGGGGTAGTGCAGATGCTGCACTTGTTTCGTATAACATTTTTGATAATGATTGGGCGGCCATCAAGGAATGCCTTTCTCTGCATTATGCAGATAAAAGAGACATGCGTACGCTGGAGCACCAACTTAACCAGCTTACGCAGAAGAACTCGAAGTTAGATGAGTTCTATGCGTCTGTTAATCATCAGCTTTCGCTGATGATCAACAAGATTAAAACTGAGACATACAGCCAAGAAACCGTCACGGCTTTGGTAGAAACGTACCGAAATAGGGCTCTAGATGTATTTGTGCGTGGCCTCAACGGCGATATTTCACGAATGCTTATCATTCAGCGGCCTAGGACCCTCCCGGAAGCATATTCCGCTTGCTTAGAGATACAAAATCTCAATTACCGAAGTAACTCTATTCATGTCAACTCCTTTTCTAATACAATTACCGCTCCTCTGAACCAGAACTTCAAGAACTTAGAATTTAAATCCTATTTACCTCCGAGAAGGGCGCAACAGAATTCTGCAGAGATACCTAATAGGTTCGCCTGGAGCTCTCCTCGCGAAAATGGTCCTCCTAGGACTGGGCCAAAACCATTGCCGAAAATGGAAGTTGACCGAAGTGTTCGAAGCAAACAGGTCAACTATATAAATCGCCCAAAATCACAAAATCCGTTTAAACGTAGAGCGACTTCCGAAAACTTTCCTAACAAGCAGCAACGTCTGTATAATATAGAAGTGGAAAATGAAGTTGATTTAGAGGAATATTCTGCTTCTGCAGAAGAGGCTGCTTGTGAGGAGATAAATTTTATGACAAGGGGTCATCCAGCGTACCATACATAGAGTACGCAACCAAGGATGGAGCCTTGCTGAAATTCCTTGTTGATACGGGGGCCAACAAGAATTTCGTAAGTTCAAAAATCAACCAACCCACTATTTCACTTGAAAAACCATTTAGTGTACAGTCCGCTGCGGGAAAGATTACAATCTCAGAATATGTCAAGGGAAGATTCTTCACTGAAGCCGGTAACGATACAATAATCAAATTCTTTGTCCTCCCGGGGTTAGATTCTTTTGATGGGATTATTGGGGATGACACGCTGAAAGAACTTGAAGCTGTCATTGATAGGAAAAATAATTTGCTCACAATAAATTCCGGTATTAAAATTCCATTGAAAGAAAAAATATCACGACAAGTAAATGTAGTCTTTAGTGAAGATCTTACTAGTGAAATTAAGCAAGAGTTACAGTCATTGGTCGAGAAATACAACTCACTCTTTGGGCCAATTAATGTCAACGAAGTAATTGATTCTTCAATCCAGGCTGAAATTAGAACTAATACAGACGAACCTGTATACACAAAGAGCTATCCCTAACCATCTAGCTTAAGAGATGTAGTTGAGGATGAAATAAATAAACTTCTCGATGAAGGAATTATAAGACCTTCAAGGAGTGCTTATAATTCTCCAATCTGGGTGGTGCCCAAAAAACCCAAGGCAAACGGTGAAAAACAATTTAGGATGGTCATTGACTTAAAAAGATTGAACAGTGTCACAATTTCCGATGCATATCCAATACCGGATATAAATGCCACACTTGCTAGTCTAGGGAATGCGCGATACTTTACAACTCTAGATTTAACTTCGGGATTTCATCAGATCTCTATGAAACCCTCAGACATCCCAAAAACAGCATTTTCGACTATGAATGGCAAATACGAGTTTTTGAGATTGCCTTTCGGGCTCAAGAACGCACCAGCTATTTTCCAACGTACAATCGATGATGTACTCAAGCCATTCATAGGAAAAATATGTTATGTTTATATCGACGATATAATCGTTTTTAGTGAAAATGGTAAGAAACACTTGGAAAATCTTGAAGTGGTACTGAAAAGGCTCGATGAAGCCCACTTGAAAGTAAATCTCGAAAAAACCCATTTCATGGACACGAGCGTAGAATTTCTTGGGTATGTCATAACACCTGATGGTATACGACCAGATAGTGGTAAGATTGAGGCGATCCAGAACATACAACCTCCTATAAATCTGAAGGAACTTAAATCATTCCTCGGACTTACATCCTATTACAGGAAATTCATTCGAGACTACGCCAAGGTCGCCAAACCCCTGACTAACTTAACGAGGGGAGAGAATGCCCAAGTTAAAGCTAACCAATCAAGAAAAATCCCCGTCAGATTGGATGAGTGTGCGTTCAAGGCTTTCAACGAATTAAAAATACTCCTTACTTCTGCTGAAGTCCTGGCGTTCCCGGACTTCAACATACCATTCATTCTGACGACCGACGCCTCAAATATAGCAATTGGCGCAGTCTTGTCTCAAGAAAAAGCTGGCAAGGAAAAGCCCATAGCCTTCATTTCCAGATCCCTGAGTTCTACTGAAGAAAACTACGCTACAAACGAGAAAGAAATGTTGGCAATAGTCTGGGCTTTAGACAACCTAAGATCTTATCTCTACGGAGCGAAAAAAATCCGCATATTCACCGACCATCAGCCGCTGACTTATGCCCTAGGCAACCGTAATTACAATGCGAAGCTGAAGCGTTGGAAGGCGAGGATAGAGGAATATAACTGCGAATTGATTTACAAACCCGGTAAATCAAATGTCGTAGCGGATGCACTCTCAAGGCTTAGAATTGGTAACGAACACTTAACCGTCTCAGCTGAAGCTGAAATGGAATGTCAAGTGAATTCGCTACACAATAATTCCTCAACCGAAACCGCCTCTGAAAAAAATTCTTTAACAAGTGACAATAGATCCCAGACTGACACAGCTTTGGAGCATTGCTCCTCCACAGAACCCCCAGACCATGAGACGTCTTCCACTGAATCTGCTAATGAAACAATGCATAGTGCAGAGCAGGACGCGACAGACCTGATTCCGCACGTCGAGGTACCCCTTAACGTTTTTCGGAATCAGATAATTATAAATGTGTCAAATCAGCAGGTTGACTCTCATGAGGAACCGCACCCCGGATACTTGAGACACTATTTTGCAACCCCTTATTTAGATAAAGTAGCCTTGACAGACATTCTGAAAGCGAGACTACAGCCTAGTATTATCAACGGTATTAAGATTCCGGAACCGTGTATGGAGCTACTGCAGAATGTCTATTTGGAAACCTTTTCCAACTATAAGATCAGACTAACCCAAAGATTGGTGCAGGATGTCAAGGACGAAAACCAAGTGTGGGAACTTATTAGCAAAGAACATAAAAGAGCACACAGGAATGCTCGAGAAAACAAAGAACAACTTCTCGAGAAATATTATTTCCCAAAAATGAACAGCTTAATAACACGCTATGTGAAGTCCTGTGACATCTGTCTTACCAATAAATACGATAGGCATCCTGCAACTCCAATGTTTCAGCCTACCCCGATTCCGTCATATCCCTGTGAAATACTTCATATGGACATTATGGAAATCCAAGGGGAAAAATTTATTTCATGCATTGACAAGTTCTCTAAATTTGCCAAATTATTCCATATAAGAAATAAATCTTCTCTCCATCTAAGAGATAAAGTGATAAAAATTCTTCACTATTTCACTGTCCCAAAGATACTTGTCACGGACAATGAGAGAAGTTTCCTTAGTCCCATAATGGTTAACTTCATTAAAGTGCTAGGTATTCAAATGTATCAGACTCCCGTCAACCGGAGTGAAGTTAATGGACAAGTGGAAAGATTCCACTCAACCATTCTAGAAATCTACCGATGCTTGAAAGTTGAATACAAAGAGCTTAAACTAAGGGAACTGATAAATATCTCTGTTGATCGTTATAACAACACGATCCACTCTATTACTCAACGAAAACCATCTGATATATTTTTTAACAGAAGTACCAGAGTGAACTTCCAAAATATGGCAAATTTCAGAGTAAACGTTAACCAAGAGCTTAGGGAAAAGCTACGACAAAAACAAAAAACCAGAAATGCATGGTTTAATAAAAATAGGACAATCCCTAAGAAATTCAAAAAAGGTGATATAGTTTACACTACCTTCAAGAGGATTCAGGGCAAACATAAACCACTGTACCGGAAGGAAGTGGTGGCTAGGGATAATAAAGTTACTATCATAACAGACACAGGGCGCAAAATACATAAGGCACAAGTTCGAAATGCATAAATTATAAGGCACACACTACACCATACACCCAAATGGGAAAGCTAGCACTATAACAAAGAAAGCACATTTAAAAAAATGTTACAAATGTAACAAAATGTACAATAAAGTACAACAAATTGTATATCCCAAAATTATGGGAAAAATCACATACCTATGTATATACATAAAACACAAAATTAAGTACTAATGAAATGTACATTCCACCACTGACAATATATATATGAAATATATAAATATAATTTGAATTATAAAATATATACAATATTAGTATATATATATATGTATATATATAAAAAAAAAAAAAAAAAAAAAAAAAAGAGGGAAGGATGATTGTATCCTTAATACATAAACCCCAAAAAACCTAATAAAAAAATTTGTCTTTATAAACATAAACCCCAAGAAACCTAATTAAAAAAAAAATTTCTTTTTTTAAAAAAAATTTCTTTATTTAAATAATTACCTATGATTACATATGCTTATTAATACTTTTAATTTTTATCTTTTTCCATTATTTAATGATTTTTAATTCCATAGGACTTATTTTTATTATTAGTGTAATAATATAAAATTGTTTCAGCTTAATCAATATGTCATAATATAACTTGTATAACTTGTAATTTAAAAAAAAATTATCTCTTTCCTACACAAATAAGACTAACCATTATGATGGCAACAATCGCTGAGGGCGTAAACATCTTCGACTACAAAGCACCACTTATTTCCCTAAAAGAAGGCAGAGGATGCATAATAGACGGCAACTTCAAGCTGATACACGTGATTGACCTTGGCCATTTCGAAGAAATGCTGTCGAAATTGGAAACAATTATAGATACCAATCTTAAAGAACAGGATCGCAAACCATTAATTCAGTACCACCTCAAGCAAACTAAGGAGCGTATAGATCTCTTGAAAGGTAAATCGCTTAGGAAAACAAGATCAATAAACTGGATAGGAAGTGCTTGGAAGTGGATAGCGGGCAACCCTGATGCCGCAGACTGGGATCAGATCCTTC
The DNA here is from genome assembly GCA_910595825.1 of Philhelius pedissequus. NCBI lineage: Eukaryota > Metazoa > Arthropoda > Insecta > Diptera > Syrphidae > Philhelius > Philhelius pedissequus. The sequence continues at coordinate 121,228,896 of OU343162.1, forward strand.
GAACTGAAGAACAAATTACGCTTAACAATAATCAACAATACAAGATAAACAGCAAAATTTTCGGAATAACTGCCGAAATAACTGGAAAAATCAACCTTCTCATAAGCAGAGTAAACGATGGTATAAAGGATACGATTTCCGGCAGAATTGAACAGGACATTATAAATGAAATACTCGTTGTCAAAGGAGAAATAAATGAAATAATACGTGCCTGCCAGATTGCGAAAAAAGGTCTGATTAACACCAATCTACTGGATAAGGAAGAAATTACTAGGCTTATCAACGAAGTTGAAACTTTACCGTATGCTAACGAGATCGAGGCAATAGAGTATGGTACACCAGCAGTTTTTACGAACGAGACGATCTTGCTCTACATATTATCAATGCCTAAGGTTAGAAAAGATGAATTTAACCTCCTACAAACAAGAGCATCGATCATAGAGAACAAGCAAATCGATCTTAATTTTAAAAGAATGCTTGTAAACCACGAAGAGACGTACGGCATCATAGACAATTGCCTTTCGGTAAGCAACACGACAGTTTGTAGCGAAACAGCATTAGAAAAGGTACCTGAAGATCATTGCGTGGCTAAACTATTAAAAGGAGGTTCGGCAACGTGCACATACCGTACAAACACAAGGTAGGTTATTGAACTCATCAATCCGGACACTATCTTCCTGACTAATTTTAAGGGTGAGGTCAAGTCCAATAATATCCAGAGATTTCTGGAGGGGACCTTTATCCTACAGATTCAAAACGAAACGGTACAATTGAATAACCAAACTTTTCGAAGCCACACTGTAACAGCTCTACAAGCCCTTCCTCCAGTACTGACGAGCATCACCAAGCAGGACAACAAAGTAGATCTGGGCTATGTCCACAATATCGGTCTAACGAACATCGAACGTCTTAGTAACTTGGACGAAAGATTTAAAATCTCTCTTATCGCAGAAGCTCTGATTATCCTATTATTCGTTATTACTATACATTACCTTTGGAGGAAGATGCACCCGAAAATCAACTTTCCACCAATACAAACATCAGCGCATTTGTTTCCTATCAGAGGTCAGTATCCTACCCCACGGAATCAACCAAACCAGTCCTGCCATTCTGACGTCACAACTGATCTACGGGACGTAGATCTTTGAAGGGGGAGGAGTTAACACGCCGCATTTACATGCACCCCGTTATGATTTGCCAGGTCAGCAAATCATGTTCGAGCAAGTTGTAGGTTCCCACGATTGGCGAGGATCATGTATCATCATGTATTTTGAGGTAAATGCACGGAAGCCTTCAAGGTCGCTGACGCTGCGAATCATCGTGCGGCGAATGGAATTGGGATATGGTTTATTAAGTGTGGGAAGAGTTAGTCTTAAGTTAGTCTTAGAACAGGTCGGACGTGGTAATAAAGATCAGTTGATTTTAATAAATAATAAATTGTTTAATTTAAGTAAGTCGAACCGTTGGGCCTGCCCCTAGTGGGCAGGCGTTCGCGTTTTTTTTAGGATCCCTCGGAGGGAATCCTTTTACTTGATGTATTATTTATTTTTTATTATTTATTATTTATTTTTTGTTATTTATTATTTATTATTTATGATTTGTTAATTATTATTTATGATCTAGTTAACACGTTGCATTTACATGCAGCTTATTATGATTTGCCAGGTCAGCAAATCATGAACGAGGCAGTTATGATTTCCCACGATTGGCGGATATCATATATCGGCACGTTTTGGGGTAAATGCACGGGAGCCTTGAAGGTCGCTGACTCTGCGAATCATAGTGCAGCGACAAAGCAAATGGTTATGTGAGGTGTAGGTAATTTAGGCTAAGTAAATTCAGTCTTGTTAGGACACTGAAGCTATTCGGTCGTTTAATAAACATATATTTAAAATTTAATCTTTATTTTCTTATTTCAGTAAGTCGAACAGTTGGGCCGGCCCCTCGGGGGGCAGGCGTTCGCGTTTTTTTTTATATAACGAATAATAAATTCGTTTATTGGCGCCCGAGCAGGGACTGGCAAACTGCATCCTTTTCGCCCAGGAATCAATGCCAAGATTGGTACGCTTCTCTGAAGCGAACATAACTATAACCATGGGAACATAGTTAACAATCCAAGCTTGCGCATAACCTTTCACATAACCATGGGAACATGTGGATATTCCAACGGGCTAGAGGATGTGGTGTGAAGTTAATCGTGCCACTAGTAGGACTCTTTGAAAGTCCAAACGGGATAACACGATACTTTCATGCCAGTCTCACGTATTGAACCACAAGCGACAACGCGACGCGGTACTAAAACGATTCTTTCTTTCTTGCAGATCTCTCCAGAAAGTACTAATAAAAAAGAAATGCTCATATTGTGAGTGAAGGAAAATTAACCTTGTGTGAAAAAATTTATAAAAAGGAGAGAAAATTGTTTCTTAAATTAAATTGAAATTACAAATATGTAACAGAAAAATATTCTGTTTGAATAGCAAAAAATATAGCTTATAAAGAAGTTTTCTGAAAAAAACTTTTATAAATGTGTTTATGTGCTAGTGTTTGAAAAAATAAAAATTACTGTGTGGAAAATAGCAAAGTTAAAAATTGCAAATAAAAAAAGGAAAAAATAATTTTTTTCTTATATTCTGTGTGCCTTGTGTCTAAGAAAATATAAAAAAATTGCAAATAAAAAAAGGAAAAAGATAATTTTTTTCTTATATTCTGTGTGCCTTGTGTCTGAGAAAATATAAAAAAAAAAGAAAGGAAAAATCCTTGTGTGAAAAAAGCAAAGTTACAAATTGCAAATAAAATATATATATATTTTCTCTTATTTACTGTGTGCCTGTATCTGAACCTGAAGTAAGCTAAAAGTAAGGTAAGCCTTCATATTTAAATCTTGAAAACTTGTGTGAAAAAAGCAAAGTTACAAATTGCAAATAAAATATACATATATTTTTTCTTATTTACTGTGTGCCTGTATCTGAACCTGAAGTAAGGTAAAAGTAAGGTGAGCCTTCATATTTAAATCTTGAAAATATAATGGACCAAGTAACCCAGCAAATTGTAGAATTGACTGGCGCTGTCAGTAATCTGATAAGCCAGTTGAAGGGGTTCGATAGGCGTATTCAGCTTATCGAAGGTAATGTCGCATCGACGAGCTCGACTGCTCCTTCGGTGGCAGCTCCGGGCGTGGGTCGTGGCTGTGAGCTCAATCCTCCACAAACGGAGGCCGAGCTCAGAGATATCAGTAAATTGCCCGACTGCGTCAAAGAGCTGCAGGCCTTCAATGGTAACCCTACGCAGTATGTATCGTGGATACACGCTGTTGAAGGGATCCTAAAAGACTATGAGATAGTCAAGTCGAAACCCGTCTATAGGGCTATACTCCAGCATGTTAGGGGTAAGATTAGGGGTCCAGCTGACGCTGCTCTAGTGAGCTATAACATCTTTGATGGCGACTGGAGTGAGATGAAGACTTGCTTATCCCTACATTATGCAGATAAGCGAGACCTTCGAACTCTGGAGCACCAGCTCAACCAGCTTGCTCAAAAGGGCAGCAAGCTGGATGAATTCTATGCGGCTGTTAACCATCAATTGTCATTGATGGTTAACAAAATTAAAACCGAGTCATATAGTGAAGAGACCATAAGAGCTCTTGTGGAAACATACAGGAATAGGGCTCTGGATGTGTTCGTACGTGGCCTAAACGGCGATATTTCACGAATGCTGATGATACAAAGACCCAGAACCCTTCCGGAAGCATATTCCGCTTGCTTGGAGATACAAAATCTCAATTATCGGAATAACTCAGTACATTGCTCCTCCTTCTCGAACACAATTACTGCCCCAATGAATCAAAGCTTCAGGAGTTTAGAGTTTAAACCCTATTTACCCCCGAGAAGGCCCCATCCAAATCATGTAGGACATAACAATCGGTTTAATTCGAACCCTCGCCACGAAAGCGCTCGTCCACCGAGGACAGGACCAAAACCTTTGCCAAAAATGGACTGTGACCGAACTGTTCAGAGCAAACAGGTCGATTACGTAAATCGTCCAAAACAACCTCAAAATCCATTCAAGCGTAGGGCAGCCTCTGATAACTTTCCGAACAAGCAACAGAGACTGTATAATGTCGAACCGGCTGATGAAGTGGAGCTAGAAGAATACTCCGCTTCTGCGGAAGACGCTGTATGTGAAGAAATAAATTTTATGACAGGGGGCCATCCAGCGTACCATACATAGAGTACGCAACCAAGGATGGAGCCTTGTTGAAATTTCTTGTAGATACGGGGGCCAACAAGAATTTCGTGAGCTCTAAAATAAATCAGCCCACCGTATTACTCGAAAAACCATTTAACGTGCAGTCTGCCGCGGGAAAAATTAGAATATCAAGTTATGTCAAGGGAAGGTTCTTTGCAGAAGCGGGCAATAATACACTGATCAGATTTTTTGTCCTACCGGGACTTGATTCCTTCGATGGGATTATCGGAGATGACACGCTGAAAGAGCTTGAGGCTGTTATCGATAGGAAAAATAATTTGCTAACGATAAAGCCTGACATTAAAATCCCATTAAAGGAAAAAACATCGCGCCAGGTAAACGTTGTCTTCAGCGAAGATCTTTCCCAAGAGGTTAGGCAGGGTTTACAATCATTAATTGGAAAGTACGAATCCCTCTTTGGACCAATTGATGTCAATGAAGTAATTGACACTTCAATTCAGGCCGAAATCAAAACAAATACAGACGAACCTGTATACACAAAGAGCTATCCCTACCCATCTAGCTTAAGAGATGTAGTTGAGGATGAAATAAATAAACTTCTCGATGAGGGGATTATAAGGCCTTCCAGAAGTCCTTATAATTCACCAATTTGGGTTGTGCCCAAAAAACCTAAGGCGAATGGTGAGAAGCAATTTAGAATGGTCATCGACTACAAAAGACTTAACAGCGTGACAATTTCCGATGCATATCCAATACCGGATATAAATGCCACTCTTGCTAGCCTAGGGAACGCTCGATACTTCACAACCCTAGACTTGACCTCGGGATTTCACCAAATTCCAATGAAACCCTCAGATATTCCTAAAACAGCTTTTTCCACTATGAATGGCAAATACGAGTTTTTGAGGCTGCCATTCGGGCTCAAAAACGCTACAGCTATTTTTCAACGCACAATCGACGATGTGCTCAAGCCATTCATAGGGAAAATATGTTATGTTTATATCGACGATATAATCGTTTTCAGTGAGAGTGAAGAAAAGCACTTAGAAAATCTTGACATGGTTTTGAAAAGACTTAGTGAAGTGCACTTGAAAGTCAACCTTGAAAAGACCCATTTTATGGACACAACTGTAGAGTTCCTTGGATACGTTATAACTTCTGATGGTGTACGACCAGATAATACGAAAATCGAGGCAATCCAGAATATACAGCCTCCTGTTAACCTTAAGGAACTAAAATCATTCCTCGGGCTTACTTCCTACTATAGGAAATTTATTCGTGATTATGCCAAGATTGCCAAGCCCTTAACTAACTTAACTAGGGGGGAAATGCCCAAGTTAAAGCCAACCAGTCAAGGAAAATCCCAATTAGACTAGATGAGTGTGCGTTAAAAGCTTTCAATGATCTAAAAGTACTCCTTACCTCTGCCGAAGTCCTGGCATTCCCGGACTTTAATAAGCCGTTCATTCTCACAACAGACGCTTCAAATATAGCAATTGGTGCAGTTTTGTCGCAAGGTGAAACAGGCAAGGAAAGACCCATTGCCTTCATTTCAAGATCTTTGAGTGGTAGTGAAGAAAATTACGCCACGAACGAGAAAGAAATGTTGGCGATAGTCTGGGCCTTAGACAACCTCAGGTCTTATCTTTACGGAGCGAAAAAAATCCGAATATTCACCGACCAACAACCGCTGACTTATGCTCTAGGTAACCGCAACTACAATGCGAAATTGAAGCGTTGGAAGTCGAGGATTGAAGAATACAATTGCGAATTGATTTACACGCCCGGTAAATCTAATGTCGTAGCGGATGCGCTCTCTAGACTTAAAATTGATAACGAACACTCATCCGTCTCAGCTAAAGCTGAAACGGAATGCCAAGTGAATACGTTACATAGTGATTCCTCAACGGAAACTGCTTCTGAAAAACAATCTTTAATAGATAACGACAGATCCCAAACTGATACAGCCTTGGAACCTTCCAATGACGAAGCAGCTTCCACTGAATCAGCCAACGAAACAGTGCACAGTGCAGAGCAGGACTCGACAGATCTGATTCCACATGTTGAGGTACCCCTTAACGTCTTCCGGAATCAGATAATTATAAATGTAGCAAAAACTTCTGAGGCTTACGAGGAACCGCATCCCGGTTATTTTAGACATTTCATTGCAACCCCATATTTAGACAAAGAAGCTTTGTCAAATATTCTGAAGACGAGACTGCAGCCTTCCATTGTCAATGGAATTAAAATTCCGGAGCTTTGTATGGAATTATTGCAGAAGGTCTACTTAGAAACTTTTTCAAACTACAAAATTAGACTCACACAAAGATTGGTAGAAGATGTCAAGAACGAGAATCAAGTGTGGGAAATTATTAGTAAGGAACACAGGCGAGCGCATAGAAACGCTCGGGAGAATAAAGAACAAATTCTCGAAAAATTTTATTTTCCCAAAATGAATAGCTTGATAACACGTTACGTAAAGACCTGTGACATCTGTCTCGCCAACAAATACGATAGACACCCAGCAACTCCAATGTTTCAGCCTACCCCTGTTCCGTCCTACCCATGTGAAATACTTCATATGGACATTATGGAAATTCAAGGGGAAAAATTCATTTCATGCATCGACAAATTCTCTAAATTTGCCAAATTATTTCATATAAAGAATAAGTCTTCTCTCCATCTAAGGGATAAAGTGATAAAAGTCCTTCATTACTTCACTGTCCCAAAGATGCTTGTCACTGACAATGAAAGAAGTTTTCTCAGTCCTATAATGATTAACTTCATAAAAATGCTCGACATTCAAATGTATCAGACACCTGTCAATCGTAGCGAAGTTAACGGTCAAGTTGAAAGATTTCATTCAACAATCTTAGAAATCTATCGATGCTTGCAGGCTGAATACAAAGAGTTAAAACTGAGAGAACTGCTTAATATCTCTGTTGATCGGTATAATAACACAATCCACTCTGTTACTGAACGAAAACCATCAGATATGTTTTTTAACAGGAGTACCAGAGTGAATTTTCAAAATATGACAAACTTTAGAATAAAAGTTAACCAAGAGCTGAGGGAAAAAATACGGCAAAAACAAAAAACCAGGAACGAATGGTATAATAAAAACAAGTCAATCCCTAAAAAATTTCAAAAAGGGGATATAATTTACACTTCCTTTAAGAGGATACAGGGCAAACATAAACCACTGTATCGAAAGGAAGTTGTGGCCAAGGATAATAAGGTCACAATAGTAACAGATACAGGTCGCAAAATACACAAGACACAAGTTAAGCACGTATAAAGTTATTAGGCAAATACACAAGGTAACACACGGTAACACACATATTCAAGCACAAAGCACGTATTATGAACACATATGCACCACATTTAAGAAAAATGTGCAATAAAATAATGTAACAAAACACATTATAGATACAAAAATGTAACTTATATGTAACTCATAATTATTAATAATTATGTATATTCCACAGAGAATACATCACAAAAAAAAAAGGGGAAGCATGGCTTAGCCTCTAAAACAAAATCCCTAAAACCTTGATTCCTTCAAGGAGATTAAAACTTATATTAAATATTCTTTTGGCATAAAATTATTTAAAAAACAAAAATTTTTTTTATTTTCTTTTCAAAATTATTAATACACAAATTACTTCTATTAAATCAATATATGTATAATGTATATTTATAACCTAACTCGTAAGTTTGCAATTATATAAATTTAACAATTATCTTTTCCTTACGCAAACAAGACTAACCATTATGCTAGCGACAGCAGCTGAAGGAGTAAACATCTTTAATTACAAGGCGCCCCTCATTTCCCTGAAAGAAGGCAGAGGATGGATGATCGACGGCAGTTTTAAATTAGTGCACGTGATTGACCTTGGGAATTTCGAGAAAATGCTTGGGAAACTAGATGAAATCATAGACAACAATCTTAAGGAACAGGATCGCAAACCATTAATCCAGTATCACCTCAACCAAACTAGGGAGCGCATAGATCTCCTGAAAGGCAAATCGCTTCGCAAAACAAGATCGATAAACTGGATAGGAAGTGCCTGGAAGTGGATAGCGGGCAACCCCGACGCAGCAGACTGGGATCAGATCCTTCGAACTGAGGAACAAATTGCAATGAACAACAATCAGCAGTACAAGATAAACAACAAAATTTTCGGCATCACTGCAGAGATAACAGGAAAAATCAATCTTCTTATAAACAGAGTCAACGATGGTATAAAAGACACGATTTCCGGCAGAATTGAACAAGACGTCTTAAATGAAATACTCGTCGTTAAAGGAGAAATAAATGAAATTGTTCGTGCTTGCCAGATTGCGAAGAAAGGCCTGATTAACACCAATCTACTAGATAAAGAGGAAATAGCTAGACTCGTAAATGAAATTGAAACGTTACCTTATGCCAACGAGATCGAGGCGATAGAGTATGGGACACCAGCTGTTTTTACCAACGAGACTATTTTGCTCTACATTCTATCGATGCCTAAGGTTAGAAAAGATGAATTCAACCTCCTACAAACAAGAGCATCGATCATAGGCAACAAACAAATTGATCTCAATTTCAACAAAATGCTAGTCAACCATGAAGAGACGTACGGCATCATAGATGATTGCCTTTCAATAAGTAACACGACCGTTTGCAGTGAAACAGCATTAGAAAAAGTTCCTGAAGATCATTGCGTGGCAAGGTTGTTGAAAGGAGGTTCGGCAACTTGTACTTACCGTACAAACACGAGGACGATTATTGAACTAATTACTCCCGATTCTATCTTCCTGACAAATTTTAAGGGTGAGGTCAAATCTAACAATATCCAGAGATCTCTCGAGGGAACCTTCATCCTACAAATACAAAACGAAACGATACAGTTGAACAACCAAACCTTCAGAAGTCACACCGCAACAGCCCTACAAGCCCTTCCTCCTGCACTGACGAGTATCACCAAGCAGCATAACAAATTGGATTTGAGTTATGTTCACAACATCGGCTTAACGAACATAGAGCGTCTAAGCGACTTGGACGAAAGATTTAAGATATCTCTTATGGCAGAAGCTTTGGTAATCCTATTGTTCATCATCATCATACTTTACCTGTGGCGGAAGATGCACCCGAAAATCAACTTCCCGCCAATCCAAACATCAGCGCATCTCTTTCCTATCAAAGGTCAGCATCCTACCCCACCGAAACGGACAAATCAGTCATCCAGTTCCAACGTCGCAGCTGATCTACGGGACGTAGATTTTTAAAGGGGGAGGAGTTAACACGTTGCATTTACATGCAGCTTATTATGATTTGCCAGGTCAGCAAATCATGAACGAGGCAGTTATGATTTCCCACGATTGGCGGATATCATATATCGGCACGTTTTGGGGTAAATGCACGGGAGCCTTGAAGGTCGCTGACTCTGCGAATCATCGTGCAGCGACAAAGCAAATGGTTATGTGAGGTGTAGGTAATTTAGGCTAAGTAAATTCAGTCTTGTTAGGACACTGAAGCTATTCGGTCGTTTAATAAACATATATTTAAAATTTAATCTTTATTTTCTTATTTCAGTAAGTCGATCAGTTGGGCCGGCCCCTCGGGGGGCAGGCGTTCGCGTTTTTTTTTATATAACGAATAATAAATTCGTTTATTGATCTATTTTCATTATTTGTTTATTTATTTATTTGTTTATTTATTTATTTAATTGTTTATTAATTTACTTGTTAATTATTAATTATTTACTTCTTGTTATATATTTATTTTTTACTTATTTGTTTATTCATTCATCTAAATGTACCTTTTTATATTACTTTACCTGTTTTATTTGTTTTAATTTAATTTAATCTATTTCTTAATCGAAGTAATTTTTGTACTTAAATGAAGGTTTTTGTCATATATTTTCCTTCAAAATAAAATTATTTTCTTTTTAAATTGTAATTATAATGTTGTAAAAATAACGAATTCAGTAGAAAGTTATTTTTTTAAACATCAATTCTCTGTGTAAACTGAGCGGTAGCAACCAAATACTATTTTAAGAATGAAATAAAAATATCTAAATAAATATTTTCAGTTTAGTAAGAAAAACAAAGTTCTACTAAGTCATGGTTCAAAAAAATTTTGTAACCTAACTTTGACACTTCATATTCGAAAAAAATGTACTACTCTAAGAGCGGCAAGTTGTACGAGCATCTATACAAAATTGGCCGATTTCATCAAGATTTCAAAAATGGCACAACACTTGCTACTTATTCATTCGTACAAAATATTATTGATTTTTATTTAACCCCCAATCACTTATGTGAATAATATTTTTTTTTTGTATTTAAATTTTGAGAAGAAAAATCACCATCCGTACAATATACAACGTTTACAAACTTTGGTACCTCGATTTTTGAAGAGAAATGTTGATGAAAAATAGTGATGACTCGTAATTTCTCAACCATATCTTATATGGACTGACGAATAAGCATTTAAAAAGACGGTTATTTGAATTTACCAAGAAAATCCGCATTTAATTCGTGAAGACCACTTTCATTATCAATTTAAAATAAATATATGGACTGGAATTTTAAATGAACAAATAATTGAACCATTTGAGATCCAGAAAATTTAAATGGCGACAACGAACTGCATTTTTTATAAAACGACCTGCGGACTTTATTAGAAGAGATGTATCACTCAACTTCTATTGAGACATGTAGTTTCAACGAATTGTGCTCGTCATGTACGGAATTATCTGAAAACGTAGTATCAAAATAGGTAGATTGGGCGACTTGGATCAATTTTGTGGCCTCCTTGTTCTCCGGACCTAAGCCCTCTAGATCTCGATTTCTTTTACTGGGGCTGTATAAAAGAACAAGTTGAAAATAGACAAGAAATTTGCCACAAGATTTTGACGACTTGTGAGGTGATTAGATCTTTACTGCGGCGATGCAGAGCCTGTATTCGTGCCGAGGGTAACCAATTTGAGCACTTGCTTTAATTTTATGCATAAAATAAATGTATTAAAATATTTGCTTTTGTTTCATTAATACATAATTAGGCTAAATTTCCAGAATTTTAAATGTTCCCAAACGGTTTTAATGTTGGCAACATTTTTTTACGAATTCAAAGGTAGCAAGTGCTATAACATTTTGAAATCTTGATGAAATGGGCCAATTTTTTATAGTTACAACTTGCCACTGATAGAGTGGTACAATTTTTTGTAATATGAAGTATCAAAGTTAGGTTAACATTTTTTTTTTAACCTGGACTTAGCAAAATTTATTTTTCTTAGGAAACCGGCAATATTTATATTTGGATTTGTGATTGGAATTAACAGCATGGTTATTAAGGATTAAGTGAAAAATAATAATACTCCAAAAATTTAAAATTTGTGACCACAGTACTTAAAAATGTAGCCTAGGTTATTGAATTTTCATTACTTTTCTAAATATTGTAATTATTACATAGCCAAGCGTGATGGATATTTCGTATTACTTTTCACAATACATGTATGAACTAGCCTATCACCCTGTGCCCTTTTGATGTTGGCTTATATATACCCTGTATATATTTGTTATTAACATTACTTGCGATACAACCATTTTTCGATTTTCGACTTTCTCATAAACGGCTTGACGGATTTCAATCAAAATGTTTACATATAGGAGATCCATCGAATTTTTTTGGATTTAAGAACAAACAAATCATTTCTCTTTAAATAATATTTGATCATAAAAAAATCAGTAAACGGCTTTAAAAATATATTTAGAAGTTTCCACTAAGAATCTTGTGATCAAACATAAGACCAAGTACGTGCGCTCCAGTCGTTATGGCCCAAAATTTTAAACAATTTAGTAATATGTTAAATCATTTTTAGTATGATACTAGACAAAAAGAGGATTTTGCTAATTTTAAACCGGTTTAGTACCGTACTGTTTTCTTAACATTTTACTAAAGTTAAAATCAAAAAATGGCTACTTTATTTTGTTAGTATCATACTAAATCCATATGCCACTTTGACATTTACAAACGTCAAAACGTTATGTTCGCTTACTTTTTTGCACTATTTTAGGCGTCTTTAGTTGTAGATTATTAAGAAAATAGATTTAGTATGGTGCTAGTTAAAAAGTGTTTAAAATTAGGAAAATATTAGTAAAGTGATTTAGTATTAGCAAACTGTTAAGTAGTATCATGCTAAGCCCTTAACATCAGGTTGTTTAAAATTTTGCGCCTATATCATTAAGGTGACCTTCGTTCTGTCAATGCATTGAGGTTTGAGATAGTCGAGTTTTTAAGTTTCTCTCCACTCTTACCAGCTTATCGTCGGGTATGTTGCCGATAGTAGCTTAAATATTGTTTATGAGCTGAGAAAAAGATTCATCACCGTACGCGTTTGGGCTTTGGCGCCATCCTGCTGAAACCGACATCCCTCATATCCAGTTCTTCAAGCTTTTAATCGTTTCTAAACCTACATGACATAAAACATTAGATAGCGCCATAGCGCTCTTTCGAATGAGCGCCTTCGTAGGGTGCTTCTCGGAGTAATTGTCAGTAGATAGCCCGTGTTTCGAATCGGTAACTGTAATTATGTATGTTTACTAGGAACTAATACCCATTTACAATGAAAAAAGTACCAAAAGTACCCAGAAGTTTGATTAACCGATGTGAAGGAGTTTTGAAATTTGATTTGGTTTTAAATTCTCGGCAACATCTGAATTTTCCATTTAAATTGTTGAACTTTTTTCCAAAATAATTGCTCAGTTGAAATAGAATATAACTATCCGTACATATATTACTATTACTATACTATAGTAGAATTATTGATTAACACCCTAACAACCTAAATTTGTTTACAATTTTCAGAAGAAATGAAAATGAATAAAAAACTATGAACCCCATATAATTCTCCTTATATTCAGTAAATCGAGTCTCTAATTTCCCCTCATTTACCACTTTCCCCTCATTCAATTCCAATTAGAAATAAATCAGACAAATTATTATGGTTTATTATGAACCCATTAAAACCAGCACACATTGTGCAATTTAATCCTATATGCTGTCTCTGTCTGACTATCAACAAATATTTAAAAAAAGCAGATAAGATGATTTCATCATGTCCTTTTTATTTTAACTAACTTGAACTTCTAGTCCAATAAGAAATATCCAATTAAGTTTTTAAGAGAGTAACCTCAGAAATCAGAATTAAGAGTTTACTCAGAGGCGTCACCAAATAAATAAAGAACCGGGATTTTTTCGTTGCAGTTACAGTTTTTGATAAATGTATGTAGGTATGTACATTATGTGCTAATTGAACCTATACCTTACAGTTTTAGGCGCACTCACCCGTTAAGCATGATCCTGGCGCTCCAAATGTTGATTTTAATTGTGAAAAACCTGTAGAAGAAAAAGATAAATACATATTATAGGTATGAAATCTAATAAATTATCTCTTAATTGATATGAAAATTATATAATTTATATATTTTGAATTGACCTGATTTTATGAAAACAGTAAGAAAATAATTGTGGTCTCTAATTTAAGGCAATATGAAATGAAAAATAAAATAAAATCATATAAATTCTGTTCGATGGAATCCATTTATTAAAATTATATGGATGAATTAGTTGTTTTTAACAAGGTGCAGTTGGTATGAAATCATGAAATCAAAACTAGGTATAGGTAATAAAGTACTCGTAGTTACCTACATAAATGTAGAATGTACCTGGCTCAAAATCACCAACGTTGCTAATTTCAATATTGGTTTTATGACAAAAAAAAAATGCAAGCTATAATGATGACTCTTTTTTTATACTGTTGCAAAATTTGTATAGTAATAAACTTTGATAGGGCAGCGCACAGAAGTCTATACTTTTTGTTGTAATAGGTATTGCTATGTTGAAAATCAACTTGCAGAAACTTTTCTGCTTAGGACTCTGTTGTCTGGCGCCTCAAGGGATACGAGAAAGAACTGGCGCCAGCTGGTGATCGTGGGACCACATGGACATCCACTGGCGAGTAAAAGTGTAGTAAAGAACCTTGGCATATGGTTGGATCAGTACTTGTATTTCGACAGACATATAGGTGCTGCTCTGGATAGGGCTAGGGGAGCATTTGCCCTGACAAAACGACTCTTTTATAACAGTCGTCTTGACACCAGGGTGAAGGTGATTTGATACATGGCCCTCATCAGGCCGATGATTGCCTATGGATGCTTGGTGTGGTTCAAAGTTGCCCCATCTCAAATGGAAAATATTCGTGTGTTTGAGAGGCAGTGTCTTAGACGATGCATTGGATTACACAGAACACCAGAGTCGGAGTACACAAGATATTATTCCAATCAGGTTCTATACAACGGATCCAACATAAACAGAATAGATAATTTTTTGTTTAAGCTGATTCGGGGTCACATTGCAAGAGCAATGTCCTCAACCAACAGCTTAATTTTTGGGGCTTACTACCGTAATAGCGAATACTACGAGAATGTGCGGCTAAGTGGCTACATCTCTCCCTATGCATTCCTCTATTTAGACAGTCGAGGGCTGATACAGAATAGATTGGCGGTTCCGCTAATCTACCACGTCAGCCGACGAACTGTAGATAGGCGAATCATATATGGTCGAGACGTCATCGCCCAAGGTTGACAAGAGCGCCTTCGGTTCAGTAGGACTGTGTCCGATCGGGACCGAAGGGAAAGGTGGAAACAGGAGAACCAGTTCTGGTGGCTTTCTTAACAACATACTGATATATAAAGTCGGATAAGAGTTTGTCTTGGCCGACTTACAGAGATTTAGGGAAATTAGGTATAAGGAACAGTCGGCGTGGCACCAAAAAAATAAAAAAAATATATATGTATGCGGGAGCATATGTGCATTCATCTGCGCGTCTGTATATGTATGTGCGTGCGTTTATGTATGTACGTATGTGCATGAATGTGTGGATTCAATGCCTCTGTGTCTCTGCATGCGTAAAGAAATATACAAAAAAAATTATAAAAAACCAAAAATGCTGCTGTGCCTGTTCTAGTTTTTAAGTAGACTTCTGTAGTTTTAGGTATTTTTAGGTATCTTAAGTAGTTTAAGTTATTTTTAGTTAGTATAAGTTATTTGTATATAGTTTTAATTATGTTTGGTCTAGCTTTAGGTAGTTTATAAGAAAAAAATAAAAATATGATATGATGCCGAGTTTTTTTTTTTAAATATGTTTTCTTGGTTAAATAAAATAAAATAATTGTAATTAAAATAGTTCTTAGGTCGAAAGACATTAATATTAGATATAGTTTAGTTTAGAGTGCTCGTAAAGGACCAGTAAATTAGTTGTAAGTTATTGATAATTAGGCTAGTTTTAAACATTTTTATCTAGCTTTAAGATAGTTATAAGTTAAAAAATGAATTTACAAAAAGAAAAACATCGATTCGGTAACGTTTTTCTAAGTTTGCTAAAATGAACAAAAACAAAACGAAGTATGTACATAATTTAAGATTTCTTAAGTAACATTGGGAGATTGATTATATGTATCAACTAGCGGAAGAGGCGACCTTCGTATCGCCCCAATTTTACGCCTTTAAGTGAACTGCAGAGCTATAATAACACACATAGTTCAAATTTCAATGTGATTTATTTGAATGGAATAAAAATAAGGAGAGGGTGATATAATAAACAATGTTTTCGATGTGTTTTCCGGCGCAACAAAGGCCGTTTACCAATCCAATCGAGATTTTTATAATTGTTTGCAATGTCGGGGAACACTTTACGTTCCTCCTTCGACGTTTTAAAATCGCAACAGAAATTTGGCCACTGCCAACTCGAGCAGTTGTCTTGAGAATTCAGCAGCCGATGTGTCGTTCTACAATTCCACTCTCATGTTTGTGGTCAATTTCAACTTCTTGACATGCCGGCAAAAAGATGACGATTTCAAGCATGCTTTAAATTCATCAGCAGCATTAGATTTCGGAATGATGGGAAGCGTTTGATGAAAATCTCTGCTGAGAAATATCATATCTCCGCCAAACCTTCTCGAATCACCTTCTAAATCCTTCATTGTTAGGACAACTGCCTCCAAAGCTTATTTATGCGCCATCGTGTATTCATCCCAAATTATTTCTTATTCTTGGTCATTGTACACGTTATTGGCTTGCCTAACGTGAGAAAAGGCATCGCCAGATTCGAAGCGGAATGTACAGTTCGACCATTGTATATACGAGTACATCTCTATAGAACTACTACGGAACATGAAAATTGGGTTCTTTTGGTATGTCGTCCAGATGTCGTCTGTGTCGCCGTTTTCTGCTTTGCAGAGATTAGTTTGTTGACGAGGGCGGAGGAAGAAAGGGGGAAAGGAAGAGTTGAGGTAGTTTAATTTCGTTTCCAATTACATTAGGGAGTATAAGAGAGAAAACCAACTATGATTTCTTTTTTGACATCTTGACAAATGACAATTTTATGTTTTATTAGAAATGTATATACAATGGTTTGACCGCCTTCAAATAGTTTGACAGCAATGCCATAGGATGCAACAAGCAGCCGAATTGTTGCTAGAATCAACTTAATGACAAATTTCTTGCATGTCCCACCGGGAGCATCGAGAAAGTAAATGCGATTTCGTAATGGTATTCCAAAGCAGCGCGATTGAAGTCTACATTTACCACGTTTCTTCTTCTAATAACTTTTCGTATTAGTGGAGGTGACTGTGCAGTTTGAAGCTGTGCAATATGATGGGTACGTTTCCATTTATTTCTTTTGCATGTACATCTTGCGTTTGATTATCACGGACATTCTGATTAATTATTCAACACGTGTAGGTATTTCGTCCAAGGTTAAATCGGAATCAGTGTAATAATACGCAAAACTCGTTCGTATCAATTTCAGCAAGAAAAATAGCACATTTTCTGAATAGAAAATTATAATGTGAAAAGGACACGGCCTATGTTAATCTATCGGGTTGTGGAATTGATCACAGCACAGTGTCATCTTATATATATCTCGTAAGCTTCTCCACCCAAAATGCACCGAAAACGTCTTCTATCACAATGAATTTCACAATTAACCGACATTTTCCAAGCTTCACAAAGAATTTTCCATTTTTAAGTCGTTCAAAAAATCCATGGAACATTCCAGACAATCGACAAAATAAAAAATAAAAATCCATTTAATCAATTAATCAAATCATGTAGTTGTGTGTATGCACGCGACAACAAAGAGAAAGCAAAATGAAAGTATGTGTATATAAAACAAAAAACATTATTTATACTTATAAAGCAATAACATATCTCGGGTTCTAGACATCGGACGGCAAACAGATTTCTTATATGCATTTTCCATGTTCCAAGATCACCTGAAAATTTCATTCAAATCGATCAAGCCGAAAAAAAGAAGATAGCGCAGAAACATAATTTGTATTGTTCTTTATATATAAGATACTAGCAGATACCCGTGCGTGCTACGGACCCACGGGAATATAATTAAATCATCTATCCACCTACAAAATTTCAATCAAAACCGTTCAGTCGTTGAATGCAGGCACAATCGACGAACATGCTGGCCTAGCATGTCCGCGCTCGCTGTGCTGTTCTTGTATATAGGCTGGTTCGCGAGCCGCTTGCTGTTGGCCAAAAATTTAGATTTTGTCGTGTTCTTTGGCTTAGATGTTCGTCGTGTATGGTCATGTTCGCGAAGATTTAATATTGGATTCAAAAAGTAAGAACTATAAAAATAAAGTTGGGAAAATAAATCATGGCTAATCTTCCAGCTGCTCACCAAATTTCATTAAAATCCATTCAATGGTTGAGGCATAAATGCGGAACAAACAACCAAGTAAATGTTTTGTTCATATATAAGCCCCTCCCATATAGGCATAGGAACTGTTCGGTTCCATTGTTCGGGATAAAAATGACCTATGTGATAATCGAGTATGTATGTGTCCATGTGCCAAATTTTATCCAGATCCGTTCAGCCGTTCTGGCGTTATTGAGCAAAAAACATCCATCCATCCATCCAAACTTTTACTTTTATAATATCAGTAGGATTATCCGAAATTTTCCAAGCTTCACAACGAATTTTCCACCTTTACATTATCCAAAATCATCAAATCAAGCTTTGAATTTATCTATATCATCGAGAAAAAAATGTTCGCGTTTTTCTAGAATTTTTCCAGTTTTCTACTAAGAATTTTCTATTTTTTCATGCGAAAGCCCATTCGGGAACATTTGTATACATAATTAAATACAAAAAATCAATTTTCGATTTTTAAAATTTCCCGACTTTTCTGGAGAGTTTACCCACAATTTTTTTTCGCAAAAACCTTATCCTGATTTTACGAACAACTAAAACAGAGTTCGAGCCAAATCGGCCCATTCGTTCTCAATTATTGATGAATCACAATACATTTTTTCACACCATTTTTAATAGCAGATGTCCGTGCGATGGTATACGGACTTTCTATCCTTTTCCACGGGAATCTAATGACATCTATACACCTACAATTAAAAACAGTTCAGTCGTTGAGGCGTGAAAGCGGAACAAACACCCAAGTATATGTATATATTTTTTCATATTTAAGTCTCTCCCATAGGAACCGTTAATTTTTTTCGGGATAAAAATGACCTATGTGAGAATCCAGTACCTAAGCCAACTACCAATCAAATTTCATGCAAATCCGTGTGCTTCTCTGCGCCTTGTGATTAAAAGCTATGTTGGCTATTTGTAGAATGAGCTCTATGAAAAATTAAAACACACCTATCCCATGTGAACCATACACTTTTCCGTAGCTTGTGGCCTATTCCAGATAATAGTCTATCTCTGTACCAAATTTCATCCAGATCCGTTCAGCCGTTCCGCAGTTATTGAGCAACAAACATCCATCCATCCATCCAAACTTTCACATTTATAATATTTATTAGTAAGATTACTAAAAAAAAGCACTTCAATGCCCACTAATTATCGGAACTCAATTATACTTCGGATGAAAAGGAAAAGTAATTGCCAGTATGTTCTCATTGTCTTATTGTTGTTTTCCTTGTAATATTTTTACTTTGCCATACTTGCTAGTAAAGAGAACACAACTAATAATGAAAATAATACATACAAAATCTTCTACAGGCAAAATATATATATAAATTTAACAGATTGCAAAATATTCATAACTCTTATACTCGTATTCTTAGGTATTAGCAATACAAGAACACAATGAAAATTCCTTAATGCAAGAAATTACGTTTTTTTTTTTATAAAAAAATAGTTCTATTATGCGTATTTTATTGAAATATTGTAATGTTCCCGGAAATAGGGAAACAGGTATACCTAACACAATATACATCAATTCAACAATAATATAAAAACATTCAACATAAAATAAAATGCACGACTGGGTTGGAGGTACTTGCTCTTAAGTTCGATCATATTGTTTTTTTTTTTTTTTTTTTTTTTTTATAATCTACACGCGCTCAAGGGATTATGTATACCCTTTAAATGTTTCAACACAGCGCGGGCGTGAGGGTGAGGTTAAGGAAGAGAAAGAATGATAGGAAAGATGTGTGGCACGAAATTCGGAGACTGTAGGTGGTTGTTGTCTCAGATTTTATCTCCAGGGATGGCGACCGAACTAATGCGGAGAAATTTCCGTGTCTTATTTATCTATGTCCCTTATAATTCGCATTAATTTTTTATTCTTTGTCATATCTTATCGATATACTAGTTTTACTCAATCACATGTTGTTAGTTCTATGCCTAAACAGCATGTAATAATTAAACCAGCAACTCATTGTGTGACATTTATTTTTAGAATTTGTTTTGCAAAATTGGTATGCAAAAGATTCTTAATAGAAACGGCTAAATACTCGTATATGTTGAAAGTATTTTTTACTTAATTTTCTAAATTACAAAATTTGTTTAATTTTTTCTAGCAAAAAATTGTGATGACAATTTTAAATATTTAATAATATAAGCTTAAAATCAAAATTTTAGGAAAAACCGTCATCCGTTTTCGAAATATTAAATTTTCATTTTTTTTTTCAAAAATCCAAAAAAACAATTTTTTAAAAATTTGAAATGCAATATTATTGAGAATTCGAGGAACCTGTGCAAAAATTTAGAGCGAAATCCCCTAAGCCGCTTATGAGAAAGTCGAAAATCAAAAAAATGGTTGTATGACAAAAAAAAACCTTTTTGGCCAAAATATAGACCATACCATACAAAAAACTAAGAGCCGTTCTAAGATGGCTGACAATTTTGAATGACCAGTATACCTAACGCCAGTATACGTAACGCATTTTGGACTAAAAGTCATAAAATATTTCAATTTGACTTAAACCCACACAGTCCACTAAACCAAAAACAAAAATAATATGTAGGTATTATTTGCGTTTTCTTCTATTTATTTACCACTAGCCAGACCACGGGCGTAACATACATATATTTCTGGGTGCATGAATTTGACCAAATTCCCCTAGAAAAATATAATTTTCAGTATGTATGTGCTGAAAATTTTATTAGCGTTGGTAGTCATCGACCAAAAAATAGTGCGTCTTAGAGCGACACGATAGCATCTAACTGATGAGCCCAACTATCGTGTCCGGGCGAAACGCATTTTGGACTAAAAGTCATAAAATATTTCAATTTGATTTAAACCCACACAGTCCACTAAACCAAAAACAAAAATAATATGTAGGTATTATTTGCGTTTTCTTCTATTTATTTACCACTATCCAGACCACGGGCGTAACATACATATATTTCTGGGTGCATGAATTTGACCAAATTCCCCTAGAAAAATATAATTTTCAGTATGTATGTGCTGAAAATTTTATTAGCGTTGGTAGTCATCGACCAAAAAATAGTGCGTCTTAGAGCGACACGATAGCATCTAACTGATGAGCCCAACTATCGTGTCCGGGCGAAACGCATTTTGGACTAAAAGTCATAAAATATTTCAATTTGACTTAAACCCACACAGTCCACTAAACCAAAAACAAAAAAAATATGTAGGTATTATTTGCGTTTTCTTCTATTTATTGACCAGTATACCGCTAAAACAACGATTCAAAAATCTATCACTTACCTTAAACGCCTAAGTACCAAGTTTTAAAAAAAAATCGGTTCATCCACTTAGGCTGTAGATCGTTCTACAGACAGACAGACAGATGGAAATGCGGAATCCACTTTCTTGGTGTTATCTATCGTCGTAAGCCAATTTTGACTAAAATCTCGAGTTCGATTTTTTTTCCAAATGCAAGACTTGCCCTATAGTATACCTCGTATATCGCAAGTAAAAAAAAATATTGAAATCAATTTATTTAACTTAACGTGCGATCCGCGAAAATCCTTCATCATGTCCTCAATCGAAAGCTTTTCAAATTTATTGCTCTCCTGTTAGCCAACGAATACATTGAACTTTTTAATGCCATCACGTCTTACCCAGAACATATGTAAAAATCCTTGTTTAACCATCACAATGTAGGTACATCATGTACATCCAATCCACAAATAAAAAAGATCGATATGTGCAATAGAAAAAGGTCAAAATATAACATTTTCATAGCTCTGCAAAGGTGTTTGGTGAAAAATGTCTTCAGTCAAAAGCTATAAAAACCGAAATCCATAAACACACTTCACAGGCAATAAATATCGTGCTATAAACATGCCTTAGGAAGGACGTTAAAGGCGCAACAAAAGAATCACTATCGCAACCATTTTCGATTTGTAGCTCCTTGGCAGCTCAAGGAAGCGTTGACTATTCCTCTTTTTTGGTATTTAAATGCCAAAAAAGGAGCAATAAGAAATCCTTGACGGCAAAGTGTTTGCATATACTCTCACAAGTTTGACTCTCAAAGATTTTAGTATAGTAAAACTGTATTGTACACTTTAGTGGTGGTGCTGGTGACAAGTGATTTGATACCCGCTTGCGGGAGAAACCAATAGGTAAAGGAGTCAATGGGATTTTTGAATTTCTTTTTAAGACGAAAACGAACAAGTTGTCAATATGCTGCATTGTATAGTCCAAGGCTGATGAATAAATTGTTTTGTTTTTTAATTGTTATTTGCAAAGTACCTATATGTAAATATTCAATAATTGTTTAAGCAAATGCATTTGATTGTTTATTAAAACTTTTTCAAAACCTATATATGTATATATAATAAATATACACTATACCAAAAAAATGAGCGAATCTAACTGTAGTCGCATACATCTTACCTTTGTTTTTCTATCAAAATGAAAAACCACAATGCCTAATTAGATGCTTAGTAAGAATTTCTATTTTTATTTCTAGCATTATAACGGGTCCGCCATCTAACGTACGTTTTTTTTTTAACTAGTGCTTATTTCGTAAATGGTAATACTTAGCTACTGTCTGATTGGACAGATAATTAGTTTTATCCTTTGAACGAATATGGTTGTGTATATGCTTGAACAACGCTCGCTAAGTGGGCCTGCGATCGACTTAGAGAAGATTTTGCCAAAAAAATCATCTTTTCAGATGAAGCTCATTTTCATCTTGGCGGGTATGTAAACAAGCAAAATTGTCGCATTTGGGGCACAGAAAACCCGCACGCATACATTGAAAAGCCGATACACCCAAAACGAGTCACTGTTTGGTGCGGATTTTGGTCCAGAGGCATAATTCGAAAATGAGCAAGGAGTGACCGTTACAGTCAATGGCGATCGTTATCGGGCCATGTTGAACGAATTTTTGTTCACAAAAATTGAAGATCAGGATATTGGAAATATTTGGTTTCAACAGGACGGCGCTACGTGCCACACAGCCGAAGCTGCACTCGATGTTTTGCGCCCATTTTCAAAAAAAAAAGTTATTTGGCGGACCCTATACAATTGAATTTTCAAGGAAAATGATCCGAAAATCCGAAAAATTAGCTGCTAATGAGAAATTCGAAACTATAAAAAAAACACTGTTCTGTGGTAGGTAATGCTATTCTTTAAAAAAATTCAAGAAAAAGAAACGCACGAATCGTCTAGACATAATTACCACTTCGTCACCTGAGTTCTATCTTATTCAATAGATCAGTTTTGACGAAATTGAGTTATAAATGCAGTTTTTATAATTCGAGGATCCTCTTTCGATTGGCGCAAACCATTTTGTTCTATCTCACTTAGTTTTCAAGTTATGGACAACTGTTTTGTTCAATAAACCACTTTTCTTACCATTTTGAGTGCCACTTTTGTTCAATAAACCACTATTCATTATTTTTGTATTATATTGAACAATTCATAGTATATCTTTTAAATCATTGTCTTTTATTTCTTTCTTGTTCGATATCCACATTTATACATTTTTTGTTCAATATCCTTATATACTTCATTTATTTCTATTTTGTTCAATGTTCAAATTATTTTGGTTACACTTTGTGCCTTATTGAAAAAAGATATGAATTTGGTTGTGTAAGAACATAAGAATTCTATTTTGTTCAATATCATACGTGATCACCATTTGGCGTTTTTCTTTTTTATCTCCGGGCAGATCATTAAACAGAACATGAGTTAACATAGTTAGCTCTACGAGTATATAGAGCTCTCCGATTTAATTTTGAAATAAACTTATTATAACTTGTTCACAAATTATTATAACTTGTTGTTTTTTTTTATTAAAACTTATTTACCAGTAGTTCCCAGGCTTTCGTTTTCTGAATTCATTTTTGTTTCTAATTTATTTTACTTCGTGATTATTGTCAAAATTATGAGTAAAATTAGCCGCGCTCAGCACTTTTCTCCGTTTGCCATGCTCCGATTTAGCTCTGATTGAAAAAAGAAACACAAGTTAAGCGATTAGACGTATTTAAGCTAAAAAAAAAGAAATACAGATCTTTTTGACAGCCGAGTTTTTTATTCGGAGCTAAAAAAGAAAAGCGCTTATTATTGCACTTGATTTGAGTATATGCTCATTTAATGTTTTGATCTCTCATTGAGTAAGCACTTCAGTGCAAGTGCAGTGTGTTGAATAAAAGGTGAACTCTGAATACGTGTAAGTTCCTACCAATAAAAGCATTTGTTTTTCCAAATTTTCCGATTAGGAGAGTCTACAAATATTCAATGTTTTTTTTTTGTATTAAAAGCAGAGTTGCAAAGGCTTAAAAGTCACTTTCTAGCTTAAGCTTGACTTTAATTCACAAGATAGTTGGTGACTTATGATTTAAAAAAGATTTAATTACTTAGAGCCGATTTTTCAATCTCCAGATAAACACGGAGTTAGTTGCCAGAGAAATAAACTTACTTCACTGTTAAACAACCAGATAAAAACGTCGAATTTTTCAATCAAGAAAATATAGTCTATTGAATGATTTAATTTGAATGTCACTTTTATGTCGAGTATGGAACTTTTCATAGAAATTAATTTTTGTTTAACGTTTATTTCAAAGCAATAAGTTTTAAAAATGTTTTTGACATCGAAAATACAGTATGAACTCAGTTAAAGCAACTAGATTTGCGCAACTCCTCTATTTTCGCAACACTAAAGTTGTAGCATGTCTGGACTCTATAAGAGCAACTTTTAAGAAGTGTTACCTCGATTAGTGCAACTTCTTATGTTTATTCAACTGTTTTTTTTGCATGTTCTCTTTTTGGTTCGATATTTCTGCTAAAAACAAGCTTAAGAATTTCCATCCTACCAACTAGCTTATGAATTATTTTGTTTTAATTCATAAGCCACTAACTAGCTTATGAATTAACTTTTTTTAAATTCATAAGTTACTAACTAACTTATGAATTAAATTGTTTTAAGTCATCTACAGACTTATGTCTTAATGATTTTTTAATTCAAAAATTCGCAACCATGATTAAAAGACCATGAGATTGGCCAATTTTATTACAAAGTCGTGCAAAGGATTTAACCAAAAAGAAAAAAACAATAGTTGTGTCTCGGAAAAGGTTAACCTTTATGTATTCTTTGGGCAACGAAATATTTTATGTCTGGCAAACATTTTTTTCAACTCTTGACATTTCTCAAAATCGTTATTACTATTTTTTTTTTTTGCAACAAAATATAATGACACGGGTACTCTTTTTCTACAGATACATGGTAAATTTATCAAGAAAATCAGAATATTCCTGTAATATTTATAGGAAAGTTTTCAATGAATCATTCAATTTCGTTGTGATTTTTTTGCTACTTGGTTTTTGACGTTTATATTTTTGACAGATCACATATGACAAATTCCACGAACATTTGACATTTCGATTCAGTATTGTTTTCCATTTCATCATGAATAGACTTACGCCTGAACAACGTTTGGAAATTATTGAAATTTATTATCAAAATTCGTGCTCTGTGAAAGCTGTGTTTCGCAAGCTACGTCCGTTTCAGCGACGAGGCTCATTTTTGGCTAAATGGATACGTGAATAAGCAGAATTGCCGTATTTGGAGTGAAGAGCAGCTAGAGGCAATTCAGCAGCTACCAATGCATCCCGAAAAATGCACTGTTTGGTGCGGTTTATGGGCAGGCGGCATCATTGGGCCGTACTTCTTCAAGGACAATGAAGGCCGCAGGGTTACCGTCAATGGAGAAAGGTACCGTTCGATGATAACAGATTTTTTTTTTGCCGAAAATGGAAGAATTGAACTCGGTCGACATGTGGTTCCAACAGGACGGTGCCACATGCCACACTGCACGCGAAACCATGCATCAATTGAGAGGCGAATTTGGTGAGCAGTTGATCTCACGTTTTGGCGCAGTCAATTGGCCACCAAGATCACGGGGACAAATCCCGTTAGACTATTTTTTGTGGTGCTATGTTAAGTCTATTATCTATGGGGACAAGCCAAACACGATTGCTGCCTTGGAAGCCAACATTGAACGCGTCATTGGTGAGATTCCGGCCGAAATGTGTGAAAAAGCTTGCCAAAATTGGACCTTCAGAATGGACCACCTGAAGCATAGCCGCGGGCAACATTTAAGTGAAATTATTTTTAAAAAGTAAATGGCAGAAATTGATTTATCGATCCAAATAAAAATTTCATTCACTTTTTACAAGTTTCTGTGATTTTTTGAATTTTCAAAAACCAAGCTCTTAAAAAATCACCCGTTTTTTTGTAAACCTAGAAAAGATATTAAGCAACAAGAATTTCGAATACATGTGAAAAACGAGATTACATCGCAGTAATCATAGTTAAGCAAAGGCCCAGCGTGATATAAGAGTGTAAATATACGGCGGTTATCGCTTATGACCTGCAAAACGTTTTTTTGCTGCGGAAACCTAATGTTTCGAGTTACTTTTATAGGCGTAATGCTGTATATAATTTAACTGTATATAACATTTTCTGAATATTAATAAAACTAGTCTGGATCTTATAAAGGTATCTTTCAAAGATTGCAGACAAATCGAATATAGAGGCAATATTTTTCTAAGACCTAAATCATTTTTTTAAATTGCAGATGAAAAAAACATACCAAGTATTCAAAATTTTATTGTTCCCATTCATACCATTCAGATAACCTAATGAAATTTTATTTGAATAATGAAATATGTTTTTGTTCAATTTAATACAAAATTCCTCTGTTTTCCTATAGCATTGTTGTTAATTTCTGTCTTGTTCAATATTAAGTTTTTTTGTCCAATTTTATCAACTTATTTTCACCCCATATAACTTTGTTCAATATCCAAAATGACCTATGCCTCGATTTTTATTTATCATTATTTCAGAACAAAAGAAAAAAGAAATTTGTAAATTGTTTTTAAAACAAAATTGTTAAGGCTTTCAGAAAAACATAACTTCCAAAAATAAATTAGGTAAAATGAACAAAAGCTTTCGATCTTAACTTTAAAAATCGATTTCCCAAAATTTTTAAAAATGGACATAGAACAAGATAGAACTCAGGTGACGACTTGTTTGTGTTCTTTTATTATAAGCTTTATTCGCCAATTAGTTAGTCGTGTCGCAAAGCAAGGTTTTAAGTTTTTAATTCAAATTAATAGTTACAATGTGGTTTAAAAATTAAAGGTCAATTTGTTTAGTTCTGTTTTATATGTTATGTTCCGGCATAAGCCTCACCCATAGTTGCCCATATGCCTATAATGCCTCTGCTCCTTGAATCTTGTACCAATGTTGGTTAAATTCTTTTAAATCAGCCAATTTCTCTTTTGGTCATCATCTAGGTCGCTTTTCATTCGAGGGCTGCCATTTAGTTAGCAACTTCGTCCATCTTTGGTCTACTATTCTAGATTATGTGTGGTGGACACAGCTCCATTTTAATCGTTTCGTTGTTTGAATCACGTCGATTATTATTTGTGTTGCTTCACTTGTATCTTCATTTCTAATTCTTTGCACTTGTCTTATCTACATTCATTTATTTTCTTTCAATTTCTGTCTGTCTGATTCTTAGCATTTCGATCGAATTTGAATGTTAACCCAAGCGCTTCTAATTCATGTGTTGGGAAGACTGTAGAGTCTAATGTATATTTTTTCATATTGTTGCTAAAATTGTATTCGAGTATAATTTTGTTTAACGTTCCAATACTGTTTCCAAATATATTGCCAATTCTTCGCTTTATTTCCTTTACGTCCTGATTAGGAAATGATTTGAGTTGACCAAGATATATTAAATCATCAACATTGTCATGATTTTTGTTGTTGTCAAATTAAGAAATACATAGTTCAAACTGTATATACCATAAATTCATAAATTTTGAGTTTGAACGTATTTTTTTCAGAAAACTATTAACGCACATAACTAGATTGAAACAAATGATAAGAGGATAAGTTCTTGAATTTCAGAAAACACATATTCTTTTATTGTAAGAGTGGCCGTTGTTTTTAAATCTTTTTTTTTAATTCTTTTTTTTGGAAAATTGACCCTTCCGTCTAAAAGGAGGGAAAAAGGCCCCCTCATCTGTAGAATAAAATGATTGTATTAAACCCCTCTACAAAAAGCCGTTATTATTTTGCGGCTCCGTAGTTATGGTACCTACTCTCCCCTCAAACTGAGATGACCGTAAATAATCCTATATCAAAAAATACTTAAATTAAAAATCCGTTATTGTTTTGCGGCGCCTGAGCCATCGTACTCGTGCCGTCATCTTCATTACCTGCTGATCTACAAAAGCGTTAAGCCTGCTATGCCAAGTGCTACCATGAGCGTTTTACGTGCTGATCTGTTCCAATATACCCTGTGCTAGAGAATTAGTGTACCTGACAAGCCAGGGCTATTTTTTTTTTTTTTTTTTTTTTTTTAATTCATTTTTATTCCATTTTAACTTATAACTATCTTAAGGCTAGACAAAAATGTTTAAAACTAGCCTAATTATCAATATCTTACAACTAATTTACTGGCCCTTTACTAAACAATAACTCTTAGAACTAATGTCTTTCGACCTAAAAACTATTTTAATTAAATCTAATTTTTTTTTATTTTATTTTATTTTATTTTTCAAGGAAAATTTTACAGAAAAAACTTGGTATCTTACTCGTATATTTTTTTTTTTTTTAAATTATTAAAACTAAATAAAAAATAACTTATACTAACTAAAAATAACTTAAAATACTTAAAATACCTAATAATACTTAAAACTACTTAAAAACTAGAACAGCCACAGCAGCATTTTTTTCGTTTTTAAAATTTTTTTTTTGTTTGTTTTTTATATGCATGCAGACACACAACAACATGCAACCCACCCATACATGTACATACGCACATACATATACGTACGCACATACATGTACAGACACGCAGTTACATGCACGTATGCCCCCGCATACATACATATTTTTAATTTTTTTTGGTGCCACCCCGACTGTTCCCTATACATAATGCCCTAAATCTATGTAAGTCGGCCAAGATATATTATCTTCATCGACTTTAAATATTATGATGCTGTTCAGAGAGCCACCAGAGCTGGTTCTCCTGTTTCACCCTATCCCTCCGGTCCCGATCGGACACAGTCCTACTGAACCGAAGGCGCTCTTCTCCACCTTGAGCGATGACGTCTCGACCATACAGGAGTCGCCTATCCACAGTTTTCCGGCTGACGTGGAACCGCCCCTCCATCCTATATCAGCCCTCGACTGTCTAAATAGAGGAATGCCTCGGGAGGGATGTAACCACTTAACCGCGCACTCTCAAAATATTCGTTATTGGGGTAATAAGCCCCAAAAATTAAGCTGTTAGTTGAGGACATCGCTCTTGCAACGTGACCCCGAATCAGCTTGAACAAAAAATTATCTATTCTGTTTATGTTGGCTCCGTTGTATAGAACCTGGTTGGAATAATATCTTGTGTACTCCGACTCTGGTGTTCTGTGTAATCCAAGGCAACGTCTAAGACATTGCCTCTCAAACACCCGAATCTTTTTCATTTGAGATGGGGCAAGCCAGGGCTATATGGACTGCTACAGTCTATATAGACATCAGAAACCAGTATACCCGAAAGCAGTACCAAATCGGTAAGTAGGTACTAGGAACTATTTTAAATAATATTCTGATATTCATGAACTAAAATGAGGAAACACCTCAACTACTGTTTTGTAACCAGAATACCAGTGTACCAACCGTAACCAGAAACAACTAACTAAATATCGTAATTTGTTGTGAATTAGAGAGTAATTTTCTTCATTTAGGACCCTGGCTAGCAGAAGAGCAAAACTTATCGGTTGGAAAATTTACCAATAATCAAATTTGTCAAAAACCTAGTTCAGGGATGGTGAACCTATTTAGACCTTAAAATTCCTCTGTCGTGCCAACATACAGTCTTGATCAACTTCTCTAAGACCGCACTATAATTTCATTTTATTTATATATATTAGTTCTTTTTTGAAAATAACAGTTTTTAATTCATTTTTATAAAATAAACAAATTTTAGATTAACAAAAAACACAGAAACAGACGAAAAAAACTAAATAATTATTTTACCTTGACTTCTGCTGTTGCAAACTTGATATCATGAAATTTATATCAGGGGTGTATTTCGTCATACCCTAGTCAAAATGCAGGCTGAACTGAAATCACCAGACAAGTGGTTTCTATAAGCGAATCTTTAATGTTATTAATTTCTGAATATAACGGCTCTTACGCATAGGTAGATGAAATTATTGTCAAAATAGCAAACACCAGCTTTTTTAAACTGATATATATATATATTCTTCATCGTACTGTTTGACAGTCTTTCTAGTTGGATTTATTCCAACTTTTGCCTTGTTTCGACGAATTTGTCCCTATCGAAATAGACCGGAACTCGTTAAGCTGCATTTCAATATCTTCAATTTCCATCTGTGATTGAACGAGAAATAATTTCTTGTTGTTCTTGTTGACTTTTTTTTAAATGAGATTTGTGATATCTTCCTTAATGCCTTTATACACACCAATAGCACACACATGCCAGATTTCTAAGCCCATCAGTTTTGAATATTTTTTTAATTTTTAGCAGCAGTTAACCAGAAAATTAAGTTTGAACACATTGGATAACGATCGCTTTCCCGAGGGCCTTCTGTAGCAGAGCGGTCTCGAAAGGTTCTATCTATCTATAACCGTGAATTATCTTCCATCTGCGCAGGATTCTCTCTTCCTCCTCCCTCCTGCATCGTTATCTACTCTTTCCTCGCAACGGTTGCCGTTGTACATACCAGGGCTATTAAACATGTTTTTTTCGGCTACCTCGGGGTGGCTTTTGGTGATTGTATTTCAAGAAATAAAAGTTGAAACTCGCAAAATTGGAAAAATGAATTTTAAAATATTGACGTGGGCAAGTGGTTCAGTATTTATAGACATTAAAAGATGCAAGTTATATTTATAGAATTACAGACTTCTTTCTTATATTATTATAGATTAAATATAAATCAATTTTAACAAACTCCAAAAGCAGTCAAAACATCCAACATCCTCTCCTGCTTCAAATTAACGGCAAATATAAATACATACAATTCAAAACAAGATCCATGCAACTGAACCCCTGGAATATTGTTTTAAATAATACATTGGCATAAGCCAACATCTAGCTTGTAAAATCAACGACTCAATAAACCCTTTCAAAATTAACGCTATAGGCAATTGATTAACCTTACACCCACTTCAGCGTTCAGCCAGCACCTCTTTCATTAGCCGCCGCGTCGTCGTTCAGTTGTCGACTAAGGTTCATCATGCATTCCACAATAGAATTAAAGGATGCACTCTTATTGTGTGAGGTGTGAAAATTATCGTCATCATGGAATCCATGAGTACTTGAGTTGTTCTGCATGCATTGGACAAAAGCTTTCAATAACAAAAAAAAAATCCAAGACTGCGTTGTGTCGGTTTCGTTTTTCACTGAAATCGAGGAAAATTAAATAGAAAAAACATCACTGAATGCATACCACACCTTCTATTCCATGCCAGCTTAACAGTTCAAGCATGTGTGCCACGGTTAAGTCAAGTACTTGCCAGTCGATCTCCCACTCTCGTAAAAAAGTGTGAAATTCTAATTGTATTACAATTGAGTAAAACCAAGAAGGCGGCAATGCACGGTGTCTTATCACCTCACATATATAATTGGCTAATTGACAAATTAAAGTTATCAAGAGTAACACTTCTAAATATGCACATAGAGTTCTGTTCTGAGACATCAAAGTGCTACAATTCAGTTATACTCTTTTGAGTGGATATGAAGTTGAGTTTGTATTTTTTTCTAAGATTACTAGAAGGGAGCAAAATCACGTAAAGTGCTGCCAATTCATTTGAAATACGGGTATCAACGATAAATTACTATGGGAATTCTGTTTTTCATATAGGTAGCAATGTACATTACACATATCATAATGGCATTAAACAAATGTATTAATTCTCTGAGACAGAGTAAAAAAAAATTTATCGAATCGAAATCGAACCAATGAAGTGGATTCCGTCAATCTATCTGTTGGCCTCTAGGTCATCTACTGCCTAAATCGCTTAAGCGATTTTATTCAAACTTGGTATGCTTGGCGTCTTGGGTGATTACATTAATTGATTTTTTCAAATATTTTTTATTAGCTTCAAAAATGACATACAAAAATGGTTGGAAAGCAAAATTCTGTGTTTACATTTCGATCAAAAAAATTGCATACCATGTTATTGGCGGTAAATGCCATAAAACCCTTTTTGTACTATCTTACTAACGGCTCAACAGTTTTCAATAAACATTTTTTCATGTTAATTTTTTGGATTTATGGACAGCAAAAATAATTTTTTGTTCTTAAAAATTCAGTATTTTGAAATCGACTGCACGATTGTATTTTTTTTAAATTCTGTTACTGAATTAAAAATTTAAAAAAATCATTGAATTAATGAAGTCAAGCAATTTTTGAACAGAGAATTGACGGACAATACTTTTCCAAACACGCGTTTTTATTTTGCTTGCCTTAACGATGATCAATACTCTGTTTGTGTAGATGTAGATCTAGATGGTTGATCCCAGAAAAAAAGCCTAGTGGCCATTCACCAGAAAGCCGTCATTATCCCTTATTTACTTAGAAGACTGTTTTCCGCCTTCTTGCTCAATTAATTTTAAATAATCATAATTACTATGTACTAGGTCTTAAGTCACACATCCTTCAAAGAGATCCTCTTCACCGTGCTAAAAATCACCTAGAAATTATATTTTCTTCAGATTGTCAAAACTATAGGTACTATTATCATTCTGTCTTGTCCATTCTTTTAATTAAATAGTCATTTCTTCAGTGTTAGAAAAACTATAGGGGAAAGTCTTAAGGAAATAAAATAAGTAGGTACCTACAATTTTGCGGAACAATACTAATTTAGGGACATTTTTACTTACCGATATTCACTTTAAAACCTTCCGTTAGTCGCGTGCACTTTACAGGTACACAGTCATACAGTTTTTATTTTTGTCACAAAAGTCATGTACCCCGTTCTTTCGTCTTTTTCCGTGTCAGATCGGAAGCGTAACAGGGAGTAACATGCTCAATTGCACCTCACAGGTGCAACAGGACGACTCATGTACGTTTTGAAAATGTTTGATTTTCAATTTCTTTCTTCTTCTTTTATACATTATTTTGTAAATATGTTTTTGAGTGTATTTTACTTAAGCTATATAAAAGATGCTGGTTCCAAACAAAGATTCGCCTCGTAGGTTAAGACGAGACTATGCATTTTCCAACATGTTTCTATTTTTTACTTGCGATTATAGGTACTAACATACTACTTAACCATACACCTTTCGACATTTTTAGCAAACAAGAGGCCGCGAATACAGCTATTCGTCTCAATGCCACCTCTCAATAGACTAGCAATTCAATAGGTCATTTTAATATTCTGTACAAATTATTTCCGACTACACCACCCACCAGCAAATGTTCGACAAGAACTTCCAAGTTACCATCCTACCAAGATCAGATTGGGAGAATGAGAGGTTCTTAAATATTTATTTGCAATATTTATTTATTTATTTATTTAGCTTACTACAAGCAAACTTCCATTCTAACTTAACACTGACATTTATTCTAACTTAACTAACTAAAGACTAACATTTATTAAGACTAGAAAGGGTACGAGGCACGGTAAAGGGAGGTTTTGAGGCTATCTTTGCTTAAATGGAAGTCAAATAGGTTGTGCACGCTATTAGAGGTACCTTAGCATACGGTTTATAAGTTTCCTTAAAAGATGAGTCAGCCCTCTTTTATAAGGACGTTTCAAAAACCGAAGAGGGAGTGGGTGGCGGTGTGTTCTCGGACAGCTCTCTTTCCGTCTCCCTGGCCATTGTAGCGTTTTCCAAGCGGAAATTCTGGCGATTAAGGAAGTGTTATCCTGGCTAAGTGAAAACGTGATATTCACATCGGACAGTCAGGCAGCTCTCAAATCACTCGGCGCTGTTTCCACAAATTCTATAACTGTCCGCAATTGTCGATCATCTCTCAGGGAGATGGCTTGATGGCTTGTTACATCCAAACTCCATAAAAAAATCTGGCCAGCAATGGACTCAAGGCGCACAAAAGACTACTCTCTTTGAGCAGGAAACATCTTGGCTCCATAAATAGGTGTCGTAACTGGACACTGTTTAATTGGTAGACATGCCAAAAGTCTTAGCGTTTTCAGAAGCTGTATGGATAAGGAGGAAGAGGAGACTATTTTCCATTTTCTATACTCATGTCCTGCTCTCTGCCAAGGACGTATATTGCACCTGGGAGAATACTTCGACGACACCAGTGATCTTAAACACATAGAGATGTACGGGCTACACCGCTTCATTAGAAGCTCAATTGGTTTTATTGAATTAAAAAAAAGTATATTTTGGTATATATTTTTTTTTTTGGAAACAAATTGTTAGTTTTAGTACATCTAGTAGTACCATTTTTTTGGTTTTCGATTTTCTGAAAAACAGTTGGTCCTTATTTTTTTTTTGTATTTTATGCAAATGCTCCTATAAAGTCTTAATACTAATGAGAACAAAAATCTTTCAGAAATGTGTTTTTTTTTTCATTAAAAAAATAACTTTTTTTTTTGAAAACTCAAAATTTCGAAAACCAATTTATGGATTTTTTTCGAAACTTCGTACTTGGGAGTTTTTTGACACTATCTTGAATAGTTAAAAAAAAACTGTACCTATTCCTATAAAATAAGAACCCAGGGTATCTCTCATACAAATGTAAAAAAAAAAACGTTAAGAAAAAAACGCTCCAAGAATTTTTATAAAAAATTGTGTGTGTTCTTAAATTTGTACATTTCAGTTTTAAGTATAAACATATTTTATTTTGTACGGTACTTCCCACAGGACCCCCTATCACATTTTCGACTTTCTCACTATTGGATGGACCGATTAAAATTATTATTTAATGCAAATGCTTAATTAAAGTGTTAATAAGACTACATTATCAAGTTTTCAAAAACAAAGTTTTTCGATTCTTAAAAAATAAATAAAAATACTCTTTTTTTGAAAAATCTAAAAACTAAATTTTTTAGAAATTTGAATTTTATGTGTACATATAATAAAAATGTTTTCAAACTTTTATACATAAAACATTAGTTTTTTTAAAAAACTGCTCCAACGATTTTTGGGTTTTGTTTGATATATTCTTATTTATTCAGGAATTCAAATGGCATCTTAGTTTTCCCTCAAACTATAACAACTAAGCAATATAAAAACTTTTAATTATGTGTATATTATCCAACGTATTTCTACTTTACTATTATTCCCTTTTTAACAATTTTTGCGTACGTCACTGAATACTGCATACAATGTAACCCCTCATACATTTATATATACATATATGTGTATTTAAAAACCACATGAATCGTATGTATGCATATTGCACCTAAATTGTAAGGTTATTTGCATATAGTTACGAGTATACTACCAACCAACATCCTCCATTTTAATTATCATAAGTACATATTTACATACATAAGTTCCATCCATCCATATATCTCTCCTAACTTACATTACTAAAATCCATAACATAGATTTATATATACATTTGCAGCTTATTCCTTGAATTATCCATTCGACAATTCATTATACTAAGAATCAAAATAATCTTAAGTACATCGGCCCGATTTGGCTCGAACTCTTTTTTAATTGCTCGTAATATCCAGGCGAAGGTTTTTGCGAAAGAAAATTTTGGGTAAACCCTCTAGAAAAGTCGGGAAATTAAGAAAAAAACGAAAATTGATTTTTTGTATTTAATTGTGTATGCAAATGTTCAGGAATGGCTTTTCGAATGAGAAAATAGAAAATTCTTAGTGGAAAACTAGAAAAATTCTAGAAAAACGCGCACATTTTTTTCTCGATTAAATTTAAAGCATGATTTGATGATTTTGGACAATGTAAAGGTGGAAAATTCGTTGTGAAGCTTGAAAATTTCG
Source organism: Philhelius pedissequus (assembly GCA_910595825.1). Lineage (NCBI taxonomy): Eukaryota > Metazoa > Arthropoda > Insecta > Diptera > Syrphidae > Philhelius > Philhelius pedissequus. Next base: position 121,264,855 of record OU343162.1, read on the forward strand.
GATAATCCTACTGATATTATGAAAGTAAAAGTTTGGATGGGTGGGATGGATGGATGTTTTTTGTTCAATAACGCCAGAACGGCTGAACAGATCTGGATAAAATTTGGCACGTGGACACATACATACTCGATAATCACATAGGTCATTTTTATCCCGAAAAATGGAACCGAACAGTTGCTATGTCTATATGGGAGAGGCTTATATATGAACAAAATATATACTTTGTTGTTTGTTCCGCATTTATGCCTCAACCACTGAATGGATTTTAATGAAATTTGGTGAGCAGCTGGAAGATTAGCCATGATTTATTTGTCCCAACTTTAATTTTGTAGTTCTTACTTTTTGAATTCAATATTAAATCTTCGCTTTGTTCTCGAACATGACCATACACGACGATCATCGAAGCCAACGAACACGACAAAATCTAAATTTTTGGCAAACAGCAAGAGGCTCGCGGACCAGCCCACATAAAAGAAGAGCACAGCGAGCGCGAGCATGCTAGGCGGGCATGTTCGTCGTTTGTGCCTACATTCAACGACTGAAGGGTTTTGAATGAAATTTTGTAGGTGGATAGATGATTTCATTAGATTCCCGTCGGTCCGTAGCATCGCACGGGTATCTGCTAGTATAATTATAAGGTACAGATAGATTTGTATCTGTACATGTTTACCATTTTGTTAATGAACAGACAAATTTAGCATGCGAAATGATTGACACAATTTGTCTAAAATTTCCCAATTAAATTTTGAACGCGGTTAACTTTCGCACGAGCAGTCTGATAAAATGACAATAAATATTAGTTATAACAGTTTTTGTTGGTCATTAAAAATGTTAAATATTCCCTGCTCTTGGTCGACTGCTAAAGCAACAACTAATTTTCGGAAGTCGAATGCCCTTTAAACCCTACGAGGCGCATACACTCTATTTTTGTCTCACACTGTCACACGGGTCATGGCCTTAACTTTCAGCCGATTCAAATTAAAGCCATTTACACAAATTATTATTACATTCATGTAAACTTCTGGGTAAATTTTTATCAGCTTATACCATTGGTAAGCTTATGAAAGTCCATGAATACAGTTATTAATTTTATCTCATAGATTTTCTTGAATTGAATTTTGCTAATTAATTTAAATCCCAAATAGAACTTATTCACTTTGTCTTCAAAATATAATGGTTAGGTTCTTTTCTTATGCAAAACAAGTTAACCTCTCAAGCACACTTGTTCCGAGTACCCACGGTGTCAAAGCCATCACTGTACCTACTGGTAGTCACTTGGGAGATTTCTTATTCGTTTTTCATACTTCAATTTTTGTCCTCTACACTTCTGGTGTCAAAGAGAAAATGTCCTTCAAAAGGATAGATGAATGAAAAAATGAAAAAAGTAATAGCCTCCGGTGCAAAGAAATACAAGACAGACTAACAAAAATAACGTGAATATTAATTAGCTTTTCTTTTTGTTCGTATAGTAGGACTTTTCATTGTTTTTGTTATCTTGTATGTTTATTTTTTAAATTCATGTTCTTTTGTGTTTTATTGAAATACTGTTCCTTTGATCTTCTCCTACAAAGAGTATTGAAAATGATAAGGTGACGCTTGTACTTGCTTTGTACCTTCCCATTTATTTAAAGTGCTTTCTATAAGATTACGAAATGTGAAGTGAAATAGGAGGCACAATTCGGATATGGCAATTCTGTCTGTTTTTTATTTATTTTGGTGTTCATAATTATAAATTTGTACCTTTAACATAACATTGCTTTAATTTACCTTTTATATTAAATTCTGAGGAACCTGGAATAGCCCGTGCATAAGCTAAGCACAGCTGTTGTCATGAAAGCTATCAGCGTTCGAGTACAAAGCGGCTAGGCCTGCCAAGCTACCTTAAACTCCTTTGTTTTCGAACGATCGCAGTTAGCTTTTTCTGTCTAGTCAGTTGTATTGCATATGCAGCTGCAGTTTTGAATCAGCTGTTATTTGTGTTTGACAACAGATGTTTAATTTATCAGTTTTTTTTCAATATGCGTTAAAACAACACAAAGTAATCCGGATTGCTTTAGGTAAGCTATCGAATTCGGCCAATGAACATATTCTACGAAAAATGTTCTGATTGCTTACTTCATTTGATATGAGTTTTGTTCCGGTTTTTGACTGATTTCAGTCAAAATTAAACTCGGCTGTATGTATTGTTCTCATACAAAAAAACATATTGGCTGAACTTCACAAATAAATAACTGACAGTGACAACAGTAACATTAAAAACTTGATTTATTTGAACGCCAAATTTATTATAGGGAACATGGAAACTTATTTCCAAAGCATCATAAATGATTCCAGAAGTTTAATTTTCTATAACTCTGCCGAATAAAGCTTTGCGAAAACCGAAGCGGTAGCATTGACGATCGCGATAGCAATATATGTACGAGTATTAGTACACATCAACGCTAAATGTGGATAATGAATAAGTTACACTGCTGCGTAATTTTAATTGAAGGTTGGTGTGCACCATTTGACCGCCATCACATACCGCAACTGTCCAACTGTCGTAACCTTCTTTTGGGCGGTGCATTCGAAATTTAATAATTCTAAAATTTATTTTCGTTGACTGATTTTGTAAATTAAATAACGGTTAACAATAATTGTAAAACGGAGTCTTATGCCAATAAGCGGGAAAAGTTGTCAAGCTAAATTCTTGTTTTGGATGTGATTGATGCATATGGAAATGCGATGACTACGGAATCAATAATTATTGAAGCAAATTAGGAGTGTGCCTCTTCTTTTTGAATACATTTAAATTCATAGGATTTCCTGCCAGGAGCGTGATTTATCACAACTACCTTTGTTTTTAATATTATTTTATGACACAATATAGGATTTATAACAAAAAACATAAAAACAAATTTAACAAAAAATAAATAAATAAAAAACTACAATAACTCATTTTCACACTTTTTAAAAAAGTTCTGCTAATATGGACCACCTTGTTTTATATATGGATCAAGGTGGTCCATAATTATCAAACTATACGCACAGCAAAATTCTCATATAAAATATTTGTCTTTGTTGCCTATACAATATTCCACTAGAGAGTCTTCGAGCTCTAGAGGAAAGGTATGGTGTTTCTGCTCAATTAAGTAAGTACCATATCTTTTATTGGATTTTGTGTCTGTGCAGCCAAATGCCTCAATATAGTGTAACATCTATGGTGGGCTATATTACCGACAGCGGGATTTTGCAATATTTTTCTTAATTTCCACACACATAATAATATGAACACTACATATTTTTATAAAAATATTAAATCAAATTCAGAAAATTTTATACAAAAACACTTAGCAAAACTCACCTAAAGATTATAAAAGAACACTTAAAAATTTGCCAAGCGCTCTATTGCATGCATTTGTTGCGCCAGACTAAAAACGTTTAGAATGAATGATAACTAGTTCGAAAAGGAATGAAATGAGTGCATAGTGAAATGTGTATACTTTTCCTGTTATGAGATATTAGGGCGGGACATATTACATACATGCGCCATATTTGCAGCACTTACTCTACACAGTTGAGTTCTTCAAAATCCCCAATCGCTATAACTCGTCAATTTTGTGCTTAATAGCAACTTAACTGCAATAAATTAAAAAAAATCACGAAATTCTTCACTTTTTACTTGCGATTATAGCTACTATAAGCAAGTTTTGCATTCGTAAGAAAAAAAAATTCTAACGAGCATAGAGAAGCCTAAAAAAGTGATCGACAAAAAATTTCTGTCTGTCAGTCTGTCCGTCTGTATGTATAACGAGCTGCAGCCTAAGCGATTACCTTCAAATTTGGTATATGTGATTATTTTGGCATTCCTCAGAGGGGAAACTGAAATTTTATTTTTAGGCCTAAAAATAACGGTACCTGCCATATGACCGTGAAGGTAAATCTTATTTTTCTCGAAAACAGCTCCAACGATTTTGATAAAAATTTTTGAGAATTTTTTTGTTGGTAATAGCTATCATTTGATATGAAAGAAGTTTACAGAAAAAGTCTATTAACGATACCTTTCATATAGGGGTTTTTAAAATGTTTGGTTTTCTCGGTAACTGTACATTGGATTTCTGTAAAATTTTATATCTGGAAAGATCTAGGTAGGTTTACTAATTCTGCATATTAAAATTTTGAATAACTTTTTTTTTATAATTAAAATTAATTTTTTTTTTTGAAAAAATATAGTGGTACTACAAGGAAGAGTCTTAGGTCCAATATTGTACCTATTATTTACACGTAATATGCCTCAAACAGAAGGTACTATCGTAGCCACGTTTGCTGACGACACTGCAATACTACCAGTGGGCCAAACGATAAATGATGCGACGAATAAATTACAAAAAGCTCTGAATAATGTCAGTGAATGGCGCATATTGCTTAACGAAGTAAATTCAGTCCATGTAGATTTTACGTATAAAAAAAATAATAGACTACCGGTATTTGTTAATACAGTTTAAGTTTCTTTTGCTAATGAAGTAAGATATCTCGGAATGACTCTAGACGCGAAACTAAAAAAGGAAAACACATGTTAAAAAGAAATGCGAAGAGTTAAATAATAAACTCAGAGATATGTACTGGTTGCTCGGGAAACACTCTAAGCTCAGTATCGAAAACAAACTAATTTTGTACGGTTGTAAGCGAGATTCTAATTTAAATACCTTACAAACATTTGAAAATAAACTCCTAAGATCGTTTGTAAGCACACCTTCGTATATTAGAAACGAAGATCTCCACAGAGATCTCGGGATTCCCACGGTTCGCGATGAAATAAAAATGTTTGCCCGAAATCATAGAAAACGGCTATTACAACACTGTAATATTTATAATCGAAATTATCGATGAGACGAATTTAGTACGCCGCCTGCGAAAGACTAAGCCCTCCGATGTGGTGCACTAAACGAGAATCCGATTTAAAATCGCGGTATAAGCAGGAACTATCACCGGATAGTTACCTGCAACACGTTAATTAAATTCGTTAAAAAAATTGCTAGATAAGTTTCAACTTAGTTGCAATCGGGAGGAGGAGGTGTTTTTAGTGCAGTAAGAATCTCACACTCTTATGAGCACGCGTTTTTCGGTCCTCATAGGGCCTTTGGAAGGTTTTACACCTACCCACAGAAAAAAAAAACAAAAAAAAAAACATGTATATTAATATACTCTAAAAAACTGCATACCAAAATTTCAAAAAAAAAAAATGGTTTTCAAAAAACTAAAAATAAAAAACCGGATTTCATCAAAATCCGTCCTACAATTTTCAAGATACTTTTATATAAAATTTTCATTGATCCATGGCATCTAATAGTGTTCTTATTTTTTATCGAGAAACCGATTGAAGTGATGGCTTTGGCAGTTTTTATAAGTTTAAAAAACGATTTTTCCCACCTATACAGCATTCACTTTCAATTACACATGTGTATGTTCATATCTACATACCTAGGTTCTTTAAATATAGATATGTACATATTACCCTCCTAGTTTCCATAATTCAAATCCATTTAAATATACATATGTAGGTAGGTACCTATGTAAACATTCCTTGAATCATATGTATTCCACAATTCATTTAAAAATCAAGGTAATCTTACCTACATCAGATAAGGACAACCTATACCTAGTAACAGCGTCAGTGGTTAGCTACACTAAAGTTGTTAGTTACAAGAGCAAGTTCGTACGATCCAGTCATGCATTTTATTAAATATGGCTTAATGGTTCATCTGCATGACAACATAAGCTCACTTGCTGAACCGAATATAGTGCTACAACTGGATATATGGAGCTGCAACTGTGATAGTTGTTAAAAAGTGTCGTAGGTGATATTTGTAACCGACCACAATGAATCTGTACATTTGCTTGAACTTCACTTCAACCTTAGGTTAAGCCCTTATGGAGATGGTTTGTCTTTTCGGCAGTGAAATGTCAAAAAAAAATTTACAGCAAAAATTCAAAGCCATCCAACTTTTGCAACACCGAATGCAGCTGCATTCGTACAATTGAAATTGTTTGTATTCAATATTTTGACAGCTATTACGAATAGTTAGTCTTACCTAGATATGCGCATTGCATTTCCTCTAAACGTCATAAGTTCATTAAATTCACACTTTTTTCGTTTGTCTTCTTTTTCTGCACTTCGCCCCGATTCCATCATTGACCTAACCATCACTTTTATATGATAATCCTTTTTCACCCGAATAAAAACCCAACAATAAAATACAAATTTAACGTACTTTAATTCTTTGCTTAACACTTGACTTAATTGGTTCGCTTTATCGATTAAACCCAATTTACATGTACCTACTCATTTACTCAATTTATTACTCCAATTTATACCCCCAGGATTTTCGTCAAAAGAAAGCACTCAAGTACCATTGCTGGCGTGTTTTACAATAAAAACAACCAATTATGAACTATACATAGATTTATACGGTATATGTACCTACTCCGCAACTTGGTTGTGTTGTTATTTTTTCGTTTACCATCGATTAGCAAGATCGAAATTTACATTATGTGGGACTAAACGTACATTCTCTCACTCAACTCCAACCTCTCATGAAAGCTTCATTAATTCCAAAATTTAACAATCCAACAAAAGAAATAAAATATTTTGCACTTGAGACTTTTTCTAGTGGGCTCATTGGATGTTTTTAAGTCTCTGAACCTACAGTGAAAGCGAAAAGTTTTAATATTATATTTCAATGAAAAAGAATAAATATATATTTTTCTTATAGCCTAGTACGCAGTTCGGCAGTTATCTGACCAAACATTAGACCCAAACTTCTTCTATATATATAAACACCTCTATGTAACAAGTGTTAAAAGTATGCCAAGTTATTACCACATGAAGTTTTAATACCAAATATTTAAAGTAGAATAATTGAAACAATCACAAATTAAGAGATACGTTTTATTATTAAATCAAGTTTTTAAAACCTTTGGAATTGGAAAAAATAAACAGAAAACTTGGCAAGTAAGCCCACCAAAACTTAAGTTTCGTGTTTATGTTAACTCATAATTTTTTTCAGGTATGCAAATGTTTAATTTGTTCATTCATGTCAACATAGATAACCATATCGAGCACTCTAGTGCTTAGAAAAGTCCTAAATTTTCTTGATGAAAATTTCGAAATGACAACAAGCAAAGGCTTGGAATGAAAAATCTTAGATTTTCTATACTTGCTTTGTATGCATATCACGCTCTAGCGCTCTACCAAACGTCATCGCTCTGCAGCAATGGGAAGTGCTCCATTCAACTAACACCAATTCTGGGGAAGTAGGCGGATGATACGCACCCTGAAGAGAAAGCTTTATTACTTTGCTTGCACCACGTGACCTCCGTTGTGCAAAATTAAAAGATTCTACGATGTCGGGAAGTGATCTATATTTTGCTGATCAGTCTGTCAGTGAGTGAGTCAGTTACGATTTTTGTGATTTTTGAGGACTTATATCTCAGGAGCAGAAGGCGCCTTTACATAATTGAATAGCTTACCGAATATTAATAATTTGGAGCTTCTGACTTCATTGGTATTGAATATAGAGAAAGGTCAAAAATCTACTGAGTTTGTTCCTCAAAATAAAGGGTGAATTGTGCCAGAATTTTGCTTTGAACTAATGTGCTCTTTGATTTCTCATACAGATTTCTAATCATTTTTTTTCTCTGATTTTTTCTTCCCAGACCTGTTATACAATTGGTAAGTCTTAATCATATCGTAAGCGGCTCTTATGATTTGATAATGAAAATTGGTAAATAGGTAAAGTGATATTCTACATTTTGGTCAAAACAAAATTTTATTTAAAATGGTACCTGCCATGGAACAGATTTTTGATTTTTGACTTTCTCATTAGCTGTCCAACGAATTTCTATCAGAGGGTCCCTTGTTTTCGAGAATGAAAGATACACTTTTATCGAAAAAGCTCGGGAATCAACAGAGAGGCTTCATTACTCTTGCTTTACAATTGGAACAATATTTAAGATAAGAGGAGAGTTAATAAATCTAAACTATTCACCACATCGAACGGAAGGTACTGGTAATTGTAATCTCTGCAACTCACAAGTGAGAGAAGGTATTTTTCATTTCATTGACGTGTGTCCTGTGCTCAAAGAGATAAGACGGTCCTACTTCAGAAAAAGTACTCTCCAGGTTGATGAATTTAAGAAGTACCTAAACGACTTCAACTGGAATCAGCTGTTTAACTATTTTACCAAAGCCATTTGTTATAGAGTACAAATCATCTCAGGAAACTTTTAAAATTGAATAATTTTGTTTTGACTTAACGAAAAGTCTTTTTAAAATGGAAAAATTGTTATACATATGTATTCCTATTTTGGTTTAGCTAAACTAAAAGCCCTTTCAAAATGTTAACATGTACTTAATATTTGTTTGTTTGTATAAACTAATCTGAAAATTATTGCTTTAAATTTAAATCAAATCCTTTTGCTTCAAAAATAACACAGTAATAATTTTATATTTATCTGTAGATTACAAATATTGTAAAACCTATCGAAATGTTGCTTAGTCAGGCAGACGACAGAAATGTCATGCCTTAAAATATTCAACTTAATTTCTCAATGACAACAATTGTACAATTTTTAATATTGAATAAATATAATCTAAAAAAAAATCCTTTGTTTTCTAAATGATCAACTTTGTTTGAAAATTTATTATTTTGAAAACGGATGGATGATTTTTTTTTGGAAAGTATGTTTTAAATTCAATTTTTGTAAGAGTCCATACTTGCTTTTCGAAGCACTTTTTATATTATTCAATGCTTTTGACAATAATTTGAGAGTGCTACCACCAATTTTTTTTTCATTATTTTTGGCTGGCTATTTCATGACTTGTGAGGTCGATCATCAGATTCCTTTGTTTTTCTTCTGGCGCGATGCGTAGTGTACTGGCTTCTAAGGCGGCTGGTCCGGGATTAATACTCGATAGAGTAGAAGTAAGAAGTTTTTCAATTACGAGTAAAATAAAAATGTAGACCACCACCACTAGAAAAACAGAGGAATCTAATGGTCGACCTGGCATGTCGTGAAAGAGCTATAATTCCGGCCAAAAATAATAGGAATAAAAATTGGTGGTAGCACATCCATTATTCCGGAGTCAAAACAGATCGCGCGTTTAAAAAATTCTTATTCTGTCTTCAATAACCAATGTCTAATGAAAATTATTTTAATTATCTGCTCGCAGAATAAAAATGAAAGACCCGTTTTTTTAGTATTTTTGTTATTTTGAGCGCACCAAAGGTATTTGATTTCCCTTAAAATGTGCAACCACAGAGCTAACGATTAGATAAATGGTATAGGATTAGACAGGAGATACCGCGATGGGCATTGGTGTTAAATGTTTGAATATGGTAATAATGCATGGGAAAGTTTTCGGTCGGGTAAAGAATTGCACATTCGCATGGTGCGGCTAAAGAAGGAATTCCTTTACTTGACAGTACGTTCGAACTTGGGCTCAAGGGTAGACTGATGATCATTTCTACCCCTTCGGGTAGGAGACAAAAAAAGAATATAGCCGACGCAAGGCATGCCTATCGTAAGATGCGAATAAAATCCAACCTCTGTATACTGAGAGTCAACATATACATAAAAATATGCAATGAGCAAAACAAATAGATAAATTACCGCAGGTGGCAATTCCTTCCCAAAACCCTCTTCGGAGGTTGGCTCTACGGATTCTGGAGAGAGCCAGTTATTGCATTTAATAAAGCCCTTCTTAACAAAAGCAAGTGTTGCTCGATCACCTCCTTACAAATCGAGTGATAACGTTAAGAATTAAGAAGAATTCGCCGGTAACGCCAGATGCACCAGTAACAAATGACTCAATGAAAACAGAAATTCTTTATGAAGATAATGTAAAGAACTTCGTCAAAAACTTGATGAGGTAGTAAAACTTTATCAGGATTCAAAGAATAAAGTTGATCTTTGCGGTAAGGAAAATGAGGTGTTGAAGAATAAACACCACAATGACTCGAAGGCTAGCTCATCGCAAGCGAAAAATTTCATTTTTGAGACTTGAAGAAGAGGTGGATCGCGAAATAGATAAGTCCTCCAACAAAAGGCCCAGTTAAAAACGCAAGGTTGGATCCTCAGCTTATGATGGCGCCTGTTTTTCTGAAAAAATTGCATCACCAAAAGATGCCAATATTCAAAAATAAAAAACCTATTAAAATTAGGCTACCGCCAACAAATAATGTTCTCGGTCTTCCGGAGTGTAACCGACTGCAAACTATCAAATACGTTAACGCCATCAGCCTTTAAAGTTATTTCCCTTAATAACGACAAATGGCAAGACCCTGAAAGTTATCCACTTCTGTCGCGAAAACTAAACGAAGAAAAAGTAGTATGGTACACTTGTGAGAATATGAAAAAAAAAAAAAAAAAAAAAAAAATGGCGAAACAAATTTGGTACACCTTGCAGTTCCACAAATTATTCTTACTTTTTAATAAGGCAGAGAAAATAGACGATATTTACAAAATTAAAACAATCCTCAATATTGTTGTTAGGATCGAACCTTTAAAAAAGAGTTCAAGGCTGATTCGACAGGGAAAACGCTGTCAAGAATTCAATCACACGCAAACTTATTGCAAAAAAGAACCTAGGTGTGTAAAGTGCGCTGTAAATCATCTTGCTAAAGACTGCATCTCAGATAGCAAAAGTGAATTTGTAATAAAAGTCATCCGGTCAACTATAGAGGCTGCGAAGTAGCAAAAGAATTACAAAAACGGCGATCAAAATTTACGCAGTCACAAACAAAAGCCACCAAGCCAAGTAAAAAAGAAAGTTCTTAAGACCACTAAGAGGTTAAATGCTCAAATACCCAAAGGAAAAGAGACTCAAGTGCAATCAACACAACCGAGCAAACACCAAAAAAACATAGTGTAAACACATATGCCCAAATAACGGCTAAGAACATACCTTTACAAAAAGATACTGCTGGTGACTCACTCACGAACGTCTTAAACATAATCGTTTCGAAAATTGAGGAACAATAATGTGTTACAAATAAACGTATATTTGATAGGCTAACTAAACTCGAAAACAATTTTCGCCCAAAACGCCCTACAAAAAGAAAAACATGATGGAAAAGCTCACAATAATTACTTGGAATGTCAACGGTTTATGGAAAAAACTTGAAGAACTGGAAATGTTTATGCATGACAAAGATATTGATATTTGTTTGATAACGGAAACGCATGTCAAGAAACAATCAAATAGTAAGATCAATGGATTTTTAGAACACCACGCAACTCATCCGTCGAACAAAGCAAGAGGTGGGACATCTTTATTTATAAAAGAATGCATCAAACACACGACAAATAGAGGCTGAATCCAATTAATCGGTGTACAGGTTATAACTCAGAATGTTGTACCGAATGTATCTTCCATATACTGTCTTCCACGATGTAAATTGGAAAAGAATGAATTTATGAACGTGCTAAAGTTACTTAAACAAAATTTTATTTGGTGACTTTAATGCAAAGCACAGCTTTTGGGGATCAGAGTTATTTCTCAAAACGGTCGAATGCTCTACGAAGCGGGAATGGAAAATAATTGCGATTTTCATTCGACTGGCAATCCGACTTACTGGCCGACTGATACATCGAAAATACCTGACCTTATTGATTTTTTGTGGTCAAATAATTACCCTCAAATAAAATTATAATAGAAAGCTTTGGTCTTTTCTCAGATCATTCTTCTGCTATTCTCACTAGAGCGATAATCTTGTTCTAAATGAAAAACCACCCACGCTAACCAATAGGAAAACCAAATGGGAAGCTCTTAAGGAAGATATTAATTGATTAAGGAAATCACTACAAACGCCTCTCAAACTTTAAGACGCAGTAGATAACTCCGTCAATATCGTACAACAAGCCGCATGGAACAACAACCCGTACCAAAGAGAAATGCCGCGCTTTAAAAACCTAAAATATCCGCAGGAAATTAAAGATTTAGTAAAAGAGAAACGAAAAGCATATAAGAAATGGCACAAATTGGAGCTCCTCAACACAAGCTAAACTTAAACCGCTTGTGTAATTTACTAAAAAGGAAGATAGAAGAATTCAAAAATTATGAAGTTGGAAACTATCTTGAAAGTATTAAAATACTTTTTTAATTTCTCTAAACGCAAAAAATTGGCAAGCAAACTGACTTCAACTTATGGATTGATACTAGATTCCCCGGCAGTTTTGATGCGGAAGAGACCCGTAATAAAGTGTGTACTGTCAAAATGGATACAATAAATAAATTTTGAAAGATTTCAAATTGAGGGTTTTGTTTTGCTGTTTTTGAGTTAAGGAAGACAATTACGCAAGATTTTTAACAGCCTGATGTCAAGGCATTAACGTGATACTACTTAAGATTTTGCTATTATTAAAGCGCTTTACTAAAATTTTACAAATCTTAAGCTTAATTTTATTAATCTTCCACTGTTTTCTTTCTTTTTTCTTTCTTTTTGGAGTTTTTAAATGTCACAGTCTCCTGTCGATTAAGTATTATGGTTAAAAGCTAAAATAGCCTTCTGGAAATTTTAACTTTAGTAAAATGTGAAAAGAGAGTTCAATGAATAACATGTTTAAAATTAACAAAATATCATAAATTATATGTACATTAATGTTTTTCAAATAAACGTTTGTCTGGATAAAAATGTAAAAAAAAACTTAGTGTATACGAAAGTCTATTGCCTTAGTAAAAGTCTAACTAAAGGCCAGATACCGATCAGGAAAACGCAAGAGGAAAGTTGAAACAGTATGAAAATGAATATTTTTTCCTGATGGTCGTCTATAGCAAACAGAAAAATTATGTCAGTTGACAACCCTCAATACCAGTATGCCATCAAAATTTCCTGATTGAAACACGCACAAAAAGATTTTCTTCTACGATTTTGTCAGTGGAACGAGAGAAATTGGAACCCAAATCACTGGAATGATTTGTTCCACCTTGTGTCAGATAGCAATCAGCTGGCACGAACAATGAATTTTCATCAGAAAAATAATTAAATACATTTTAAACAATTATTTACTATTGCAAAAAAAATCCACTAAGTTATTGGTAATCGATTAGCCTGCACACATTATAAATTATGCATTCGAATTTTTTTCCTGATTCGTTTTCCTGTTCGCTATAACTGGCCCATAAACCAAAAATGTTTAAAAAACACGAAGCGATTGAGAACGCTTCAAGATCACGCGTTTCAAATATTTCGTGTGCCTTAACAAATGGTGAAACTCAAAGGAGGTTGAAAACAGACGCTTATAATAAATTATGATTTTACATTTTATTCTCAAGATATATTCTTCAAAACACAAGTTCCACATTTTGATCTGAACGTTTATATATAAGGCTTACCACATATACATTACAATTTCCAAAAACGCTCCTTGATAACTATGAAAAGTGCTACTCTTGAGCTTTGTAAAATAATAGCTCTGGTACGGAGTATACTACCAAGTAATGTCATTTAAATACTTTCACTTGCACAGATAAAATTAATTCCAATTCATTACTTTTGAATTTGACTGTAAGAAGAAAAATAACGGTTATGAATAACATAATAAACCTTTTTCTTGAAACTGACCTCACTTTCTGTACTGCATATATTTAAAGGAATTTTAATAAATATATCGCTTTTAAAACAACAAGAAATCCCGCCCGCGAGCGGTTAGGTTTTCAAAAATTTCAATTCAGAAAAGTATTTCCCACATTTACGTAGGCATTATACTCAACAAAATAAAGATACATGACCATGTCCCACATTTGTATATTATATGAACTACATTTTAAAAAGCTGCTAATAATATTAATTTACAATTTTATGCATATTAATACACTTGAATATACCAATACGTAAAACCCACAACAATACCTTATAAGTACTTTACGAACTCTCCGTGAGTGGGTCTCGCTACTAAATTTCAGATCACTTGTCTTAATTTCATTCAGCCTGAAAGGGTTGCAGAACCAACATCCTGAGCTCTGGGCACTTCAACATTATAAGCCATCAGCAATATAATATTACTTAGGTATGTTTATACGAAGTGAGTATTTGGAACTGCGTTTTTAGTGCTCCTATATTCCCGTATTATTATTTATTAGCCTTTCACGTACATATAGGTAATGTACTTTTTCAACATATGGCGACTACAGCGTCGGTCGGTCGAAATTCATCAACTGAAATTGGGTTTGACAGACAAGCGCGCTAATTTCTTTTGTTTTGTGCGCCTTTTGTTCATTAACGCTTTCCTCCCCTCACTCAAACACTCGGCAAACAGACCAACAAAGAACAATTATTAAGGTCCTGACAGAATTAAAAAAAATCACTATACATATACACATAGAGTATTGGGTATGCGAATACACTTAGCATCAGGTGGTTAGAATAACGTAGGCATATAAGTTAATGAAGCCACTATTTCAAAATTTTTAAACCTTTTCTAAACTAGTTAATTTGCTCATTAAGCAAAAAGCTGAGCATTTGTAGGGTTTGAATTTTGATGAACACAATTATTGTCGTTATGCGTTGTAAATTAATTGTATGTTGATGAAAACCCAACATGTGCTCTAAAAAGGTGTTAGTTATTTCTATTTTCATCATTTTAAATTCATTATTTACAAAAAAAAAAAAAAAACGAACAAAAAATTGTGCACCAGCAGGACTTGAAACTGGGCACCCCGCGTGGAAGGCTGATATACTATCAGATTCCATAATGAATTTAGAAAATTGCTAAAAAGTTAAAGTAGCCATTCCGTGATTTTAACTTTAGTAAAATGTTAAAATCGTTTAAAATTAGCTCAATAATCTTTTTAGCTTAGTAAATTGCTAAAAGTGGCTTTAACATTTTACTAAATCGTTTAAAATTTTGCGCCATTGATTGAGCTAATTTTAAACGAATTTAACATTTTAATAAAGTTAAAATCACGGAATGACTACTTTAACTTTTAGCAATTTGCTAAATCCATTATGGAATCTGATAGTTATCAGCCTTGCACGCGGGGTGTCCAGGTTCGAGTCCTGCTGGTGCACATTTTTTTTTTGTTTTTTTTTTGCAATAAATGAAGTTAAAATGATGAAAAAGAAATAACTAACACATTTTTAGAGCACATGTTGGGTTTTCATCAACATATAATTAATATATGGTACAACGCATAACAAAAATAATTGTGTTCATCAAAATTCCGTGGCGTGATAGTTGTGTGCTCGCCTGTCAACCTCGTGGTTACAGGTTCGATTCCTGCCGTTGTCTATGTCTTCTTATATTCCATAAATAAAAAAAACAATTCTAAAAATTGTCACAAAATAAGTTGCTGGTTTACTTATTACATTCTGTGTAGGCATAACACTAACAACATGTGATTGAGTAAACTAGCATACCCATAAATATGACAACAAAATATATAAAATAATGCGAATTATATAACATAAATAAATAAGACACGGTAATTCTCTCCGCATTAGTTCAGCCGCCATCCCTGGAGATAAATCTGAGACAACAACCAGCTCTAGTCTCAGAACATCGCGCCACATATCTTTCCTATCCTTCTTTCTCTTCTTTCACCGGATGCTTTCTGCTTAATTAGCAATTTACTAGTTTAGAAAAGGTTTACAAACTTTTAAATAGTTATTCAATCCATAAGCACTTAGGAAATTGCTAACTAGTAAAATGTTAAGCCCTTAACAATGGGTTGTTTAAAATTTTGCGCCATTGTCATTCTGCCAGATTTTCTGATTAGAAGAATCTTTAATACGTTCTGGAAGAATTTATCGGTTGTGCATTGTATCACGTACGAGATAAATGTACCAGTAACCTAATAATTCTATTAGGTTACTTTGCTTGAATGCTCATTCAGAGAAAAGCAGATAAATTCACCTGGTTCTATATTTAGCCGATATTTTGTATGAGTCTAGTTATCAGTAGGTACTCGTATTAACTGGGTGCTCATCACATAAGGCTGGCGGTATCGTTTTCGATAAAGAAAGCTTTAAAAAATCGATATCTGCAAGAGATATCTTTGCTTTACTTCACGTAACCTTAAAAGCGATAGTGATGTCTATAGCGACTGCACGATAGCTATTGGATTATCGCTTTGCTGTGAATTAAAAGTTTTAAGCAATTCTTAAATAAAAAAACACGCCGAATAATGATGCACTGCAATATTTTATTAATTCAAAACAGAGGTGAATGTATGTTTAATAAACTATAAAATTATATTTTTGTATTGCTTAGTTTTTGTGACTACCGCTTCTAGATTCATTCAACGCTTCCGTCTGTCAAAAAAAAACCTCCATATTAGTAACTATTGGAAACAATAAACTTGCCCATCGGCTGTCGATTCGCTTACATTCCACCAATACTAAGGTTCCCAAACTGAAGTCAGCGAGAGCGACAGACGATACGAGAGAGACATAGTTTCATGAAGCAAACATATGGTGACATCGTTCAATGTTATCGCATAAGCGAGTATCGTTCATTAAGTTACGTGATGAGGGCACTGGAGTTGGTTAGTGGGCATATACATGGCAGGAATATTTTTTTGTAGAAGTTTTTCTTAATATTTTCAAGTTTGTAAGCTTAACCTCACTTAAGCTCCTTAGTTAAATTAATGCTGAGCAGAACGAAGTGCTAAGTTCTAAGACTATTAAGGATTGTAGATACTATTGACGACCAGGTGGACACTTAGGAACTTAGTAATTAACAGGGCAAAGGATGTTTTTTTTTCTAATAACACACCAGGAACATACTGGTTGTAGTATGTTCCTGGTTATGTTATTTTGATACAGAATTAAACCAAATGAATATTGGTAACATTTACCAGTACCTTATAATTTTATCTGGTACCTGTTATCGAGACCAAACTAATATTTCAGCTTCGATAAGAGCTAAATGTTAGAAGAGCAAATTAAATGTTGACTGTTACAGGCTAGATACCAGTAAGCTGATAAAATTGCTTTAATACGAGAACCGAAAGACTTTAATTAATATTTCTTATGTTTTTTTTTTTATTTTTTAGTAGGTACCTAGGTATTTTTTTTTTGGAAACTTCATACAATACCTACACATTCATTCATACATTTCTATTACCCTAATAATTTGCTATTAAACATTCACCTAAAGCAGGAAATTTAAAGTGTTATGAAACAAAAATTGAATTAATTATGATTTCTGAAGTTTAAATTCATTACATTGCATTGCAAATATACTTTAAGTTAAATAACTTAGAGAAATGCATTCGTCACAATCAGGTGACTCGGAGTGTACGGGAAATTAAGTTCATCTAAGATATTGTAATGAGTACTAAAGACCAGAGAGCTAATCAATGATGATGTTGGCGGTAACGCTGAGATTTTATACTGGTTGTAGATGTTTTTCATTGCAGAAATGTAATTTGAGAAGGCGCTGGTATTTTGTTTTCTCTATTCTATAGAAAAAAATTCTTTTTTTCAATTGAATTTCGAAAGCGTAAGTGACAAGTTAATTAAATGTGGACCTCATTTATAAAAAAAAATGATAAAAACCCTTTTCGGTTATCGAATAAGAGGAATGCTGTTGTGAAACTTTACACCTTTCTATGACTCGCAGGAATAAAAAATAATGACAATGACTAAGAATATTTCATCTATGGGAAATTTTTTGTTTGTTGCGATGACGCATTTTTATTATTTTAAAAACTTTAAATTAGCGCATTTCTTTCATTCATTTAAGTATTCTAAAACTCAAATAAAGGAACTCTTTATACTTATATTTATGAATCAGAATAAAAAATTGAATTTACAGCATTCAAAAATAACATTTATGTGTAAGCGGATGGATATATTGTCTAATTCTTGTATGTATGGCATCAAGATGAATTGAAATTAGGAGGAATTTAGCTTAGTTTCAGGCTTAGTTAAAATTCAGTATTCAATCACATATTGTGGTAATTTTTAGTCCATTTATCATACGTCAACGTGTTGGGTTGCTCGTATGTATTTTAATATGATACAAATGCTGAGGATTAGAAAAATGTGCCTATCATCCTTCCATCACGAAATACCCAATTGTTCAAATGTCACAATTAAAAGATATAAAATGCACGACTGGAAAACACGAACTTGCCCTTATATTCGATCATATCGTATGCAAAAGTTTTCTATTAAGGATCTAAATATATTTTCAAAGTCGGTTTTACTTAATTTTTTATATACAATTTTTTTTTTATTTTTCACTAAAAAAATTAGTATATGACCATTTTAAATATTTAATTATATAAACTTAAAAATAAATTCTTAAAAAATTCATGTACCCGTTTTCAAGATATTTGATTTTCAAAAAAAAAATATTTTTTTTTTCAAAAATCCAAAAAAAATAATATTTTTCGAAAATTTTAATGTGCAGTATTATTTATAATTTTTGTATATATAAAAATTTTGATCAATATCCGTCGAGCCGTTTATGAAAAAGTTCAAAATAAAAAAAAATGGTTGTATGGCCGTTAGAAATGTTTTTGGGATAATTGAGATGGTAGAATACATTGTATGGTACTGTTAATGTTGGAACTAAAAAAACGTTTCAAAAATCTATTTCAGACAATCACCTAAACCGCCCTAATATCAAGTTTGAAGAAAATCGCTTCAGCCGTTTAGACTGTAGAGCGTTGTACAGACAGACAGACGGGCGGAATTGCGGGACCTGCTTTTTTGGTGTTCCCTATCGTCGTAAGTTTTTTTTTTTTTTATAATCTACACGCGCTCAAGGGATTATACTACCCTTTAAATGTTTCAACACAGCGCGGCGTGTGGGTGATGTTAAGGAAGCGAAAGAATGATAGGAAAGATGTGTGGCGCGATGTTCGGAGACTGTGGGTGGTTGTTGTCTCAGATTTTATCTCCAGAGATGGCGGCTGAACTAATGCGGAGAAATTTCCGCGTCTTATTTACATATGTCCCTTATAGTTCCCATTAATTTTTTTTATTCTTTGTCATATTTTATCGGTATACTAGTTTTACTCAATCACATGTTGTTAGTTCTATGCCTAAACAGCATGTAATGAGTAAACCAGCAACTCATTGTATGACATTTATTTTTAGAATTGGTTTTTAATGGAAAAATAAGAAGACGTAGACTACGACAGGGATCGAATCTGTGACCATGAGGTTGACATGCGAACACACAACCATCGCGCCACGGGCACCCCCATAAGTTTGGTTAAAATCTCGAGAATTTAGTTTTATAAGTACAACAGAGAAAAATATTTGTCTTATAATTGTGTGCGCACTAAAGTGGTGTTAACTTCACTTTTTACTTGCGATATATGGGTACTATAGGCCAAGTTTTACATTTGAAACAAAAATCGCAGTCGAGATTTTAATCAAAGTTAACATTACGATGATTGAGAACACCAAAAAGTGGGCCCGCAATTCGGTCTGTATGTCTGCCGGTCTGTCTATCAGGAGATCGACCTACAGTCGGTAGGTCAATTAAAGCGATTTTCTTAAAACTTTGTACTTTAGGTTTATTTTTCATACGGATGCGCGCACTAAAGGGGTTTTGACTACGCTTCAAATGATCCATCACAGTGCGAGCGTTAGGAAAGCACAGGATGTAATATTAAAATGGAAGGTGAAAATAGAGCCGGGTAAAGCATTCCACATTCGCGTTGTACAACTAAAGAAAGATTCTCTGTACTTCACACTGGAAAGCGCAAGTATTACGGTTAAAACATTTAAGGGGAGGAATGCAACTGGCTATTTCACTTGAACATTGTTTATAAAAATAGCGATAAAATAATGAGAGACATTTCGGCGGTTTTCTAGAGATGTAAATGTTTCGATACTATAGTTCTATCGCTCCTGCCCAAATGTGAGAGTTATACTCCAGCTTTTGACGAATGAAGGCCTTATAGAAAATAGTCAGATCAGACGGAGGGAAGAATTTCTTGCATCTTCGAAGAAAGCCCAAACACTTTGCAGCGTTTTTGGCGACATCATTCCACAAGACGTGGTCTGTGATGCACATGCCAAGGACTGAAAGCTGATCGGTTTCTTCAATGCAAGTAACGCTCATGGATAGCGGCATGGGGTGTGGGTTCTGCTTTAACGATAGAAAACAGCACTGAGTTTTTGAAGCATTAAATTCTACGCGGTTTTTTATTCCCAATTGGACAGTGCTGTCAAGATCAGAATTTACTCAGCTTATCATACGCTGCCGTTGCAGTTCCACATCCGAAGAACAAGGAAGTGAATCTGAAAACGAATATGAAAAGCTGAGAGTACTATCGTCAGCAAAACAATTGAGTGGATTAGAAGTTCCAGATAAGAGATCATTAATAATAAAATGCACGACTGGATCGTACAAGCTTGCTCTTGTAGCTAACAACTTTAGTGTTACAGGCATATAGTTACAAAAAAAAAAATGTAGGACGGGTTTTGAAGAAATCCTGTTTTTTAATTTTCGTATTTTGAAAACGAAATTTTTTTGAAATTTTTGTATGCGATTTTTTAGAGACTATACATCTACATGTGAATATAAAATTTAAAATTATTTGTTTTGATTAGCTTTAAAAATATTGATTTTTCAAAAAAAAAATCTCAATAATTAATTTTAATTTAAAAAAACAAAAGTGATTCAAAATTTGGATATGCAAAATTAATTCAGCTACTTAGATCTTCTCAGGTATAAAATTTTACAGAAATCCAATATACCATTACCGAGAAATCCAAAAATTAAAAAAAAACGTTATATGCAAGGTACCGTTAATAGACTTTTCCCGTAAACTTGGTTCGTATCAAATGATAGCTTTACCAACAAGAAAATTCTCAAATTTTTTTCATCAAAATCTTTGGAGCCACTTCAGAGAAAATTAAAATTTTCCTTCAATGTTATATGGCAGGTACAGTTATTTTTAGGCCTAAAAATAAAATTTCACTTTCCCCTCTGAGGAATGCCAAAATAATCACACCTAGCAAATTTGAAGGTAATCGCTTAAGCCTTTTAGGCTGTAGCTCATTATACATTAAGACGGACAGACTGACAGACTGACAGACTAACAGACTGACAGACTGACAGACTGACAGACTGACAGACTGACAGACTGACAGACTGACAGACTGACAGACTGACAGACTGACAGACTGACAGACTGACAGACTGACAGACTGACAGACTGACAGACTGACGACTGACAGACTGACAGACTGACAGACTGACAGACTGACAGACTGACAGACTGATAGACTGACAGACTGACAGACTGACAGACTGACAGACTGACAGACTGACAGACTAACAGACTGACAGACTGACAGACTGACAGACTGACAGACTGACAGACTGACAGACTGACAGACTGACAGACTGACAGACTGACAGACTGACAGACTGACAGACTGACAGACTGACAGACTGACAGACTGACAGACTGACAGACTGACAGACTGACAGACTGACAGACTGACAGACTGACAGACTGACAGACTGACAGACTGACAGACTGACAGACTGACAGACTGACAGACTGACAGACTGACAGACTGACAGATTGACAGACTGACAGACTGGCAGACTGACAGAATGACAGACTGACAGACAGACATTTTTTGTCGAT
Organism: Philhelius pedissequus; assembly: GCA_910595825.1. NCBI lineage: Eukaryota > Metazoa > Arthropoda > Insecta > Diptera > Syrphidae > Philhelius > Philhelius pedissequus. Next base: position 121,286,462 of record OU343162.1, read on the forward strand.
CACTTTGTTAGGCTTCTTTATGATCGTAATGTCATGTTTGATCGTTAAAATTTTTTTTTACGAATGCATAACTTGCCTTATAGTACCTATAATCGCAAGCAAAAAATATAATTGACACAAATATGAGAAAAGTTTGAAAGAAACAATTCTCAGAGATCTTGTAAATCTATCTCTAAGAATTGTAATTATTAGGTAATTTGTGTTTGTAATTTATTAATTTACATTACATTACATTTTATACTACTCCGCAGATAAATCTACGAAGTAGAGACACTGAAGCACTGGCAACTAGACCATTGGCTTAAACTTCTACATACATTAATACAACAGAGAAAGACAGAGATAGGAAGAACACACAACAGAAGAAACCCATGTCAACAGCACGTGGTTGGTTTCTGACGGTCCGCCATCGAAGTACTAACCACGCACAACGATGCTTGATTTCTCTGATCTATGGGAAGCGATGCTTTCATCGTAACCAAGGCCGTTGACATTATTAATTTATTAGGTATAACACCTTGTAAATTGTTAACTCTTTTGTAAAATTAGCTATTATTTCTAACTATTAAGATATCGAATCTTATAGTCTTAAACATACTCATTAAGGGTATTCATGCTGCGAGATAATTTTCCGCTTTGCAGAAAGACATATCTTTCCGCTGGACGTTTGCATGAATGCCCCTTTCAAAAAAAACTTGCGTAAATGTAGGAAACAATGGGCTGTTCATTGAAATAACTTTATAAGGTTTATTTTCTATATCAAATTCGTGAGATAATTTTATCTGATTTGTAGAATAATTTTCCCATACAAATTTGACAGTTAATTTCTGCGGAGATAAAATTATCTGCGGTTTCTGAGGTTTATATCGGTTTTCCGCCGTTGCATGAATACCCTTATTTAATTATAATAAATAAATAAAGAAAACTAAATTTTGTAATAGAATTTTGTTTTATTATCATCCATTTCTATTCCCGCTGTTATTAGTACTGATCGAGGTCTTGATCGAGTAGTAAATACCTTGGAGTCATTATTAATCCTCATAACCTGAACTTCACGAACGCTAATTACTCAAGTGTTTCAACTCCCATGATCAATTCAGACAGATGTGCATCTGTCAACGTTCCACTTTATCATGGGATTCATTGAAATCGAATATATATATATATAATATCCGATAATCGAGACGCAAAAAATCCAATTACTTAAGCAAAACACTTGAACATGTTTTTCTTACTCCCGGTAATCGTATCTTGAACTGAACTGTCTTTACCGTCGTTGTTGTTTTCGTGTCATATCTGAACCTAATTTTTACAGCACTATACCAGCCGCATCGTCTGGCTTCGAAGATCAATTGCCGGACTGACTGTCGTCGTCGTCATTCCAGATGATGCCATTTAGATTGTTTTCTGTATAAATACTCTAGCACTTAACGCCGCCGCCACTGCCGCAGTCCCGCTCGCTCGATTTTTAACTTCATACATTACATATATGTACATATAGATAGATACATCTGAGAGTTTGATTTAATAATTGGTATAGGTAGTTATAGGTGGGTATACGATATTCATTATAGTGATATTGGTGGCCGGTGAAATGATCTTTCAAAACTTTCTTTTACTTAATTTTATTTTCTTTAAACAGAGTAGAATTAAAAACGAATGGAAAACCAAAACTATATAGATATGTATTTTGTCATGAAATTAATAGGTACTTTGCGTGTGTACAAGAAAAATTGATTTTAAAATTAAGTATCATACTTGATCGTACCTGAAATGAATGTAAATTTTGTAATAATAGATATTTTATTGCAGCTTATACATTATGATCTTAAACTATATTGCACAATTTACAGAGTTATGGTATAAATTTATATAACTTACTACTGATACCTTATTATAAACTTTATTTGAAGTATAAAAGAACAAGCTAAGAAATATGTTTTGAAGTAAAAGCTACTTAAAAACCTTTATTAAACGAAATACAAAAAAAAAGAATAAAACAGTATATACATAGTATGTAATTTAGTGGAGTAAGGATAAGAAGGGCGTACAGGTACGAAATTTTGCAATGCAGGCTTTAATTATTTAAATTATTGAAGCGAAAATTTCTTTAGCGGCGTTGTGCACTTTTTTGGGATGGGTAAAAAATGTTAAACTCGCGTCAGGACACGTTACATGATCGAAAATTCGTAAGACGGTGGGTGAGTAGACCACCGGCCGGCGCGACGTAGGAGAGGAAGTAATATCCCCCTCTCTTTCTACCGCGCGGCGAAAATGTATGCCTGCTCTTGCTGTTTCGATTACTGGCTGAACAGAATGGACGCGCGATCGATCTCGCGGCACTTCAAAAAACGCTGTTAAAAGTTAAAATGTAGAGAAACTCGTTTGAGTGAATATAATGGACGCGCGTCCGCGACGCTATACATTGGTTAACTTTTTCCCTTTTTCCGCGCGTCGTTTGACCGATAACGAACACAAAAAAAACAAAACATCTTGTTGGTTGTTGCACCCACACAATTGTTGATCTTCTTCGGCGCTTTCCGGCGCAAAAATACACATTCACAATAAATTTACAAAATAAAAGTTTGCAAAAATAACTACAAAATCAATGAAAAACAACAATTTCTCACCGATGTTTTAAGACGACCGCGCGGTCCATTTTGTTCAATTTTTTTTTGGAAGCATTACTTCTCGCGGCGGCGGCTAATGTGAGCGAACGACCGCGCGTCCATTCTGTTCAGCCAGATAGGTTGCGCAGGGGCCTTGCGCGAGTGTGCGTGTGGGTTTGTATTACAGTCCTCTACGCGCATCCACGGATGGTGATTGGCTGCTGATGGCTAGACCGTCTGTATACTCGTAAGTCAGGTATTACACAGCGCGTGACTGTAACGCGGAAACTTGGTTATTTTCTTATGAACTTCTATTCGGTAACACGCGTGTTATTACACAAAACCTTTTTCTCATTTTCAGTACTACGCGTTTATTTGACAGCTATCTGTCAATTTATCTTCTTAACTCAGTGCAGATATTGAACAAAAAATAATTTTTAAAAGAAAAATGGAAGGCAAAGTTATTTATATAGGAATTCCGGATGACAAAGACAAGGATTGTAGCGAATGGGGTTCATTTGGTAATTTAAAATAAGCTTAGAAGTTTTTTTCTTAAAAATAAGCTTAGAAGTTTTTTCTTTGCTCCATTTAAATTCGTTAGTCATTTAAATTGGTGTTAATTCATCAAATTAAATGAAGCAAATCCGAAAAAGAAAGAAAGAGTAAAATCCTACCCGCGCGTGTTCAGATAGATTTAATTCTGTTCCATCTTTTCGTTCTTTCTTTCTCTTTCTCACTTCATTCACGCAGGGGTAAACACACGCTGTGTAATACCGGACCAAGATTTGTGTATAAAAAGTGTGTGTTTCTTTATTTATCCCGGATAAGGAATAGAATGGATCGAAAAGACGTAATATTTACCCAGAATGGAATGAATAAAGAAACAAAAATATTATCCGGAATAGAATATGATATGATGATGATGGGCAATAGTAAAAATTAAATATTATTGATTTATTAATTAATGAAAACTCAAATTTAATTATTGTTTCTATATTTATTTCAATAATTAAGATATAAAAAATGTTTGGTCATCCATTTTGATTACTTGGTTTGTTTCCGTCCTTGGCTGGTGCTATTTGTTTGCTTGTTTGACATTAACATCACAAATAAGCCATAATAAGATTGGAAACCTTCGTACGTTCCACCCCCCAAAACCCATTTATTTACATTGTTGTATTTGTAGTTTGGAAACTATATCCATGAATAGATGGAAAATCGAAAAGCAAAACAAAAACAAATTACTAGGGCTGTGTTGTATATTGGCGTTTTTCTTTTTTATCTCCGAGCAGATCTCTGAGCAGAGACTGAGTAAACCGATTTAGATCTGAGTATAGCATGGTCAGGTATCTCAGATTTAATTTGAAATAAACTTAAGCGCAGAACTCTCATATATTATTATAATTGTTTTTATTAAAACTTATTTACCAGCAAATTCAAAGCTTTCGTTTTCCGAATTCATTTTTGTTTTTAATTGGTTTTACTTTAGTGATTATTGTTAAAATTATGAGTAAAGTTAGCCGCAACCAGCACTTTGCTCCGTTTGATCGGTTATTTTATTCTGAGCTAATGGTTCATACCCCGATTTAGCTCTGATTTAAAAAAGAAACACGAGTTGAGAGATTAAATGTGTCTGAGCTAAAAAAGAAACACAGATCTTATCTTGACAGCTGAGTTCTTTACTCGGAGCTAAAAAAGAAAATCGCGATATGGGTCTATAGGAAGAGGAACAGAAAAGTTACTTGTGTGCGTGTTTCAGCTTGTAGGCAAATGTCAAATGAAAGCAGAGGTTTTCGGGTCTTTAAGTTATTAGTTTATGATTAACATGAGGGGTGCATTCCAAGAATAGTCTTTTCATTCCGTGTTTAACATGGAATCAAAAGAATGCATTCCAAACGTTCCGGAATGAATAAATAAACAACAAAATAGTTTATCCGGAATATTCGCGGAATAAAGAAACACAAAAATGGTATTCTGAATATTCTGGGCATCTAAGAATGAAGAAAGAAACACACTCAAAGTGTTTAAAATATGGAAATTGGGCACGAGTACGATAACTTTGGCGCCAAGATATAATAACGGTTTTTGGTAGAGGGGCTTAATACAAGCATTTTTTACTATGGGAGGGGGGGGGGCTATCTCACCTCGTTTAGGCGGGAGGGGCAATTTTATAAAAAAATTATTTAAAATTTTTAAAAAAATATTAAAAAAGAACGGCAACACTTACAGTTATAAATTATACCTTTTTCAAAAGTCAGAACTCTACAATTTATAATAAATTTTAAGTAAATTTGTTTCAGTCAATAGTTTTTGAAATAATTGACTTCAAACTCAAAATTTATGAAAAAAAAGTTAAAAAAATCACTTTGAGTATTATTTTTCTCATGATTATAAATACCAATAAAGAAGTAATTGATGTAGTTAACTGTTCCAATTATTTTTTAATCAAACACTGAAAACTATTCGTTTCTATGTTTTCTAGTTTTTGAGAAAATTGAAAAAAAAAAAAATAATTTTGTATCAGATGGGTGCATGTAAAGTTTCTTTTGCATTTAAAGAATCTGGATTAAAAAAAATAATTGATATTATATACATAAGCGTATGTACATATGTCATGTCCATTTCAATCTCTTTTTTCTAAATATCCGGTTAGGTACTTGGCCAAAACTGAAAATTTATTGCATTATAAAAAAATATGCATTACCTTTACGACAACACAACGGCAGCAAATTCTCATAGTTTCTTAATATGCACATATGTTTGTGTCGTACATAGATATGCATATAACTATGTACACACATATAATGCAGCCACAGTAAAAAGTATGTATATAGTTAGATCATAAAAAACAAGACCAAGCATTCGATGTTTGTACCGTTATTTTTATACAGGTTTGGTGCAGGTTATTGTTTACCAAAGCCATTCTTCATTTAACGTTTGAAAGAGTAGTGTTTCCTTTTTAAGAATGGCGGCTAAGCATCCACTTCTTCACCCAAAATTAAATAATTTTTCGATTTTTTGTTCGTTTGGGGATTTGGTGTCAACAAACGAAAAAAGTATCCCGTTTTTAGAAGAAATCGGGTTAATTCCCTCCAAAACGTCTACTCCACCTCTGTGTTGTGATATTTTAATGACCGTGGAAAATTCAAAAAGTGCAAAGTTCGGTTGGTAAATAACCGCATTAACTGTAATAAAATCACAAAGGTATATATGAAATTTACGATGCAAAATTGAGATGCCTAAGGGGGGGCATGCTGCCCCCCTGCAACCCCCTGCTTGGGCTCACTATAGGCTTTGGGGAGGGTGAAAATTTTATTATATGCAAAGTTTCTTTAAAATTAAAGAATCTTTTGGGTTTAAAGAACAAGTATAGTTTTACTATTTTTCAATTACATATCTTAAAAACTAGAAGACATAAAAAGAAGTAGTTTTCTGTGTTTAATAAAAAAATAATTGGAGCAGTTAACTACATCAATTATTTTTTTATCGATATCCATAATCATGAGAAAAATAATATTCAAAGTGATTTTTGTAACTTTTTTTTCATAAATTTTGACTTTGAAGTCAATTATTTCAAAAACTATTGACTGAAACAACTTTACTTAAAATTTATTATAAATTGTAGAGTTCTGACTTTTGAAAAAGGTATAATTTATAACGGTAAGTGTTGCCGTTCTTTTTTAATATTTTCTTAAATATTTTAAGTAAATTTTCATAAAATTGCCCCTCCCATCTAAACGAGGGAGATAGACCCCCCCTCCCGTAGTAAAAAATGCTTGTATTAAGCCCCTCTACCAAAAACCGTTATTATATCTTGGCGCCAAAGTTATCGTACTCTCCCCGGAAATTGAACAAAGTTCATTTATTAATGAAAAAAGTGACGAAGAAATAGTGAAAGAAAATGATCGAGTACTTTATAAATATATTAGATTAAAACCCGGCTTCGCTCGGGTGAAATGTGACTAATAATACACATGTAGATATTTCGGTAGTTATCGGTTCTCAAGGAAAATTAAACGCAAAACAAGGCATAGATTTGTATAGCATCGTTTATTGTGTATTGTGTTCATTAATAAATATAGGCAATTATAACTGCAAAAGGCAAGATGAAAAATGCACAACGTTAATGTTCAAGTTTTCACTTCAGCCGGAACTCCCGGAGTGCAACCCGTTGTTTTTTTTTTTGGGCTTTATATTTACAACAAAAAATATTTATAATAGATTAAGGGCCAATTTTTCAATAGTCAGTTAAGCAGTCAGTTAGTACATATTCTCGAGATAGAGTAAAAATCAGTTTTTCAACAGTCAGATATAACTTGATCTAGGAATAAAGTTATCTGCTCATTTTAGAACTTTATCTGAGGAATAAAATAAATGGTTATTTTCGATGTCAAAAACACTTTGAAAAATTATTGCTTTGAAATAAACGTTAAACAAAAATTAATTTCTATGAAAAGTTCGATACTCGAAATAAAAGTTACGTTCTAATTAAATTATTCTATGGATTGTTTTTTCTTGATTGAAAAATTCGATGTTGTTAATCGGTTGTTTAACAGTCAAGTAAGTTTATTCCTCTGACAACTTTTTTTTTTTTTTTTTTTTATAACTTTGCACGCGCTCAAGGGATTATGAATACCTTTATATGTTTTTTCTTAACACAGCGGGGCATCCGGTGGAAGAAGAGAAAGAAGGATAGGAAAGATGTGTGGCGCGAAGTTCTGAGGATAGAGCTGGTCGTTGTCTCAGATTTATCTCCAGGGATGGCGGCTGAACTAATGCGGAGAGAATTACCGTGTTTTATTTATTTATGTCCCTTATAATTCGCATTAATTTATTTATTTCGTTGTCATATTTTATGGGTATGCTAGTTTACTCAATCACATGCTGTTAGTGTTATGCCTAAACAGCATGTAATTAGCAAAGCAGCAACTTATTTTATGACAATTTTGAGAATTGGGTTTTAATGGAATATAAGAAGACATAGACAACGGCAGGAATCGAACCTGCAACCACGAGGTTAACAGACGAGCACACAAATATCGCGCCACGTCCAACCCCAGAACTATCTTGATGTTTATCTGGAGATTGAAAAATCGGCTCTAACAAGAAAAAAAATTAATGAAAAAAAAATATAAATAGCTACATATGTATGTAGGTACGGTAGAAATAAATTAATTATTTTTTTTATATTTAGTGCACACTAAATGGAGTAGATGGCTGGATGTTGTAGGAGCTGGGGACCTCGAGCTGTGTCTTTTCCTACACATAAAGTGATTACATTACCTCCAAGTTGGTAGCCGTCGGATACTGGTCTTGACTTTATGTCATAACTTGCTAAGCTTGTAAGTGCGAATGTTGATCAAGGAAAAATTGCAACATTAAGCCCATGGCCCTGCAGATTGTAGGTTGTGCGTTGGGCTAACCACTCGACCACAGTGAAAAGCAATACTGTTATGAGAGACACTCGAGACGCCTCAGATAACGACCCTGCGAAGAAGAAAAGAGCACCCGCAGCTTCTCAGCTCACCAGCCGGTTCTACAAAACAGCAAGAAAACTGGCATCTGGTTACAGGACTGGTACGCAAGCTCTGCGAAATAGAAAAGGGAAGCTAGTCACCGAGGCACAGGGAATTGTAGACGTGTGTAAGCAGCACTTCCAGCAACTGCCTAATGGGCATCTAGAGGAAGCAACAGGAGAACAAAGAAGCATGAGACCAGTCAATGAAAATCCAGTGCCAGCTTCCAGTACTGAAGAGGTTAAGAAAGCCATCCGCAAGCTTCAGAACAATAAATCCGCCGGCTTGGATGATCTAACCTTGGAATTATTCAAGTATGGAGGAGATGTCCTGGTAGGTTGCATGCACCAGCTCATTAACCAAGTGTGGAAGGAGGAAAGCATGGCCGACGACTGGTCAAATAGCTCCATATGCCCAATCTACAAAAAAGGTGATCCTATGTCCTGCAAAAACTACAGAGGCATATCCCTGCTTAATGTTGCCTACAAGATCCTATCCAACGTACTATGTGAGCGTCTAAAACCTTTCTGCAACACTATGGTCGGCCCGTACCAGTGTGGCTTCAGGTCAGGCAGATCAACGATAAACGAAATTTTCACATTGAGGCAAATTCTGGAAAAGACCAACGAATTTCAAGTCGAGACGCACCATCTTGATCTTTTCATCGACTTCAAAGCCGTATATGATAGCATAAGTCGCCACGAGCTTCTATTGGCGATGTCGGAACTTGGGATCCCGAAAAAACTAATGCAGCTCTGCCGCATGACTTTACACAATACGCGGTGCAACACACAAATGGGTAACAGCTCATCTGAGCTATTCCAGACGTGCACAGGGTTCAGACAAGGAGATGCGCTATCATGTGACTTCTTCAATATAGTCCTGGAGCAGATAGTACGCAAGAGTGGTATTAACGTGGAAGGCACTATCTTCAACAGGTCTTCTCAACTGCTTGGTTATGCAGACGACATCGGTATCATCGGCTGCTCCGAGCGAGCTGTACTTGAAGCATTCACAGCTATTGATGAAAGCAAAACGCTTTGGTTTTGAAGTGAATGATTTCAATATTGAAACCAATCGAGTCTGATAAATAGATGCAAGTGTCATCGGCGATCATTGCTTTTTCGCAGTTAGTGAGGCATGGGAAGCCATACGTGAAAATAATATATACGATTGGCTTCTATCACTGATCCCTGAGGCACACCTATTGCAATATCATAAATACTAGAGTACCAATTATTAATGGAAACTGAAACTTTTAACTATAAAAACTTAACAAATGCATTAGCATGCTATCCTTTTCAATTCTTTAACTTTTACGTTTTTCAAACTTTTTATTTTTTAATTAGTTTTTTTCTCTATTATTTTTCAACTTATAGATCTACTGATTCTATATTTTTAATTTTTTGTATTTGATTGTTTAACTGCTTGCATTAAGCAGACCCATACATTTAATTTTTCCGTACTCGCATTGTCCATAAACACAAGTTGCTGTGTTTCGCTTGTATAGGCAAGACACTACAACTTTTTTATTTTATTGTTAAGTGCCGATACGACTAGCACCCGAAATTCGGGTATCTGGGGGGGGGGGGGTCGTGGGATTATTTATTTATTTACAAATTATTCAACTTAGTTATATCTGTAAGCAAAATTTAATGTTCACATCTAATCGTAGGTCATTTGTTGTGCAAACAATTGAGTTTGAATTCGACTTGTATCTTATTTCCTTCTTCATGACCATGATTGTGAGTTCATTTTACAATTATGTATATTGTTAAGATATATTTTCCGAAATGTGATATTAACGACTGAAGTGTGATCAAATGACTCTTTTTTGTCAAAACAACTGTTGAAATAAAATTAAAAATATGTTTTTTGAATTAAAATTTCTTTTGTGGTGTTGGGGGTAAGAATATGCAAACCGACTACACTACACGAAACGGTCTGAAAAATCATACAATATTGATCTTTCTTTTTATGGCTTATGTGAGGTTGAAGTTAATGGCCTCGTTACCAGTCCTTCAGTGAAGCAACTTCGTGGATTTATATATTATACGGAGTAGCATAGGATGTACGGGCCGGTATCAAAAAATGTCAATTTCGTTGTTCTTTGACCGGCTTCCATGAAATTGAAATACATATATGTTGTTTCAAATTAGGGAAGTTTTACTTCTGGTGCATGTACATAAGTACACAGTATTTTTTTTATATAGATATTATGGTTATGACTACCCAAAAAATATTGAAACATACAGAACGATTAGAATACTGGAAAAACATTAGATCTGGTACATTGGTTTAGCAAATAGGAGGGACAAATTTGACAAAAAGACATTCAACATTCGTATAGTACGGCCTTAGAAGGAATCCTTATAATCTAAGTTAAACTGATGAGCATTTCTAGAAGCTCGAGCATAACTATTGACTTAGTTAAGAATGTAACTTGCCATTTGATTAGGAAATTTTCTGTAAAATTAGCGATGCTACAGTGAAAGACATGACAAGGTATTGTAACAATGTTAAGATATAAATTGTTTCCGTTATTGTTCTATCTAACCGCATACCTTAGGAGAAGCCAAGGAATTTATTCATAAGTAATTTAATATACGGTAGTTATTTTAAATGGACCTCACAATCTTGCTTATATTTGAGAACATACAATAATTGATTACTGTGTATAAGTTAGTTAGGCTTTAATGAAACCTCTAGAAAATGTTGTATTGTGAATTACATTATTGATCTAGGTATGCACACAGTTGATAAAATTAAAATATACAATGCAATTTAAACGTCGTAAATTATTCTTTATATCTTCCTTGATGAGGATCGCTTGAGTGATTAAACATCCTACATCTTCTCCGTGGAATACAAAAAAAAGAATAGAATCATTGCAAAGAACAAAAGCATTATTATTATAAGTTAATTTTTTTATAAAATAAAGCTTCTGGGAAACATATATTTTACAAGAGACGCGTAAGAAAATATATGCATCATCTAAATTATAATGTATTTTATATGTGTTGCAAAAGGTTATTTAATGCAAAAATATACAGAGAATTAAATTATATTTATTCAAAGACAAGAACTGTATAAATATTCATTAAATCCTTAATTATACAGCCATTAAACATTGTTAAGAATTATTCCATTTTCACATTTCAAATGTATAAAACGCGTATATGAATTTCCGCATTTCATTTTACCAGTATGTAGTAGGTACTTATTTAAGGCTTTTTATACGATAAATTATTTTTTTTATAAGAAACAGAATAAATGTTTAAAATATCTTCCAAGTTCTTCATTACAAAAGTCCTTACAGTCTCACAATGCAAGCTTCGGCATGTTAAACGTAGATATTTGTTTAAAATAAACCAAACCCATTGCTGTCACCATCTTCAAATTATAAAAATAACTAAGCGGAATTCACCTTCATACAAAGTTATACATACATAGCTATGTACTTAAATAAAAAAAAAAACAAATGTTTGTAATATTTTTTTTTTAAATATAAATTAACTGTAGAAATAAATAGTTTAGTGGCAATGTCAAATGCCAAAAGCCAAAATCCATCTATACCTAAATTATTTCATCCAAATCCGTTAAGTCGTTCAGATGTGATTATTCAACAAACATACAAATATTCACATTTATAATATTAGCAGGATAGACAACAATCAAATGTTAAGGGTATATTTTTACAAGTCTTGGGTTATAAGTCTTAATTTTATATAGAGTTGAAAAAGAATATAATCACTTTGAGACATTGAAATAGTTAAAATTATTATTATTAAAAAATAAAAAGACCATTAAAAGTTATTTCGCAATAGATTCTTAGCATATATCAAGGCCCAGAAAGGGGCTTGTATCCCAAGCAAAATTCATAGTCCAACTTGCAGGCGGAAAAGTGTCGATACTGTACCTTTAGATTCCGAAATATCACACTCAAATTTGTATTCATCAGAAATCAAAAATCTTATTTAAATTTTAGTTTAGATTCAAAAGTTAAAATTTTCATAAATTTTACCGAGCTAACGAAATAGTTTATATTACGTTAAAGGTGGAGCTATTTTGTCTCAAACCAAACATATGAAAAAATCGATTGTGCGAAATGTGCATGAAAACAAAGCAAGGACAGCAACAAATATTTGAAACAACTTTTTAATAATATCTAATAATAATAAAGAATAGATTCATGGTATGATATTCAGCGTTAGTCTCTGTCACTTAGTCATTAAAATGCATACACAAAAAAAATCAGAAACAAAAACAAACGTGAAGTGAACTACGTCACTACGGTGACAATTTGTGCCAGAAACAACAAATTAACAATAATCATCGAGTATCATCATCGTAATTTTTTTAAGGTAGTAATTTCTAAGACAAACTATGCAGTCATAGAAATAACTACCTTAAAAAAATTTGTGTGTCTTAAAGTTCTAACAATTGCCATTATAAAAGTCAAACGCAAATAAAGCCTCAGTTAATTCTCTGCCATTATGAAGTCTATACAAATTAATAAGCTTTAGACGATGAGAATAACTTGGCCATACAAAGGTGTCAGAGCGCCATCCCTAACTACTCAAAGCAAACAATAGAAATTGTTTTTGGACAGACCCAAGCTTCTTAATATCATAACATCATACAACGGGGACCAAACAGCACTACAATATTATAAAAGAGACCGAACTAGTAAGCAACAGATTGCTTTTGTAATGTAAAGGTCGACAAATTCTCTGGATCTTCGTCTAACAAACCCTGCTTTTAGAGTGTATTTTGTCTATATGGTGATTAAAAGTAAGTTTTATATGTCATCTGCGTATAAGAGATATCTGCATCCTGTGAACAATAGGGGCAAGTCAATTATAAATAGTAAAAATAATAGTGGACCAAGGTGGCTTCCTTGCGGAACCCCGGAAGTGACATATATTTTTCGGGAAATAACATCACAGAATCTTACACATTGAGTACGATTTCACAAGCAAGAAGCTATCCACCTTAAAAAATTTGAATTAATGCCATACTTTTCAAGTTTGTGGTCAACGTTGTCGAAAGCTTTACTAAAGTCAGTTGTCCATTTCTTAAAGAATATAAGAGGTATATTCCGCAAGATTAGTACGTAATTGTGGATCAACCGCTAAAAAAACCATGCTAATGCTCACTTATAACCGACTTCAGTTCAACACTCAACTTATCAGTCACCATTTAAAAAAAAAATAAAATAGCAATTCCCCTGTAGGTTTTAATATTTGACCTATCTCCGTTTTTGAATATTGGTATTCAAAAATATTTACGCCATGTATCAGGAAAACTACTATTGGAAAGAGAAAGGTTAAAAAGTTGGAGCAATGGTTTGGCAATAGTTTCGGCTGTTTTTCTCATGAATAATGGTGGAACTGCATCGCGACCACTGCCCTTATTAACATCAATGGATTTTGGTTCACGAACTAAGTCGAACGTTGTGAGTGTCAAAGAACTCAAATTAACCCGATTATCCACAATATGAGTGTAATCATTAATATCAAAAGTTATCGAATCATTTTAGACGGTCTCAAAAAACGATGCAAACAATTCACATATATCATCCACTTTTGAGCAAACTTCCTTATGGAATGCATATTGTTGACGGAAAATTATAAACATTGCGCCTAGAATTTATAAATTTATAGAAGTGACGAGGGTTATTTTTAATGATAGAACCAGTCTTATAAACGTATCTGTCGTAACACAATTTGTTGTATCTTTTAAACTCATCGTATAATCTTAGAAAAACTTCATAATCGTATAAATTAGATCTGTTTCCTTACTTTTTGGGTAAAGTTCAAGCTCAAACTTTTTCATGTTGGTGTTACAATTTTTATTATTTCTGGATACTTGCTGTTGCTACATTTAACAACAGAAATTAGATGTGGTGTACTCAACCTGTATGAAAATGTTTTCACGAAATACAGTTTAATTTGCTTATACTTATCATGTTGAGCTCTACAAAAAGAACCAGGAGATAAATTTATTATTTTATATTATCTTCAATAGTTTGGTTTTCTTCTTCTTAAAATTAAAAAAAAGAGTTTTAATTACACAACTGCACAAATTCAAATTCAAATTATTCGATCAGCTGATTTCTTGTTTCACAAGCAAGAAAGTGCAGTAGCTAAAATGTTCGGGTATATTCTTGCTGGAGTTAAAATAAAAAAAAAATGAGAGAAAATCAAAAGCTCTTGCATTTTAAATATGGGATCCCGAAGGTGAGTAAAGAAACAGACCTATTACGTGATACTACCTGGTTTATAACGCTCGAGAAATGAATGCCAAAAAAAAAAAAAGATTAAAAACCGCAGTCTATATTAAATAATTAATTTCTCAATTAATTTCATAAATGGCAAACGAAAACTACTCCACGATATGGGTTAAAAGCGATGCGTCGAAAAGAAAAGCCCAGAAACTGAAGACAACCAACGATGATTAAAATTAAGTGGAAAATAAATTAACCACTAAGAAAGCAAATTCAACACGTTATAAAATTCTTTAATAATATAAAAAAAAATATACTTATACAAAGCTGTGATGTGCACAGTCAAGAGTCCAAAATCCAAGTGGACGAGAAAAGAATTTCTATACAGCTTATTACCAAAAATACTCCAACTCTCACTCACCATTGTAACTGCGGTTTTCCAATAAACTTAACAAAATTTAATTTACCGTACAACAACGTGAGATGATTTTGGATTATGTGAACAACTAATAGAAAGTATTCAAGGTTATAATCCGCAGATACAGTGATGATTAAAAGTTTTCGTTTGCATAATTATTGAATGAAGTTAATTAAACAACTTCTTAATTATTTTTAAATAAAGTAAGTTGAATGAAACATATTAAGTAATTAAATTAATTACAAAAATATTAATAATTTTAATTTCAAAACACTACCCATTTACGATGAGCTCTATTTTTCCGATACTTAAAGTTAGTTAATATTGAATCTTACCAAGCAGGTGCCTCATTAGATGACATTACTTATTGTTGACAATCATTTTTTTTGTGATAATAACATTTTTGTGACTTTTTCTTCTGATATCTATTTTTTTGTCATTTTCATATAAAATTGATTTTTTTTCAAATTTTGTAAATTTTTGAAATTATTTTTACAATTTTACAAATTCTGAAAATATAAATCATATACATATAGGTACTTACACACATATAATGCAATACATTTAACAAAGTATATTCGATCTAACAAAACCGAAGTACATGTAATTAGGTAAAAGCATTATTGTTTTTCTCACACATACATATACGCACCTATTTATTTTATTATAAATAATAATTGGCATTTAGAATAAATTAATAATAATGGTATTCATGTAACGCCAATGCATGAATACCCTTATTAAAAATTAAAAAACTTTTGGACAACAAACGAAACATTTTTATTTTCACGGTTTTTGAAAAAATTGGAACTATCCTAATTTAATCTCGCCAACTCAATGACTAGATCTTACGTTTTATTTTAACTTTTAACTGGCAGACTGACAGACTGACAGACTGACAGACTGACAGACTGACAGACTGACAGACTGACAGACTGACAGACTGACAGACTGACAGACTGACAGACTGACAGACTGACAGACTGACAGACTGACAGACTGACAGACTGACAGACTGACAGACTGACAGACTGACAGACTGACAGACTGACAGACTGACAGACTGACAGACTGACAGACTGACAGACTGACAGACTGACAGACTGACAGACTGACAGACTGACAGACTGACAGACTGACAGACTGACAGACTGACAGACTGACAGACTGACAGACTGACAGACTGACAGACTGACAGACTGACAGACTGACAGACTGACAGACTGACAGACTGACAGACTGACAGACTGACAGACTGACAGACTGACAGACTGACAGACTGACAGACTGACAGACTGACAGACTGACAGACTGACAGACTGACAGACTGACAGACTGACAGACTGACAGACTGACAGACTGACAGACTGACAGACTGACAGACTGACAGACTGACAGACTGACAGACTGACAGACTGACAGACTGACAGACTGACAGACTGACAGACTGACAGACTGACAGACTGACAGACTGACAGACTGACAGACTGACAGACTGACAGACTGACAGACTGACAGACTGACAGACTGACAGACTGACAGACTGACAGACTGACAGACTGACAGACTGACAGACTGACAGACTGACAGACTGACAGACTGACAGACTGACAGACTGACAGACTGACAGACTGACAGACTGACAGACTGACAGACTGACAGACTGACAGACTGACAGACTGACAGACTGACAGACTGACAGACTGACAGACTGACAGACTGACAGACTGACAGACTGACAGACTGACAGACTGACAGACTGACAGACTGACAGACTGACAGACTGACAGACTGACAGACTGACAGACTGACAGACTGACAGACTGACAGACTGACAGACTGACAGACTGACAGACTGACAGACTGACAGACTGACAGACTGACAGACTGACAGACTGACAGACTGACAGACTGACAGACTGACAGACTGACAGACTGACAGACTGACAGACTGACAGACTGACAGACTGACAGACTGACAGACTGACAGACTGACAGACTGACAGACTGACAGACTGACAGACTGACAGACTGACAGACTGACAGACTGACAGACTGACAGACTGACAGACTGACAGACTGACAGACTGACAGACTGACAGACTGACAGACTGACAGACTGACAGACTGACAGACTGACAGACTGACAGACTGACAGACTGACAGACTGACAGACTGACAGACTGACAGACTGACAGACTGACAGACTGACAGACTGACAGACTGACAGACTGACAGACTGACAGACTGACAGACTGACAGACTGACAGACTGACAGACTGACAGACTGACAGACTGACAGACTGACAGACTGACAGACTGACAGACTGACAGACTGACAGACTGACAGACTGACAGACTGACAGACTGACAGACTGACAGACTGACAGACTGACAGACTGACAGACTGACAGACTGACAGACTGACAGACTGACAGACTGACAGACTGACAGACTGACAGACTGACAGACTGACAGACTGACAGACTGACAGACTGACAGACTGACAGACTGACAGACTGACAGACTGACAGACTGACAGACTGACAGACTGACAGACTGACAGACTGACAGACTGACAGACTGACAGACTGACAGACTGACAGACTGACAGACTGACAGACTGACAGACTGACAGACTGACAGACTGACAGACTGACAGACTGACAGACTGACAGACTGACAGACTGACAGACTGACAGACTGACAGACTGACAGACTGACAGACTGACAGACTGACAGACTGACAGACTGACAGACTGACAGACTGACAGACTGACAGACTGACAGACTGACAGACTGACAGACTGACAGACTGACAGACTGACAGACTGACAGACTGACAGACTGACAGACTGACAGACTGACAGACTGACAGACTGACAGACTGACAGACTGACAGACTGACAGACTGACAGACTGACAGACTGACAGACTGACAGACTGACAGACTGACAGACTGACAGACTGACAGACTGACAGACTGACAGACTGACAGACTGACAGACTGACAGACTGACAGACTGACAGACTGACAGACTGACAGACTGACAGACTGACAGACTGACAGACTGACAGACTGACAGACTGACAGACTGACAGACTGACAGACTGACAGACTGACAGACTGACAGACTGACAGACTGACAGACTGACAGACTGACAGACTGACAGACTGACAGACTGACAGACTGACAGACTGACAGACTGACAGACTGACAGACTGACAGACTGACAGACTGACAGACTGACAGACTGACAGACTGACAGACTGACAGACTGACAGACTGACAGACTGACAGACTGACAGACTGACAGACTGACAGACTGACAGACTGACAGACTGACAGACTGACAGACTGACAGACTGACAGACTGACAGACTGACAGACTGACAGACTGACAGACTGACAGACTGACAGACTGACAGACTGACAGACTGACAGACTGACAGACTGACAGACTGACAGACTGACAGACTGACAGACTGACAGACTGACAGACTGACAGACTGACAGACTGACAGACTGACAGACTGACAGACTGACAGACTGACAGACTGACAGACTGACAGACTGACAGACTGACAGACTGACAGACTGACAGACTGACAGACTGACAGACTGACAGACTGACAGACTGACAGACTGACAGACTGACAGACTGACAGACTGACAGACTGACAGACTGACAGACTGACAGACTGACAGACTGACAGACTGACAGACTGACAGACTGACAGACTGACAGACTGACAGACTGACAGACTGACAGACTGACAGACTGACAGACTGACAGACTGACAGACTGACAGACTGACAGACTGACAGACTGACAGACTGACAGACTGACAGACAGACAGACTGACAGACAGACTGACAGACTGACAGACTGATATACTGACAGACTGACAGACTGACAGACTGACAGACTGACAGACTGACAGACTGACAGACTGACAGACTGACAGACTGACAGACTGACAGACTGACAGACTGACAGACTGACAGACTGACAGACTGACAGACTGACAGACTGACAGACTGACAGACTGACAGACTGACAGACTGACAGACTGACAGACTGACAGACTGACAGACTGACAGACTGACAGACTGACAGACTGACAGACTGACAGACTGACAGACTGACAGACTGACAGACTGACAGACTGACAGACTGACAGACTGACAGACTGACAGACTGACAGACTGACAGACTGACAGACTGACAGACTGACAGACTGACAGACTGACAGACTGACAGACTGACAGACTGACAGACTGACAGACTGACAGACTGACAGACTGACAGACTGACAGACTGACAGACTGACAGACTGACAGACTGACAGACTGACAGACTGACAGACTGACAGACTGACAGACTGACAGACTGACAGACTGACAGACTGACAGACTGACAGACTGACAGACTGACAGACTGACAGACTGACAGACTGACAGACTGACAGACTGACAGACTGACAGACTGACAGACTGACAGACTGACAGACTGACAGACTGACAGACTGACAGACTGACAGACTGACAGACTGACAGACTGACAGACTGACAGACTGACAGACTGACAGACTGACAGACTGACAGACTGACAGACTGACAGACTGACAGACTGACAGACTGACAGACTGACAGACTGACAGACTGACAGACTGACAGACTGACTGACAGACTGACAGACTGACAGACTGACAGACTGACAGACTGACAGACTGACAGACTGACAGACTGACAGACTGACAGACTGACAGACTGACAGACTGACAGACTGACAGACTGACAGACTGACAGACTGACAGACTGACAGACTGACAGACTGACAGACTGACAGACTGACAGACTGACAGACTGACAGACTGACAGACTGACAGACTGACAGACTGACAGACTGACAGACTGACAGACTGACAGACTGACAGACTGACAGACTGACAGACTGACAGACTGACAGACTGACAGACTGACAGACTGACAGACTGACAGACTGACAGACTGACAGACTGACAGACTGACAGACTGACAGACTGACAGACTGACAGACTGACAGACTGACAGACTGACAGACTGACAGACTGACAGACTGACAGACTGACAGACTGACAGACTGACAGACTGACAGACTGACAGACTGACAGACTGACAGACTGACAGACTGACAGACTGACAGACTGACAGACTGACAGACTGACAGACTGACAGACTGACAGACTGACAGACTGACAGACTGACAGACTGACAGACTGACAGACTGACAGACTGACAGACTGACAGACTGACAGACTGACAGACTGACAGACTGACAGACTGACAGACTGACAGACTGACAGACTGACAGACTGACAGACTGACAGACTGACAGACTGACAGACTGACAGACTGACAGACTGACAGACTGACAGACTGACAGACTGACAGACTGACAGACTGACAGACTGACAGACTGACAGACTGACAGACTGACAGACTGACAGACTGACAGACTGACAGACTGACAGACTGACAGACTGACAGACTGACAGACTGACAGACTGACAGACTGACAGACTGACAGACTGACAGACTGACAGACTGACAGACTGACAGACTGACAGACTGACAGACTGACAGACTGACAGACTGACAGACTGACAGACTGACAGACTGACAGACTGACAGACTGACAGACTGACAGACTGACAGACTGACAGACTGACAGACTGACAGACTGACAGACTGACAGACTGACAGACTGACAGACTGACAGACTGACAGACTGACAGACTGACAGACTGACAGACTGACAGACTGACAGACTGACAGACTGACAGACTGACAGACTGACAGACTGACAGACTGACAGACTGACAGACTGACAGACTGACAGACTGACAGACTGACAGACTGACAGACTGACAGACTGACAGACTGACAGACTGACAGACTGACAGACTGACAGACTGACAGACTGACAGACTGACAGACTGACAGACTGACAGACTGACAGACTGACAGACTGACAGACTGACAGACTGACAGACTGACAGACTGACAGACTGACAGACTGACAGACTGACAGACTGACAGACTGACAGACTGACAGACTGACAGACTGACAGACTGACAGACTGACAGACTGACAGACTGACAGACTGACAGACTGACAGACTGACAGACTGACAGACTGACAGACTGACAGACTGACAGACTGACAGACTGACAGACTGACAGACTGACAGACTGACAGACTGACAGACTGACAGACTGACAGACTGACAGACTGACAGACTGACAGACTGACAGACTGACAGACTGACAGACTGACAGACTGACAGACTGACAGACTGACAGACTGACAGACTGACAGACTGACAGACTGACAGACTGACAGACTGACAGACTGACAGACTGACAGACTGACAGACTGACAGACTGACAGACTGACAGACTGACAGACTGACAGACTGACAGACTGACAGACTGACAGACTGACAGACTGACAGACTGACAGACTGACAGACTGACAGACTGACAGACTGACAGACTGACAGACTGACAGACTGACAGACTGACAGACTGACAGACTGACAGACTGACAGACTGACAGACTGACAGACTGACAGACTGACAGACTGACAGACTGACAGACTGACAGACTGACAGACTGACAGACTGACAGACTGACAGACTGACAGACTGACAGACTGACAGACTGACAGACTGACAGACTGACAGACTGACAGACTGACAGACTGACAGACTGACAGACTGACAGACTGACAGACTGACAGACTGACAGACTGACAGACTGACAGACTGACAGACTGACAGACTGACAGACTGACAGACTGACAGACTGACAGACTGACAGACTGACAGACTGACAGACTGACAGACTGACAGACTGACAGACTGACAGACTGACAGACTGACAGACTGACAGACTGACAGACTGACAGACTGACAGACTGACAGACTGACAGACTGACAGACTGACAGACTGACAGACTGACAGACTGACAGACTGACAGACTGACAGACTGACAGACTGACAGACTGACAGACTGACAGACTGACAGACTGACAGACTGACAGACTGACAGACTGACAGACTGACAGACTGACAGACTGACAGACTGACAGACTGACAGACTGACAGACTGACAGACTGACAGACTGACAGACTGACAGACTGACAGACTGACAGACTGACAGACTGACAGACTGACAGACTGACAGACTGACAGACTGACAGACTGACAGACTGACAGACTGACAGACTGACAGACTGACAGACTGACAGACTGACAGACTGACAGACTGACAGACTGACAGACTGACAGACTGACATCACTTTTTAAGGCTTTTTTCTATGATCGTAATGTCATGTTTGATCATTAGAATTTTTTTTTTGCGAATGCATAGCTATAATGGCAAGTAAAAATGAGGTTTTTTGTATAAAGTCCAGAGTTTTATGCAAATGATTCCTTAAATGTACCTACTTATAATTTATACATTTATCAAATTGTTGTATTTTTGCATCTATGAATTCGATTCAATCGCAATGAATGGGTTGCTGCTTTGTTTCAATTCATTATAGTTCCGTGTGTGTGTGCATTGTCTTTTATTTGCTTGTGAATTTCTGTTCACTCAATTGTTCGCTCATCGATTAACGTAGGAACAGCAAGTATTAATAATTCAAGTCTTAATCATAGGTAATAAGAGGGGTTTTTTTTTTTTTTTTTTTTTTTTTATAAGTTTGCACGCGCTCAAGGGATTATGAATACCCTTTATATGTTTTTTCTTAACACAGCTCGGGCATCCGGTGGAAGAAGAGAAAGAAGGATAGGAAAGATGTGTGGCGCGATGTTTTGAGACTATAGCTGGTTGTTGTCTCAAATTTATCTCCAGGGATGGCATCTGAACTAATGCGGAGAGAATTACCGTGTCTTATTTATTTATGTCCCTTATAATTCGCATTATTTTATTTCTTTCGTTGTCATATTTATGGGTAGGCTAGTTTACTCAATCACATGTTGTTAGTGTTATGCCTAAACAGCATGTAATGAGTAAAGCAGCAACTTATTTTATGACAATTTTTAGAATTGGTTTTGAATGGAATATAAGAAGACATAGACAACGGCAGGAATCGAACCTGCACCACGAGGTTGATAGGCGAGCACACAACTATCGCGCCACGGCCACCCCCATTATGAACCACCTGAACATTTAAAAAGTGTGCTCAATGGGGATCATCCACAATCCAGGAATTTACTGGATTTGTGATCATAATAATACATATTTTCTACTTAAATACTTCTTCCTGTGGAAAAGGATCTTAGGGAAAGTATTTTTTCTCATAGTCCACTTTATGCCGTGCTCAAAAAATTATTTAGTATACATTTCGTCCTGAAAATATTAGAACTGCTAATATTGTAATCCCGATTCCTAAAGCTTGGAAGGATTTGTGATCATAATAATACATATTTTCTACTTAAATACTTCTTCCTGTGGAAAAGGATCTTAGGGAAAGTATTTTTTCTCATAGTCCACTTTATGCCGTGCTCAAAAAATTATTTAGTATACATTTCGTCCTGAAAATATTAGAACTGCTAATATTGTAATCCCGATTCCTAAAGCTTGGAAATAAAAAATAATTAAAATTAACATGATATCCGTTACCAAATAAAGATTTTTTTTCTCTCACTGACAAAGTTTTTAAAAAAAATTGACGTTCCAACATGCACAGTAAATATGTTTATAAATATGAATACAAATATTTGCTATTTTCAAACAATAGAATAATGTAAAATGAGCATTATTAAGCATTATTATTATTATTCGATTGTTATAAGATATAGTAACTCATTTTATCTCAGTACGAATACATTTGTATACTCGACAAAACTTTTGTAGAGCAGGCCATAGTATTTGTACGGGTCTTATACAAATAATTTTGTCTAATGTACGAAATATTTGTGGGCTGCAATCCTGATTTTTTAATAATAAATGTTTCGTAATTTTCCAAATGTACATTCGATAAGATATAACAGCTAGGTCGATTATTCTACAACATTATTTCGTACTTTGTAGAAATTTTTTTGTTTTCCTATTTCTATGGATACGAAACGTTTTCCAAGATAAACGAACACATTTGTCTTATACTTTTAAGATAATAGTGGTACAATTTACAAATGCTTGCTTATAAAATGAAAGAAACCATTCGTGGAATAAATGAGCTAATGTTTTCGAAGTATACAATATACCATTTAATTTTTGAGTTGTATTGTAGGTATAGGAAAATGTATGCATACATTTAGACTTGAAATAAATGCACATAACATGTTATTAACGGTATTTGCCGTTTAATTGTTATTCAACCTTGGCTCACATTTCTGAAAAAAAAAAATATTTGTTTGAATGTTTAATATTTCAAAAACTGGTGTAAGAGCTCTTTAATTTAGTTTTGTATTGTTCAATACTTAAAATTGTCCTAGGTACTGCATATTTTTTTAGAACAAATTAAACAAATATATTATATATTTTTTTTTATAATTTTGCACGCGCTCAAGGGATTATGGATACCCTTTATATGTTTTATTTTAATACAGCCCGGGCATCCGGCGATAGAAGAGAAAGATTGATAGGAAAGAAGTTCGGCGTGATGTGCTGAGACTACAGCTGGTTGTTGTCTCAGATTTATCTCCACGGATGGCGGCTGAACTAATGCGGAGAGAATTACCGTGTCTTATTTATTTATGTCCCTTATAATTCGCATTATATTATTTATTTCGTTGTCATATTTATGGGTAGGCTAGTTTACTCAATTACATGTTGGTAGTGTTATGCCTAAATAGCATGTAATGAGAAAAACAGCAACTTATTTTTTGACAATTTTTATAATCGGTTTTTATTGGAATATAAGAAGACATACACTGAGGCGAAAAAGGCAACGTAAAATCTAATTAATCGTATTTCATTTAACGTTGGAAAATAGTATTATAAACTTATTTAATTTAACGTTGAAAATATATTGATTTAACTACGCAACGTTGTTTTAAGTATTGTCATTCTTGTTTTTAAGTAAACCGTAGTCGATTCTACAGTGAAACAACTTTCATAAATTATTAAGTACGTTCAACGTTGTTTTAAAGTGGAAAATGCTAAAATATATCCAAAATTAAAATTCCATGCTCAACTTTCAAAGTGTAACATAGTTAATTCTACTTTGTTCAACATGATTTCGAATTTACAGTTACTTACAAATATCACTTATACATTAAATTATTTTTCCACAAACATTGATGAAGGATTTACAATGTAAGATCAATTTTAATTTGAATACTCATTTTTAAGTGTGCCCAATGTAATTCAGACTAAGGTAAATAATGGGTGGATCTAAGTTGTTGTTTTAAAAACGTGAAGTTAAATTCTACGTTTCATGGTTGGTAAGATTTTAAAAAAAATAAAACGCTTTAATTTCAAAGTAATTTCTATTAGGATTTATTTAAAAAAACATTGAAACGTAGTGAAATAAAAATTGAAAGATAGTAATTTCGGAGTTGGTTCGTAATATTTTTAAGCTCGAGTACACTTAATTTAACGATGCACCACTCTAAATCAAAGTTAGAGCATTATACTTTCAAAGATGTATACCTTTGAATCCAATATGGCGCACAGTAGAATTGAAGTTGTTCCATATTGTTTTAAAGTTGGATGATATTGATTTTACTATGATTCCACCTTAAATCAAAGGAACAAATTTTTAAATCAAGCATGAAAACTATTCGTTTTTACATAGGAAAACACGTTGAATCAATGATTTACCACTTTGAATCTACAATGTTCATCTTTAATCCCAAATCATTCCTAAATATACGGAAATCAACATGGTTTTCTTTGATTTTACGTTATTTTTCTTTGGGTGTAGAAAACTGCAGGAATCGAACCTGCAACCACGAGGTTGACAGGCGAACACACAACTATCGGGCCACGGCTACCCGCGTGGGATACAAATCGACTTTAAAAATTTATTTAGTTATTTTCACTAGGAATCTTGTCCTTACGATATAAGGAAGTTCATGGAGTAATTTATTTATTAAAGGAACTACACCATCTGAACATCATATAAAACAATGACTATGGAGAATAAAAATCAACCAAGTTGCATTTATGATACATGTTTAGGTATGTGTTGCGTTCAAAATTCATTAAATTAACTTAACTTTCGTATCATTTAATAATGGGAAAAAAATAGCTCCTAATAATATTCTTAAAATACCATAATAAATACAGATTTGCTTGCTCAGAAATACAGTTGATTTACTTTGTTAGAGTAAGCTTTTGAACCAAAAAAAAAACTTAGATCGATCTTTCGATGGGAGTCACATCGCTTCTCAGAACTTACATAATTCTGGCATTAGCCGGGTGCCACGTCGGGTCGTCCTGCTGAAACAACATATCGTTCACCTCCATATAATCTATAATCTAATTTTTTGTGTGCTCGCCTGTCAACCTCGTGGTCGCAGGTTCGATTCCTGCCGTTGTCTATGTCTTCTTATATTCCATTAAAAAACAATTTTAAAAATTGTCATAAGATGAGTTGCTGGTTTTCTCATTACATGTTGTTCAGGCATAACACTAACAACATGTGATTGAGTAAACTACTCATAAATATGACAACGAAATAAAAATAAAATAATGCGAATTATAAGAGACATAAATAAATAAGACACGTTAATTTTCTCCGTATTAGTTCAGCCGCCACCCCTGGAGATAAAATCTGAGACAACAACCACCATCTCAATACGTCGCGCCACACATCTTTCTATCCTTCTTTCTCTTCTTTCAGCTCTTTAAAAAAATATATAAAGGGTACTCATAATCCCTTGAGCGCGTGCAAAATTATAAAAAAAAAATTGACCCAAAGGAAATTGGCTAACATCGTTTGGTATAGAACTCTCAGTTTGCGATAGACCCATAATTACATTACATAGTTACATTGTGACTCCCTCGTGTGGAATGGCATCGTGTCAAATCCAGAAATTAAGCTTGTTGACGAGTAAGTGTATTCACATCAGCAACCTAATATAGCAGTACAAACTAAACAAAACGTTTTCGCTATATGTGCACATGCATTATTTTCATATTTCAATATGTTTTCCGAGTGTATATCAATACATTTTTAACGCCTAGTTTTTACGAATCTAAGGTCAGGTAAATGACAGTTCAAAGTGGATAATTAATATAAAATGCCCAACTTGATCGCACGTACTTTCTAATATGTATATGTTAAAAGATCCCATATCGTAAGCAAAAGATTCTTAAGGCATTTTCTTTTTTCGTTCGAAGCAGACCACTGAACAGAGTTTGTACACATAGATTATACTCTGAACTTGTTCCATAGAAAGCGAGCTCTGAACACTGATATGTTTTTTAAACGCACTTGAACCACACAAATCAGAATACATTTTCATTTTAACCATAAAAAACTACCGTTTGTTTTGTATCTTTATTATTTTTTTCTTCACATTTTCTTCTTGACACACACAACATTTGGTGCGTTCAGCAATTTATTTAAGTGCTCAGTCGATTATGTCCGAGCAAATCGAGTGCGATCTGCACATGTTCAAAACGAAAAACGAAAACATCATTTGGAATCCTGCTTCGGAATCAAACGCCAAATCTAACGTTGCATCGAATTCCCTTAGCATATCCTATCCCAATGTTCACCCTATCATTTAAATAGGGTAAAGTCGGGTGCTTTCCTATTCTTTATTATAATTAAGATTTTAAATATTAAATATAGAGAAAGAAAGGAACCTTATTGACCACAAAAAATGTAAAAAAGTTAAAAAGAAAAAACAAAATAAAAAACGTTTTTTAATTTAAAAAATTATTATTTTAACTTTTTATTTAAATTGAATGCATTTCGAGTCTGATGTGACTCATCTTCAGCAATACACTAATTGGTATGGAAATTACAACAAAATTACATAAGACAATAGGTGTGTTTTATTGGGAATCTATCCATTGTACCGTAAGTAAACCCCAAAAAAACGCATCGACCGTAGCATGGACCGTAGCTTTTTTATTTTTGTAAAATTGGTACCCCTGCATAGCAGTCACAAGTAATGAAATAGTCTTTTGCAAAGTAAAATTAAGAAAATATCAAAGTTATGAACAATAATTAGCTTTTATTCATATAAAATAGAAAGTAGAAAAAAGTACCCATATTTAATTTACGTTACAAACCTATTTCTTGTTTTCATTTTTTCTGCAATTGCAGTTTTAAATTCGAACATTCATTTTGCACCAATAGAAGGGAAATGATAAGTGAATGGCTTTGTTCATAGACTATGGTCAAGTCCCTTTTTACACAGTTCAATTTTTTGTTGCTTTAAAAATGGTCTATGCATTTCACACGACTAAACAAAAGTGCCGGTGATTTACTTGTTTCCTTTTAATGTTTCTTGGTTTGGAACGCACACTACAACGTGGTTTAAATTGTTCATTCCACTTATATTTCATGCTTTTATTTATTTTCTGAGCTTAACGATAGCTAGAGTTTTATTTTTTAAGTCAATTTACAAATTTATTTTCTGAGTATGTTTTGCTTTCAATTTAATATTTACTCATCATACTGCACTTAACATACGGGGAGTAAGTAACAAAAAGTTAACATTTGGTTTGCCATTTCACCATTTTGGATCACAAAAATGTATGCCCAGTCCATGTCCATGTAGTGAATCGAATACCGCCCATGCCCAACGTCCATTAAGCAGTGAAGAAAAAGCACACTTTGTGAGTTCAGTTCCCGCTTAGTGCGTTTAGGCTAGGCGCGCACATGCAATTTTGCCGAAACGAAATAGTTTAATCACTAGTTGAACGATGATCGCGCACATAAGCAACTTAAAAATCAATCAACGAGATAAACCAACACACAAACATCATTTTGATTTAATGTGCGCGCAGTTACATTATAGTTCGATGTGATACAAACTGAAGAACTTATTTGGGGCGATCGTTCGATTTGTGCCAAAACACAAACTCTTAAGTTGCTCGAATCGCGGAGTGAATAGTTTTTGCATGTACGCGCACTCTCATATAAGTCCTGGGTATTCACTTTAGCAACCAAACTGTCTTGCAAAACTGAAAGTTGCATATGTGTGCGCCTCTGGACTTATAGCTCATAGAATTTCGTACGAATAAATATTTTGCGGCGCAGTGTCAAGCAATTCCTCTATAGTGCAGTTCCACCCAATGCGGTTTGTCTTCTCAAATTGCTTTTTTTGTAGATCTAAATAAAAAGATGATTTTTTTCACCAAAGTCCGTTTATTTACAACTATCAATAAAAATTGAACACAAAACGAAAATTGGGCTTGGTTAGTCAAAAATAAAAGTAAAACGGAATTCATTCCATAAATATTGGTTTCTTTTTGAAAATGGATATCAAAATTTGTTAAAATTGATTAATTGACATTAGGGGTATGCAAAATTGCAGATATAGGTGCAATCTTAGACGTACTTCAGAAAATAATTGAGCAAAGAATACAGATTTTAATAGTAAAAGTCGGAAACTTTTCAGAAGAACAGCTTATAATTTATTAAAAAATGGAGTTATCTAAGATTTGAGAAATATAAACTGGCCAACCATTAAAAAAAAGAATCAAAAAGATCGATTTGTCTTACGAATGAAAGTAATAATTATAACACTCCATGAACACATCCATCGAGATTTAATTCAATTATCAATCGTACCAACAAAATTAACAAAATCAGAATCGAGACTCGACTGAACGTCAACCAGCCATTCACCGTAGCTTTTACTTTAGCTTTTTATCGACCGTAGCGAATTGTAAGTAAAATGCTACTACGGATAAACTTACGACGGATAAATTTCCCAATAAAACACGGCTAATAGAATAAAAAAAATGTAAACAAAATAGCTTTACAAAATTAACAAATCACAGAAAGTTAAAGAGTGAGAGAGATGGTTATATTAAGTTGAAGAGCGGTGAAATTATATTCCCGTCGTCACTGTTCATCAAGTTGTTGTTGATGTGTATGTGTAAGCTTTCATACGCATCAAGTCGTCTGGGGTTTGTGACGTGTTTAAGAAGCTTTACGTCTTCGAACTTAACATTGAAATGATTGTTGGTGAGGGCGTGCGAGGCAACGGAGGATTTTTCGGGGCGATTGAATTTTATGTGGCTAGAATGTTCCTTGAGGCGTACTTCGATGCTCCTCTTCGTTTGACCGATGTACCTAGCTTCACAGTTTCCACATTTAACCTCGTTTGATTTCGAAGAAAGAAGATCTGTAGTTGATAGGCCACAACGTACTCCAAGATCGTCTGAAAACATTACTGCTGCTCAAGAAAGTGTTCAAAACAATCGATTATCCTCAATTCGATGCCGTGCTTAGGAGCTTGGTGTTCAAAGAACAACTTTGGCAACAATTTTGCACAATGATTTGCATTTGTTTCCATATAAAATTCAGTTTACACAAGAGCTTCTTCCACAAGTACAATTTACGCCGCCGTACATATGCCAATAGGATGTTACAGCTAGACCATGATAACCCCGATTTTCATGAAATAATCATAATGAGTGACGAGGCACATTTTCATTTGAAAGGATATGTGAATAAGCAGAATAGTCGGTTCTGAGCAATGGAAAACCCTCAAATTATTCATCAGTTACCTTTGCATCCATTAAAAGTTACAGTCTGGTGTGCAATTTGGTCAGGAGAAATCATTGGACCATACTTCTTTGAAAATGAAAACGGCGTAACGGTAACTGGGAAAGGGGAGCGATATCGTGATATGATTGAAAACTTTCTAATGCCACAACTGCATGCTTTGGGCTTGATTAACTTGTGGTATCAACAAGACGGTGCCACATCGCATACAGCCAAAATAGCAATGGAATTACTGCGAGACCTCTTTCCACAGCAAGTTATTTCAAGAAATGTTGGGTCGATTGTCCTCCACGGTCGTCTGATTTGACTGCTCCGGACTTCTTTTTGTGGGGATATCTAAAAAGCATCAAACCAGAAACGCTTGAGCAACTCAAACAAAATATTCGTGATGAAATTAATGAAATACCGAGTGAAATGTGTGCGAAAATAATGAAAAATGTACTCAAAAAGGCTCGCATTTGTGAGACTAGTGTCGTTTTTAGTTGGCAATCCGGAAGCCTTCCGGACTCTTCTGAAAGTGTTCAATTGGAAAAAAATGGCATTTCTCTTTCTGAAAAGAAGAGACTTTTGCTTCTGGATTTGAAACCAGAATCGGAACCAGAAGAACTCACACATTCATATACTTAAACGTCAAATTCGATTGTTGTCATTTTTTCTATCATAATTGTGCAACAAATATTTTTTTTTTAAATTGAATATTTCCATGTACACAATTATTTTCACACATGCAATCTCATTAAAATTCAGAATCGTCAGAATCTAACAAAAAGTGTTCAATTGGGATCCCGGATTGGAGAAGAATTCCGGATTACCAAATAAAAACGCCATAACAGAGGCGGACATTTACCTGATATTGTATTCCATATATAATTTCCGACATTAAATAAAATATTTATCTTATAGATCCATTCTCTTTCATTTAATCAAAATTTATAAATAAATAAAGTAGTATACCTTCCCGGAAGACACCCTCTATTATATGGTTAATGTTTTCAAGTCTGATATTCACAAAATAAATGCTGGCGTGTTTCACGGCATTGATTATAGAATCTAGATTTTATATACAATGACAATGCTATTGGTCGCAAGACGGAGCTTGATATAAGCTCTCTTCGAACTTCGACCAATTCCGATAGTATGTAAAAAAGTTGTTTCTTAGAATAAATTATAGCAGAAACAAACCGTTTACAGGTCGCATAAGAGAAACATGTTCTGTTCTTGAGATAATGAATATTTTTCCAAAAAAAAATCATGCTTTTAAAAACATGAAATGAATGATTTTATATTATTTATATATATTTATATTATTTATATATATATTTATATATATATATTATACTTTCGATTAATTCTACCTTACACTTTTCTACCATAGTAAATTTCCCTCATCTTATCTTATACCTATGTACTTCTTGTCAAACTCAATGACGATACTTTTTAACAAAGGATTTAATCTTATTTAGAAAATAGATAACATAGATTGGGAAGATTGTATCAGGCGCGCAAGGCGTAGAGACTCCTGAGACACGAAGAAAATAATAAAACTCGGACTGTCGAATAAAATTTTGGAGGTGGCGCACGTGCTCTTTATAAAAAAAAACAGTTACACAAATTTATGTAATGGCCGGGGACTCTCTCCCACGAACTTTGTGCTTTTGGTTTTGACCAGGGACAGGGACGCTCCCACGAACTTTGCGCCTTTGGTTTCGACCAGGGCCGGGGACTGCATCCCAAATTATATGAAATTGTTAGTGTTAGATTATTTAAAGGAAACATATTGTAAAGTAAATAGTATGCCTTGTTAAAGTATTTTTGAAGGAAATGATTGTGATATTAAAAACCGAATAAAAAATTGATATCTAAACGGAGTTCTGAACACTCCACGTAACGATTTTTCAGTCTGCAGAAAATCATCCAGTTAGTAACCAGAGGAATAAACTTACTTGACTATTAAACAACCAGAATAATTTAATTTGAACTTCACTTTTATTTCGAGTATCGAACTTTTCATAAATTAATTTTTTTCAACGTTTATTTCAAAGCAATAATTTTCTAAATGTTTTCGACATCAAAAATAGCTATTTATTTTATTCCTCAGTTAACTTTTTATTCCGTTCTAAAATGAGCAGATAACTCTATTCCTAGATTAAGTTGTATCTGACTGTTGAAAACTGATTTTTGCTCTATCTGGAGAATATGTAGGTACTAACTGATTGCTCTACTGACTATTGAAAAATTAGCCCTTAGTCAAGAACGCTGTATATTTTACATTAAGGGCCAATTTTTCAATAGTCAGTTAGTACATACAAACGAGATAGAGCAAAAATCAGTTTTTCAAGAGTCAGATACAACTTAATCTGGGAATTAAATTATCTGCTCATTTTATAACGGAATAAGAAGTTAACTGAGGAATAAAATAAATAGCTATTTTCGATGTCAAAAGCATTTTGAAAAATTATTGCTTTGAAATAAACGCAAAAAAAAATTAATTTCTATGAAATGTTCGATACTCGGAATAATTGTTTTTTCTTGATTGAAAAATTCGATGTTGTTATCCGGTTGTTTAACAGTCAATAAAGTTTATTCCTCTCGCAACTAACTGGATGTTTATCTGGAGATTGAAAAATCGGCTCAAAAATTAATTTATTTACTTTAAAGATTTTTTTGTTTTTTATTAATAAAAATCATCGAAAATTGTTGATTTTGCCTTTTTCTTTCATTTTAGCTTATTTAATATTTTTCTCAACAACAATTCCAATTAAATTATTCCTAATAACCCCCTGTTCCTAAGAACCCCTGTTCCTAATAAAGTTCAAAATGATGGAAAAATATATTTTCCTTTCAAAATCTTATACTTAAATGACTGCTTTCCTATGTATAATATTGTTTGTAATATATTCAGTTCGTGTAAATATTACTCAAAGTTTTGAAGTTATTTAGGAAAAACAATA
Source organism: Philhelius pedissequus (assembly GCA_910595825.1). Classification (NCBI taxonomy): domain Eukaryota; kingdom Metazoa; phylum Arthropoda; class Insecta; order Diptera; family Syrphidae; genus Philhelius; species Philhelius pedissequus. The sequence goes on from OU343162.1 coordinate 121,319,887, forward strand.
AGGTGGGCCTTATTTGGTTCACCTACTGTTTTTTTTTTAACGTTAGTTCAGGTCATTTAAGGGCAACCATTTGGACCCAAAGTGACGACGTTATACTTTGAAAGCAATAAATGTGGACGACATTGTTTACGAGATATTTACATTCATATATGTACCGCTCTCATACAAAAATAGAGCAGTTTTACGACAATTACGGGACGCATATTCACCATAAATATATCGCACAAAGTGAGAGGGTAAATCGCAGATTTTAAAATATTTGTATGCAACTTGGATTCTTTGTGTATGCGGAAACTCAACGATGTGTTTAACAATATTCCTCCTTCTAAAAGTTTGTATATGGCATATAAGTTTTCTCAGTTTGTTGAAATTTGAAACATTGGACATGTTATTTGAAATTATTCAGAACAAGCAGCCCCTGAGCTCTCCAACAATATTCAGTTTTCGTCGTCTAATAAAACCAACTGAATCTCAATCCCTTGTTTTACCTGCCTTACAACAGAGCGCCAGTTTTTCATTAATGCACCCCGGCTTTGGAATTTGATTACGATTGAATTAAAAAGAACAGACAACCTACAGATTTTTCAGAGGAACTTAATTGATTTTATCAGTGTAAAAACTCATTAAATTTAATCAATTTATGTTTCAAATTATTAAAATTGAATCTTTAAGGTAAATATATATCTACGCATTGATAATCGGGCTTCTTTGATCCTGGTTCTTTTGCTGCTTGTGTGAAAGCTTGGTCTTCAGTTATTTTGAAAACCTACATTAAAATTGCTATTTTTCTTATTTTTTCTCTTTCTTTCTTTTTATTTTTTGTCTTACTTTACTTAACGTAATTTAACATTAAGATACATATACCCACACACATATCTACATAAAACTCTAAACGCGACAAATTGTTAAGGAAGTCGATTTTTCGTTTTTTCTATCTGTACTATGTAGAAACCACATTAATATGAAGAACGTAGAATTTGGCAAAATAGTTTTCGAGGCTAAAACTTAGGTATCTATACCTCTACCAACGATTATAAAAAACCTAGTATTTAGTAGATATTTTTTTTTTTTGTTAATAGAACTTAATATGTATTAAGATTTAGGTAATTTTATTAATTTTATTTCACAAAAATGTGATTTTATGTAGATATGTGATAAGTTTTAGCTACGAAAACAATTTTGCCAAATTCTAAGTTCTTCATATTAATGTGGCTTCTACATAGTATAGATACAAAAAACGAAAAATCGACTTAGAGTTGTCCTAGGTTGGAAATAGGCAAGTGAACTTCATAGATCGATTATATTATACATCTTGCATTTCGGTGCGTTTCTAGGTAAACTTAAAATAGCTATACCTATTAAACATATAGATTTCATCATAAGTTCCTACCAACTTATAATTGGAACTTATAGAATATAAGGTAGGTAAGTAAAAATCTAGATACATATTATATCTATTATACATATATACCTACACCTACCTAGTACTTTCCCAATTCTACACTTCATACTTCGTAAATAAATGTCTACACACATAATGTAAAATAACAATGCACATGCTTATCTGGCTGTAGCTGTATTTGTATAGTCGTAGGTACCTTGGTATACTAATTCAAAAGATAAACAACTCGACTCAAACAATAACCCAAATTGAAAACAAATGAATTCCCACAAACAATTAATTTCCAATTGCATAAAAACAACTTTATATACCTATGTACGTACCTACCTATCAACAAAATCACTATAGCTTTAATTCATATCTATGCCTAGGCCCACTGACTTGCCCCAAAAGCAACGCAAAACACAAAATAAAACCACAGACAATGAACGCAACACAAAAATACACACAAAACTCACCCCCACCTTGTTGATGCAACAAATGATGATGATGCCCGCTAACACCTCCCGCACCCGACATTGATGCTGCATTAGCATTAACACTGGTCCCGTTTACAACGCCGCCTCCCGCACCACTTATATTGTGTGGTAAAAAGGCTGCAGCAACCGCTGCATGTGCATTGAAGTATGCCATCCGAGATGCAGCAGCCATTGTCATCTGATGATGTCGCTCGGCCGTGAACGGCGTTTGTCCAACATTCGGATATAAGCTCGGTGTAACGGCAGAAACAGCTGCTGCAGCTGCAACTGCCGCTGCCGCCGCTGTAGCTACCGTCGTTGTCGTCGGAACCAATTTCGATGGTGATGGTGACATGCAAGGCGCTGAGTTCGTTGCTTTTGATGATAATACACTTCCATTAGCCTCTTCACTCTCATTGATGATAACATTGCTGTTGCTATTGTTGTTATTTCGAGCAGCTACTGCAGCTGCTACTGCCACTGCCGAATCACTTAATCCTAAAAGTTCCTGTATGCCGAATAGGGATCGTTGCGGCATTGCGCCACCAGTCACCAAAAACGCAACAATCTATGTAGATACCTATATATTTTCTTTCTATGGTTTCTAGTCGTTAAATATTTAATAAATTAGCGTAACAAATTGTACCATAATTTGACACTTCTGCTTATAATTAATTGTCACTGCCGAGCAAGTGTCATTTATATCTCGAAAGATATCTGTAATTCTTGGCGAAACTAGATATTGGTTGAACAAAACAACTGCAACAACAAAGCAAATAACTACAAAGAAGACACAACACGGCGGCGGCGTTCCAATCGCGTCCTAATACGCAAACCGGTTTTGAGCGATTGTCACTGGCAATAATTCGTTCACATTTGATAGCCATCAAAACGTCTTCATCGGGTTAGCTCCACATATATTATCATTTGATATCAATCGGCGGCGATAAAAAAAAAAACACAAACGACACACGACGACGACCACTGTCAGCGAGTTCGACGAAAAAAAAATCGAAATTCGTAGATTTGTAGCCGGAAAAGCATCAAAAACTTGAATCGGAACTTAGGTATTTTGAGACCCACCTTACCACCACCGGAACCAGAGGAGCGGCGCAGCACCTTGGCCGTTTGCTGACGATTCCACGATTTTGATGCTAAAATGAATAAAAGAAGGCGTGGTCACTTGTTGTACGCAGTGGTGTTCTGTTCATAAATCAAATTGGAAACTGGAAGTCAAGCTATCTCACATTTGTAATAGCAGTTCTCTTTTTCTGCGCACTTCTTGGCAACGCTATGGTTTCCATTCCAATCCAACACATCAGTAAACTCAACTCTCTCTGTTCCAATTTCCAGTGTGGCAAAGAACGAAAACAGTGTTAGTGCATTTACCTACACTTGCTTAATTCAAATTGGTTTGTAGTGGTAGGTAATGAAGTAGTATGAGTACGTTTGTCGCTCTCGCTCTTGCATTAATGTTTTTTGTTTCTTTCTTTTTTGTTTTAATGGAGGACGCCAATAATCATGATGGGAAATAATGGTCGACTTAAATCGTAGACAAAAGTCGTCGTTGCCTTTCCGTCTCCATCTTCCCTTCCAAAAACGAACCTTGTTGTTGTTCCTTTGCCGTTAGTTCAGATAAATTTGCATCATTTTCAGTTTTGTCTAGAAGCCAACTATAAAACTGGGTGATGAAGTTGGTAGATACGATGTTGGTTGGTAATGGTGGTGGAGATGAAGAGAAATAGCAATCCTTTAGCAGGATCCTTAGTTGACATGTGTTAATTTCCAAACGGTAATTAGTCAATTGAATTGGATGCTCTGCTCCTACCACGATGGGTACCTATATCTACCTACCTACACCTATCGGCCATACTTGATGAGATTTCTGGGTCGGGAATCCGACGACGGGCTTGGTTCCTATAGGTAAGGTAGACCCACTATATATAATATAACTACCTATACTTGTGCAGTGCATTGGTAGATAGGTCGTCGTAGGTATAGGTACAAATTTGGTAAAGCATAGGTAGGTACGAACGGAGGATTTTTCTAATTAACTTGGTTGGTAATATAGGCAAATTCGTTTCGAATAAATGTTGGGAAATAAACGATGGATGTAACATTTGATTGCACAGTGGTTGCATTGGATTTCCGCAACATCAGGAAGTTCCTATTTAACTAGGTACATAGGTATTGGTAGAATGTTGTAGGTAGATACTCATTTATAAGTATAGTTTGATAATGCTAATTATTTTAATATGAAAGCCAGGAATAATGTCTATACCTATAAATTCATATAGTATAAAGGTTATAGGAAAAGCTGCTATCCAACATCAGAGTTGTGAGCCTAGGTATACCTGCCTACATATACAATAAATAGGAACAAAATATGTTTTTGTGTCGTTCACAATACCTACATGTATTGTACAGTGGACATCCAGTATAACAAATACCCGAAATAGCGAATTTGTGCTATAATGGATTAAATAATACTTTAATATAAAATGACTATGTTGACATTATTTTGTTTTGCATCTGATCTTATATCAACACGAAAGTGTTCTCGTATGTGGCCAAAAGCTCTCTTTCTATTTAAGAGGTCGCTCGGTATAGAGAATAACCTGGATTATTCTTTATGGGTACTGGACGTCAACTTACTTGCCTTAATTATATGGGGTCTATTTAAACTCCTGAATTCTGACACATATCAAGTGATTTAATTTAGAATTGGAAACTTCGAAAAACAAAAGAAAAATATGGCAGTTAGTTACATCTATACATATGTACCCATGAATGTCAATGTATATAATTTTGAATATAGGTAGGTAATGCTCACTTAACTGTCAAATACAAAATAATACTGTTGATTATAGACTCAACCCTCTTCATTTACCTGATCCATCTTTTTGAAAACAGTATTGATTTTTTTGCAAGGCAAACCAAAAATCTATACAGAAACGAAAACAGAACATTCATATGAATAAATATAGATATTCTAAGAATGGTGGATAGTTATAACGTAAATATTTAACTAATTAGGTTAAGGCTAGCATTAACAAGACTATAAAAATATCATAATTAAAACTAGAGACTCACTTAAAGTTAAGACTTAGAGGGAGCGTTAAATGAAACATAACATACCTATTTTGAAATAGGACTGTTAGGAATATTTTATGCATTTGATAATATGACGAAGTATTCAAGATTTGTTTTTATTTGTTTTTATTTGTTCAAAACGGTCAACGTTTGTGAGATGTTGAGAAATACGAAAAAGTGGAACTGTTCTAAGGTTATGAGGTCTGCTAGTGTTAAGTAAAATCAATTAAAGTAGTGAGAAGTGAGAGTTACTTAATGGAGCTATTAGCAACTACCTAATTTGTTCACGAATAGAATGCAAGCAACAAATAATCCGATAAATCCGAGATCTTTCGGATTTTAAGTCAGTTTTCCTGAACGTTGTATGCATACAAAAATCATTACAGAAGTAAACTCGAGCATGTCCGAAAACGGCTGAATATTTAATTATACAACCAACATCATTTATAGATTTGATAAAGAGCACTACCTGATCTCACGAATATTCAAACTGACGTAAGCTGGAGAGCAAATTCACATAGAATGATTTATTACATACAGCCTCATTTTTAAAGGCTTTGGCGCTCAAAAATCAAAAATGGTGGACTTAGGGCATAAGTCCATGGCCGTGGCGCTATAGTTGTGTGGTCGCCTGTCAATTTCATGGTTACGGGTTCGATCCCTGCCGTCTTCTATATGTCGTCTTATTTCTAGGACATAAATAAATAAGACATGGAAATTTCTCCGCATTAGTTCAGCCGCCATCCCTGTAGATAAATCTGAGACAACAACCCCCTCCAGTCTCAGAACATCCAGACATCTGTCCTATCCTTCTTTCTCTCATGTGTTGGAACATTTAAAATGGTAAAAAAAAAATATATGTATGTAGGTCAATTGTATTGTTCATATGAGCTCATGAATTTTCAAAAAAACATAAATCAAAAAATTATTTACAAATAATTGTTAATATAGATAGTCCATTAGGGAAATTTAAAAAAAAAATGTTCAGTATCATATATTCCCAATATCAGATTGGGAGGATGAGAGGTTATTAAAAGATGAGTCAGCCCACTTTTATACGGACGGTTCGAAAACCGAAGAGGGATTGTGTGGTGGTGTATACTCAAACAGACTAAATCTTAGTCTCTATTTCCGTCTCCCTGAAAATTGTAGCTTGTTCCAAGCGGAAATTCTGGCGATTAAAGAGGTGTTATCCTGGCTAAAGGAAAACGTGATATCTACATCGGATATCCGGAAATTCTCTGACAGTCAAACAGCCCTCAAATGACTTGGCGCTGTTTCCACAATTTCTATAACTGCCCGCAACTGTCGATCGTCTCTCAGGCAGATGGTAGAACAGTTTAACATTCTCATAGACATAGAGATATTTTGGGAAACTGCAAAGCCGATGAACTCGCCAGAAAAGAAACCCAAATGCCAAATACCTATTCTACCGAAAATGGAAGAAATCGCTATGCCTATCGCTACAAGCAAACTATTGTTACATCTAAGCTCCATAAATTTTAGATGTTACATAAAGTTTAAATATTTCGGAACTTACCGCGTTAAATTTTAAAAATATTTTCAATTTGTTTTTCCCGACGTTTCAAAGAAGTTTCAAATTTCGTGGTCACGAGATGAGACTCGCGATTGATGGATGTTGTTTAAGTTATTGTTTTTTAGCTCTCGCTCTCAAACAGTACCGGTGCGTAGATGTTGTTGCACTTGAATTGCTTGTGGGTGGTGTACTCGTTCTAGGTTGTTGTTGCGTTGAGTCGATATATTCTTGTACACATGGAAAGCTTACGACATCCGCTACAGGTTTTTTGATTAGCTTAACATTTGTTTTGCTTATGAGAGATCCCCATTATCGATAATTTAAAGCTAGAATCTCTATTGTATGCTTATAGGTTGCATCCATAGTTGTGCCCTCTTTTTGATATGGATGGTTTCGGTATATCCTATATACCAATCTATATGGATGGAGTGCGCATTCTCATGTTTTTTTTTAAATTTAACTATATATGCGTGTAAGACCAATGGTCTTTTAAATGCAACCTAAATTGCACGGCACTAATTTGGGCACCGTGGATTTGAGAACCACGTATTGACTGTCTCATTTTAAGCCAGGGGCGGCATCCAATTAAAATTGGAGGTATAGAAAAGAATGCGCCTAGCGTAGGGATCGAACCCACACGTCTAAGTTAGCAATCAAGCACTTTATCCACTCCACCACTGTCAGCTTACAGAAGTGGACGAGTTTGATAGGAATATTATATCTAGACATGACCCTGTATAGAGATCGTTTCTATAGATGCTAATAGGATTAGGTGACTTTACAATCGGTAGAAAGATGATTGGTATCGATTTGAATAACTTGTGTCTTCGGGAATGAAAAATTTTATCTGAAGTCGACTATCCTTAAACTGCAATGATATATGGCGATCAATTTGCAGGTTCGGAGAATTTCTCCTCTGATGCTAGAGAGAAAAAAGAAAATAATGAGCAATGAAGAACAAAATGAAAAATTCATCGACGGAAAACAAAATTAATGTGTCGGAAACGATACATATTACTTGCAAACTGTGATTTCAAATAAAAAAGAAAAATAAATAAGTAGGCGAGTAACAAATAGCTGTAAGCAGTTTTGGAAGCAATACAAATTATATATCGTTTTTTTATTCAATAATCTTTAGATTACTACTATATATTTCTATTAATATTTCAAGTTCTTTAAAAATTGTTTCTCTTTCTATTATTACAGCCTACATTGTCAATCTTAGGGTCGAGATAATTAATAATCTTTTTCGTTGCCCACAAAACACTAGCCAGAAAAGAGAATCATTTACAGATTCACATCAAACATTATCATCAGAATCTAATCAAGTACCTATGTACAATCATAACCATTACTTTATCAGTATTTTTAGTATATACATATTTAATCATTTTTTTCCAGACTTTTACGCGAGTATCCAAACATGCTCTTGAAAGAACAATTGGACATCCTGAAGCAGAACCTTATCGATGTTATCGTTCATTCAGCTAAAATTGGGGAAGGACAGCGAAACATCAAAACATCACTGACAACTTTGGTGTAGGCTTATATTCAGATTACACCTATACACCGAGATTTAAGTAGATTTAGCTAAATATCCTATAAACCTGCAAGATTTACCATACAAACTTAAATCCCTTTAGATAAAGATTTAAAATAAATTTCATTTAAATCTTCATAGGGCCTATAATTGAACAACTCAAACTAACCTCTATTTCTATATCGACATGAACACATTTATCCAAAATAAGAGAATTTTTTCGCTTCGGCTGACAGGCAGGCTTGAAGCTGCCTGTCTCAATTTTACATAATAAGGGAAAGAAAGATTAATTTTATTGTTTGAGATTTAGTAATCTACAAGAGATTAACGGTTGATAAAAACGTATACTATAAACATAATTCATTGATCTATGCACGATTTGCCTCGGTGTGAAGATTTGGTCACAATAGTTCCTCCTATCCCGCACAGTCCACAAAATAAATAATATTTACATTGTTTGCGTTTTCTTCAATATAAGTTTTTTTTTCCAATCTATACGAGAGGTCCGAAATAAAGGCAAACATTATAATATAAGAATGTATCCATTTTTAGGAGTTAACTCGGATTTTACCTTAAACTAGGATGATCTTAAACTGAAAAGTTGGCTATTACAGAAAAACAGTGCTATTGAGTTCGATATTTTCAAAATTAGGCTTGATATCTGAGTCACCCTGTTCAAGTTCCTTGATGTTAACCTGTACAACACACATTTCACTTTGATTTAGGTCAATGGTTCAGGTTCTTCCTTCTCAATCAAGAAATGGCTGCCAAAAAAAATACATAATCAAAAGAGAACACGTCAAAATATTTTCCCAACAATCGTAGTTTGGATATTTGCACGCAAACCACTAAAAAAAAACGCCTAAAAGGAATGACCAATCTAAACCTGAATATTCCCTTATAAAGATATGTGTGATATCCTTTCTCAACAAAAAAAATCATAGCAATCCGATAAACAAGCGAAAAAGGCTCCAAAAGAATTTTACATTTATTTTGGATTAAAGAATGTTTCTATATGTGCATAGAGGTATGTAGGTCCCTGCTACTACGTTCACATGAAACGATGCGATGTGATGCGATGCATTGTTATGATGGGACTTTACTGACTCATATTAGTTTAGCGTGCTGATAGATTTTATTAAGTCTCGATTTGAAAAAAAAAATAAGTAAATTTGTGAAATACCTTTACAGTATCATATTACATCCTTTTAAAATTTAAGTTAAGTTTGAAATTGGAAAATCATAACAAAAACTCCCATCATCATTATTATGTTCACTGTATTGGTTTACCTATCACCTACCAAATATGGTCCTCGGAACGGTGGCGGACGCGGTGTGGTGCGGCGTGGCAGTTCATGTGTATTGACATTTGTTTTTCACTAAGAATTTTATTCAATTCAGCAATATTTTTTCGTTGTTTTTTTTTTTTCTAAAGGAAATCCAATTGTATGAAACAACAAAAAACCAGCTAAGAACACAACTAGGATCAAATTTCAAATTACTCGCGCTCCTTGATGCTATAGATATAGAACGATAGAACGAGGAATTTCAATTGTAAGACATTCAGTTGGACGTTGCTCTAATTCTGAAACGTCACAACCAATGTTAACTGTCTAAGTTGAAGAACTTTTGTTGTCATGATTTTCCTATTTTAATTGCTTAATTGAGTTGTTGCTGATTTTTATGAAACGTAGGTACTTGTTGTTGGTATTAACCCATACACAAACACAACACTATTCACAGTAGGGCATCATTGACAGGTAAATTAATCATTTTAAACGCTTAAGTGACGACATCACTGAGCCTTGTAGCGTTGAGTTTGTATAGCGCGTCGAGTTGTCGAGCTTGAGGTGTCTTAAGATGAATACAATGATAATGAGCGACGTGTAGGTACAAAATGTATATATATGTACCTACTATCTAACAGCAGCATCAGCTACAGGGGTAAATATTGTAAATATTTGTACTGAAGCTAAGAAAGAATACGCTCTCATTTTCAATTATGCTCTTGGAATTGAATAATTTAATTGGAAAAAATGAAGTTGTAATTATGATGTTATTAGTTTTTTTTATTTATGTAGGTATTTAACTACATTATTAGATTTAGATTTGCTTGTAATAAGTGTACAATAAACTGCGGTCTACAGAAAGTTGCTTTACATATAGGTACTCGTATTTTTTTATTTTAAGGTAGGTACCTACATAATATGTATGTACATTATCAAATAAATACACCTGTGCTCAGCTAGCCAGAAAAAAACATGATGTCTTCTTAGGTCTTTTTGATTGATTTGAATATTTTAAGGAACATTGAACATTTTTTCTAGAGTTGTACCGAATAGTGATTTTGGCCGGATACCGGATATTCGGCCGCTCAGCTATGCCGAATAGCCGAATATTCGGCGGCCGGATATCTCCCCAAATGAAATAATAGTTTGGTTGTCTGATACTCAAATCAGACCGGTACAAGTAAAACCAACTTTAACATGTTTTTTTCCTTCTCCCCAACTTCCCCAAGATATTCTTACTTTTTACACTGCAAAAATATAGATAATTTGTTGTAATTAATGTTCTGTCATTTCACATACTGGACGAAGATTGAGATTGCTAGTTGAGAAAAGAAGTTCATTACTTTCTGGATTTTTAAAAAATATTGTTGTCAACCCTTGTTGACATCGTATACGAAAAGATCTTGGAGTTATTTTTGAATCCAAACTGTATTAACCTCATCGAGTTTCTCGTTAATAAAGCAAACTCCATTATGCGCTTTTGATTTAAATGATCCTTATACATTAAAATCCCTTTGCGTTGCTTATGTTAGGTCGATAGTTTATTTTGACACGAAATGTTAGAAGTTTACATTGATTTTTTTGTTAATTATAATTATTATTGCAATTAATCCATGTATGCTTAATTTAAATAATATAAAAAAAGCAATGTAAGCTTTTAATATTTATTATTTATATAAACAACCCCTGAAGAAGTTGGGAAAATTCAACGAAACGTAGGGTACAAATATGAATTAAAGTTATTTTATTTGCATACAGAAGCAAGTGACCAAAATAGCCTGAAAAAACCTTAGAACATCAAGTCATAAAAATAATTGGTCGAGTTAATAAATTAAATTAACAAACTATTAGTTATGTACTAATGTTAATAATTATTATTTATTGTATATTACGTTTGTTATTTTCTGTTTTAAATGTATTTGTTATTAGTCTACTCTGACTACATTATTATAAACTCTAATTGATGAATGTAAATAATATAAAAATAGAAATAAATATAAGTACCCATGAATGCAGAAAATCTAATTTTCATTCAACATAATGTGGCTGTAGAAAACGATCAATATTAATTTGCTGATAGCATATCTTGATTATATGAAATAAAATCAATCAGGTAATAAAACTTAATATTTTGTTATTTTTCTTACTGAAAAAATGATTATCCTTTATTCGGCCGGATACAAAAAGATTATTCGAATCCGGCCGGATGTTAAAAAAGGAGCCGGATAGGCCGGATACCGAATACCTACCGGATATCCGTCACATCTCTAATTTTTTCTCATTTAAAATCATCATTTTTTGAAGAATGGTGGTAAAGATGTAGTTTTTTTCTTAAGTTTTTTATTCATATAGGCTATAATTCAGAACTATAAGTTGGGGTCTGACATTTTTTTATTTGCACAAGCTTTGTTTACACTATCATAGTCTTAGGTGGAGTCGCATAAACAATACTTTTATGAGCAGTGCATAGCTGTTAAAAATTGGCATGTTTGGAGTGTCACTCTGTTAAAAAAAAAGAACAGATATGCACCTAATTATTTAAAAGAAAATGGTTAATTCATACAAAAAATTGGAGATAGTACGATAACTCAGGAAACAAAGTTTAATGAATATAAAATCTTCCCCATTTGGGCGGTAAGTGCCATTTGCTAAGAAAAACATTTCAAAAGAAAAGAAATATTTAAAAATAACAGTAATACTTACATACAATCAAGTTTTGTTAATTTGTTGTTTAAGCTTGAAGTCTCTTTGGTCATCTACTAGTTTATGAATCAAGTAAATTCTATGAACATTTTTTTGAAAAAAACACATTTTAAAATCAAACCTTCAGAAAAATAATAAAAACAAGTTTATATTTCATCTATATTAAATATTGGGAGACATATGCTGAATGTTTGTTTCCATTTTAATGTTATTTTAAGCTCTTAATCGAAAAATGAAAACTAGATTGCTTAAGGTTCTTATTTTTTTTTTACTTGATTTCTTCGAGGTTAATAAATAAAAGTATTTCACTTGTATAGGTTTACTTATACATTGTATTTCGCGTTATATAGTCAGTCAATGTTACTAATGTATATTTTTCCCGTGGGTAGTTGTATAAAACCTTCAAAAGTCTCTGAGGACCGAAAAAAGCGCGCTGATAGGGTTGTGAGATTCTTACTTCACTATAAGCACCAACTCCTACTGATTGCAACTAAATTGAAACTTATATACCAAATTATTTTTAACGAATTTAATTAACGTATTTATTTATTAATTTCAAATGCGGACAGATGTCTAAGTTGTTAAAAAAATTTACTTATACAAAATAGCAGTAAGTTAAAATATACTAAAATACGAGAAGGAAACAAAATTTTACATAAAAAATACAATAAAACAATTGACAGGATAATAATGTTTTTTTATCCGGTGATAGTTCCTGCTTATACTGCGATTTAAAAGCGGATTCTCGTTTATTGCACCAGGTAGTAAATTCGTCTCATCGATAATTTCGTTTTCTATAATTTCGCGCGAAATTTTTTATTTCATCGCGAACCGTGGGAATACCGAAAACTCTGTGGAGATCTTCGTTTCTAATGTACCAAGGTGCGTTTTCAAACGATCTTCTTATTTTTCAAATGTTTGTAAGCTCTTTAAATTAGGTTGGTTTGTTGGCTTCATTCTCATCGGTCTTCTTGTCAACGGATTTGTACGAATGCAGTTCTCCAGCGATTTGATTTTAAATAATGAAATCCAAGCTATCGATGACATCCATATTCTTCGCTGCTAGTACTGCCCGTTCACAAATCCAATCGATATTTTTATAATTTTATGCAATGCCGGGTAATATTTTACTTTGATGATGAGTTTCTCCATTGACGTTGTTAACTCTTAAAAATTTGCCGGCAATGATATATATTCAGTCGAGACTTCAACAGGAATTTGGCAATTGCAAAGTGCTAGCAGTTGTCTCGAGAATTCAGCAAGCCGATGGGCCGTTCAACAATGCGACTTTCATATTCGTGGTCACAATTATGACGATTTGATCGAGAAACTAAATGCGATTGCGGATTCGAAAGAAGCGCTATTGAAGTTTACATTTACGACTGGTCTTCTTCAAATAACTTTTTGTCGAATTTAAGGTTTTGATTGTGCAGGGCAAACCTGTGCAATATGGGCACGATTTTTTTTATTTCTTCTGGACGTTTCTCTCGCGTTTGATTATCACGGACTCTCTGACTAATTATTGCAAGACGTGTACGTCGTCCAAGGTTTGATCGTCTATTAGGATGCATATTAGTCTCCCTAAATAACAACAAGGTAGTTTTTGACTAATCCTATTCAAAATAAATGAATGAATGAATGTTTCGCAATGAATTCCTGCAACCTAATTGCATAACCACTTAATTTCTGAGAAAAACAAAATAATCGAATTGATAAATATGTCATTGAATTTCAATTGATCGTAATGCTTGTACCGTTTTCGGATGTGATGTGCGGTATACGATTATCCGGAATCAGTGTAATAATACGCAAAACTCGAATCAAGGAACAAAAATAGCACATTTGCTAAAAATAAAAGGACACCTGTCAAATCGCTCACAGCCTTATTCATTGTATATCACAATCTATCGGATTGTGGCATTGTTCGCAGCACAGCATCATCTATTATATATCTCCTTAACTTCTCCACCCAAAATGCACGCCAAACTTCTCTTATTACAATGAATTTCAAAATTATCCAAAATTTTCCAAGTTTCACAAAGAATTTTCCACCTTTAAATCGTCCAAAAAATACATAGATCATTCTTGGCAATTCCAGAAACGTCCGGAAATATCAGAGGAAATCAATGGGAATCAAATGCTGTAGTTATGTGCATACAGGCGGCAACAAATAGAAACCCAAATAAAGTGTGTGTTCCTATACAAAACACATTATTTATACTACTAAAGCATTGACGATTATGTGAGTGACATATTTGGTCATCACTCCGATTCGAGACATCAGACAACAAACAGATTTCTTATATGCACTCTCCATGCCCTAACATGTCCTAAGATCTCCTGAAAATTTAATTCAACTCGATCGAGCCGAACACCATTATTGCTGCCCCGGGTGTCACCCATCTTAGCTACGCCACTGCTACCTACATATGTACATAGTAAGGTATGTATTATATCAAAAGCGGTAAATAATGTATAAGAAGAAGAGGAATGATGAAAATAATTCGTAAATTTCACATAGTAAGATCTAAGTGTTTATTTTGTGAACTTAGGACGAACCGAAACATATTTGACAATTTGATGAGGGAATTGGACTAAAAAGTATATTCTACTAAAATAATTATTTTTCTTAGAAAAAAACTTAATAATGCGGTCATTATTAACTTTCTTTGTAAAAAATAATAATTGTTTAAATATACGATATACCTAATTAACTAGGTATTTAAATCACCTCTAGAGTAAGTTTAACCATGGGGATTGTACCTATATAATATGCTGTAGCAAGTTTTCTCTGGATGTGCCATTTTAACATCAGGACTCGACAAGAAGTCCATTAAGATTAGATTACTTACTTTTATTCTATTAAGCCTTTAAAAACCCTATTTTTATCCATATTTATTAAAAGATATAACTTTGTATCTACTCTTATACGTATAGGTACATTGTTAGGATAAATGTGTATTTAAGTAGGTAGGTAGGTACCTACTATTTATACAAAATTATATTTCCGCCCAATCCATTTTGTAGCACTTTATTCCACACCTATTACAAATTATTCTTAATTAGAATTTGATTTGTTGGTACATTATCCATCTTTTATTATTAATTGATTATAAAAGTAGTAATTAGTCCCACCATTGTATATAGATATTAGATGCAAATACCACACTACGACTCTCTTTCTAACGGTGGTGAATAAATGTAATTCACCTAAGCGTATGGGAAATTAATTGGTATTTTCTTCAAAAGATAGTGTGGTGAATTTGGATACCAAAAGATGGTGTTGACGGCAGTCCAAAAGAGAAATAAGGTTTGCGTGCTTGATAGATGCCATAATAATTAGCATTTACATTTTTTTATTGTAATCCTATGCATATGATACATACATATATGTATGTGTATATTCACTTATTCATACCCAATTACATAATAAGAAATCTAAGCAAATTGTATATACAATGGATTTCGATTGGCTTACAACAAAAAAAAAATCAAACTAAACTTCAGAATTAATTATTTCACTTAAGGGCCAATTTTTCAATAGTCAGTTAACGAGTCAGTTAGTACATATTCTCCAGATGGAACAAAATTCAGTATTTCAACAGTCAGATACAACTTAATCTAGGAATAAAGTTATCTGCTCATTTTAGAACGGAATAAGGAGTTTTCTGAGGAATAAAATAAACAGCTATTTTCGATGTCAAAAACACTTTGAAAAATTATTGCTTTGAAATAAACGTTAAGCAAAAATTAATTTCTATGAAAAGTTCGATACTCGAAATAAAAGTGACGTTCAAATTCAATTTTTCATTGTTTTTTCTTGATTGAAAAATTCGATGTTGTTATCAGGTTGTTTAACAGTCAAGTAAGTTTATTCCTCTGGCAGCTAACTGGATGTTTATCTGGAGATTGAAAAATCGGCTCTAAAAGGGTTTGTATAAGCGATAGATTTCTATGCCCAGTCTCGGAGTCGGAGGCTAAGCAAAACAATTTAGGATTGCACTTTTTGAAAAAATATAGGTATGTAGATACCCAAAAAAACTAGTTAGGTACATGTTTTTTTTAACTACAATAAGTTTCATAATGTTACTTTAATATGTATATATTTTTTATTTTATTTAACATCAATTAGAGATCTTTAAATCTACAATTAGAGCAATAAAAATAAGTATATACATATATATCGGTGTAAATAACATCGATTTGGTAACCTTGCTCGAGTTTGTTAAGGATATAATTTGAGAAAATTGAAAGATTGGTGGTGGTTGACCTTCCTGCTGCAAAGCCATGTTGAAATGGTGAAATATATTGCTTTAGTAAAAACGACAATAAACAATTTTTTTGAAGAGTTTAGGTATTGTCGAAAGCTTACAAATAGGACGATAATTCGAAATAACTTGTTTAGGACCAGATTTATGGATTGGAATAATAAAGGATTTTTTCCATTCACATAGAAATTCACCTCTTGCCAGAGAACTATTAAAAATGTGTAGCAGGGGCTCAGAGAGAGCGGTTGCACATTTTTTAAGAATAATTGGGGGAACATTCCCAGGACCTGGATTTTTATCACAATTTAAATTCAAAAGAGTATCTTCAACTTCCGAAAAATTTACTCTCGGCTGTCCAATATCAACTAAGACCTCACACTTAAGAATTCCGTACTGCCTGAGTCCTCTTCATCATTTAATCAAGTGTAATTCGATTTGCAATACTCTGCAAACAAATTACAAATAGTCTTAAGATCTGTATATGTAGAGCCCGAGTATTGCAGCTACTTGGAATCCCATTTTTGTTTTTTTTTGCTCTTAATAAACGACCAAATGCACTTGCTATTTAATTTTAAATTAGATGCAGCAGACAACATAGAATTTTTAAATAGGAACTTGCTTAGAACATCGAATTCTCGCGCTATTCGGATATAATTGTTTTTAAATGAAAAATTATCTACATATTTACGAGTTAGATTGTAAGCTTTATTTTTTTATTGCTTAAATTACAAAGCCTCATATTAAACCACAATGGTTTCGAATTAATATTAATTTTAACTTTCGGTACATATAAATTAATTGCCTCTTTCAGATTATCGATGAAATAATTATATGATTGCAGCAAATTTAAGGAACTAAAATTTAAACGCCACGGAATACGCGCCATATAACTCGCTATGCCGTCAAAATCAGCTCTTGTATAATTTAATTTAAATTTATTACAGTTGAATGATTTAAAATACTCATAGAATGAAAAATGAATAGACAAAGCATTGTGATGAATAGAGTTTGGAAAGATTGGATACACAGATTTATCAACTGAATTAGATAATTCCCTATCAACAAAAATAAGATCCAGTATACGGTCAAAATTATTTTTAATTTGATTGATTTGAATTAAATCATATCTAGCAAAAGTATCAATTACCTCAGTTTCATAATCATAATTTACATTAAAAGATAACAGTTGAAACTCTGCAGGATCATAAAGCCAATGTATGTTCGGAAGGTTAAAATCTCCAATTATTAAAAAGTGTTCATTATCTTTCAGCTCCGATAAATAAAATTGAATATTGTTTACATGAATTTTATAGAGTTCTAATGAGCTTCTTGGCACAATGATTTTTAAGGTTAAGTTTTACAATAATTTGATCGATGTCATAAGAAAAGGAAAAAGTAGCAGAAGGCAAAACTAGTTCAACCCACGAGAATGTGGAGCGAAGAGCAAGCATTACACCTCCACCCCTTTCAAATCCAGTTGTTATCGAACAGCGATCTTTGCGAGAGACATTGTTAAATATTAAATATTTCTGCATTGTGATGATTGCTCGTAAACCAGGTTTCAGTAAGCGCAATGAAATCAAATTGTTGATATGACGAACATAAGAGCATTTTTTTGCATTTTTTTGCGCATACCTCCAATGTTTTGGTAATAACCTAAGATATCATTACGTGTAATTAGATCGGAGAGTAGAAGAGAAGAATTATGAGATGATACGGTTGATTTTCAGTTGACAGATGGCTGATGCTGTGGTGTGAATGTGAGTGGTCAGAGCTGGCGGCAATGGTGTTGATAGTGGTGGCAGAGGTTGTGAAGATGAAGATGTTGATGATGAAGGTGGGGTTTCTTTTTGCACAGGTGTGGATGGCGAGTCGATTTTGTTATTTTCTCTCGAGACAAATTTTTTTTATTTGGACAAAGCATGGCAATACAGATGAATCCATTACGACAGAGGTTTTAGATGATGGAACACTGACTTTAAATGTTAAAAACTTAAGTTTTGATAAATCGGCATCTTTCTTAACTAAGGCATTGCATTTTAACTGATTACTTGGAATTTTAGTTTTTTGTGATAAGTGGCTTATGATGTCGTTTGGTGTTATATCTTTCCTAAATTTTGCCAAGTGAACCCATTTGTAATCAGGGAGTGCACAAAGAGAGGATAGACAGTCAGCACCAATTATTTTTTTTTTACTTTAGAAGTATTTTTATTGACAGATTTCCATTCGGATCTTTTTTCAATCACGGGGATTAAAGGATCGATGGTTGAGGTTGGTGGTTCAGATAGATTAGAATTAAGTTGAGATGAAGATAGTAAGTTTTCTGTTAATACATGTGTAGTTTCCATAGGTATGACCACCTGGTAGTTCGGATTTTTTTGATTGAGTTGTAGGAAACACCGGGTTGAGGGGGGGCATGTCAAAGAACTTTTGGGAATTTTTTTTTGCAGTTTTGCGAGGTGGAGAGTTACTACTATTAGTATATAACGATTTGAGAGCACTGAGATCATGTTTTATTTCACTTACACTTGTGCCAAGCTCATGAAAGTTATTTAAGAAGGTAGAAAGGTTTAAATTAGCGCAAATTCCAAAACAAATTATGATTTAATAAGGACTTATACTCTTGGTCAGTTAAGTCTACACAATTTTTATGAAACACACGACCGCAGTAATAACGGCACTAGACAAATTCCGTATTCTTTTAACGTTTAATTGCGAGATTACAACTAGCACAAATCTTAGATATTTTGAGAAGTAGCGGCTCTGTAAGAAGTTAGTCGAAGACGGATATGTACATATACATTTATAAATTTTTGAATTAATATGATTTTGTTTTTTATATGAAACCTTTATAACAGAAAGTTGTTAAATTAATTTTAAAAATAAATTTAGTAATTTTGAATTTAAGTGGATATCAGCTATCAGAGTTCAGTCTAGAGGAAGAGCTAGTGGAGGATGTGTCTTTGGTTTCAAGAAGGATACAAAGTCTGTTAAGTGTGAGTTTCAATTTAATAATAAGAGCTATCGGATACTCCCGACATACATCAACTGCAAACAATGAAATAATTATTTTGAAAAGATGGAAAGATTCACGACATACGGCAGAACCTCTAATTTACTGGTGCTGGGTGACCTGGATAGGAAACGAGCCTGGAAATGGAAATATAATGGCGGGTTTTGAAAAAAGATCTAAAGATACGGTTTGTAATGCAAGAGGCCTTAAACTGATCGACTTATGTAATTCTTACGGCTTAAGATTTCAAAATGGAACAAGCAATTCAGACATGAATGGCGAACTTACTTTCTTTGGAAGACAAGGTGGATCTGCGATTGACTATAGTCTCGTGGGTGTTGATTGGAATGATTATATCGTCGATTTTAAGGTTGAAATTATATTATTTTCGGATCACCTTTCTATAGTTGTGACCTTTGAACTTGAGGTGAAACAATCCGAAGAAACTAGGTCCAACAGTCTTTTACCTAAACTGAAATGGAAACAAACAAGAATGATTGAGTATCAAGCACAATTTAGCAGGGTTCTTACACAAACACAAAATATCTCCGAATTGAGCCAGTTAGATGAAATCATCAAAGCGTCGTATCCGGACACCAATCCAAACAGTAACGTTCGAAAAAACTTTGCTGCTCCTTGGTTTGATGTAGATTTCAAAAAAGCTAGAGACTTATCGTTTGGTTGGCTGAGAGCATTTAAGAACACAGGTGATGGTTATTTCAGGAGCCAATACCTACAGGCAAATAGGAAGTACAAGGCAATGTGTAAGCGGAAAAAATCTGAGTTTTTTGAGGCAAAATATAATAGACTAGCCCATTTAAGTAATTCGAAGGAGTTTTGGACCTTGGTACGGAATTTGAACTGCTTAAGCATTTATTGTGGTTTAACCTCAAACTTTCTGGCTGAACATTTCAAGAATTTGTTGAATCCTGTTCGAGAAAGAGTCAATTTCCATTATGCTCCTTCTGGGTTTACGAATAATGTTTTGGATGCCATTATAACACAAGAAGAAGTCATTTTCGAGATGGAAAAGCTGAAAAATGGAAAAGCTGCAGGATCGAATGGGTTGTCAGTAGAGTTCTATAAGTATGGAACAATGGAGCTGATTCAGTTGGTTAACGACGATATATAATAATGTTTTGGAAACCGGGGTAATACCAAAGGAATGCAGTGAATCTATTATTTTTCCAGTTCACAAAAAGGGAAGTGTAGCAGAAGTGTCCAGCTGTAGGGGTATATCATTCTTAAATGCATCCTATACAATCTTCACCTTAATACTGCAAAGACGGCTTAACAACTGGATAGCTAACAATAACATCTTCAGCGAGTTCCAGACAAGTTTAAGACCAGGCTATTCGAATATTGACCACATCTTTGTTTTAAAGAGTATTGCAGAACTATTTCTCACTAAACGAAAAAAAATGTATACGATTTTTGTTGACTTTAAGTCAGCTTTTGTTAATATGGATAGACAAAGCCTTTTATATAAGTTTTATGGTATCGGAATGTCGAGGAAGTTTGGAAGATTCCTAGTGATTTATGGGAACACAATGGCGTCAATATGGAATGGTGAAGAGATGTCTGAATTGTTTGAAACTGAAGAAGGCGTAAGACAAGTACAATGAACCCAAGCCTGTTTGCTCTGTTTATTGAAGACCTAGTTAAAAATTTTTCATGTGGAATCGACTACGCAGGCCATACGATAAAAGCTCTACTGTTCGCAGATGACATTGTTCTCATGGCATCCTCACCTCAATTAATCCAACTCATGATAAATCGGTTTCTCAATATTGCAGACTTTGGAACTTAATAGTTAATTTGGAAAATTCAAATATTATGATTTTTAAGAATGAAGGGGGCAGAAACTGTGCGAATGAAAGATGGTATTAATACTCTACAAGCATCGAAGTTGTTAATGAATTTAAACATCTTGGAGTTTACTTTACAAAGAATTTAAATATGGAGAGGCCCTTTAAAGAGAAACTGGCGAAGGCGAAGTGTGCAATCAGTTCATCGTGGAACAGATGCTTTTATAACAAAAGTATTGCGCATAGTAGCAAATTCCAAGTTTTTTAAGCTGTATCTGAAACTATATTGTTTTATGCAGCACAAGTCTGGGGAGCTAAGCAATATGAAACTGTGGAGATGCTGCTGTTCTACTACGTAAAACAAATTTTTCGGCAGCCACCAATATGCCCAACTACATCGTTATGTTGGAAAAGGGTTTATCTCCTCTTTTTATTCAAACATTAAAAATGCAAATAGACTATGTTTTAAAAATTATGAAGATGGAAAATCACCGACTTCCAAAGATAGCGGTTCTTCAAGTCATAAATTCTGAGACAAGTTGGTATTCTGAGTGGATGCAGTTAGCTAGATATGGTGAGATTGACTTCGATCTTAATAATTACGACTACCATAATTGGAAAAAAATACTCTAACAGCTTATTTCTTCAGTTGATCTTAAATGTAGAGAAGGTTTTTTGAGTAACGCAACAGGATCGCTGCACAGAGAGCTATATTGTGGATTAAATCACAATTTGAAGGAAAACAATTATTTTCGAGACGAAAATGGAGTAAACGAAATATCGATGATGGCCAGGTTACGTGGAGAATTTTTGTAATTAAACTTAATACCACACAGAGAAGATTTATCTGTCATTTGCTCTTTCTGCAACTTGAATGAGAGAAAAAACACTTTACATTTTTTGGGAAAATGTCCTATCCTAACTTGGGGTCTCCACGATCAAGATGTTTTAGTAAGATAGATCGCATTCTATGAATATTGCACATGGAGACTACAAATAGCATTCTGTAAAAAATTTAATTCTAGACAATGCACAGCTCATAGCATTCTATCGATAGTATACTATTTGACTGCCATTTTCACTTTGCGTTTGTGGCTGGTGAACGTTTGTGGTGTGTGTATTGTTATAATTCCTTGTTTTTTTTGCTTAAGTCTTTTTAATTGAGGTTTTTTGCGACCTTTAGTCCAAATTAATATGCGTTTTGCCCAGGTACTACAGATGGGCTCATCAGTTAGATGCTGTAGTACCTTTCTAAGACGCAATATATTAGTCGATGGCTACCGACACATATAAAATTTACAGCTTTAAAGCACTGTGAATTATATTCTTCTAGGGGAATTCGGTCGAATTCAGTCACCTATAAAATAATACACGTGGTCGGACTTGTTTAAATTTAAGATTAAATGTAAAAACAAAAACAATACAAACGCATTTACATACGTAGGTATTGTTTTTGTTCCTTATTTTGTGGACTGTAATTATGATTTTATCTGATTTTGTTTGCGACTTTTAGTCCAAATTAACATGTTACATTAATTTGTTATACCTACCTTACATGCCTGATAAGTTATAGTACCTGTAAGAGTAAAAAGTGGGATATTTTTTACATTTTCGGTGCTATCTATCATTTTTTTACGATAGTTGCAGTATTTTTGACTTAATAAAACTAAATTTCAACCCATATCATCTATCAAAGTATGAGCTACATTTTCACTTGATTAACGGGGGAAACACGTCTAAGAACAGACATTGAACACCTATTGGCAATGTCCATATTATGAAGCTATAAGCGCATATATGGTCAATTTCTTCAGCGACGAAAAATAAACTTGGTATTTCTTTTGGGAGTGATTTTTGTACAAAAAAGAATGTTTTTTTTTTATTGAACTGTGAACTACAGAAGAAAAAAAGTAGACCCGCCACGAATATTTTTTATAAAACAATGTTACATTGGCATTGTTTTCTGGGAAAAAATGATTTTCTCTCGAAAAAAAAATGTTCACCACCATTTTTTTGTTACCTATACTTAGTTTTTTTTATTTTTTTCCCGTGTGTAGGTGTAAAACCTTCAAAAGTCTCTTTGAGGACCGAAAAACGCGTTCTCATAGGAGTGTGATATTCTTACTGTACTCAAAACACCTCCTCCTCCCGATTGCAACTAAGTTAAAACTTATCTAGGAATTTATTTTTTAACGAATTTAATTAACGCGTTGCAGGTAAATATCCGGTGGTAGTTCTTGCTTATACCGCGATTTTAAGGCGTATTCTCGTTTAGTGCACCAGATCGGAGGGCTTAGTCCTTCGCAGGCGGCGTACTAAATTCGTCTCATCGATAATTTCGATTATAGTACTATTACAGCATTGTAATAGCCGTTTTCTATGATATCTTGCAAAAATTTTTATTTCATCGCGAACCGTGGGAATCCCGAGATATCTGTGGAGATCTTCGTTTCTAATGTACCAAGGTGCACTTACAAACGATCTTAGGAGTTTTTTTTTCAAATGTTTGTAAGGTACTTAAATTAGAATCTCGCGTACAACCCCAGGGTTGTATACCGTAAGTCCAGACTGGCTTAAGCACCTGCCTGTACAAAATTAGCTTGTTTTCGATACTGAGCTTAGGGTGTTTCCCGAGTAACCAGTACATATCTGGTTATGGTTTCCATTTAATTTCGCGTCTAGAGTCATTCCGAAATATTTGGCTTCATTAGCAAACGGGACTATACTTAGTGCGTAGATATTAAGGCCCGTTTGCTGATACGAATCATAAATATTTATGTTCAGCTTAAGGGCTACTTTTTCCTCTGCGTAAACTGTTATATAAGTTCTTAAGTAGAACTAAAATGCTTAAGTTGTGTATAAGGGGTGGCCGTGGCGCGATTGTTGTGTGCTCGCCTGTCAACCTCGTAGTTGCAGGTTCGATTCCTGCTGTTGTCTATGTCTTCTTATATTCCATTAAAACACACAATTCTAAAAATTGTCATAAAATAAGTTGCTGCTTTGCACATTACATGCTGTTTAGGAATAACACTAACAACATGTGATAGAGTAAACTAGCATACCCATAAAATATGACAACGAAATAAATAAAATAATGCGAATTATAAGGAACAAAAATAAATAAGACACGGTAATTCTCTCTGCATTAGTTCAGCCGCCATCCCTGGAGATAAATCTGAGACATCAGCCAGCACTTGACTCAGAACATCGCGCCACACATCTTTCCTATCCTTCTTTCTCTTCTTCCACCGGATGACGCGCTGTGTTAAGAAAAAAACATATAAAGGGTATTCATAATCCCTTGAGTGCGTGCAAAGTTATATCAAAAAAAAAAAAAAAAAAGCAAACGGGCCTAAGAAAGTAAAACTTTTTATAATAATTGAAATAAATTAAAAATGTTTCAAATCTAATTTATTTTCTCCAATATATACTACCTACATGATATATATTTTTTCTATATTGTTTATTTTCACCATAATTATTTTTTTATATTATAGCTGAACCGGCGAACTATGTTCCGCCTTAGAGGCAATAATTAAGCAGATTTTGGATTTTATTAATAAGTTTAACAATGCAGATTGTCTTCCGTCCCGTTTAAAAATTCAATTGGATAGTTGGTGGCTTCATCTTCATTTGTTACACAGTCAATCGATTTGAATGAATGCATTCTTCCAATAATCTCATTTTGAATTACGTAGCTTAGGTCATCTTTATCTTTATTCTTAACCGATAAAATTGCTAGCTCTCTCAACCATTCATTATTTTTGAAGTTAGTATAATGATGTTTGGGAAAACTTTGTTGATAAGTTCGTCTTTCATTGTTACAGAAATTTATTATGAGGAAATTAAATCAATCCGCTCGATTCGAAGACAGGTATTTGACCATTACCGATAGTCAGCAATTGCATAGAGAAATCTTCAGCAGATGTATCATTAAGCAATGCAACTCTCATGTTTGTGGTCAGGGGCCCAATTCCGCAAGTGTGAATGCTTTTCTGTGCAAAAAATTATTCACTGTCAAAATATGTGTGAATAAATTTGCATAACTGTGTACACGTTATCTGTCAAATAAAAATAGATAGCACCCTTCAGTAATCGGAAAAATGTACGTGTCGCTGAGGTAACCTCTATGGGGAATACAACTAGTGAAAATAGCTATGTAGATACAGGAAGTAGTTTAGGTACCTACAGCAAATATAGGAAACCTATTAAATAAATTCGGAGGAGTTTTTTGAAGATAAAAGTAACGGGACTAATTTAAATAGTGAATATTTGAAAAAAATCATATCAAAAGGTGCCAATTCAAGTTCGAAATAATTCTTTCTAAAGTAAATAATAGGAAATTCTAAAATTCCAGCTACCAACGAATTCTAACCAATGGGAAGGTAATTCCGAGACTTTGGCTGATTTATTCAAAATCAAAAGATACTGCCTTTTGTTCCGGCGTTTTGTTTGCTAGTAACAAAAATTCTTAAGCCATTATCAAGCAGTTCATGTTTAGAACAGTTGAATTTTATTTTTAGAGCTAGATCTCTCAATTTAATTATTTCCGTCCAAATTTTAAACATACTACTAGTAACAGTTTTAAACTCAAGATAAGAGAAAGGTTGGTAGGGTTGTCAATAATGTCAATAGAAAAGGAGTTATTACAGTCTTTAGACTATGATGACCTTGACTTTTTTTGCCTTAAAAAAACATACTAAAGTTCTTATTTGTATTTTTGTAACAATTTAGCTAAGTTTTCTTAATTCTTGATATTTATTTTTCTTATACATTTTATATTATTTACATTCAATATTTTATATAGGTATATGAATATATGTTACTGAGAAGTAGTCCTTTCGGGAATACCTCAGTAAAATTAAACGCATCTACCTGTTGGGTAATGTTGAAACGACTTTTGCCGCCAAAATTATAGAATGGGGCGCTAAATATAGAGCTTGCACAGGACGCTCATTCGACTCAGGATCAGGGCTGGTCCCTGAGCATTGCCGTCCTCGGCAAAACCTCTTGTGCAGGATTTGTAAAAAGCGCCCCATTTTTATATGTGTTTGTATATAATTTGATTATTCATTCATCCATCGAAGCTGACGCGGATCCAGGATTTTCAGTTTGTGGGATCAAGTTCATCGAAGACAGAATACCTACCGAAAAAGATTATTTTATTAGATACATTGGATACTTAATATAATCATATAATATTTTTATCATTAGTTTCAAAAAAAAAAAAAATTTGGGAATTAGTTGGTAAAAAAAACATTGATGAACATTATGTAGAGAATGTGTTATATAATTCTTTTAATGTATTCTTAAGAAATGTTTATTACTAAGTCAATTTTTTTTGTTTTCGTCTCAGCAAATTTTGTTATAGTTTCATGAATATCGATTGCGATATCGCGATGAACGTTCATTAATGCAAGACCGGTGAGGCGGTCTTCTACCATATTTGCCGCAAACAACTTTTAATGCCCCTATGCATGGAGAATTGTTTGGGTATAAATCTGCTTAACAAGCGTCTTACATTTCTGATGGTACAGACTCTGGTACACTTTCTTACTGTCTTTAATTCCTTTTTTTCCATTTTTGTATCCATAGCTGAATTTGTATTTAAAAGTTAGTTATATGGTTTGGAACAGATTCCAAGTCAGCTTCTGTGAATATAGTATCTTGGCTCAAATGCTCTTAGCTGAAATATTGCCAGTACATCTAAAGAACGACAATCTTTCAAGTCTGTCACGACAGAAACCAGTTGGGGAATATAAACGGACGGTCCTTTTTCGGAGGCGCTGGGAGCTTTGGTTTCTGCTGTCAAGCTTTCAAGACAATTGCCAACTTCAGAATTTTTGATCTGCTATCGTGTTTTTTAGTAAATTACACAAGCGATTTGAATTTAGCTTGCCCTGAGGAGCTCGAGTTTGCTGCCATTTCTTACGTGCTTTTCGTTTCTCTTTTACTAAATCTTTTATTTCCTGCGGATATTTTAAGCTTTTAAAGCGCGGCATTTCTCTTTGGTACGGAGTGTTGTTCCATGCGGCTTGTTGTACGATATTGACGAAGTTATCTACTGCGTCTTAAAGTTCGAGAGGCGTTTGTAGTGATACCCTTAATCAATTAACATCTTACTTAAGACCTTCCCATTTGGTTTTCCCATTGGTTAGCGTGGGTGGTTTTTCATTTTTAACAAGATTTTCGCTCATAGTGAGAATAACAGCAGATCGATCTGAGAAAAGATCAAAGCTTTCTGTTATGTTAATTTTATTTGAGGGTTTTCTTTTGACCACAAAGAAATCAATAAGATCAGGTATTGTCGATGGATAAGACAGCCAGTAAGTCGGATTGCCAGTCGAATGAAAATTTTCCATAGAATATTCGACGCTTTTGAGAAATACCTCTAGATCCCCAAAAGCTGTGCTTCGCATTAAATTCATTCTTTTCAAATTTACATCGTGGAGGACGGTATATGGAAGATATATTCAGAACAACATTCTGAATTCTAACATGTACACCGATCAATTGCATTGATTCAGCCTCTATTATCGGACCTATCGTGTGTTCGATAAATTCTTTTATAAATAAAGATGCCCCACCTCTTGGTTTATTCGACGGATGAGATGCGTGGTATTCTAAAAATTTCATTGATCTTACTATTTGATTGCTTCTTGACATGCATTTCCGATATCAAACAAATATCAATATCTTTTTCATTTTAATTTTGTTTTTTGTGACCTTCAGTATAAATTATCATCAGTTAGACCGACCGAATTCCCCTAGAAAAATATAATTCACAGTATTTGAAAGCTGTAAATTTTATTTGTGTCGGTAGCCAACGACTAATGTTTTGCGTCTTAGAAGGGTACTACAGCATCTAACTGATGAGCCCAATTGTAGTACCCGGGCGAAATGCATAATTTGGAATAAAGGTCACAAAAACAAAATTAAAATTATAAGCAGAGTCCACAATAAATAGAACAAAATCAATACCTACGTATGCACATGCGCTTGTATTGTTTTTACATTTCTTCTTAAAATATCTCTTTCATGCATGAACATTTCTAGTTCCTCAAGTATTTGTCATAATTATTTGGCATATCAAGTAATTATTTTAAGCTTTTCCATCATGCTTTTCTTTTTGTAGGGCGTTTTGGACGAAAACTTTTTTCGAGTTTAGTAGTCTAACAAATATAAGTTTATTTGTACCTCACTGCTCCTCAATTTTCGAAAGGATTATGTTTAAGGTGTTCGAATGTGACACGATCGATCTTTACAACATTTCTTCCTCCGCTTCCCCGTCAAGTGTGGATCTCGTACAAGCATACTCACATTGGCAGAATAAAGAGTATTTAACATGGAATACTTCGATTTGCTCTTCGAGGAATGTCCTGGAATAATACTTTAAAGCTTCCTCGCTGCCAAGACCGCTTTAAACTAAAAAAAAACTTATATTCACTAGAAGAGCGTAAAAGAATTCGTGAAATTCTTTCATTTATCGACTTTTTAGACTCGCGACACCAAAGGCAAAATCACTTAAAAAAGATGTCCTGGAGAAAATCGTCCCAGGTCAGAACCACTAGAATAAGTAATATAAAGGAAAACAGGAGAGGTCATTATTAAGAGAGGACATTTTTTTTCATAATTTTCAGAAGTGCGAACCTGCAGAAGCTGCGTGGGGCAAACACAAATTTAAATATATACAATTATACATATGTACATATTACCATTATAATATGTTGCTTGAGACTTGCTGAATGTATACCAATGAAAGAACATATTGCATCTATGACCACACTTTTCTATAAGTTAGTAGCCATCAAATGGTCGAAGTAGCCATCAAATGGTCGACCATTTGACTATAGCCATGATTCTATAAGCCAGTGTATCCTAGAAAAAATAGGTCAATTTGGACCAATTTTAGATGTTGATGAATGAAAGTTATTAATAAATGATAAGTCCTCAACTTAACCTGACATTTAATTGCCTAGTACAGTTCTGGGTACCCATTCTGAAGCGAATGAAAACGATTTCCAAAAAACTAAACACTTTAAGGTCTGAAAAAATTAAATTCATGGATTAAGGCAAGCATTAAGCCGACCGACGGAAAATGAATAACTTTTTTATCGCCAATAATAAAGACTTAAAAAATAGCAAAAACACAAAATGAAGTACTGATCAGCTTCCCATCGGCTGCACATCGGTGTATTAAGTGCTTGTGCAAAAGGGAAAAATAGCTAATTTAAAAATATTTGTGTTGTGCTGTTTGTGCTGTGCCTATTCACTTAAAGCCCCAATATTCCAAAATAGAAATCAAAAAAAAATAAAAACCTACAATTTATTATCTACAAAAAAAAAAAAAAAAAAAAATCATATGTGCCCCAATAAAATAAAATAATTGAATACCTACCACCAAATTTATAAATAAAAAACCATACACTAAACATAAATTAATTTAATTCAGTGTCAGTGAAGATCAAAAACCAACCAAGCTGAAAGAGAATAGACTAACAAAACAAGCACAAGAACGGTAAACCTTCCTTTTCCTTCACTTCTCGCAGTTGTGTTAGCTTAATCATTGTAGGTAATGTGTGGAGCTTATCACACAGTGCATGCAATGATTAGGTTAGCACAACGTCAGATGGATTATTGACTGTTTTTTTTCTGTTTAACCAGGGGCGGCTCAGTACAAATTGTCACTAAGGCATAACACTAGTGACAATTTGTTATTGAAAAGTTCATATTGGAATTCAGTTTAAACATTTAGCATAGATATTCGTCTGACTTGTGTTTTATTGTTTTTTAAATGTTAAAATGGTTGGTGTTTTTAGGGTCGACTATACCAATATTCGCGGGCTTAGAAAAAATTTTTGTGCCGTGTATGTCCACACTGTCAAAAACAGGCCAGCTGTCTTGGCACTGAGCGAAACCCAAATAGGTGAGAATTCTGATCAGTCAGAATTTCATCTGTTTGGGTATAACTTAGTACCATTATTCTTTTTCCACCATGGTCTCGCCGTATACATAAGAAATGATGTTGCGTACCAACTTCAACCACAATATGGTTTGTGCTCAAACACAAATTTTAATTTCATGTGGTTAAAATTCTCGGTAAACAAGCGCATCATACACACATGTTTTATTTATCGGAGCCCAAATCTGGACAGAAATTCAACTTTTAACGAATTTGATGCTCTGTCCGACTCCATTCAAAGAATTGTTTCCCATTACCCTCACACTGAAATCGTCATTGCGGGCGATTTCAATGTACACAATTCTAGCTGGCTCCGCTTTTCGAGCCAGACAACACCCGAAGGAAGGTATGTTGAGGTCTTTGCTGAGTTAAACCAACTGACTCAGATTGTTGACGAGCCAACCCGAATCCCTGACGTTGTAGGTCAAACCGCCAACACTCTAGACTTGTTTCTTACCTCTGACCCCGATAAATACACGTTAAATGTATTATCGCCTCTAGGCACATCAGACCATTGTGTCATATCTGCAAATTTCTCATGCCAACACCTCTCAGTTAAAGAAAAACCACCTAAGAGAACCGTTTGGCAATATGAGAAAGCCAACTGGGACGGTCTCAATAACTTTTTCAGGATCTTTAACTGGTCACTATGCTTCCTCGGTAGTGACGTAGACTCCAGCGTAGATATGATAACAAATTTAATTCTTCACGGAATGAGAATTTTCATCCCGAATAGGGTGAAACCTATCAAACCGAAAGAAAATGCATGGTTTGATTTGAGCTGTAAAAAGGTTATTAGGGATAGAGAAGTAAGTTTCCGGAAATATAAAGCCAACCCCACTGAGGATAACCGGAAAAAGTTTCAACAAGCTAGAAAGACTTGCAACGTTCACATTCGGAGAACCAAATTCTTGTATGACCAAAAATTAAGGCAAAAAATACTACAATGTCCCAAAGGTAGTAAAAATTTTTGGTCTTTTGTTAAAAACATTCGGAATTCATCGTCATCTTCGGTTCCAACGCTCGTCTTTAATGACACCCCTTTTGTCAGCTCTCGTGAAAAAGCCAATTTGCTTGCAGCGCAGTTCGCTGTAAATTCGACGCTGCCAGAAAGTGTAATGACTCCTCCTGTACTTGAGAGCGTAAATGATTTTATGGGACGAATCTTCTTTCGCACTCGTGCAGTTGCAAGAATCCTCAAAGACCTCGATATTCACAAATCCGCTGGCCCGGATAGTATCCCTCCCATCGTTCTGAACAGGTGTTGTTCAACGCTGGCTAAACCACTGCGTAAGCTTTTCCATCTGTCCTACTCTACTGGTCTCTTTCCGAGTGGATGGAAAACAGCATTTGTCCAGCCTGTCCCTAAAAAAGGCGAATCTTCTTCACCCGCTAATTATCGTCCAATTGCACTTACGTCCCTTCTTTCCAAGGTCATGGAAACACTGATTAATTATCAGCTTAAGAAATATCTTGAAGAACGAAAGCTCCTCAATGACCGGCAGTATGGCTTTCGTAGCAATAGGTCCACTGGTGATCTGATGGTATATCTCACCGAGCAGTGGCACAAATCTTTACATCGTTTTGGAGAAAGTAAGATTATTGCGCTTGATATTTCAAAAGCATTTGATAGAGTCTGGCATCAAGCTCTCTTATCGAAAATGCGTGCATTTGGTATCGATGAATCTCTTCTTCGTTGGATTAGAAATTATCTTTCGGACCGATCAATACAAGTTGTATTGGACGGTTTCAAGTCTGATATCCACAAAATAAATGCTGGTGTGCCCCAGGGCTCCGTATTGTCTCCGACCCTCTTTCTCATTTTTATTAATGATCTCTTATCTGGAACTTCTAATCCACTTAATTGTTTTGCTGACGATAGTACTCTCAGCTTTTCATATTCGTTTTTAGATTCACCTCCTTGTTTTTCGGATGTGGAACTGGAACGGCAGCGTATGATAAGCTCATTAAATTCTGATCTTGACAGCATTGTTCAATGGGGAATTAAAAACCGCGTAGAATTTAATGCTTCAAAAACTCAGTGCTGTCTTCTGTCGTTAAAGCAGAACCCACCCCCCATGCCGCTATCCATGAGCGGCACTTGCATTGAAGAAACCGATCAGCTTTCAGTTCTTGGTATGTGCATCACAAACCACCTCTTGTGGAACGACCACATATTCGATGTCGCCAAAAATGCTGCAAAGTGTCTGGGCTTTCTTCGAAGGTGCAAGAAATTTTTCTCCCCGTCTGATCTGGCTGTAATCTATAAGGCTTTCATTCGTCCAAAGCTGGAGTATAACTCGCACATTTGGGCAGGAGCTCCCAAAACACATTTGATTCTTTTAGATAGAATTCAGAATAGAGCTCTAAGAATGATAGGCGACAGAAATATAGTAGAGACATTTACATCTCTAGAACACCGTCGAAATGTTACATGTCTGTCATTATTTTATCGCTATTTTTATAAACACTGTTCCAGCGAAATAGCCAGTTGCATTCCTCCCCTTAAATTTTTCAACCGTAATACTCGCGCTTCTAGGAATGCTCATCAGTTTACCCTTGAGCCTAACTTCGGACGTACTGTCAAGTACAGAGATTCTTTCTTTAGCCGTACAACGCGAATGTGGAATACTTTACACGGCTCTATTTTCCCCTCCCATTTTGATATTCAGAAATTCAAAACCAATGTGCATCAGTATCTCCTCTTGCATCCTTCCCTAATCTCCTAACGCTCGCACTGTGCTTGTTCATATTAAGGGTAGTCAAAACCCCTTTAGTGCGCGCAATCGTTTAAAAAAAAAAAAAAAAAAAAAAAAAAAGACTAGGTATATTAAGACTTGCAAGTTTACAGCAGTTTAACAGTCTATCGCCATAGTGTTAGTGTCAAATATTAAAAGAGATCCGCAGTTGTCACACAAAATATTGGGTCCGAAGTAAGCGAAACGAGAAGCGGCAAAGCTGCATTAACACTCTGCATTCACTCTGTTATAAATTGCAATGCCCATTTTTTTCAATTCTACGAAATGTTAAAGTGACGAACTGCCTGTCATTGGCGATTTAAATAAGAAGCGTCATCAATAACCCTTGCACTGTTTTTAATTTAAGGATTCTTTTTAGGAATTTTAATTTCAAATTAAGTGGTGTCGTTTTGCTATAGGTACAAATTATAGCCGTATTAAAAGTTGTAATTACTACGCCATAGTATTTTACGTCCAAATCGAATTCAATTAAAATTATGAACACACCCCAAAGTAGGCACTTCAATTGTACCATTCTTTTCCACAGAACAACAATACCTACCTACAGAGGAAAAACATTGAAGCCATCCGCCATTCTCTTCAAGCAGCCAGTCGTTTAGTTCAGTACAGTAAGTAAGTGAACATTGCTGGGGGGTAGTAATTATCTAATATGGCGGATATGTACATTTATTATCCCCTCGGCATTTGCACTTACTTCCATCAAAATCAACATTGGTTTCTGAAGCCAAAAGAACTGCAGGCCTACTACTATTCTTCTCTTACCCTCGTTTACTTGCATTATTCACATGAACCCTCCATATTTGAAACTAAACACATACAATGGGCTTAGAAGTCCACATGCTGGGTTCTTTGATGATTATCGAACATACCCAATTGTTATAACCTTATTACATAACAGCTATCTTGGGTAGGTTTTCCTTTTTTAGGTACACATTTATATACCTACCTACATAATAATTTGATGGCTTACGGGGGTTCACATCATTATTATAAAATAGCAAATTTATTTGATTACGTTATTAATGTGACAATAATTCAAGAGGCTTTGTTTCGATTCTGCACTGACAGAAAAACTTAAATCCGAATAGTAACCGAAATTATCTTGAAGAAATGATTTTACTATACCTACATCTACATGTTCTGAATAAAGGAATAGAGATATTTAAAAAGCTGGTGACTTTTGAGAACGTGATTTTAAAAATAAAAAATGTCTAATAAATTTTCATAAGATAGTTTATTTTGAATGTTATTAAAATAAATATAAGTAACTGGTTTAATAAAATATTTCGATACATACATATTTGCCACAACAATAGCCTTAAGAATATTAAGATACAATAAGAGTATTCTTGAAACCGCGTAAACCTGGTAAGCGTACTAAATGTGATAAATGTGGTAATTGAGCTGCCAAAATTTGTATGGAAAAACTTTACCAAAGAATGGTAATCTTTTCCGAATAATTTTGTGTGCTAAAGCTTACCATCTGAGTTTGGTAAATGTTAAAAGCTTTTGACGTTTTATGTGTCATAATCTTGGTATAACTATCTCTCTTCCTCTTATTATTTCTGGCAGACATTTTAAATGAGAGTGATAACACTTCGTTATTAGTCAAGTTAAAGTACAGGAAAAAAAATAATCATTTACCACATTTGCGGAAGTTGATTTTTATAAGTGCG
This sequence comes from Philhelius pedissequus, assembly GCA_910595825.1. Classification (NCBI taxonomy): domain Eukaryota; kingdom Metazoa; phylum Arthropoda; class Insecta; order Diptera; family Syrphidae; genus Philhelius; species Philhelius pedissequus. Next base: position 121,354,395 of record OU343162.1, read on the forward strand.
TTCATGAAATGTGCGTGGTAAACTTTTCTATTTTACGATGTGGGAAAGTATACGCGGTTTCATGGATACCTTTAATGTTAGTTGTAATTTTTCAAATGTAAACTGTTATTTTCTAAATAAATAGATACATAAATAAAAAAATATGATAAATCACTTTGGGTGTTAAAACTATTTTTCAATGTAGTATTGTTAAGTAAATTTATTTTTGTAGCAAATTCAATTTGCCTTCAAAACCATAGCTCTCTTTAGTGCTCCATATGGTTTGAGGAGTGTTGAATTAAATTTGAATTTTATCTTGGAATACAAATACCTTGGACACTGCTCTATTTATTTCAATCTACAACACCATCTGAGGGAGGATAACTACTTCTACATCAAATTTAGCGTGGAGAAAATATCAACAATCATCAGAATTATAGGTGAGCTCGAAAATCACAATTACCTGCGATATATGAGGAAGATCTCGAAATATTGTGATCAATGTGTAATCAGAAAACAAGAGGAGATATTTTTCATTTCCTGGACTTATGTCAGATGTTGATGGGTAGTCAGGAGAGGAGAACGTACCTCGCTTGGTTTTTGAAAATTCAAAAAAACACAGAAACTTGTAAAAAGTGAATGAAATTTTTATTTGGATTGATAAATCAATTTCTGCCATTTACTTTTTAAAAATAATTTCACTTAAATGTTGCCCGCGGATACGCTTCAGGTGGTCCATTCTGAAGGTCCAATTTTGGCAAACTTTTTCACACATTTCGGCCGGAATCTCACCAATGACGCGTTCAATGTTGGCTTCCAAGGCAGCAATCGTGTTTGGCTTGTCCCCATAGACAATAGACTTAACATAGCCCCACAAAAAATAGTCTAACGGGGTCAAATCACATGATCTTGGTGGCCAATTGACTGCGCCAAAACGTGAGATCAACTGCTCACCAAATTCGCCTTTCAATTGATGCATGGTTTCGCGTGCAGTGTGGCATGTGGCACCGTCCTGTTGGAACCACATGTCGACCGAGTTCAATTCTTGCATTTTCGGCAAAAAAAAATCTGTTATCATCGAACGCTACCTTTCTCCATTGACCGTAACCCTGCGGCCTTCATCGTCCTTGAAGAAGTACGGCCCAATGATGCCGCCTGCCCATAAGCCGCACCAAACAGTGCATTTTTCGGGATGCATTGGTAGCTGCTGAATTGCCTCTGGCTGCTCTTCACTCCAAATACGGCAATTCTGCTTATTCACGTATCCATTTAGCCAAAAATGAGCGGAAAAAAAACGGACGTAGCTTGCGAAACACATTTTTCACGGAGCACGAATTTTGATAATAAATTTCAATAATTTGCAAACGTTGTTCAGGCGTAAGTCTATTCATGATGAAATGGCAAACAATACTGAATCGAAATGTCAAATGTTCGTGGAATTTGTCATGTGTGATCTGTCAAAAATATAAACGTCAAAAACCAAGTAGCAAAAAAAATGTTACAAGGGCAAACAAATACAGACACCAAATAATTAATAAAATTTTTTAAATGATTTATGTAAATGATTTTAATAATGTTAAAGCAAAAATTCATAATACATAATTGTATCCGCAATAAATTTAATTGTATCATAATTATATAATTATTTTTATATTTTTATTTATATTTTTTATAATAGAATTCTAAGTGCAAGATAATACCAGACGCCTTTTCAAGCCGTGTTTATATGATTTTATGTAACATTATACTGTAAAACAAAAAATTCTTTTGAAAATAAATCTATGTATCTATCCATAGCTCTTAATTAAAAAAAAAGTATTGTTTTCAATTTCCAAACTCCAATACCTATTTTTTTTTCATGTTTTGCAAAACATGCGATAACTTTTTCTAAGTGCTTACTGGCATCAGGAATGAAGGAGGGCAAGTCTCTTAACCAGTCTCTCTTCTACCACTGATGACTGAATTTAAGTTGTAATCGTCTTAGCTGTAGCTAGACTTATTGGTTTTCACAGTACATTTCAGAAGGAAACTTGTAAAGTTTCTTCGGACGTGGGCAAGCAAAAATTGCTGCGTAGAAAAGCAGACTGTAAAAATAGAAAATACCATTTGCAGTACAAAGCATAAGCTACACATTTAAGACGATTATATTGTTTAACGTTCGAAACATTTTGTTTAATGGTCTTCTTCTAAAATCTACAGTGTTCACCTTTATTCAAATAAATATTAGGAAAACAAAAAAAAAATTCTATAGAGAAACACTTTAATCTAACTGAACGAAAAAAATCAATATTTCGAAAACCGATGGAAGAAATTATGTTTTTAGGTATATCTATACTATTAAATACTTAAAATTGCCATACAGATTTTGTGCACAAAAATTAATTAAAAAAAAAACTTTAAAAATATATTTAGCCGTTCCTACTAAGTATCTTTTACTTATGGTGTGATCGAACATAAGAGCAAGTATGTGCGATCCAGCCGTGGATTTTATTTAATCCAATCGAACATAAAAACTTTTAAGAAATCGTCCAAAGAGTACTTTTAGCTTTAATATCTATTTGAAAGAAAGGCAGAAAGACCTTACTTGGACCAGTCAATCGAACATTTTTTATAGTAACAGCTAATTGGAAACGACATTACTTACTCGGTATCGGTAGTTTAAATCGTTTTAAAGTCCCCATCACTAGGTTTATTAAGGACCAAAGACTTAACAACAACTGACATTTTGGATTAAAACGTTGTGTGGTTTGCTTATTAGCTGATATTGTTTCACAAGCGATTTTTATTTAATAAAGTACAGTAGAATCCCAGAAAGATGAAAAGATATAAAACAGGCCCGTTCATCTTTTCAAATTGTTCATCTTTCTAAGCATAAAATTTTAGTTAGAGATGTAGAACATATATCGGCACATTAAAAAGTTAAAACACGCCCGAAAATCCTAAGTAGGTACAGTAACTTTAAATATAACAAGTCAACCTGGAGGAAATCATCACAAGTTACATAACCCATTCGATCAGTGTAATTTTTGACTTCTGTTTCCAATAAATCTAACATATGGCGTCAATGCGGCTTAAATATTGGTTTCCAATATTTTAAGAGTAGCGGCTTGTCGGCATAAGCCAATGATTAAACACAGTCCCATAAAATGTAGTCGAGAGACGTTAAGTTCGTCGCCCAAGGAGGGTTAACAGGACCACTTCTTAAAATAAAGTTGTCACCAAATTCATTTTGGAAATAAAAATATGGTTAAGCACGCTAAATGGTAAGTTGCAAGTTGTTGGCAGCAAATGCCGTGGATGTTTAGCTGTATAATTTTTGGAAAAAAAAAACCAGTCAGTATTTCTCGATAGCTTTCGCATAATTGACCGTAACGGCAGATCATTGATCATTCCTCATTTCTAAAAAATAAGGACCGATGATTCCGCCAAAGTGTAAACCGCACCAAACAGTAAATTTTGTTGGATGTAATGGTGATTCATTAATTAGGTTTTCTTATTGACGAAGTCTTTTAACCAAAAAAGAGCTTCATCGTTAAACACAATTCTTCGGAAAAAATGCTCTATGAACTTCGCGAACAGATTTATTTTTTTTTCAAAGTAAATTTCCACAATTTGGAGCCTTATTCCGGCGTAAAACAACTCATGATGAATCATGAATGAACAGAAATGTCAACAGAAAACAGAACAGAAAAACGCCCATTATATACTTATGTACCTATAAATTTATGCAAACTAAATCCACTAGATTCTTTAGGTGGTAGGTATGCAAACACAAATTAGAGGAAATGAAAATTCATAATTGGTATAATTACCGCCTTCAGGCTATTACCCACGTCTAGTATCCTTCGATCCTAATGCGTAATGTTAGGTTCCGCTTTTCTCTCCAAACGTCTATCGTCAACAAAAAATCCTGGAAATAGAAGCTGACTGCTAAAAAAATCATTCGTTCATTAATAAGAATTTATTTTCAAAATTTGAATCACCTTACAATCAAATAAAATTGAATCTTTAAGTCAAAATTATTTTTTGAATAAAATCTTCATTTTCATATATCACATGTATATATCTTGATAGAATATGTCAAATGACAGCTTGATAAATAATGTACTAAGTAATTATTTCGTGAGATGAAATTTGACAGAAGTACGTAAACAAAAGTTTAATTTTGAAGCCTTTCTGCTAAAATGCTGGACTACATTTTTTGAATAGGAGCTTCAATTGAGCACGAGCTGAGGACAGCCTTTGCTAAAGATAAAATTTTTTTGGAAATGTATATGAAAGACTTATTTACTTTCAGTGTATCTTAAATACGATCCCATGATATGAGGCCAAATAAATTATTATTATGGAAGACAACCCTCTTCGCAAGTTTGCCTAACAAACATATACAAGTAAGGATGTGCTAATGGTTGAGCAAACTGACGTCACGAACATTCATAACAAGGAGGGTGGTCATTTGAATTAGGGGGAATAGTCTTCAATCAATTTTTCTATTTATATAGATTATAATAAAAAAAGATGGGAAGTTCGAATTCGAAATTCGAGTCACAAGTTTTTATATTTCAGCCCGCCATCACACTAATAGAAGTGGCATGTTGTGCTCATAAAGCGACCTACGTTCATTTTTTTGACAGAATCTAAATTGCAATATTTGCTCTATACGACTCCTTACTTAAATTAGATACAATCGATTGTATTGAAAGCAAATATACATATATATATATAGGTACCCAAACGAGTAAATACAAATAATATATGATTGGGTGGGTGCACATTAAATTGAGTGTTAACTAAAACTTGATAAGAATCTGAATTATAAAATATTTTCAAAAAAACTTAGGTATATGATTTATAAGGAGAGTTGTTATAAATTAACAGTACTTATTATATAGATGTACAAAGGAAGGCAAACCTAGCAGTCCCATTATAATAAAAAACGCTTATTCCGCCTCTATTATATGAGTTTACAAACCTTGAAAAAGGAGTTAAGACATGGATTAACATTTTCTATTAAAAAAAAAGAATGTTTGTGGAATAGTAAGATCACATTTATCAGAAATCCCATTAGAAAATCATTACAATACGTGAGATTTGTAAACATTTGTAACCTCATTAATATGTCCCCCTCTTGTATCCGCATTTAGATAATCTTCAACCATTGATATGAGTTTCTTCACATTTTCTTTGTAAAACCTATATTTCTTCCTGAAATCCTAGTCATTTAGAACTTGCAGTGGATAATATCTGGACTTGTTTATTCTCCTATTTTCATAATGTCCAATAACAACTGAAGACGGTTTAAGAACTCGATAGATTGATTAGCCATTGTTATTTTTATACAAAATTAAATTCAAAATCTTCATTTATAACTATATATTGATTATTGACACATCTGGATTCCTATTACTTCGCTAAGCCAACTTGGTTGGTAGTTAAGCTTAGTAAACGCCACTAAGAACAAAATTTGTTTTTTTTAACGCATGCACAACTCGAAACGCCAAAATATAGCAACTACAAGTTGGTCGTAGAACTGAGTATTAATATCTTGACACATTCTACTCAGGAACCCTTATATAATAGGGTGTCAGTCTGTCAGTCTGTCAGTCTGTCAGTCTGTCAGTCTGTCAGTCTGTCAGTCTGTCAGTCTGTCAGTCTGTCAGTCTGTCAGTCTGTCAGTCTGTCAGTCTGTCAGTCTGTCAGTCTGTCAGTCTGTCAGTCTGTCAGTCTGTCAGTCTGTTAGTCTGTCAGTCTGTCAGTCTGTCAGTCTGTCAGTCTGTCAGTCTGTCAATCTGTCAATCTGTCAGGACCGTTTTTTTTGCTTTCGACTATCTCATAAATGGCTTAACCGATTTTTTCAAGATTTCACACATATATAGGTGTAGGTAGCCCAATTTATAATGCTTACCAATATTTGTAATTAATATTTTTTTGTATTCTTAAAAGCATTTAAAAAAAATTAAAAATTATATTTTGAAAACTGCACATTGAATTTTTTTTCAAAAATTATAGTTATATGTATTTGTTGAAAACCTTTCTATTGGCGTTTTTGATTTTTTTTTGAAAAATTTTTTTCAAATCCGCTCCACAGATTAAAAAAAAAATTTCTCTTAAATTCAAATTTATCCAAGAAATAAAATGGCATATTTTTTTTGAGCTCAAATTGGTTTAAGTATTTATTTCAGAATTTTTAATTATTTTTTTCTTTGATTAAGTCGAATTAATATTTTGATTTTAAGTTTATATTATAATATTTGAGATTGGCATAGCAAGTTTTTTAGAAAAAATATAAAGAAATTTTGTATATATAAAAAATTATGTAAAAAACGACTTTAAATATATATTTAGATTTTTAATAGAATTCATTTGCATACGATGTGATCGAACATAAGAGCAAGTTCGTGCGATCGTTCGTTGGAATTGGGATCGACTCAATTATTGTCTTAATGGACTGCTTCAATTCAGTCAAATTCCTGGGTTTCGTTTTGTACACTTCCTGCATGACATAACCCCATAAAAAAAGTCTGGTGCCGCCAGGTCAGGTGACCTTGGGAGCCAGCGGAATGTGCAGTTTCTGGATATCAATTTGTTTGGAAATTTTCGTTGGAGCTCCGCCATAACTTGTGTGGCTACGTGCGCACTTGCTCCATCTAGTTGAAACCAAATACTGCTGCAAGGGATACGTCTTCGGCGAAGTTCTGGGTAAAAAAACTCCTTCAACATCTTTAAATAACGGTCCCCATTGGCAGTTTGTGTTACACCGTTTTCTTCAAAGAAGTATGACCCGACAATACACCTTGATGAAACTGCGCACCGCACAGTGACTCGTTCTGGGTGCAGTAGCGTCTCATGGAGCATTTCCGGATTAGATTTACTCCATATACGGCAATTTTGCTTCTTAACATTGCCGTTTAAGTTAAAATGGGCCTCATCAGACATGAACAAACAATTTATCAACGTGTTGTCTTCTTCGGCCATTGCAATCATTTTTCGGTAAAATTCCAAGCGAACATGCAAATCCTGAGGGTTTAACTTGCTTGTAATTTCGACTTTGTATGGAAACAAGTTTAAGTCGTCATGAAGTATCCGTTGTAATGACCGTCTGCTAACTCCAATTTGGCCCGATAAGTTTCAAGTCGAAACACTTGGATTTGCCTGTATTGCCGATGCAACAGCCACAATTGTATCCTGAACCCGAACATTGGAATCTCGATGATACGGTCTTCGCTCGATGCTTCCAGATTCGGCAAACATGTTCACCAGCCATAATTGTGCATCTACTCTTGGGAGTACGGCCAAACTCCAGCCTAAATTCCCTTTGGACGGAAATGACGGACTGCAAAGAATGGTATCGCTGCACTTTCCAAATCCTTTTTTCAGTATTCCAAGCATTAATTTTGATAAATCTAAATAGTAGCCTATAAAATAAAAAAAAATAAGCCGATTACTCATACTGAAAAAAAGTTATTACGTTTTATTTTTGTAGCATGATTCGTGTGCCACCCTGTACCACAGGTAGATGGTTGTCCATCGTTTGGTTCCGCTTCGTTTTCATAAACTCTTTTCTTTGGGCCAACCGAAAATATAAAATCGAACAAGATTCGATATTAAGAAACAACTATGGTGAACTCCTTGGTTGAGGCAACGATAATCTTAGGAAAGTGCAAAAGTAAATTTATTGTAATTCGAAGAATATTACAGATTTCAATTGACTTTCTAATTCAATTTAAGCTTATGAATATTCCGGGTTGGTTTGCTTTCGACATGATGAAGGAATTTTGTGGAATGTGGAATTTGTAAATGTCTTGTTTCCCTCGTACAAATGTATGTGACGTTTTCGAAAGTCGGTGAACCATCAGAGCTTGTTTTCTCACCGGACAAAAAGACAAAAAATATCAGTAATCATTAAATGCTAAATACAAAACAAAAAATCAAAACAATGCATTCCGATTTATTTCATTTTATTTAGCTCATGAATGTACTGCATTTCTTTTATTTCAAATCACACAACTTCAAGAAAATATTCGATTCTATTTCCGAATGAATTGATTAATGACTGACAGGAATGCACAGCTTAACCACTGGATATAGATTTATAGAGCCATGAAATTGCAACAGGGCTATAATAATAGGCACGAACAAAAACTACGGGAGATCCATAAGGCGGCAAGGGAGAGAATTTGGTACCCAAAATATGCTTTCTAATAATATTATGAGTTTACCTGTATTTAAACACGAGTTTTCTATTTCTAAATGTTGCCCACTATTTCTTGTTATTGTATGCCAAATCCTGGAAGAATTAAAATATAAACTTCTGGGTGAAAAATAAGTGTTGATATAAAATTGGGTCTCCTCCCCCTGTTGGGTCAAAAAATGAGGTATATAGATTTCGATTATTAATAATATTATTAATTAATATTCACCAAAAGCAGAGTGAATTTGTAGATTAATAATAATAACTATATAATATTTAACACAGTATCAAAAAGCCAATAATTTATTAAATTTTCTTCTAACGTTTGCCAAGAGAAAATCTTGTTTTAATCAAAATCCATATCTACTAGTCTTCACATAATTAGTTATTTGGCGCTAATTCTCCCTAGCTTTACAACATAAACATTGATAAAAAGATATAATAACAAAATAGATGAATATTTTTTTCCTTGTTTGTGCATCAGCTAAACTTCTTGAATTTCATATACATTAATCATAATAGCTCAAGCTTTTAGTCGATTTAGTAACATGTTAAATCATTTTTAGTTTGATACTATGCTAAAAAAGGATTTTGCTAATTTTAAACCAGTTTAGTACAGTTAAACTTACAAAATGGCTACTTTTTATTTTTTTAGTATCGTGCTAAATCCATATGCCACTTTCACATTTACAAACGTCAAAAACTTATGTTCGCTTCTTTTTTTGCCCTATTTTCGACGTGTTTAGTTGTAGTTTATTAAGAAAATAGACTTAGTATGGTGCTAGTTAAAAAGCGTTTAAAATTAAGAAAATATTAGTAAAGTGCTTTAGTATTAGCAAAATGTTAAGTAGTATCATGCTAAGCCCTTAACATCAGGCTGTTTAAAATGTTGCGCTAATGTTGTCAGCGACGACGAAAGTTCAAATTCTATTAAATAGGAAAACATAATTTATCTATGTAGCTCTTTACTTATCTAATAGTGTAACCGGTGCCGAGCTTGGACATTTTGCGCCTAAGTTAAAATTGTTATTTTTTTGCCTCAAATAAGGAAAGACGATAACGACAACATTAACATTTACATTTAATTTAAGCCAAAATACATGTTTATAATATTTTAAAAGTAAAATCGTCGGCGCGATTTCATTTTTGCAAATCTTTAATAATTTCTTCTTTCTCAATGCGATTAAGCTTAATCAAGTTAATAGCTCTTGGGTTAGAGGAGAGTTCTGTAAGCTGTCAAGAACAATTGACAAGATGTAATAAATTGGAGTTTTGTCACCAAATTACTTTTAGATGTAATTTTTTGAAATAATGCTTGGATTTAAAAATGGTTCTGGTTACACATTGAGGATTTAGAATAAAACTCATAACCGCTTAAATGATCCAAATTAAGCAATTACCTTATGATTTATAATCGGCAGATAACGATTTGATGAAATTTCTATCAATTTTAAGAAAATCAATGAAATTAGGAGGTAAATCACTCTATAATTCGAAAACTACGCACATCATTGCGATGGTGTAAACGGTTCTGAGTTCTAATTTATGGTTTTTTACTAATTCCGCATACAATTTTCAAGTCCAAGAATTATTTCAAAAAAATTACATCTAAAAGTAATTTCGTGACAAAACTACTTTTGGTTTTGTTGATGCTTCCTTTGACTGTATAAAGCGTTGATTCTAAAAAGATATCGGTCGCCTTAATTGGGCAAACCGTTCCAAAGATATACTCCAAAGTATTTTCAGATTATATATTTCAAAGTGAACAGTGAATAACTTTTGGAGTATATCTTTGGTACGGTTTGCCCAATAAAGGCGACCGATATCTTTTTAGAATCAACACTTCATACTTTCAATGGCTTCCCATATAGAGAGCTATTTTGAGGTGGGTATCGTTTAAGATGGCCTTTTTGCAACCAAACATTATTGTGGTAACGATGATTTCCTTAATTGTCGTTGGTGCAGCGGTAGGCTGCGTACCTTTGGCTTCTGACCTGGATACATCTGGTCCGCCAGGTAGGAAATTCATATTCGTACTGACAGTAGCGGGCGGTCGATGTGGTTTTTTCTTTGTTTTAAGTGTTGAAAGTATGTAGTCAGAAATGATGTGTTTTGATATTTATATGGTGCCAATGGTCGCAAAGAACTTAAAAGTCGGAGTAACAAATGGATTTTAAAAATCGTGACATGGACATTTCATTGCAGAACAAAATACTGAATCTTGTTTATAATATTTTTATTTAGTAATCACTTAAAATAATTTAATTTTAAAGGAACATAGGTTATCTTTAATCTAAAAAAAGTCGATAGCTTGACTTTTTTTTTTATAAAAAAAATGAAATGTCAAAATTTCGCAAGCAATTAATGTAGATAATAAGCATAAATAGTGTTATTAAAAGTCTTCAAAACAGAAAAGTAGCAGGGCTAGATCATATAAAAAATGTTTATTTAAAACATCTTCCATGCGTTGGAGTAAAATTTTTGACATTTATAATTAATGGGTGCCTTAAGCTTCAGTATTTTCCTAATGCCTGGAAAAAAGCAAAAGTCGTTCCTATACTTAAAGCAGGAAAATCACCAGAATTAGCAGCAAGTTATAGGCCTATAAGTTTGCTTAGCAGCATTAGCAAAATCTACGAAAAAATAATAAAGGAACAAATTTTAAAAACTGTTTCGAATAATAATATTTTTCCTGATGAGCAATTTGGATTTAGACGTTTTCACAGCACATCTCATCAGATAAAAAGAATTTGTAACCACGTAGAACAAAATCGTGCTGAAGGACACTCAACTGGAATGATACTTATAGATATAGAAAAAGCTTTTGATTCTGTTTGGCACAATGGAATAGTATACAAAATGATAAAATTTAACTTCCCACTTTATTTGTGTAAAATTGTTCAAAGTTTCTTGTCTGGTAGATGTTTTCAGGTCCACGTTGATAGTGGTGTTTCAAATATTTTTTGTTTTGACTTTGGTGTTCCCCAAGCTTCAGTTCTTGGTCCAACCTTGTATAACGTCTATACATCAGATTTCCCAAATCTTCCCCATTGTGAATCAGCTGTTTTTGCTGATGATACCGCAATATTTTCATCGCATGAGTTTGGTCTCAACATTGAGACAAATTTAAAAAATGCAATTGAAATATTAGAAAAATATTTTAACAAATGGAAAATTAAGCTGAATGCTGGAAAGATGCAAGCCATATTTTTCTCACGAAAAAGAAAACCTTGTTATCTTCCCAGCACTCAGCTTCAATTCAATGGAAATGTAATAGCATGGGAGCAGTCAGTGAAATATTTAGGAGTTCATCTTGACACCAAAATAACTTTTAGTCAACACATTAGTAATACTATAAAGAAATTCAATATTGCTATTAAGATGCTTTACCCATTCATAAACAGAAAATCTTCACTCACAAATGATAACAAGATTTTAATATATAAAGTTATTTTTCAATCAATATTACTATATGGGTGCCCAGCATGGGGGAAAGCTGCTAAAAGCCACATAAAAAGATTACAAATTTCGCAAAATAAAGTGTTAAAAATGATGCTCAATCTTCCTTGGTACCATTCAACCTTGAATCTGCACAGTGAAGCGGATGTTGAGTTGATCCCTGACAGGATTCGGAAACTTACTATCAATTTTAACAATAGCTGTGATATGGCTGACAATCCTCTCATAAGCCAGCTTTACATTTCTGGAGTAACTTAATATTCACGTACATTTATTTCGTTTGCTTGTTATTTATTTATTTATTCAGTTCTGTTTCATGTTAACTTTTTATATTCTTTAGTTAAGTGTTATTTATCAATTCATGTATTTATTTATTACTAACACATGTTGCTGTTCACTAACATTATTTATTTTAATTCGTATATACCTATCATTTTTTTTTCTTTTTTCTCAATTAATTATTTATTTTATTTACTCATATATTTATTTATTTATCCCTATTTATCTAATTTATTATAGCTTATTCTAGTCAATTTCGTTTACTTGTTATTTATTTATTTATTCATTTTTGTTTCATGTTAACTTATTGTATTTATTAGTTAAATGTTATTTATCAATTCATGTATTTATTTATTACTAACACATTTTGCCGTTCACTAATATTATGTATTTAAATTCGTATATACCTATCTTTTTATTTATTTTCAAGATTATTTATTTATTTTATTTACCCATTTATTTATTTATTTAGTTATTATTTATTTATTTATCCCTATTTATTTAATTTGTTATAGCTTATTCTAGTCAATTTATTTGAGTATAAAAAGCATTCCTCGAACCACACAAATGTTTTAATAACAATTATTCCTTTTTTTTTCTTTACTCTAATAATGGTTTTTTTTTCGTATTTTCCTTTAAATAATACTTGTAACTATAGAATTGTTCACTAAATCAAAGATAATGTCTCAGTTGTAAGAAAATAACTTTCAAATCTCTGAATGTAAAACGTGCAGTCATAGGCTTTGTATAAAAAATTATCACGAAATATATATCTATCTATCTAAAGGCGACCGATATCTTTTTAGAATCAACACTTCATACTTTCAATGGCTTCCCATATAGAGAGCTATTTTGAGGTGTGTATCGTTTAAGATGGCCTTTTTGCAACCAAACATTATTGTGGTAACGATGATTTCCTTAATTGTCGTTGGTGCAGCGGTAGGCTGCGTACCTTTGGCTTCTGACCTGGATACATCTGGTCCGCCAGGTAGGAAATTCATATTCGTACTGACAGTAGCGGGCGGTCGATGTGGTTTTTTCTTTGTTTTAAGTGTTGAAAGTATGTAGTCAGAAATGGTGTGTTTTGATATTTATATGGTGTCAATGGTCGCATAGAACTTAAAAGTCGGAGTAACAAATGGATTTTAAAAATCGTGACATGGACAGTTCATTGTAGAACAAAATACTGAATCTTGTTTATAATATTTTTATTTAGTAATCACTTAAAATAATTTAATTTTAAAGGAACATAGGTTATCTTTAATCTAAAAAAAGTCGATAGCTTGACTTTTTTTTTTATAAAAAAAATGAAATGTCAAAATTTCGCAAGCAATTAATGTAGATAATTGTACCAAGAAATCTAGTACAGCTATCCACTAAGATTACAAATTTAGTCGTTCAACAGCGTACTGGAAAACGAAAAGTAGAGCGAAATTTTTCGTTCATGATTTCGTCGTGTCATTTTTGTATGCGTACTAGGCATTATGCAACACTTATAGGAAACGACAATAGTGTGTGTTTTCATAAATGTTTACCTAGCAAAGGACTGCACTATCCATATTCATTAAGTCAGATTTCCCGTCAATCTCACTTCCCTGTTGAACTGCATTTCCACTATTCATAAACATCAAAATATAATCGGCGTTGAGCAGATTGCGCAACCATTATTTTCAGGCCTTCGTGTTGACTGTATAAGTGCAGAATCTACAGCATGCTCAATAATTGATGAGAAAATATATGCCATTGTACTACAGCAGATTTTCAGCGTTTATTAAAAATTTTAAAAAACGGGTTTTACCATGATATCCCAGAACTAATCCATAGTCTGAAACCCAAAAAGATTTTAATTAGGTTTTTTAAGAAGAAAAGTTTAAACAATTAAAACATATTTTACTCGAGGTGCTTGATTTTTAAACACTTCATATAGGCATATATAAAGGCAAAATATGTCTTATATTTATAAATTGACATTTAATTTATATGTCAGCACGCACAAAAGCAATGCGACACACTAACACTAATTAAAATATGATGAAAATCACCTCCTTCATATCCTTGTTGTTTAAAACAAAGCCTTGGTATTATTAGTCAGAACTTTTAGAATAAAAACAGGTTAATATTCTAATATTCATATTTTGTGACAGATGTGATCAATAGCCCACTTGATCGATTAATATAAGGGACACGCCCAAGCTGCAAATTTTTAATATCGGCCTAAAGGTTGATTTTTGTAAAGAAAAAAAAAACATAATGCAATATTGGATATTATGAATATTCAAAGCTGAGATACCTTACCTACTTCAAATGCACTCCCTTGTCATTATAACTGAAGCAATTAATGAAGAACATATAAAAAGTCCGCTGTTTCGTGTGTTTTATTGGAACGTTTGTAATTAGAAAACTCCTTGTGGCTGAGTGCATTTCATATTATTTTTTGTCATGAACAATACTTATATTTGCATAGAATTGAGTATGTTGAATAGAGAAGGACTTTGTTCATCTGACATTTAATATTTTCCAAAGACAGAGACGCAAGGAATTTCCAAGAATACCTCGCCCTGGTTACGCCTACATAATTTCGTAATTAAACCTCAGTTTTCATTTATTTAAAATTATTTTATCGCCTCCAACTCGAATAGAATACTCCAAGGATACAGAACAAAAACAAATGAGAACAACAACATACTGCTATAGGTACTGCAACTGCAACCCATTTTATTTGTAATGAAACCACAATTAACTGTATGTATGAACATTGTATTTGTACACCTACATAGGTACGCATTGAAAACGACATAATCAACAAAACAAAATGCTTTTCCAACAGAAAATCCTTATAAGTTATAAGTGTGTAGCTTCCCATAGCTGAGACCATATACCTATGTACATTCGAGTATATTCATAGGTATGTAGGAACTCGTATGTAACTATCTTTAGAAAAAAGAGAACGAAAATTATCCGCCTCATAATGAAGCGCACACAGGAAGACCGCCGAAGGTATTTTCATATTGCATCCATCTTTTTCTCCTATTTTGCGTGCATAAATTATCCTGAATGAGAATGAAAAATATAAAAAAATTCTGTCACAGAGTGGAAATTCTGTGGCACCTAAACGCCCATACACATATCTAGAACAACAACAAGAGAGTCGACAATCATGTGTGGCTTACCACAAAAAATAAAAACAAAGCCACAAGATGATGATAATAATCTCCACTGATTACAAAATGAGAAAAGGATTCAATAGATGGCACTAAAAAAAGCATATGAACAAAAAAAAACATAAAAATGAAAGAACTCAGTGTTTTGGGAGCAACAACACTTTCACAATCTCGATGCATAGCTCTGCAGACAAGTTAGATATATAGCTAAATACGTATGTATGTTGTAAGGATGCGGTTGTGAATTAGTACAGAATCAGCTCAAACGCATATTGCGCCATACCTACATACCGATAGCATCGCCCCATAAGGACATTCTTCATTAAAAATCATCTATTCAGGAGTATTTTTACATTAGTGACATCCTTGAGTGCAATTTGCATTCATTTTCTTTTGGGGGTGTCATTATATTCTTATTCATATTCATATAATATCCTCGCCCTGCTTTCTCGTTTGCTCTCTATTATTTGCGCGGAAACCTTTTTTCTAGAGCGTGCATTTGTGTTTTTGTCTTCTATGAAGACACGGGGCGGGCAAACAGCAAAGTGCATATCCTTGCGATTTTTATTATTTCCATCTTCTTTGAATAGAATGCATCACAAAAAAAGGGAGAAATTATTATAATATTTTATAATTTTTTCATAGGATAAGGACTAAGTTGCAATCCCAATGTGTTCGCTTTACATAAACAATGTGTATACATATACTGCACCTATACATAATGCAGGATCCTTCAGAATGAATTATTTAAAGTATGATTCCTTTTTTAATTCAAACATACACATATAGCGCAAAGAAAATAATGTAATTTTG
The DNA here is from genome assembly GCA_910595825.1 of Philhelius pedissequus. Classification (NCBI taxonomy): domain Eukaryota; kingdom Metazoa; phylum Arthropoda; class Insecta; order Diptera; family Syrphidae; genus Philhelius; species Philhelius pedissequus. Next base: position 121,370,277 of record OU343162.1, read on the forward strand.
ATGACGATAAGAAACACCCCTAAGGTACCATGTTCTTCTTGTTTTTAATAGGAAACTTTTAATCGTGTAGAGGATAATGGTTCAAACAAATTCATCATTGGATACGAGTGGCGTTGGTGTCGTTTGCTTTGATCTTCTTTATTTTTTAAGGATAATGGTTCGATGCAAATGCATTTCACTTATTCAAGTGTGAATTTAACTTATAACCACTTTTGTTGTGCTTTTTTGCATCAATTGAGAATGAGAGGTTCTTTCAGACTTTACTACATCAAATGGAAGAAAAATCGAGAAGATTCTTAAATTTTGTTAAAACTTACAATAGATTAATCGAATGCTGACTAGCAGGGTTATTAATTCAAAGCTGGGTGATTTCTCTGCAAGAAGATTTGTCAATAGCCGCAAGGCGGTGTTCTATCTCCACTTCTCTGTTATAAAATGAGTTTCTGATGGAGCTGTACTATAACGTCCTAAAAGAACTCCTAAAAACCACTTTAAATGAGCTAACAAATTAAGCAGAAAGGTGTGACCTGGGAGTCAACCCACAGAAAGCGGAACTTATCCTATTATCCTCTTACCATCAAAGGTATTCCACTGGCTTTCTCAGATGAAGCACAGTAATACTTGGGCATATTTGGTATATAAAAAATTAAGTTGGAAACCTAATATAGAAGAAAGAGTTAAAAAAGCCACAGTAGCACTCTTCTCTTGCAAGAAGCTGTAGCGAATAAGTTGGGCCTACGACCCCGTATTGCTCACTGGCTACATACAATACTTCGGTAATCACGCCGATTCTTACCTATGGCGTCACAGTATGGCAGACCGCTCTAGAAAAGGCTGCAAATTGCGACAACTTGAGCAATGCCCAATGATCAGCGTCAATGTGTACATAAGCGGCGTATTAAGAACAACCCCGCCTGCCGCGCTAGACGTTCTACACCATCTACTACCACTCGGAAATAGACAGCAGCGAGCACAGCCGCCCGCCTAATAGCTTCTTCGCAATGAATCAATAATGATACTGGCCATTCTATTATTCTGAACTCGTTCGAATCACTTACAAGTCACATTAATTAATCTCCCTAAACTAGAATTCGGCAAAAACTTACAAGTCACCATTCCTCCAAGATCTGTCTGGGAGGACTTAAGCTTCTTGAAAGATGATGAAATCAGATAGTTAGGCGGCTTTAAATCTCTGAAATATACAAACTTCATAACTGCTCTCAACTACCGTTCATCTCTTATCTATGGAGATGGGGCAGCAGGTCGATAGTCACCTATGTTGGGTACCATGGCACACGGATATTCCAGGGAATTGTAAGGCAGATGAACTTGCCAAGAGTGGAACGACACTACCTTTATTACCTGACAAGGGGGTAAATATTGGTTTACACATTGCAACATGTAAGTTAATGCTGAAACTAGATGTTTTAGAAAGGACAAGCCTAAGTTGGGAAATTTATTCCAAAGCATAATGCTTTATGGTTCTCCTGTCAATTGGTTCAACTCTCTTGTCCAGATTCCTGAGAAGAACTTTAAATGTGATGAAATAATAACGGAAACGATTACGTCTCTAACCGTCGTAATGTATTATGTATCTAAGCTACTGCCAGCACTAATATGAACTGATATTTTTAAGACCCACAAAACTAACAAACGGTCAATTACTGAGCAAATACCAATCTCCACATACCACATTTAGCAACTCTTTTGCAACTTCAGGTTACTATAAAATTAACAGTGTTTCTTGAACTTTGTTTATTCATAAGCTATCACATTTACTTCAGTTTTGTTTTCTGAAAATATAAAACATTTTAAAAAAATAATAGAAATACTAGCTGTGTCCTTTTGGCAAAAGCCATCGGCAGCAAATCAGAATTTACACATATTACAAATACAAAAACCTGCTTTCGATAAAAGAAAAAGCAGAAGTCTACTTTCGATAGATTTGTGATATTTATTCGAGTATCGAATGATATTATGTTTGGTTGGTAGTTCCGATGACTTTGTAAATCTCGAAGTCCTTGTTCATAGAATTCTTCTCTCTGTCATTGGGCACATTCACCTATTCAGTGTTGCCAGAAACACCGATTTATCGTATTTCTCCAGATTCTTAGACCTATTTCCGGTACACAGATTTTCTATGTTAATAGGGCACTTTCCCCCGATTTTCATATTTAAAAATATTTTCATATATTATCCGCTCTTGAATTAACATTATTTATTATTTTGTTAAATATCTGTAACATCTTAGCTTGGCAATGACTGACTTAAAATACTAAAATGATACTATTAAAATATATAAAAAGGAGCAATCAAAGTTTGACCTTTCCAGTGATGGCTAACTTTATTTCATCGATATTAACATTACCAAACTCTACAGCTAATGTTGAGGGAACTTTTTCTCAAATAATTTTAAATAAAACAAAACTCATAAATCGCCTTATTGTTGAAACTTTACAACTTTACATTTTACTATCTAAAGACTTTTTGAAATATAAGGATTGTAAATGTTTGAACATTAAGGTTTCTGATGATTTTTATTCAGAAAATGCAATCAAAACAAATATATTATATTTAACCAAAATTTGAAACACTAAAATCGTTTGTGGGTGCGATGCGAAACGCATGTTTCTAAATATACACATATGTTTACATAATGTATGTATACATAAGTTCAACTTGAACGCTTATGTCATATTTTTTAATTTTTAAGCTAGAAGCACTTAATGTTAAAGTTTTTTATAAGCTACCCATATGCAAAAATATTTATTTTAGAGGAAAAATATTTATTTTTAATTTTAAGAATCTATTATCTTATCTACCTACTGTGTTCAAATAATATGAATTTTAAAAATGAATTTAAATAAAATAAAATGATGAACAAACAAATTTTTTTAATTCCCCGATTTCCCCGATTATGTGGAAATCTTCCGATTTACAAAAATATTTTACGGCAACACTGCACCCATTAAAGATTAGATAAGTTATCCCGGAAACCAAACAAATCGAATAAATTTGTGAACGATTCTGAAAAGTTAGCTGAAAGCAGTCAAATCAATAATTTTGTTTAAGTTTGTGTTCTTTTATTAAAAAAAATTATTGCACACCTATTCACGTACAGGAAATAAAAGTTACTAACGCAACGACTATGCTAAAAGCGCCCTTCATTTATTTTTGTTGCTTTATAAATCATATTAATAAGCATAGGTAGGAGGTGCTCTTCAACTTCCAGTAAAAGTTAAAGTAAGCTTATTCGAAACTACCAGATCAAAGATACTTCAATAAAAGAGGTGTGAGTGGCTTTGTTTCAGCTGCTGTTAAATGAACTAACTTAAACTTGAGCAGCGCTCCCTACCAAAGCTCTTAAATTAAATTAGCGAAAAGCATTTAAGGAGCAAGTCAGTGCCAATCTATTATTTAGTAATAAATAATTACCAGTACGTAATGCAAGACATAAACTGTCGAATTCGATTGTGAAGATTATTACGATTTCTTCTACAAAATCTTAATTTTGTTATACCAACAATTATAAATGATTAGATTTAATTTAATTGTCGGAAAAGTGTGATATTTTATAGATTTTCGGCGAAATTAGGCAAGAAATACATTCTAAATATTTCAAAATATTGTCTATTGCCTAGTCAGAAAAAGGCAAATTTTATTGATGGATGTCGTAGATAATCAACTTGACCCTAAAATTCGTGTGAAACCAGATTTTCACGATCTTAGGTCATTCAGAGTCGAGTTGACCGTTGGCCAACCAGTGAATAAAAATGTGTACATAATAGTTTATTTTCAGTGTTTATTTGTTGTGACGTTAATAATTTTTACCAAAAACGACTGTATACCCCAATTACAAGATTCTAAAAGGGACTCTCTGTCAATATTTTATATAACTCCAGCCTTATTTATAATTGAATTATAGCGAGTATATAGCGCTATGCGCTCATTATAATGCCTCTGAACTCGAAAATCTCATTTATAAAACTTATGCAACGTTAAATAGACCGATTATAAGCTAAACGCGCTTATAGGTTGAATATAGCCTACATAAGGAAATTATGGTGTCGAAATGTTATTTTGGGTTTCGACATAAAACAAAATGACTTTAAATTTTGTATCCTTTTCAAAAGATTTCAATAAGCTTAGGTTAATTTGATTAGAAGAATAATTACATATGAACCTTATCAGACGAATCCCAATTTACTGCACGAAATCTTTTCGCTTTCGTTTCCATGGTTCTTTGATTTTATTTTGTTTTCATTAAATCACAACACCAACAAAAGTTCTAGTTGCGATTTCTGACAAACAGCTGATTTGATCCTGACAGCCAAATGGAATAGATTACCCGTTTTTGGTACTTTTTGGACATAAACCCCTGCATAACTATATTTTATGGGAAAATGTTTTATAAATAGGAATTTATGGAAGGTAATAAGATGTTATTCAATGTATAAATATTCATCTGTTTAGAGCATTCTATTAAATAAGACTGCTCATTTTTAATTAACCTCTCTACTCAAACTCGATTTGAGCCGCATGTAAGCAAAGTTTAAAGATACTTAATAGTTAAATAATGAATGCGATCGTTTATGCAATGCGAATATACCCTTTCATTGGCACAAGATCTGATTTATTGAAAAATAACATCAAACACATAAAATTATTTTAAAATGAACATTTTGGAACACAGAGATGTGGAAAATTCAACTTTTTGTTATTTCTTACTGCTTCTTATATATTTCATTTCATTTGCTTTTTTAATTCAAATTTTAGTATTCCTAAATGCCTTTAATCTGAAGAAATAATAACAAATCAATTGTTGATCTATTGCATTTAGTTACATTACCACAAAACAGCCGGGTTTGAACAACCCGAGATTATCCACACAGGTTTTAGTAAGTAAAACAAGAAATTCAAGGAATTTTTTTTTAATAATTTTAACAAAAAATTAAAACAATGTATTTATAATATTACTCCCTTAAGTGCTAAAACAAATTAAAATATCAATGTAATATCAGTAATGTAAAATGGAATTAAGAGCCAATTGTATATATATCAGTTCAATAAACATTATTATATATATTTTATGCATTTAGTTATTAGACACATAGTCGATAATAACAACTTAAAAATACAAAAAATCAGGCCGGTCGGATCGTTCTTTTGGAAAATCCCCCTTTGCTGCCGATAGATTTACCAAAATAACATGGCTACTGTAACAATACAACAAAGCTTAAATTGATGCCGTGTGTGCAATAGTAGCGTAACTACATTTTTGATTATTTTCAGAAGAGCAAATATAAAAAACAGGTTCTTGTCAAACACTTGTAGTTTTAAAATTAAGAAACATATTCTTGATTTTGTAAAATAAAAGCACTAAAGATATGCCAACGATATCTAAATAATAGAACTTTCTTATGAATTTTTGCTTATATATTTTTTAATTAAGTTGAATTTTAACATTCTTACGCGCTTTCATGGGCCTGTAACACAAACTTACAAGTCTACAAGTCAAGAGCCACTTGTAACGGGTGATTTTTTTGCTACTTGGCTTTTGACGTTTATATTTTTGACAGATCACACATGACAAATTCCACGAACATTTGACATTTCGATTCAGTATTGTTTGCCATTTCATCATGAATAGACTTACGCCTGAACAACGTTTGCAAATTATTGAAATTTATTATCAAAATTCGTGCTCTATGAAAAATGTGTTTCGCAAGCTACGTCCGTTTTTTTTTCCGCTCATTTTTGGCTAAATGGATACGTGAATAAGCAGAATTGCCGTATTTGGAGTGAAGAGCAGCCAGAGGCAATTCAGCAGCTACCAATGCATCCCGAAAAATGCACTGTTTGGTGCGGTTTATGCGCAGGCGGCATCATTGGGCCGTACTTGTTCAAGGACGATGAAGGCCGCAGGGTTACGGTCAATGGAGAAAGGTACCGTTCGATGATAACAGATTTTTTTTTGCAGAAAATGCAAGAATTGAACTCGGTCGACATATGGTTCCAACAGGACGGTGCCACATGCCACACTGCACGCGAAACCATGCATCAATTGAGAGGCGAATTTGGTGAGCAGTTGATCTCTCGTTTTAGCGCAGTCAATTGGCCACCAAGATCATGTGATTTGATCCCGTTAGACTATTTTTTGTGGGGCTATGTTAAGTCTATTGTCTATGGGGACAAGCCAAACACGATTGCTGCCTTGGAAGCCAACATTGAACGCGTCATTGGTGAAATTCCGGCCGAAATGTGTGAAAAAGTTTGCCAAAATTGGACCTTCAGAATGGACCACCTGAAGCGTAGCCGCGGGCAACATTTAAGTGAAATTATTTTTAAAAAGTAAATGGCAGAAAGTGGTTTATCGATCCAAATAAAAATTTCATTCACTTTTTACAAGTTTCTGTGTTTTTTTGAATTTTCAAAAACCAAGCTCTTAAAAAATCACCGTTTATAATAAAATGTCAATCTTACAAGTGTAGATTATTTCTGTAACACAAACAAAAACCTTACAGTTGTAGAAAACAAAAATTTCCCTACACTTGTAGACATTCAGCTTACAAGAGCACATTCAAAGGAAGATAAGACAACGAGGAAGCATCTTAATAAAAAAATGAATAAAGAATCGGTTCAAAAATAGAATGCCGCGAAAATAAAAACATAATTGTTGGTGCCTTTTCGGATGTGTGAAATTAAATATGAAAAATGGAAGGAAATTTGTACCTAAGGCAAGAGTTATATTGAATTCCTCAAAATAAAGAGTGGCCATATATCCGCGATGTGTTTTTTGGGAGAATTGCCCAAAAAAATACCATTGTAAGTTTTAATGCCGTTAGTTTCCAAAACATCAACACCAAGATCATATAGGTATATTATATTTTATATGCAAAATTACACAACTCAAAGAAAACGGGTGCGGTTGAGGACTAAGATTGCAGTTAACTACTTGGAACAATACAGTAATGAATATAGTTGGACGAGATTGGATGATAAATGGAACTTATGCGAAAGCTTCGACACACCGAAGCATAGGACATACATATAATTAATGTTCTATTTTTACATATTGGAACGAAACTCGATACAGGTATAATAATATGATGATTTTACAATTTAAGAACTTTTTATTTTAAGGACTGCAAACTAAAGCGACCTTATACTGCTAAAAAATGTTCAATTTTTGTTCCTATAACTTTTAATATTTTAAAAATAAAGAAACTCAAAACCATTCGTCGTACTGTACCATGAACTTTATACATACAAATATGTCAGTACATAAAGACAAAGTACATAAAATTACACACAAATATCTAAATTACATCTTCTCACACTCAGCTTTTTCGTTCATAGAAATTAAGTTGATCCCTTTAAATTATACATATGTAGGTACCTACTAAAAAATAAACTTACTATACTACATATACATACATATGTATATCTGAATAAAATATATAGATAGGTTAGGTACCAATTCTTCAAAAAGAAATTTACCCTGAAGAAGACGACTGAGCAACAACAAAAGAAATAACTAAATCAACACCATTCCAGATTAAAGAGCCTGTCAGAAGTACACTCATTATCCAATAATGTTATTAATAATGCACTAAACTACTCCGTATTATATGTCCTACGCACGCACAGGCGTGAAAGATGTGTGAAGCACTCATAATAATTCTAGTAGTCTGCCAGCAGCCGACTGAATGAGCGCAAAAGCAAACATCAAGTGGCCATTACGACTGAGGAACATCCCTCTTGTTCAGGAGTTATTTTAATACATATATTTGATGTGGTTGGTGGTGGCAGTTAAAAAGAAGCCACTTCAATTCGAAATTCAAAAAAAAAAATGTTAGATTATCAATCTTCAAGGTGTAGTTGGTCACACTCGCAAGGAAAACATGCCCTTTCAAAAAAAAAATGGAATTCCTTCCTAAATCGTATATTTAATTTTTTTTGCAGCAAACGGTAATAATTTGCTGGCAAAAAACTGAGAAAAGAGAATTTCCATCGTGTCCTTTTGTATGGGTTAACAAAAAGAATACCACAATGACATTTCTAAGGTAAATATTTTGACAAATCCCTAATGTGCGAACAATAAATGCTGTCAATCTTCTGTTGTGATCCTTTTTAAATGGAATCCAAACAAGTGAATATGTACCTACAAAGGTACGTTAAAGAAAAGGAATTGTGAATTCCAACAGGCTGACATCCAAAGAGTATGTCTATACCATCTTTATCGTTTGTTTAAAGAATTTATGATAGTTTCTATGACTTAGATACTCTCATACCGTTCGATATGCGTGTAAACATTGAATGTTCGTCTTTTGTTGAGCTGAATATTGCACATCTTTTAACTACAAACGGAAGGAAATTTAATAGGATGTTCTTACTGTTGTGTCTTTTAGATTCTGAGTCTGTATTGTGTATCTATAGTAATTTTGGTGAATGATCTTCGAAATGAATCAAAACCAAACGAAATAGATAGGTATATGTACCTTTTGATTTTAAATTTAGTGCAAAATTAATCCGATTACGACAAATTCATTGTTATTGAAATGTTTGCTTTACCTTTTGTACTAAGAGGCGAGAATCATAACAATATATGTACATTTTATCCATATATTTATTGAAAAGCCGAAACAAACTTATGAAATGGTATAGATTGATTTACGTGAAAGGTTTTGAATATTTGTAAAGAAGAATTATAAATAAATATAATATCCTAGCGGACCCGGCCGCGCGTTGCTGCGACTTTTGAAAGGTATTGTTGATTCTGATGGAACCATAGGTATTCGAGGTAATAGGACGACTTCTCCTTTAAACTTTCCAGTCAATATCTTTGCTTCAAGTTTGTTTCCGGTAATCCTGCTGATGACTATTCGTACACCGTTGCATAATTTTGGTGGATTTAAGTGGAGTGAGGTGGATTTAAGAATGAGCGGTGAACCAATTTTAAGACAGATCTTGTGTGTTGCGGCATTCCCGGCATAAACAATAATTGACTTTAAATTCAACAAACCACATGGCAATACAAATTTGAAAAGAATAAATTTAATGTCTAAAATTTACGTGATGACGCTGAATGAGGACGATGCTGATAAGAACACATAACCAATGTTATGTACATATATATATTAATTTGATAATATTTTACTTTGATTTCAGGGTGTCCTAAAAAAAGTCTCAGTACTGAGGTAGAAGCGATGGAAGCATCTTTAATCTTCAGCTAAAAATTGGAGGAATTTGAAGCTACCGGATCTTCAACAGCAACATCCACAACCACAGAGTATATCCGTAGAAGAATATTATGGGAGTAAATAAAATTAAAGTTAAAGTTTGTTTGCTTAACCCTGTAATGAGAATATTTTGTATGTTCAGTATAAGTTGTCTCAAAGCGCCATTTTCAAAGTTTCAAGAAATTCGGTCCCAATCACCAAAAAATATGAAAATGTTGTATAGAAGCAACAAAGAGTACTTACACATTCAAGTTTAAGTGGTTATTTCATTGGCCCAGCCATCTTGGATTTACTGGAAATAACATAATCAATCTCGCTGCTGATCAGTGTTGCCAATTATTAAATTTTCTTCTTTGAATTATTCGATACGAATTCTGTACACGAATTTCCCATAAATGTAGGTACTAATAATTGTTTGGTTCTATGAAAACTGAATTTCCCTTCAAAAATACATTTCTGGTTATTCTTATTCGGAGACCAAATCGCAATATTCAAAAAGGTGGTTTCATTCTATTTTTATTAAAATATACTTATACTAAATAATATTAATAAAGTGTGAGCCCTGATTGGCTCACAACAACGACGCGACGCAGAGAATCTTGAATATCTTTTGTTTTGAAAATGGAATACAAAATAAAATGCACGACTAGATCGCACGTAGTTGCGCTTATGTTCGATCACATCGTATGCAAAACATTTCTATTAATAATCTAAATATATTTTTAAAGTCGTTTTTACTTAATTTTTTATACAAAAAATTCATTAGATTTTTTTCTTAGCAAAAAAATTGGTGCAACAATTTTAAATATTTAATAATATAAACTTAAAAAAGAAATTTCAAAAAAAAAACATTGACCCGTTTTCGAAATATGGAATTTTCAAAAAAAAAGAAAAATATTTTTTTTTTTTTCAAAAAACCAAAACGATATTTTCGAAATTTGTGTATGCTGTATTATTAAAAATTCGATGGGCTTCCTATATAAATAATATTTATATATGGATTTTATAATATTTTGATCGAAATCCGTCTAGCCGCTTATAATAAAATCGAGAATCAAAAAAACTTGTATGGAAGCTACCGTTAATAATAAAATATGTAAAAAAAAATATTTGACCAAAATGTAGACTAGTGCACACAATTTTTCTTATCAAAATCGTTAGAGCCGCTTTCGAAATAATCAAGATGGTAGAAAAAATTGTAGGGCAAGTGCCGATATTTTAAGGTATTAAGTATTAAAAACTAATATATCTTAGGCACGCAAGTAAAATAAACATTTCAAAACAAACACATGCAAATCAGGTCGACAGTTTCGGGGTCCATCGACAACATCAACGTGACACGAGAATTATACATATTTAATAGATATTCAGTAATGAATAAACATAAGATGCACATAATTTTTTTTGGATACTTATGAGAAATTTATTTCATACTTGAAATAAATGATTGCCAGAAATGTGTCATGTAGTCAATATGTCTTGTGGAGGTCCCTCATGCAGTGGCGTAACTATAGATTGGCATGGTTAGCAAAATACCACTGGCCATTGAACCAAGACGTCTTCGGCTCAAGAAGCCACGAGCTCACATATTTAACAAAAACATTTTTAACTAAATTTTGTATCTAAGTAGGTACCTAAAAATTATAATTTTTTTAAGTACTTAAATCAATCAAAGTGGGGCACAACTAAAGACTATATACAAATTCAAACTAATCATTAAAATTTCAACACATTCAAAACAAAAAGATGTCGATTTTCAGAACAAATCCATTGGTTGTTTCGGTTTTTGTCGCGGTGCATTGGTGACGCGAGCGACCTAGTGATGGTCTGGCAATTCCCTCATTTTGTTAAAGCCTAGTACGCTGCTGATGCGAAACGAAATTTTTCGGTGGTCTCCACTAGGAGAGCGAAATGCTAACGAAAACCACAGCGGAAAAATATTTGCAGAGAGTTCTGTAAGCTGTCAAAAACAATTGATAAGTTGTAAAAAAAAAGTAATTTTGTCACCAAATTATTTTTAGATGGAAAATTTTTTGTGGCCAAATTACTTTTAGATGTAATTTTTTTGAAATAATTCTTGGATTTAAAAATTGTTCTTGTTACACATAGAGGATTTAAAATAAAACTCAGAACCGTTTACATGATGGAAACTAAGCAAATACTTTGGGACTTATTAACTGGTTTATCTGCCGATTTGATGAAATTTCTATCAATTTTAAGAAAATCAATGAAATATGGAGGTAAACCACTCTATAATTCGAAAACTACGTGCTTCATTGGGATGGCGTAAGCGGTTATGAGTTCTAATTTGTGGTTTCTTACTCATTCCGGATACCATTTTCAAGTCCAAGAATTATTTCAAAAAAATTATATATAAAGGAAATTTGGTGACAAGAAAAATACATCTATAAGTAATTTGGTGACAAAACTACTTTTGGTTTTGTTAATGCTTCCTTTCTAAGTATGAAGTTTTGATTCTAAAAAGATATCGCTCGCCTTTATTGGACAACCCGTTCCATAGATATAGTCCAAAAGCTATTCACTGTTCACCTTTAAATACATGATCTGAAAATACTTTGGAGTGCATTTTTGGAACGGGTTATCCTAAAAACTTGGTTGATACCTTTTTGTAATCTACTCTTGATATTCTCAAAATCAGCATCAAAAGTTTTTAGGTAGAAGGATTATTGCAAAAAATCACTCTTGAAATACGCATATTTAGAATGAGGTATGCGTATTCCTGGAGTTATTTTTTTTTAATACAACTTCTTTGCAAAAAAATGTTGATGCTTCCTTTGAAAGTATGAAGTGCTGATTCTTAAAAGATATCGCCCGCCTTTATTGGACAAACCGTTCGAAGATATAGTCCATTATATTTATATTATATAGTCTGATTATATTTTTCAGATTATATATTTCAAAGTGAACAGTGAATAGCTTTTGGAGCAGTGCATCTGCCATACGATTAAAAAAATTCGTCCAGAAAAGAAAAAGAAGGTAGCGATGGCAATGCGAGGTAAGTCATTTGTCATCATCTTCTTTCTATCACCACAACAAAGGACTATCGAGGTCATCACCAGAAATTTTAGACTAAATAACAATGTCCATCCCGTGCCGATTTTCACGAAGTAAACATTAAACAGATTGTCTGAACTTGAGAAATAAGTTCTGGGGTATCGTATAAAATCGTCAATCAATGAGACCGGAAACAGGCTTCCCAAATAGGGGTGGGTATCGTTTAAGATGGCCTTTTTACAACCAAACATTATTGTGGTAAAGATGATTTCCTTAATTGTCGTTGGTGCAGCGGAAGGCCGCTTACATTTGGCTTCCGGCCTGGATACATCTTGTCCCGACCAGGTCGGAAATTTATATTCGTACTGCCAGTAGCGGGCGGTCGATTTGATTTTTTCTTTGTGGCAATTGACTTAATTTATGTGTTGAAAGTATGTCGTTAGAAATGGTAAGTGTTTTTTTATATTTATATGGTGTCAAAGGTCGCATAGAATTTAAAAGTCGGAGTAACAAATGTGTTTTAAAAATCGTGACATGGACAGTTAATTGCAGAACAAACTACTGAATCTTGTTCATAAAATTTTTATTTAGTAGTCACTAAAAATAAATTAATTTTAAAAGAACATAGGTTATTTTTAATCTAAGCACTAGCACTAGGTATGAGAAAAGTCGATAGTTGGTTATAATAAGCACCCCAAATAAAGATCCGCTATATCTTGTTCGACGATAAGATATGTGAAGGGTGTGCTTCTTTCCAACTTCCCATTTCCATTTTGCAGATTTAGTTTAGTCGATTTTGAAATTGGTTTTGATACAAAAATTAGAATTGAACTAATTTCGAATAATTTAATACAGAAAATGCACAGAAAACCCAGACACTAGAGAAAACCCAAAGCCAAAGAAAAATCAAATAAACAATACAAGAGCTTGACTTTTTTAATATTATAAAAAAATTAAATGTCAAAATTTCGCAAGCAATTAATGTGCAGGTCAATTAAATTGAGAACGAAAAGAGTGGAGAATTGTACTAAGCAATCTAGTACAGCTATACACTAAAATTACACATTTCGTCGTTCAGCAGCGTACTGGAAAACCAAAAGTAGAGCGAAATTTTTCGTTCATGATTTCGTCGTGTCATTTTTGTATGGGATTTTTCGTTTCGCATCAGCAGCGAACTAGGCTTAACCAAATAAGCTAGAAGCCGGTGACACTGAAAGTCCTGTCATTCTGGATTTTAAAAATTTATATGTAAACGGATAGTTAAAGATTATACGAATAAAATCAATTTGGTATGCGTTGACTTAGTAAGCCGAAAATATGTGAAATTAAATTAATTATTATAAAAAAGCAAAAATGTATCTTATTGTATCTTAAGTATGAGCGTCTTCAAGATAAAGAAAGTTCGTTTAATGTGAATGTATTTTATCGAGGATTATGTGGTTTTTATTTGACAATCCGGAAGCCTTCTGGACTCTTCTGAAAGTATTCACTTGGGAAGAAATGACAGTTCTGATTCTGAAAAGAAGAGAATTTTGCATCTATGTATATTTGAAATCAGAATCAGAAGTAGAAGCACTTACACATTCATATACTTGAACGTCAAAGTCGACTGTTGTCATTTTTACTTGCGATATAGGTACTTTAGGGCAAGTTTTGCATTTGGATAAAAAATTGAACTCGAGATTTGAATCGAACTTGACATTACAATGATGGAGAACACCAAAAACGTGGGTCCCGCAATTCCGTCTGTCTGTCTGTCTGTACAACTCGCTACAGCCTTAGCGGCTGAAGCGATTTTCTTCAAACTTCGTGTTTAAGCGTTTTAGGTGATGTCTAAAATAGATTTTTAAATTGTTTTCTTAGGTCCAAAACTAACGGTACCTGCCATACAGTTTTTTCTACCATCTCAATCACTATTTTAGGTATACCTATTTTACATTTTGGTGAATTTTTTTAAAATATTTTGTTATTAACGGTACCTGCCATACAACCATTTGTTTAATATTTAACTTTCTCAGAAACTGCTGAAGGATTTTTGATCAAAATGTTTATAAAGGAAACCCTTCAAAATCTAAATAATACTGCATACGAAAATTTTCGAAAAACATTTTTTTTGGATTTTTGAAAGAAAAAAATATTTTTTCTTAATTCAAAACGGATGGATGATTTTTTTTACAAATTTTGTTTTTAAGTTTATTTTTATTAAATATTTAAAATTGTCATACCAAGTTTTTTTTAGAAAATAAAATAAAATATTTTTTGGATAAAAAATTAAGTAAAAAAAGCTTTTGCATACGATGTGATCGAGCATAAGAACAAGTTCGTGCGATCCAGTCGTGCATTTTATTTGTATCATAATTGTGCAACAAACATTTTTCATGAATGTGAATATTTCCACATACACAACTATTTTTCACACTTACAATCTAATTAAAATTCGGAATCGTACAAAAGTGTTCAGTGGGGATCCCGGAAAGGAGAGAAATTTCGGATTGCCAAATAAAAACGCCATTAAACATCATTGTTAATCAACTGAAATCGCGTTTCCTTCCACTGAATGAAATTGTTTCCAATTTAAGTGTTTTCAACCTTATACTTTGCAAATTTTAAATGACACTGATTTATTATGAAAAAGACCTCTAGAATTTATTAATACATATAAAAAAGTAATATCTGAATCATTTGCAAGGGAAATTCTCAGCTTTCGGCACTTTCAGAGATGAAATAAAAAGTCTTCGTGTATTAGAGAACTTGATATATTTACTAATAATAAAAAATCATTTTATGTTGTGCAGTTTGCCTGAAATATGTACTGCAATAATGTTATTTGTTACAATTCCTGTGACTACATCTAGAGCTGAACGATCATTTTCGAAACTAAAATTAATAAAAACCAATTTAAGAAACTCTAAGGCACAGGACATGCTATACGTTACTTGGTTAGATGTTATAGATACTTTTGAGGAACAGAAAGCTCGGAAAAAAGAATTTTATTAATAAAAAAATATTATAGAAAGTAAAATGTTATTTGATTATAAATATTTGCATTAACATATACTCTTGAAAACAAATTAGATAGATTAGATATTTAACTAAAATGAACATAATATTATTAATAGTTTCGGGTAACTACTTGCACCTGTGGCTTATTAAAATTAAATACTAACGTGACTATTTTTACTGGGACGCTGCGGTATAGTTACGCCACTGCCCTCATGGCTGGATTTTTTTTATTTTCAGACATATTACAAATCTGTATTTATTTCTTATATTATCAGAAGAAATAAATAGAGAAATAAAATTTGACGTTTCATGACATCAAACATTCATTGTGCACAAATTTCTCATAAGACATTGAATACTTATTCTTCATAGTTTGCTCATTTTCATGTTAAATTCCAATCTTTCATCAAAAAAATAGATTATAAGACTATTCTATAGTACCAACAGCGTTTAGCGGTAGGTGAAGAAGGTTTTTTTTTCCACATATCCAAAAAAATATAAGATTCAGTAATAAAAAGAAATAAATATTTCTTATGGAGTCGCCTCCCTATGTACTCTTTTTTAATGTCATCATTAATCCTATGTATTTTTATAAGATAATGAAAAAACGTGTATAACTTATATACATACTTCCGGAAAAGAACACTCCCTATGTCTATATTTGTATTTACTTATGTTTATTTGATTGTAAGTGTGTACCAAACGCAGAACCTATTTTCTTCAAACTTGTAGGAGTAAAAATAAAGATATCTGCTAAGTAAGACGATAAGACGAAGTTAAACGATTTTCAAAAAAAAATATCTGTGTAGGTACATAGTAGGTAGGTACTTTGGCAGGTAAGGTCTACTTTTTAGCACAAATTTCAACACTAATTGTTATTAACGGTGCCTGGGATAGAACCAAAACCGTTTGTGAGTTTCGACTTTCTCATTAAAGATTCTACTGATTTCAATTATAACTTAATACATGATATCATTCAAGGTCTATATATATATAGGGGTGCCGGGACATAGCTCTGCGGAACATAAGCCCAAACTCGAATTTTGGACTTATGTCCCCATCAAAAATAATTTTGGAGTTATTTTCATTTCACATGTTTTGTCTGAGGCAAATACTGAACTAATACGAACTAAAATTTTTCCGAATCCAAGTGCCAATTAGAAAAAATGTCAATGATATTAAAAACAGGTTAAACCGTTTTTTTTTAGCTAATTAATAGCAGGGCTGACATATGTTATGAACTGAGACCTATGCCATATGGCTAGGTTGTTAGAATACCGCCGAGCTCTTAAAAGCTTAAAAAGCGCCATAATTAGTACATATTCAATTTTTCAAAAATATTTCTTTGATTTTCGAAAACAGGTGGACGAATTTTTTGTTTGATATAATGTTAAATACTTAAATTATAGGCATACCAATTTTTTTTAGATAGTATTTTTCTATATATACAAAATGAAGTAAAAAAAATACCTTAAAAATATAAAATAATTTAATATCTATCATCTATGTCTATTCATCACGCAGAGGTAAACCAAATTTGTATAATTAACTAATTTCAGTACAATAGATAATAATATTCTATTATATAATAATCTCTAATATTAAAGGAATTTGTCATATACATTCATACATATTTGTAAACCTAGCTTATTATGAGATTTTGTTCATATTTTTTATAATTTTACATCTGTATATGTATGTACGTTTTATGTATGAACTTTGGTCACAAAACGTATGTTTGCTATGCAAGCTGACTTCAGCTTGAATGGTTTTCTTACATTCAAGAGGTCGTAAATGAAAGCACACGTATTCCCAAAAAAAAAATTGTTAATATGAGTGACAATCCCGATTTAATTATAAACAATGGCAAACTTTACAATAAATTGTGTGCTATAATTTTACTTAAAACGGATACGAAGCTAAATTGCCTCTAAAGTCAGCAACGTTATGGAAAATTTAAACACAAAGGGAAGCTAATTTAATAATTCTCTTGATTATAATAAACAGTAGGTATTATAAATCCTACTTGGTACCTATGTTGATTTTGGGAGTGAGTTCGTCGGAGTATGGGGATTATTTTTGGAAATGTTGCCTCATTAGAAAATAAGTATTTGTGTATACCTAATGAAAAAATCAAAAGTTGTATATAGTTATTTTAAAACAGATAAATATACTTTAAAAACGAAAAACAATAGAAAAGAAAACTGGAAACTTAAATATTTCTTTTACTTAAATACTACTGATTTAAATTTGTTTTATCTTGAATTTTCGGTTCTCTAATTTTAGAATTGGGACTTCTCTATGAAAATATCTTGAAGTGTTGCAAATACATCCGTAGTAGTTCTCTGAATAAACGGATTCAAATCTAATAAATGCATTTCTTCTGTTTTCTTTTAAACTAGAATGTGAGGTAATAATCATTTCGGTCGCTCATTTAATTCAAAGTAAATGGCTTACGTTACATGCTGGGCCACTGTCTATAAACATGTTTGAGAGAATCCAGTGGAGATTAAAAAACATGTGTTTGGTAGATTAACGGAATCCCAATCGCAAAATAAAGACAACAATAGAAATTCTTTAAAAAAACACAATATTCCAACTTAACAAATATTTCATTCAGTGGATTGTTAAATTTTCTGTTTTTCAGAGATCCAAATGTTTTCGAGCAGATAAATACAATCTTACGTATTTTAGTTTTAACAGTTCCTACCGCAACTGCAAATCACCGATCCAAGGCTCAAGCTTGCGGGTGTTAATGGCGCAGTGGAATAGTGCCTGACTGCTAACTTAGACGTGTGGGTTCGACGCGAACGCTAGGCAGCATTCTTGTATATTCCTCCAATTTTAATTGGATGCCGCTCGTGGGTTATAATGAGATTGTAAAGGAGGCTTTACATGCATCTTCATCTTCATCTGCATTGACATCTGCAAAAAAAGAGGAAACAAAATAAAAAATTCATACTTGTGCGATAGAGAGCGAAAACCAAAATGGAGATCATCTTCATGTATGAAGATTATAGGAAGTACGAACCTGAAGATTGCAGATTATAGTGAAGATGAACATGTTCATCTTCATTATAGCATTTTCATCTGCACCATAATTTGTTCCGTTCAGATAACGAATTGTAAAGTTATTTTTTACCATTTCACCTCAGTTTGCTTAAAAAAAACGAAAATTTTCTTCTCAAAACTACATACCTGAACGCTAAGAACATGTGATTGTGAGATGTGTCAAGAAAGTTATAGCAGAGTTCGAGTAAGTTATTAGTGTATACCCTGTCTTACTTTTATGTTTGTTTTATATTATTGGCCCGCTCTACTTTTCTTCAAGTCTGCAGATGCAGATCCATGTAAAGCCGCCTTAATACTCAAATCCACTGTGCCAACAAAAAATTATTTCCTATTCCTTCTAACCAGTGCAGTCCTATTTATGTTGCATTCAAAAGACAGGCTTATAGTTAAAATCTTATAACAAAAAAAGGAGCATTTCTTACTTGTAGGCATTCATTTAAATAAGTCTGAAAAATCGAAAGTTATAATAACAAGCTGTTGTAAAGACCAATTGATTTTTTTTACTTCTAGTTGTTTAAGTCTTTCAATAAAACTAGAATGGTTTCACCATCAATTCATTGCTCAAGGGATTATGATGTTATCCATTATATGTTTTTTGTTTAACACAGCGCGGGCGTGAGAGAGAAGTGATAGAAGGATAGGAAAGATGTGTGGCGCGATGTTCTGAGAGTAGAGTTGGTTGTTGTCTCAAATTTATCTCCAGGGCTGGCGGCTGAACTAATGCGGAAAATTTACTGTGTCCTTTTTATCTATGTCTCTTAATTCACATTATTTTATTTATTACGTTGTCATATTGTATGGGTATACTAGTTTACTCAATCACATACCGTTAGTGTTATGCCTGAACAGCATGGATGAGCAAACCAGCAACTCATTTTATGATTTTATGACAATTTTATAATTAATTTTTAATGAAAAATAAGACGACATAGACAACGACAGGAATCGAACCTGCGACCACGAGGTTGACAGGCGAGCACACATCTATCGCGCCACGGCCACCCCCTTGATTAGTTGGTGACTATATAGACATAATTACACTTATAAATAGATAACAATTTCGATAACAAATTTTGTTTTTGCTGTGTAAAGATATTTTTTTTAAGTCTTGTATTTAAAACTCACCTATGGTTTGGGGGTTGGGCCGTAGGCTTAACTTCCCTCGGTTATATGAGACAGATTAGATATGAGTATTCTTGAATATTAATAACAATGAGGCAAGAAGACCTGGACCTGGAGTATGTACCTGCAACGTGAACACTACCCTTCAACACGCAGGTGCTACTCAAAAGCTTAAGTATGTTCTCACTTGGCACAAGCAAAACATTACCGCAGTCCAGAAGTTAGAAGTGCCTTGCAATTAAATATTAGCTGCGATTTATTATCTACGAATCTGGGTTATTTTTTAACACGTATTACAAAAACAACACAATATCCAGGTTTCTATAAATATATACATGTACATAACCCCGGTCGTTTAGTTTTCACGGGGTGAACCATATGTTTTACAGTAGGTAGGTAATTCCACAATGTTGCTTAAGTTTCTTTTTTCCGTTCCCACACAAATGATGTGTCTGATCATTTATAATTTTTTTGTTCAGGCATTTTACAATTATGGCATTGTAAGTCATAACTAAATATGTGTATCTAGGCTGTCATTTGCTAAATTCATCCCGCAAATTTTTAATCAGTTTATATGTTAAGGTACGGAATTATTTTAACAATTTATAATTATTTTGAAGCTGAATTTAACTTAATTTTAAAAACAGTGTTTTTTTTTAATTTTAAATGCACTGCATCTAAACACGACTAAAGGATTAGCGATTCTTGCAAAAAAAACTAACTCGGTTGTTTCATAAATGCCAAAGTAAATACGTAGTATTAAATAGTAGTAGTAGTTATAATCTTACTAAATATTCAGTAGTTTTAATTGTAATAAAGTTTTATAAATAGAATGATCCTAACCTCGAAGTAGTGCTCTTACAAAACTCTTTTCATACCCGTTTTTCTGTACATCTCCGAATGCTGGACATGAGTAAGAAAGCCGAGCTAGCCTTATAGAAACTTTCGACAGAAAAATCTTTGATTGAATATTTGGTCCTGTATGTGAGGAGGGTGAATGGCGGAAAAGTTACAACTGCGAACTGTATGAAATGTAATAAGTTGTGAATGCAAAAAATAAAAACAAGGTGGGTATACTATTACTCGGCCACATCGAGCCAATTGACGAAAATGCTCCAGCCAACAGAATTTTTCACCCTTTTGCTCAAGACGAAAAGGTAGAACGCATTTAGGTTTAAGGATCATGTTATCGCGGATGCCAGAAAACTTTATTCTTCAAATTGGAATCAACTCGCCCGGAATTTACAGAATTGGAAGAGAATGCTGTCTCGGGCATGGACTTAACGGGGGTTGTATAGAGACCATTAAGTGTAATACAGTAAACTGGACTAAATTTAGCAAAATAATAATTTTCGAAAAATAGCTTTTACACCGTTTAGAGGCAATAGTAATATTTTGTGGCAATGTTTACACATGAACTGGTGCTTTTCTGCGGGTAAAGGTGTAAGCCTGCAGAAGGTTTAAATATTTATTTTATGGATGTAATACACTCAATTCATAAAATAAATACGATGGTGCTAATAAATATTGCAGCCATACTGGGAGTAATTTTCATTCAAAAAACCTTTATATTCAAATCAACATTGTTTTGACGTTTTTAATCACCAAAGTGGCCATTGAATTTATGCTTAGTATATAGTTTCATGTTTCATTAAATAAGTTTCATGTTTCATTAAAGAAGTGCCTATGGGGTTCTAGGGGATGGATATAACTCGTATACCAAAACCTCTGGTCCGAACATTATATATTATGTATGCTATTGGTATTCCACATCAAGTTAACTATTGTCACTGTTGCTGTACTTAATTGGATAAAAATGTAAAACTGTCTTACCACTGCAATGGCAGAGATAAGTTATTTATTATAGAATCATATCGACTTAATATTTCAGAAAACAGCAAAACCCGATTGTAAAACCTAGGTGGCATTGTTCAATCCTCCTAACAAGAGGATGACGACAATCAGGAGCAAAACCAACCGCATGCATTCAAGCATTGCAGCCAAAAGAAAAACAAAGAAAATGCACTTGAAAACAGCTCTTGAATTGATTACTAGGAATCATTCATCCTTCATCCAATTGTTCGTCGGCATTTTGTACGTAGCGTCGGGGCACCTGTTTTCTATACAATCTCCTCTTGCCACTCGAGAATACCCTTGAGAGTAAAAGAGGAATAGAAGACCGAAAAAAATAATAATAACCGCCCACCATTTAGCGGGAATTTTTCCTCAAATTAATTGCTTCAACACCAGCAATTCAGCAATCAATGTCATCGGCTGGATTGTCTTTCATTTGACGTTTTGTCGTAATGACAGCAGTTGTTGTTAGCGTTTTGTTCCAATTGATCCGAAACGTTCTTCAAATAGCAATTAGAAGCTACCAATGCTACTAACCAACCAACCATCCATGTCATTCCCTCATTATCATCAATTTTGTTGGCGTATCGCTTATGATCTTAAAGAGGTTTCAACATACATTATACATTTATGTATGCTATAATTCTCGGGCATATTCTCATAAACGAATTATATGCTCTCACATATGAAATACTCACGATAAGTGCTAGGTATTATTTAAGGTTTGTTAGCTTATTGATTTAAATAATTTTATTAAGAATCAAATCGTTTACACTATGTAGGTACTAAGAATGTGTAGAGGAAACCAGGGCCTCTTACTAAAATTGATGCTGTTCCTAAGATTTTGAAAATTAGTTAGCCAATTTTTTTCTGTTTAAAGAGCAAAAGTTCAGCTACTAATCCAATAAAAAAGACAACAAAAATACTAATCAGGATTTGTAAAAATATGACGTATTCCTACGACTTACCTCATATGCGGGGAAAGTTGTAACATAGACCGGGGTAAATTGTAACACAAAATGTAATCTTGGTTTAAAAAAACTATTAATTTATAATTACCAACAAAAAAAAAACACATACAGCAGCAAAATTTATGAAATTAATATACAGATTCAGCATTTGGGAAAGGCAAAACTAAAAACGAATTGACAAAGTTTGACAACACTTTGTAAGGGTTTTCATTGGATGCATCGGTGAACCTATTTACCTCGCACCAAAAAAAGAAAAAAAAATGTTTAATGGTTGCTTATAAGTCCGCAAAACTTTTTTTTAACAGAAAAAAAGTTTACTTGCTGCAAAATTCGTGGATTTTGTGGAGTTCACGATTGGCGCTCTGTAATGACACGTATTTATGTTTGATTGAGTGGTAATTTTTTAAAGTAATATTTTATTTTAGGTTTGACAAATATGAAAACCTTCTAGACTTCCTGCTAAAACCAAATTTCCTGCCGGCAGGATTTGAAAAAAAAATGAATGCTAAAAGCAAACATTTCCTGTTAAATTGGCCACACTGCTTTTAAGGACAACACTAATCTACAAGACATCAGATTATGAGGAGATAGATCATACATTTTTAACCATTTACCTCAGAGACCTGTCCTTACGATTTACCAACAGAATTGCACACAGGTCTAAGTCCTCTTAGTTGTGGAGTGGAGCTAAAGTTTTTCATCCCATTAAAGACAAATAAAGGGTGGTAGCATATTTCAGTGATGTTACTAAGCCTTACGAAACCAAATAACACAGTTAAGAGTTGTAAATACTTGCTGTCGTTTATTATTTGTATTTGTATTTATTTATTGAAAACATTACCATTATAAAACATTGATTTTTGTAAGCAATACTAAGTACACTGTACTTAGTATTGGTTAAACAATTAGGGAAAATTAATTATAATTATATTTAAAGATTAGCGAACAATTTAAATATAAAGTGAAAAAACTAAGCTTATGAATTTATTTACATAATTAAGAATTTATTTATAGATTTTGCATTTTAAATGATCATATAAAGCACTTTTAAATCTATAGCAATTGCTGATCCTCCTCAATACGGTAGACAAGGAATTCCACAGACCGGCAGCGTAGACAAAAAATTGTCGTTGAAAAAGAGTATACCTACATCTTGGGGAAATAAGAACTCTGCTTCTATCCAACTGCGAGAAAACTAACTTTTCGTAAAGGTATTCAGGTGTCACCGATTGCATTAGATTAAATAGAAATATGAGTACTTTACTATCTAAATAGTTTTGAAGGGACATGTTGAAGATACTGTTTGCAAACCGTGAAATTTGATCAAAACTACGAAGCCCATACACGAACCGAATAACATTATTAAAAGCTACACGTAATTTTCGTTCGCTCACGCTGTCTAGCTTGCAGAAAATTAATGATCAATGAAACAGTATCGGTAGTATAACAGCTTTTACCAGTGTTATTTTAACTTTTATGGGCAAACAGCTACCAACAACACAGAGAGATCGAAGGGCACCATATATTTTCCCCAATGTATATGAGACATGGTCATCCCAAGTAAGTGTTTAGTTGAATTTTATAGGCAAATTACGTACGGTTGTTACATAGTCCACAGTTGAATTATCAAGAACTACTTGGGGCAGGAAGGACGTTTCAATAGAAATTTTGCTAACAACGATCGATTGGCATTTTGTGGGATTGAGTCGCAGTCCATTACGTTCAGCACATTGAAAAATTCTCATCAGATCTGAGTTCACACGAACTGTAGCGTCTTCGGCCATTCCAATGGGATAACTCAGATATATTTGAACATCATCGGCGTACGTTATAATTTAAAAATTTAAGGACAGACGGAAGATCATTTATGAATAACGAAAACAACAAAGGGCCCAAAACTGAACCTTGAGGGACACCCGACATGGTTGCGAGAAAATCGGATAGTAAGGAGCTTGTATAAACGGCCTGAGTTCTCCCGACGAGATACTGTTGCATAAGTAGCACAGCCGAACTTTGAAAACAAAAATGGTTACTTAATTTTCCCAAAAAAATGCTATTGGGGACAGAATCGAAAGCTTTAGAGAAATCAAGAAGTACCAAGGTTGTAGTCTGCTCTTTATCAATTTCTAGCCTCAAATCATCAGCAACTTTCAGAAGAGCTGTGGAACAGCTATGATTAGGTCTAAAGCCAGCCTGAACTGAAGAGAGCATTCAGTTAGTTGTAAGATATGATATGTGTTTTCTTATGATTTGCTCTAAAATTTTGGAAATAAAGGGTAGAATTGCAATTGGTCTATATTCTTTAGGATTATGTGCTGAATTATTACGAACTGGTATAATTTTTGACGCTTTCCAAGATTTCGGATAGCAGGAGCTAGTGAGTATGGAATTGAAGATATGGGTGAGGTACGGTGAAATAAATGGAAAAATTATCTTTAAGAACTTTGGATGTACTCCATCCAATCCAATTGCCTCAGATTTTATTTCTTGAACTGCTTGGTCCATTTAAACATTTTCGAAGTTATGTGTTAGATCTATGATTTACTTTAAGTTGCGAAAAAACACTTTTTCAAAAATTAGAGAACATTTTTTGGCAGTAAATTCTTGGATTCATGTGTAATCTGTTTAATAGCAACCGATCCCTTTTCATAAAATCAATACACATTGACTGTATAGCGAAGAGCGCACGTAAATGCCGGTAAGTTAGTAGTAGGAAATTGATGAGTAGGCTTGCTTTATCAATTTTTGACTAGATTTAATTTAGTTATAAGCTGACTCAAAATGAAAATGAATTTAGAAAAAAAAGTGGTATAGGTAGGTACATTTCTTTATTTATTTTTTTTTTTGTATGACAATTTCAATTTTTTATTGACAAAAATGTTAAAAGCCGTTTTCGAAATAATTGAGATTTACCATTTTCAACCCAAAAAATTGTATGGTAGGTAACGTTAAAAAACATTTAAGCAAGAATCGAGCCAGGCACCTAAAACGCTTTTATACAAAGTTTGAACGAAATCGCTTCAGAGGTGTTGTTCACTATCTAAAAAAATGTAAGTACATAAAATGTTCTTATTAACGCCGGTACCTCGCATAGAACCGTTTTTTCGACACTCTCATTAATGGCTGAACTGATTTCGATTAACATTTTTCTTTTATACAAGATGTCCTTAAAATTCTTAATACTGAACAATTATTTTTCTTTTTGGATTAAAAAAAATACTAAGGTATTTTTTTTTTTAATTAAATTCGATATTTCTTAAACGAATTGATTATAATTTTGAAATTATGTTTTTAAATTTAGGTATATTCAAATTCTTAAAATTGCAATATCAATTTTTTTTAAATCATTGTATACCTACACAAAATTATGTTAAAAAACCTTGAGAACTATATATTTACCTAGCTGTTTGTACTAAGAAACATTTATTTTTTGCATATTTATAGATTTCTTGAAGTTTATTGCCAAATTTTTCGTGTCACAAACAAATGTCACAACGCCGGTAGGCACTTATTTTGAAATAACATACAAGCTTCCACGACTATCCAATACAGAAAATGTGAGTACAATGTTACATTACGTCAAATAGCGTTAGTTTAACTACCCTCGATTGATTTGAATAAAGACCGAACGAGTTTAACTTTAAATTTAAACTCAATTTCAGGACCACCTGAATTTATGCTTAAACTTACACCGGAGTCTCTAATAAGCCAAGATTCAAAATGTAAATGTGTTTTAAATTGTCTGCTTACGTAACTTCCTTTTTTTATACGCAACTAACTTAAATTAGCTATACCATTATAGGAGTGGGTAAAAGTCAGATATTTTTCACATCTTCCCAATGTATCTTTTATTATAATGAGAAAGACAAACATTTTCCATACGAAACAAATCAAATCGCATGTATATATTTATATCCATTTATTGTTTGCCAATTTTCAATTCAACTCTTATTTAAAATAAAAGAAACATCGACATCAAAAGAATCTCACGTGCGCATTATGCAACACGCTTCTAATTTTCATATTATGTATTTGTATAGACCTTTGCAAAGATTTATCCTAGCAGTAATTATCACTTAGATAAATTTAAATCAAAATGTTAATTGCAAAAACAGCAATTCGCTCCTTAAAAAGATCCCACATCAGTCATAGTGCACTGAACATTTTGAAATCATCGTGGTGCCACAGGGATCACAGAATAAATGCAAAGGTATACTAACTAAAAAAAAAAATAGATTATAATAAAGTCATAATTTAACAGCCACGAAAATTTCACTCAACAAAAACCATGAAATAAAAATCCTTTGATCATCTCTCGAAGTTATTGAAGCGGAAATTTTATCGCATTATATTCTTAAGGATAATTTGTTAGAAAATTGATATCGTGGGCTGTCCTGTTTTGGTATAAAAAAGGGGATTCTTTGAAAACCAAATGAAGAAGGGACGATATGATGCGATGCGCACCGTCAGAATAATATTCAAATGATTTCCATATTCGCGCTTATTCGTTGTTCGAGCATCAAGGACTCTTCCGTCTCACGGAAGCTATATGGAGCATATGAAATTTCCAGGGAAATCACTGCAATTAAAATGTAATTGTTCATAAGGATTTTCACGGCAGCAGTTGCAAAAAAAAACACACTCTTTCCCATTTGGACGAAGAAAAACAGGACTCATTTTCATAATTTCTTAATATTTCAGTTTATGTGAGTCTTAGCGGTAAAAGCTTATGGTTGAGAGGATTTTTTAATGCTGATGATGATGTGACTGCCAGCATATATACCAGAACCTGTGCGGGGATTTGACTAATGTTTCTTATAATCACACTCATTCGTCACACACACGCGGCAACAGCAGCGGCGCGGCGGCGGTAAATCCTTATGCCATTAACGCTAACGAATTATAATTAAAACATGAGTAGAGGAAGGGGAGAAATCAGGTAGCTTGGCGTAAAATAAATTAAAAGACCAAGGCTGATGCACCTAGAAAAAAATACAAAATGGAGCACACATCCTTGCTTGCAAAATATTAAAAGCTAAATATTAAATGTTCAAGACTCGAAAAAAAAATAATAATTTCCTCACTAATTTGAAATGTGAAAATTGCATGCACATGCAAATTAAGGATAAAAGGATTTATGTTCCTAAAGGCAGTTTTTTAATTTTTTGCAAAGAACATACACAACATGTTGTTTATAAGCATCTTATTTTTCCTTTACTCTTAAATGAAAGATATTTGACGTCAGTCCTACCAACAGTCATCATTACATACATTTCAGCGCAAAATAATGTCATAATGAGCCATTATTCGCAGAGAAATTCGTATGGCTGCATATTTGTACTAAATAATATTGAAAAATTACTGGCAGGCGACAGTTCAGATAAGGTTCAATATTTGTTTTTTTTTTTCTTTTAAATTTTGCAGTAATATGCTTAATGCATTTTACTTTACTTATTAAATCATATGTACATCTTATACTATTGTTGTAACTTTAAATGGCCTTAAAACTAATAGATCTGTGCAAATATAGCGAAATGTTTTATCGACGCCATTATATGGTCTCTTAATCAAACTAAAATTCTTAAAAAAAAGAAACAAGATACATTTTTTCCTTTAATTCATGACTCTTGACTTGACCAGTATGAGTGTACAAAAGTATTTATAAATTTTGTAAGAAAATTTTGTTATTCTTTAATTTATCAATTTTGATTACTAAATAAAATCTCATCAACAAAAAGTAATTATTAGGAAACAAGATTGAATGAAATATATTAATAAATTAAGGTTGCTTTCAGCAGGGTGTGCCGTAGTTCCAACTTCTTCAAAATTACTCCCAGAAAAATAGATAAAGTATTTTTCCTAAATATTTAAGTTTCAGACTTAGCTCTCTCTTGATCTACCTATAGGTTATATACATAATTAAATATAAAGGGTTATCCATTTTGCGGTTTCAAAAGTATAGGGCTGGAATTCAACATCTGTCAAACTAAGTTGTTAAGCCTGACATTTACGAAAATGGTTTGCCTAAATATCGCTATTATTAAAACACTATTAATAAAACCTACTACAAAATGGTGATCCTGCCACAGCCACAGAGGAGATTATGGTTTACATAATCGTCCAACTACGCAAGCAATTGGTAAAATCGAGAAGAAATTTGAAGAGACTGGATTGGTTACAGATATTGTAAGGCGCGTGCACCATCGTTTCGTTCGTACCACTGAAAATATCGCTGCTGTAAGTGAAAATGTTGCCGAAGACCCGAATGTGTCGATTCCTAGTCGTTCTCAGGAATAAGGACTGTCATAAGGCACATTATGGCGTATTTTGCATTTCGATCTACACCTACATCCATATAAAGTCCAGTTCACACAACAACTGAAGCCAGATGACCATTCACAACGTCGTAGATACGTCGAATAGGTGTTTGAACGGTGCGGTGGACGTAGATTTTTCG
Source organism: Philhelius pedissequus (assembly GCA_910595825.1). NCBI lineage: Eukaryota > Metazoa > Arthropoda > Insecta > Diptera > Syrphidae > Philhelius > Philhelius pedissequus. Next base: position 121,399,013 of record OU343162.1, read on the forward strand.
AACAAAATTTTCTTCAGCGGCGATGCACATTTCTCACTTGGTGGGTATGTTAATAAACAAAATTATCGTATATGGGGTTCTGAGAATCCTCAAGTAATTGAAGAGAGGCCATTACAACCACAAAAAGTCACTGTTTGAGGCGCTCTTTGGTCCGGAGGTGTGATTGGATCTTACTTCTTCGAAAACGACGATGGAACGACTGTCACCGTCAAATCGGAGCGTTATGGTCATATAATAACCGACCGACTTTTTTTGCCTGATTTTGAATAATACGACTTGGAGAATATGTGGTTTAAACAAAACGGTGCCACATGCCACACAACTCGAGCGAATATGGCTTTATTGCAAGAGACATTTCGTGGCCGTGTAATTTTTCACCGTAGCGATATCAACTGGCCACCTGGATTATGCGATTTGACACCGTTGGACTTCTTTTTGTGGTGCGAAAGACATTGTTTATGCAGATAAAGCTTTAACTCTTAAGCACTTGAAAACCAACATTCGTCAAGTTATGGCTGAGATACCGCCCAATATGTGTCAAAAAGTGGTCGAAAATTACATAGAGTTTCACACATAATGTCAACGTTCAGACTTTATAATAAAAAAGAAATATCATGAACAAAATATTTTATATGTGTTTTACTTACGTTTACTTTTGAAACCGCAAAATGGATAACCCTATATAAGTCAATCTTTACTATGATATTCGTAGTAAAAATATTCGTGCATTACACGAAGTATTAGTGCTATGAAATTTTTGCGAATCCATTCGTAAAATTGTACTAATAGAAGTAGTAATATGCACGAATATATTCGTGGGATGTACTAATAATATACGTAAACAGAAATTAGACGACTTTGGTTAGTGCATTTTACGAATAATGGTGTACATATTACTAATAACATTAGTAAATTCCTCTCATGAATAATTCGTTTTTTTACAAATAATTCGTACTATTTACTAATAAATTTGTTCTATTCACGAATAAAAACTAATATTATTAGATAAATTTCATTCGTGAGATGACCGTACGCATTATTCGTAGAATAAAAAATTCTATGCTATTACATTATTCAATTTAAATTGGTATTGGCTTCATCTAGCAGTAGCGTTAGGTATATTTTTCTTCCCAGAATCAATACTTATAATTTTGATTGCGGTATTTTGGGTGGTTCTTTGGACGTGAGAGCACGGCGCGGCGGTTGACCTTCCCAGGGCACCAATCCAGCAACTGGAAGGGCGTAGGGTAGGATAAGCAAACCGTATAGACCAGAGCTGCGAATATTGCTTGAAATATTCACGAAGTACTTCAGACTGATGAGAACTGTAAGATTCTTCAAGAGTTTCTGCCGCTGCCCCCGGAATACATATACATAAGTAGATTTACACCACAGCAGGAATATAAGATACTCTGAATTTGTATTGTTAATTACTAATAGTTTAACTCAAAGAATACCTCCCGTGCTAGGATATTTTTTTCCTTTTAATTATTCGCAATTCAACGGAACATTTGTGTAGCCCTTAATATAAAGGTGCACTTGTCTTTTTGAACATTCTACAGAAGCATCTCTAAAGTAAACAAAAAATTAAATTTCCGAAATATAATAACTTTAAACGGTGTAAGAGATGTATACCATGAATCAAAGAAAACAAGATTACGACACTTATTTGTTTTTATTATTTTATTGACGTCATATGTAAAACAAAATCTGTAAATTGTTGTTGTTTGGGAATTAATGGATTTTGTTTCGCCTATGACGTCAATAAAATAGGAAAAACAAAGAAGTGTCGTAATCTTGCTTTTTTGATTTATGGAGGTATGCGTATACCTAACCTGCACAATATCCGAAAACAAACAAATAAGTATGTAATCATTTAGAGCAAAGTATATTTTTTTCACTTATCTACATAAGTTGTGTCATACTCAGCTCAGGAATTTTTTCAATTTTGTTTTTTTTCTTATGATTTTACTTTTAAAATAAATAAAAATATACGCAAGGCTCTGGAGGAGCTCAGATCAATATATACAATATATACAATAAATAATACATTGTGTACCTACTACTAAACATTTTATTGGGACAATAAATAGTTCATTAAAACAATAAACAGTTTATGGTTTGTTGGCACAATAAATTAAACTACAAAACGTATTATATTTAAAATTATGTAATAATATTCTTTGCCCGAGAAACGGTTAGTTGGTTCAATGTATGAGTTTATATTGTATTAATAAAAATGCGTATCAATACAAGCAATCGGTTAATAGTTTTCTTAATTTTCAATAAACTGAGTCTTACAAGTCAACAAACAGTGTACAAAAATTTAAATAAAAATATGTTCCTATAATATTACAACAAAAATATTTGAGAAAAATCAACGGTGTTTAGTGATACTACAAACTATATTTTGTTCAGTGTGTCATTTTAAAATTTAGTTAAAACTGTAAGCTAACTGTAGAAAAAAAGGTACCTACCTACCTTACCTTAAAGTTCATATACGTAGTAATGAACAACATTTTCTACATGCAGTAACGTTTTTTAAAGGTAAGAACAAAGTATACAGGGCGCCAATAGAATGTGCAGTTTGAATAAACCTCAAGTTTTTGTTTCGCCTACCGCGACACAATGTATGAACATACATATAAGTTCTATATTTTTAACAAGTTGCCAAGAGTTTTTAAATATCTATACATTTTTTTAGATCAGTCCTAAATAAATTTCACCTACTGAGTACATATACTCGTATATGTACCGTGAACTCTCCCTTTGCGGACACCTCTCTTAGACGGACACATTTTTTTGTACGGAAATTGCTCCATAAACGTTTCATTGTTTTCAGTTTCTCTTGGAAGGACACTTCCTTGGACAGACACGGACAGGAATTTCACATATGAATGACAAAATATGTTCTCTTAGGCGGACACCAGTTCAGGATTGAATCATCACATCACTCATCACGCTGATAATTTTGACAACGGTATTTTTTTTCTAAGTTGCAGTCTTCTGCAGCGAGCTTCAAATTATTTTCTCTCATTCAAGGGTTGAAAGTGATTTTGTTTGGAGGTAAAAAATTTTAATTTTTGGAGTTTTACATTTTGGTTTATTTGCGCTCAGGTGAAACTACCTCTGAATTTGGAGAACTGTGAATTAGATTCCGAAGATGATTCACCCATAGCAAATTTAAGAGAAATTTCCAAGGTCCTTTATGAATGCAGATTGGATGGATAAGCTGCAAGATTTATGTTGATGGATGAAAATGTAAATGTGGACGAAAATAATGCAGTTCCTATTGAAATCAACGAGCCTGGCAGTGAATCTGAGGAAGAGGATCAGGACCTGGTGGGAACATCTTATAATTCCTACGAAGAAGCAATTTTACGGCCAACAAAAATGACGACAACTGTTCAACTTTCGGTTGACCTACATGCCATATTCCAAAATAAATCGCTCTTTTCTAAAACTAAACAAGCAAATATTGAAATATTATTGTTTGAAAAAATATATATAAGAATCTTCTTATATATTTGCAACGTTTTTAGAGGCTGATTTTTATATGTATTTACATATGTGTTAAATCTAATAATTTTATTCCACTTCATGTGATAAAAAAGAAGTGAAGTTTATATATTTTTTATGTTTTTATTTTCTGTTAATAAATGTGTTTTTATTTGATTTCCCTTAAGTGGACAACTCCCTTAGGCGGACATAAATTTCTGCACCATGGCTATCCGCCCAAAGGAGATTTCACTGTATCTACATACAGCATTGTACATAGATATTCATAATGAATTAAAAAAAAAACAATTCCCTAATTCTAACAAGACAAAAGTTAACTCGTACTACAAACCTTACAACAATTAATGTTCTCTAAAGTGAATCGTCCAATACATAACTGGATGTTTTTCTTCTTCCATAGTATACCTACCTCCCGTGGAGGAACAAAGTGGAGAGTTTCAACATTTCCCTATCCTATCATCTATTCAACAAAGCATGTTGTAAGGGTTATTTAAGGAGAATTAAATCCTTTTCCGAAAAGTTATTCGACGACCATTAATGGACACCCGTGGTGGTTGCACGTGCTTTAAGGAGATGGTTTGTGTATTCAATGAAGCTTTATTATTTTAAGAGCTTTAGTAGGTATTTTGAATTGTACTTATTATAGGTATATACCTATGTATGTACAGTTGTACATACATTATTTCAACATCTACTTTATTGTAATTTCTAACCAATGTCATTTGTGTGGCTTATGACAAGGTAGTTGACAAATGACTTGTATTATAGGAACCAAATAAATCACTTATGCTCTTTGAGTTGTAATTAAGCATCTACTCGTAAGTACCTATGTACTGTGCATAAATGTATATAATACTATGTTGTCTCAAACTCCCATTGAATACTAGTGAATCGTGATATAAAATCGCTTTCAGGCGGATTTGATGACATTGAATTGAGTTAATGCTGTGTCTGGTTGAATGTATATAGACAAAGATTGTGAAAATATTTTTTTTTCCACCTTGGATTTTTTTTTTGTTTTTAGGGGAAGTCCTTTTTTCGAATAGGATAAAGAAGCCACCAACAACAATAGCAAATGTAATATCCTTTGCTCTGGCATGGTTGTGAATTTGTTGCGAGCATCTTCTTCTAAACGGTACTTAAACTTAATGGATACACATCTTATTCTTGAAGAAGATTATCTTCCAAGGATCTGACTGCCCAGCCCACAGTATGTATGTGTATATTGAATACACAATTCAAGTGGTTGGTTTACATTCGAGGGGTTTATTGTGTTGCTATCTTGTTAAACAGAGACTACGTTGAGATGAGATAAAATAGAATCGGAAACGATTCAATGGAATGAGAATTTAATGGACAATTTATCTGAAAATGAACACATAATGAGATTGATTGAGTTTATTTTTTAGAGAAACTTAACACCTTTCGTGATCGACCAATCAAAAACCATCACCAATTTATTTATCTTTGGTATTTGGCTACTGAATGTCAGGGTTTTTTACTTGTCAATGACGTGTATCGTGTATGTGTCAATGTCAAAGTAGTGATAAAGAGAATCTTTAACAAAACATCCCACAAAAATATTTGTCATTTTCACACTTTGGTTTAGGTTCTGGTTCGTATTGTTATTTATAATATCGCAGCTGCAACTGCTTTCAAATGAATTCCTTGAAATGTGGGTACCAAGCTATACCTACGTTCTCTGCCTAAAAAATATAAGAGGGTTAGATCCAGATATGCCAGGGCTTATGTCACCGAGACATCATGTTTCCATTCATATAAATAGTTAAATATATTAGGTATGTGTTTGTTATGTCATCACGATCAACGATAAGAAATGACGTGAAATTTCATCCAGATACCTAGGTACGAGCGCACGTAAAAAAGATGTGTGACATTTTTTGTTTACAGAAAAGGTGATGCTTTCTCAAGAATTAATATGTTTGTACCCAGATATATCACTACATACGAATAACTGATTCCTTAAAATATGAACCTTTAGAATGTAGACATTTAAACACCGCACCGCGTTAATATTTTATAGATACAAATCAGAGAATGAATAGACAATAAGGACGTGAAAGAGTTATGAATTAATAATAAAAATATACCTATAGCTTGAACCAATTCACTTGGCCATTCTACTGCGCAGCTATCTTCAAATTGTTTTGCTCATGTCATTAATTTTGAAAGATAGATACACAACAGCCGTGTTTTATTATCGTCAATAACCCATATGGTTCACCCCGTTAAAATAAAACGATCTGGGTTATGCACTGATATGTACCCTCTGTTCACCGAATTAAATACTAATATTTGCAAGCCCATATAGAAACAGCGATAGAAACCTGGATCTCGTGTTGTTTTTGTAATACGTGTTAAAAAATAGACCCAGACCCATAATAAAACGCAGCTAATATCACTTTCAGGGATGGACTTTATTAACATGATGTATGATCGTGGTTTAATTGTGCAGTTTCCAAAAAATGGATTTCGTATCTGAGATTGCACTCATTAATTTAATCTCTGACGCAATATTTTTGTTATCTTGAATCACACTCTGCGCAACCAATCGTTGGCCAAGTGATTTGGTTCAAACTATACAACCGTATAATACTGGAGTACACGCTTGGCCTACTATAGTAGACCACACTAACAGTTTTGTTCATAACTTAAAGGTTTCTTTTTCCTTATGTAAGAACGGTGTCATTTAAAATAAGCCTTCGCAACTAAATTTGTCAACAGGTCAGTATCTCTCTTGATTTGTTCGCGAACGCATAGTTTTATAGTTAAGTGCCGAAGTCAATTATATACCATAGTAGTCCTCGCGAGCCTTTATGTAAGATTAAATTATTGCACCAGGGCCCGAAATAGATCAACAAAAAAATGGATTTGTCCAAATTATAAAACTACAAAATGCTTATAGTGAATCTTGCCACGCTCTTGTCTTATTTTGTTGGGCATTAGTAATCATTTTCTTTTGTCAAATCCCTCCGTGAAAATTTTCGGTCCATTGTCAATTGTGTAACGATTATATAACTACTAAATTTTTGTGGCAGGGACAGTTACAACATGGTTCAATTATTTTATCCGTGGTTCAGTAAATTTAACTGCCGATTTCGGCCGATTAACTCAGGTTCAACGAATGGTTAAGTATGTATGAGACTTCAATTACATAATTATACTTGAAAGTTGAATTATCGTTGATCTCCAGTTAACCCCCGAAATCGTGAGTTAAAATGCTGGATCAGGGTTGAAATATTTAAACCACGTTTGTGAAACTGGCCCTCAGTAAGCTCAAGGATTAGACGTGGAATAAGCATTTTTGAAGTAAGACTTCTTTTGCGGTGTTGGTGGTAAAAATGTCTATGGAGCTGTCAAACCGATACCAATGATATGACATATGATATAACCATACGATATTACCATATTATATGACCATACGATATGACATACGATACGTTATTTTTGGAAGTATTATTTTCAGACATTTGTAACTTTTTTTTGTTGTATGTATCTGCATTGTGTGTATTCGCTGAACATTTTTTTTGGTATGTGCTTAGGATTCGCATTCTCTACATGAATTGTGTGTATTCAAAGAGAAATTCCTTTTTTTTTGTTACTTTATTTATTTTGATTCAATTTTTGTTCTAACAATCAAACATCACATAACGATCATAGAGAACACCAAAAAAAGTGGGCCCCCAAGTCCGTCAAAAAAAAAAAAAACATATTGCCCACACGTTTTTATCATTTTTTTAAACGGCAAATAACAGTACCTCCCATACATTTTTTTTGGCCAAAAACAAAATTCTTGTTTTTCTCAGAAACGGCTCCAACGATTTTTATAAATCAGTTTATTAAGGGTACATTTTGATATTTTTTTTTGTTGAAAAAGTTGTTATTTTTGGTATAGAACCAGTTTTTTGGTTTTCGATTTTCTGAGAAACGATTAATTCGATTTTTTATTTGAAATTTTTAACGCAGAAGCTCCCATAAAATTTAAACAATTTTGTAAACCAAAATATAAAAAAAATTGTTTGGAAATTAATTTTTTTTTTGAAAACGACTCAATAGATTTTTTTTTGAAATTTCGAATTTGATGTTTTTTTACATTATCTTGAATAGTTAAAAAAAACTATTTGCCAAATAACAAACCACGGTACCTCCCACACAAATATTTAAAAAACGCTAAGAAAAAAATGTATTTCTCCAAGAATTAAAAAAAAATGTATGTGTTCTTAATTCTTGGAGCCGTTTGTTGTTATATAACAACAGTCCACTTTTAAATATAAAAATATTTTATTTTGCGTACTTCCCCTAGAACCATTTTTAATATTTTCGACTTTATCACTATTGGATGGATTAAAAGTATTTTTTTATGAAAATGATTCCAAAGAGTGTTAATAAATGTGCATACTAAAATTTTCAAAAATAAAGTTTTTCCATTTAAAAAAAACCAGTCAGTGAATTTTTTTGAAATTTTAATTTTTTATGTATATTAATTATATCTTCAAAATGGCGTTTCAATTTTTTTTGCTAAAAATGGTTTTACAAACTTATACATACAAAATTTATTTTTAAAAAGCCGCTCCAACGAATTTTGAATTTTTTTTTTTACATATTCTTATTTATTTGGGAATTCAAATGCCAAATATTGTGTATAGATTTCCCTAAGACTATACACAACTAAGCAATTTGAAAACATTTAATTATGTGTATTATCCATTTATTTCTACCTTATTATACAGGGTGTCCGCTGGGAAGATATACTACTTTGTTTGTTTATAATTTTTGATAAAATGAAGGAGAATGGATCTTATATTGACAAATGTTTTATTTAATGTCGGCAATTATGTAAGCACACAATACCAGGTAAATGTCCGCCTCTGTTAGTCTCAAACATTTTTCATTACATTCTGATACACATTTCAGGCAGTATTTCAATAAAGATTAATTTCATCACGAATATTTTGTTTGAGTTGCTCAAGCCTTTCTGGTTTGTTTGCATAAACCTTACTTTTCAGATATCCCCACAAAAATAAGTCCGGAGCAGTCAATCAACATCACCATTTCTTGAAATAACTTGTTGTGGAAAGAGGTCTCGCAGTAATTGCGTTGCAATCCTGGCTGTATGCGATGTGGCACCGTCTTGTTAATACCGCATGTTAATCAAGCCCAAAGCATGTAGTTGTGGCATTAAAAAGTTTTCAATCATATCACGATATTGCTCCCAATTCACAGTTACCGTTACGCCGTTTTCATTTTTAAAGAAGTAAGGTCCAATGATTCCTCCTGACTAAATTGCACACCAGACTGTAACTTTTAATGGATGAATAATTTGAAGGGTTTCCATAGTCCAGAACCGACTATTCTGTTTATTCACATATCCATTCAAATTAAAATGTATCTCGTTACTCATTATGATTTTTTCATGAAAATCGGGGTTGTCATGGGCTAGCTGTAACATCCTATTGTCGAAGAGGCCCTTGTGTCAACTGAATCTTAAATGGAAACAAATGCAAATCCTTGTGCAAAATTGTGGCCAAAGTTGTGCTTTAAAAACCAAGCTCTTGAGCACGGCGTCGAATTGAGGTTGATGGCTTGTTTTGAACACTTCCTTGAGAAGCAGTATTGTTTTCAGGCGATCTTGCAGTACGTTGTGGTCCATGCCTGGGCCTATCACCTACAGACCCTCTTTCTTCGAAATCATTCACTACGCGATAAATAGTGCGTTTTGTTGGTATGTTTTTTCACCCAAAAATTTCAACTAACTTTCTCATCCTCACAGTAATCGATGATTAATTTTGATAAAATATTTTAACGATTAAAACACGTTGGTTTATCAAATATTTTCCCATAATAAATTTGCCACGTGTTCACGACTGCCAAATATGAACTGTCAAGACTAATGTTTACCAAAATGGCAGGAAAACAAAGTACTATATCTTCCCGGCCGACACCCTGTATTTCCTCTTTACAATTTTTTGGTACGTCACTGAATACTATACATGCAATGTACTTAGGCCCTTATACATTTATATATATGTATGCATATTGTACATAAATTATATTCAGCTTTGCCAGACGTTCCGATTTGTAAGCCAAAATTAAATGTCCCGCGCTGGAAAGGCTTAGTCCCGATTTTACCTTGCGATAAAGGTGATCGAACATATTTTGGTATTCCTCCTTACTCGGAAGAGACGTAGTTCTAGTTGTTTTTTTTAAATATTTATTCATATTTTTTGGGTTAGTTTATGTGGGTAACAAATAAAAACAGACTTCCTTTATATTTGTAAATACATATTTGGGAACCATGATATACATATAGTAGTTCTATGTTTATATTTCGTTTTGTTTAGTTTTGTTTTTAATTTTTTATAAAAAGGAAAAAGTAATTTGACGTATATCGTTGTCAACAAAGGTTGAGAGAGAAGAGGTCGCTCATGTGTATTCCTGGCTTGCTAATTAGTTAAAATCGTATGCATATATGTATATCTAATACTGGTTTTGATATATTTAATTACATATCTAATTTTTATGTGACTGAATTCAGTTTTTTTTTCAAAAAATTAATATTAATTTTGTTTTTTTTTTCTAGGAACATTTAAAATTAATTAATTAATTTATTAAATTAGTGATTTAAAATAATAACTTAAAGTGTTATATTTTTCGTTGATAATCTGGTTTATAAATTGATAGTTATTTCTTTAAAAGAAGTTTACAGGTTTTGTTACAATTTACCCTGGTTAATTTTATTATTAAGTAAATTTTGCTCTTTAAACAGAAAAAAGCTTGGCAAATTCAGTTTCAAAATCTTAGGAACACGAACTGCATCAATTTTAGTAAAAAGTGTCACTTTTAGCCCCGATCTCCCCTATGCTTGTACGGCTTTCTCTCAGTCTCCCAAAAATATGAAATGAATGAAAAAAACATGAAACCAGGTTCGTTCTTATTAGAAATGTCACCTCGACAATTCTAAATGTAGGCCACTAAATGTATTATTATGCAACCAATGGAAAATCCGGATTATTTATGCAAGTTTTTTAAGGAAGTGATCATATGTGGATATTTATGTCTTTCTACCAAACCGCAAAATAAGCTCATATAAAATATCCTCAATGATTTAAGCGCGTAGCGCGTTGCGCTAAGGATACAAATTTATTAAGATACAGATGAAAATTAATGTTAAAGCTGTTGTAGTACCAAACTCTATCCCAATTTTTAAACAAAAATTCTAAATACAAAAAAAATCACTTAATATTTTTTAATTATATTATCGCAAAATTTTAAACATTTATCCCCTTCTCTAAATGAGTTTTAAAATGGGAATCGACTCTAAAAATTAGCCCTAAAATGAGGGTCGACTTTTTAATAATTTCACGTTATTGAGGTCGTCTAACTTTAAACAGATGAAAACGCTTCTTTCTAAAACATATGTACAAAGGTTCGACAAATCCGTTTGGAGAACTTGAGTAGCTTGAATTTTATTCACGATACTAATTTTAAGAAACAATGGTTCGATTTTTAATTGAAATCCTCAATATAAGACAGCCAGTCACAAATCGCGGTCATGTTTCGCAAGAACATTGCATCTTTACGGAAGAAATGTGCACAAAACCGATGTGGGTAAGTATCATAGTTTCTACAAAACCGAAAAAATGCTTATCTGTATTTCAGTATTTCAGGAGCAATTAATGGAATTGTAAAGATTATAAAAAATACCTCCAAATGATCCCTATTGTTGGTCTTAAACAAATAAAAAAACCTTTTGGGCATATTACCGAAAAAAACAATATGTACATTTAGGCTGTATGCTCGGGGACATAAAGACAGAATTGTGAGACCCACTTGTTTCCTCTTCGCTATATCATTGTAATGTCAAGTTTGATTAAAATCTCTAGTTCTATTTTTTTTAAGAATCCAAAACTTGTCATGAAAAATCATGTCTCCCTAGAATTTGCACACCTGTCGGTGTCAATGAATATTTAATTTGGCAACTTCTTTACACTGCACCTTAGGATGGTATACAATATCCCAAACATTATATTTTTAGAAGATTGTGGGCTCTCGACATGTGAGACCCGTAGTACACTCTATCTCTAGCTTAAAAGCTAATCCGGTACTGGAAATATAAATACACTCACCAGAAACTCAGTTATAATTTTGTAAGATAAAATCCCTTCTAAAAAAAGAAAGAAAATTATACATGTTGCACAGAAAGTTTTAATATATAATATATATGTAGGTCTTTAAGTTTTTCATTAGACTAATTAAGGGAAATTTACATCAAAACAATGCCAAAATAAAGTCTAAAACAGCACTATAACTTAATAACCTACAAATATATATGATTTAGCAATTTTTGAAAAATTTCTCTGAGTGATATATTATATTATATTCACTCTACCGCCAATATCAGTCATCCAGTTTGAGACCAATTCAGCATTTTCACAACAAAATGTCTTAACTTTCTTAACGAAATAATTTTGCTTTCAAATTTCTTATACCAATAAATTCATCTTAAAAGTCTGCATTTTCCTTATAATGACCAACTGTATTTTTCCTCCCCTCGCACCTCCCCTCCACCGAAGCTTAATATTTTATCTGAAAAACAATTTTGCCTCCGGGGCAGTTTGCTTTTCTCAGATGAAAATTAATTCATGATTGGAGTCAAAGGGAATACCTTTATATTGCAATTTTCTTGTTTCCTTTTTCTTTCTTTAATTTATATCATAATAAGTATCCAAGGACTCAAATTCAGTATCCGCAACCTTTACAGATAATAAAGAAGAAAAAAATTATACATATACATAAGTAATATCTTCATAGATACAGTTTTCACTGCTATTACTTATCTACCACCTGATTTGCTGATTTACGAAGTATTCCTCTCCAAGGACCTGGGTAGCACAAAGACATTCATGGATTTTAAATCAGTACAAGGGTATGTCGGTACCGGGATGTCGATGCTGATGATGACTATACCCACTATATCGACAAGAGAACGCCAAGGACACCAGGGGTAACGAAAAGATGAATGGAAATTGATGAATCCGTGTTTATTTCCGTTGAGAATTATTTTAAAATTTTATCACTCCGACTATGACGATGATAAATGTCCTTTCAAAATTATTTTTGATTCATTTAATACATTTATCCAAGGACAAAGGAGGCATGAAGAAAAACCTTTCAACGAGATGGCACAATGACTAGGTTTTGAATTTACAGTGATTTGCTTATCCAGCGATTTTCTGTGTGTACGGATTGAAATGGAAATATCTTTTGAATGATATTGAATGGTTATTAAGAAAATATACCGCAATACTTATTCTCCCTTATTCGAAACTTTAATAACACTCTGAAGATTAATTTTTTGTAAGTCTATTCAGTAAAAAGGATAAGGTTTGTGTTTTACATCTATCAATTTTTCATTTTATTTAAGAAAATTTTATAAATTAGAAAATGCATTACTTGCTCGCACGTACTTGCTCTTATGTTCGATCACATCGTAAGCCAAGATTCTTAGTAAAAAGCCAAATATATTTTATAAGCGTGTACCCACTTTCAGATTCAATTCAGAGATTTCAAGTCTGTTGATAATAACGTGCTGCAATCTGATGCTATCGAGTTTCCTTGGCATTTATGTCACAATTTCTTCAATTCTACGGACAAAGTTAATTATTTTTAATATTTAATTTTGGAACTGTTTGAAAAATATGGCCCTCTTAAAACAGTGTCAGTTCACAGTAAAAATTGCCCATGGTTTACTTCTGATGTTCAAAGTTCAATCAAACATAGAAGAAAGTCATATTCGTAATGGAAACTAAGCCCTACTAATGCCAATGGGAATTATTTTGCCGTACGAGAAATGATGCAACTTTTGTGACTCGAAGAGCCAAAAAATAATATTTTATGTTAAAGTAGGACACAAAACAATCATCTCGTAAGCTCTGGAATAATCTTCGCTCAATTAATATCGGTTAAAAGGATGTAGTTCTGAATTTCCCTGATCCAAATGAATTAAATCGCACTTTCGTTTTGAGCGACTTTCAAAGTTTGGACTTTATGCCTAATAATCAGGTCCACAATTCATACTTGGAGTTTGAATTTGATTCTGTCTCAGAATGTGAGGTATTTGAGAATGTTCGTTATATTAAGTCTGATGCTATTGGTGAGGATGGTGTTCCAATGTGCTTTGTTAAAATAATGTTGCCACTGAAAACTAGAAAATAGCTAAAGTTATTCCTGTAGCCAAGAAAGCAAACCCTAGTTGCTGCTTAGATTTTCGTCCTATAAGCATTCTACCTTGCCTGTCAAAGGTCTTTGAAAAAATTCTAGCGTCACAAATCCAGTTATCTGAACAGGTTTTACTTATTATCGCCATTACAGTCTGGGTTTCGTGGAAACCACAGTTGCCAAACACCATTAATCAAAGTCCTTGATGATATAAAGCTTCAATACGATTCAGATAATATAACTCTTCTTTGTCTGCTGTATTTCTCAAAGGCATTTGACAGTGTAAACCATAAACTACTTTGCAAAAGCTAGAGCATTATTTTGGATTTCAGAATAGAGCTGTGCACCTAGTTGAGAGCTATTTGTCCAATCGCTGCCAAAAAGTTAGGTTTGGTCAAATAGAATAGGAGTCTTTGAGCATACATATGGGTGTACCTCAAGGTTCTATTTTAGGCCCTTTATTATTCTGCTAATTTATTAATGACCTGCCTAATGTATGTTCAAATGTTCTGCTTTGTTTGGTTTGTAGGATTAATGAAGATCTCCTGGTAATCTCCAATTGGCCCATTGGTAATAATCCTTAATCCGATTAAGTCCCAACTCATTGCGATATCAAAAAATACGTTAATTCCTCACTCTTGCCTAATATTTTCCTCTTAAACACTCAACTTAAATATGTAGATACTCTTACCAGTCTTGGTTTCAAAATCACCCGCTCACTCTCACCAGAAGACCACATTAATAATATAGTTGGGAGAATCTATGCTGGGCTTTACGTAGCCATTTACAGCGATAACTCCTGAGAATAATAAGTTTCGACTCATTAAAACTTTATTGGTACCCTTAATCGACTATGCTAATGTCGTCTATTGTAAGCCCGATTCGTAATCTCAGCATAAACTGCTTGTGGCTTTCAATGATATGATAAGATATGTGCATGGTTTGCGAAGATATAAAAACATATCCCATTATCATAAGCTGGTCCTTGGATGCTCGTTGCAGCAATTTCTTGATGCAAGATGTTGTATATTTTTATTATAATTTTAAGTATTTAATATGTTTATTAAATTGTAAAACATAATTTAAAACAAAATCATCTACATCTTTTCGAAATATTGAATTTGCAAAATAAAGTGATTTTTTTTTCAAAATTAAAAAGAAAGGTTCTTCGAAAATGTTGGTATGCAGTATTATTTAGAATTCTAAGGACTTCCTATGACTTCCGTCGAGCAACTTATGAGAAAGTCGACGAAAATAATAAAAAAAATGGATGTATGGCAATGGCAAGTACTGTTAATCAAAAAATTGGGCACGAGTACGATAACTCAGGCGCCGCAGATTAATAACGTATTTTTTTATAGGGGCTTAATACAAGCGTTTTTTACTATAAGAGGCGGTCTATCTCTCCCCGTTTAACCGACAGGCGCAATTTCATAAAACAGTACAAAAAATAGAAAAAAAATATATAAACAAATAACGGTAGCTAATACTTACAAATAAGTGTTATAACTTTTTTTTAAATCCAATACCTCAATCTATTAGTTTATTTTTAAATCTATGCATAGTTTTTGAAAAAAATAAACGATTTTTAAACTAATAATTTGGAAAGAAAAAGGTAAAAAAGGATTAAACTGTAATTTCACAATTGTACAATTAAAAAATCTTTGTTTCTTCAGAAACTCGTTGCTCTGATTAATACTTAATCAAACACTGAAAACTATGGCGCAACATTTTAGTCGATTTAGTAATATGTTAAGTCATTTTTAGTATGATACTAGGCTAAAAAGATAAATATGATTTTGCTAAACCAGTTTAAAACACAAAATGGCTACTTTATTTTTTTACTATCGTACTAAATCCATATGCAACTTTGACATTTACAAACGTCAAACAGTTATGTTTGCTTACTTTTTGCACTAGTTTAGGCGTGTTTAGTTGTTGTTTATTAAGAAAATAGATTTAGTATGGTGCTAGTTAAAAAGTGTTTAAGATTAGAAAAATATTAGTAAAGTGCATTAGTATTAGCAAACTGTTAAGTAGTATCATGCTAAGCCCTTAAAATGCGCCTATAATTTTATGTCTTGGGTTTTGAGAAAATTAAAAAATTATTAAAACTATTTTTGTCGTTAGACTATTTTTGTGTATTAACGGTGATCTCACTCAGTTAGGCGCCGCAAAATAATAACGAATTTTGTAGAGGGCTTTAAATTTTAATATAATATTTTTTTTCTTACGGAAGAGGCGGTGGTCTACCTCCTTCCTTTTAGGCGTGAAGGGCAATTTTCTCAAAAATAGCTTGAAATTGAAAAAAAGATTTAAAACCAATGGCAACACATATATATATATAGGTTTTCTGAAAACCAAAAATTTGTCGTCTTATCAATTCAATCTAGTTATTTGCGTTAGAAGCACGTGTTTCAGGCGGCACTTGTAAGAGGACAATGAACAAAATTGGATACACATTGTACAAGTTTTTTTTAGATTTATTTAAATTAGAGCTATTTTAATTCGTTAAATACATAGGCCAAAGAAAACCCACTTTTAACACATAAACAAAAGAAAAAGGGTCTGTAAAAGTGCTTGGTACAGAGACATTCCGGAAAATGATCTTCTGCCAAGAATACCACGACTTCAAGCTAGTGATGGAAACCTTATTTTCCAACAGGATGGTGCTTCTTGCCATACAGCCAGGTCTAAAATTGCATGGTTATCTGCTGAAGCAATTTATTTACTTAAATGGCCTTCCAGCAGACCAGACCTTTCACCAATTGGAACAAATTGTCATAAAATGAAGCAAAAACTGCGAAAAGAACCAAGTCGGCCTCTTCAAGACCTAAAAGCTAAAATCATAAATATTTGGGATTTGGGAATCTTTTGGTACCGAAGAATTTCAAAAATTAAATAAAATTTTTGAATTTAATGTGTTTTTTATTAAAAGTTTATTTATTTTGTTTTATTATAGGTCAGTTGTAAGTGGTTTTATTTTAGGACTAGAAAATGTGACATTTTATTCGTGCTGACTTTAAAAAATTATAAAAGGGAGCAAATATATTATTTTTCTTCAACATTTGTTACTTAGTTAATAGCAACTGCAACCGTCTGGGCTCTTTTGCAAAACGGTCAATTATTTCGTTGTATAAGTGTGTTTTTTTCTTTGACAATATTTCGATGAATCTATGTACATTATGTACAAATAATCAAGTCGTTTGTCGGTCATTGTAGATATAAAGCCAAGTTTTTACTTTGCGTAAGGAACGATCGCTCAGCGGTGCAAGTAGTGGCTGGAATTGAGAGGCCTATACAAAGAGCTGACAAAATCGATGCATAAAACGCCTCTACACTGTTCAATAAATCAGAAATGTTTGAACAATCATTTACATTAATCTGCATTTTGTTAAGACTGTACTACATGTTAGACTCCGCCAGAAAATTATCCAGAAATCAGCCATATTTCTCCATTATTTTCTGTATAATTACATAGAATTCTGGAGAATCCATGATTTGAACATTTTTTGTGATAGCTGAAATAGTGAAAATGCAGCCCAATTTTCTTCGGAAAAGCGTTTTTTTTGTAAATTCATTTTTATTTAATATTAACTTATAACTATCTTAAAGCTAGACAAAAATGTTTAAAACTATCCTAATTATCAATAACTTACAACTAATTTACTGGCCCTTTACGGGCGCTCTAAACTAAACTTATCTCTTAATACTAATGTGTTTTGACCTGAAAACTATTTTGATTAATTCTAATTATTTATTTTAATTGTACCAAGAAAACTTTACTACAAAAACTCAGTATTAGATCATTTTAAATTTTTACATAAAAACTACCTAAAGCTAGACTAAAAATAATTAAAACTAGATAAAATTAACATATACTAACTAGAAATAACTTAAACTACTTAAAATACATAATAATACCCAAAACCACTTAAAACTACTTAAAAACTAGAACGACCACAGTTTTCCGGCTGACGTCGTAGATGAACGGAACCGCCCCCCCATCCTGTATCAGCCCTCGACTGTCTAAATAGAGGAATGCTTCGGGAGGGATGTAGCCACTTAACCGGGCACTCTCAAATATTCATTATTGGGGTAGTAAGCCCCAAAAATTAAGCTGTTGGTTGAGGACATCGCTCTTGCAGTGTGACCCCGAATCAGCTTAAACAAAAAATTATCTATTCTGTTTATGTTGGCTCCGTTGTATAGAACCTGGTTGGAATAATATCTTGTGTACTCCGACTCTGGTGTCCTGTGTAATCCAAGGCAACGTCTAAGATATTGCCTCTCAAGCACCCGAATCTTTTCCATTAGAGATGGGGCAACGTTGAACCACACCGGGCATCCGTAAGCAATCATCGGCCTGATGAGGACCATGCAACAAATCACCTTCACCCTGCTGTTAAGACGGCTGCTATAAAACAGTCGTTTTGTCAGGGCAAAGGCTCCCCTAGCCCTGGCCAAGGCAGCACCTATATGTCTGTCGAAATACAGGTACTGATCCAACCAGATTCCAAGGTACTTTACTACATTTTTACTCGCCAGTGGATGTCCATATGTCCCTAAGATCACCAGCTTGCGCCAGTTCTTTCTCGTATCCCTTGAGGCGCTAGACAACGGAGTCCTAAACAAAATAGTTTCTGATTTCTGGAAGTTGATTTTCAACTTCCAGTCATCACAATATCGCTGAATCTTGTCGAAGTCACTCTGCAAGAGACTTTTGATGACCTCAACTGTATTAGCTGCTCTGTACGCAATTAGATCGTCGGCGTACGCAATTGCCTGAGTTAGACTACCTCCCTGCTGAAGAGCATTATTAAAATTAAAAATTTCGGTAGAAGCTACTTTGCCACTCTTGACAACAAACTTTCTACCATTTAGCATATCATTAAGCATATACAATAGAAGTTTACTTATACCTAGTCGTGTTAGCTGTAGATAGAGACCTTCTAACCATATGGTGTCGAAGGCCTTCTCCAATTCAACCAGACAGGCACCCGTACACTGCTTTTTAGTTTTGTTCCATTGGATATCAGAAACAAGTTTAGACGCGGCATGAATTGTGTCATGCCGCCTTAAGACCGAACTGCTTATCCGGGATAATATTTTTGTCTTCCGCCCACTTGAACAGGGCTCTATTAATAACCTTTTCAAATACTTTGCTGATACTTGGAAGAAGACTTATCGACCGGAGATTCGCCGGATTGGAGTTGTCCTTTCCCTTTTTTGGGAAAGGGTGCACCACAGCTGTCTTCGACCGCACTGGATAATATGCATTATACAGCGCGTTGTTAAACAGTGTGGTATAAATGTCAACTGCTTCTTGAGGCAAATGTCGTAGTACAACGTTGGATATACCATCGACTCCTGCTGACTTCTTTTTCTTTAATGAATCGAAGATGAGCTGGAGCTCATTCTTTGAAATTAACAGGGGACTGGGCCCATTTCAGTCGGATTCTGAAAAGCGTTCTGTAAGCGACATTATCAGGGAATCAATGTACGCAATGTAAATAGGTTATCTAAAATAACTTTGGGGGGGGGGGGGGAAGAACGGTGAACATTTGATCTATGGATTTGTTTCTGAAATACTCTTGGACAGCTTAAAGCTATGCTTGATTCACTCAAGCATTTTTTCATAAAGATTTAAAGCAATTGTCAGCATCCTCTCAATGTTGCAGAAACAATTTATTCAAAACATTGACCTGATCTTCTACTGTTGACAGATTTTGGTCAACGCCCTGGTAAATATTAGCAACAATTCTAACATCGGTGAGTAATGTGACATCACAAACAAGCAAATTTAAAAGGTCGAATTTGTGCTAGAGTAATAAAGTTGGAGGGCACGTGATATTCTATTACCCTCTTCCGCAAGCTTTTGCAGTGCCTCAATTACAACAACGATATTCGCTCTCAGAACCCGAATGCATTTGTATTTTGCCGTCCACCTTGTTTCACAAAACAGAGGAATACTGGGTATGCATTTTCGTGGTAAACGACTCTCGCGAAAAATAGTTATAACTTCCTTAATCGTCCCGAAAGCATTTCTGATTTCAGGAAATGACCAACCCGGCCATGGTTGAGCACCCATATTAAGCTAACCAACCATTTTCGACAAATTTAATCGGAAATTGGTTAATGACGTTAATATCGTATGCGCTATGGCAGCCTACTTGTCCATAATTTGCAGTGCCAGAAAGCTTTAAAATTCTTCTCTCTCGCTGAATTTGACTGTTGGCATTTTTTGCACAAATCGTATACCTAAAGAAAGTTGTTCTGTGCCATATATATCACTTGATTCATCCGCAATAACCGACAAGAATTGGCTTTTTTTGGTGTCTTCAATTAGTTTCTCTCTTAAAATTGCATTACAGGTTTCAATCAGTTCATTTTGTGTACAGTGAGAAATATATGTTGCATTTGCAGGTGAATGGAGTAGATGGTCTTTTAAAATTAAATCTCCGGCTTCTTATCTGAAATGCAGCAAGTTGTCGAAAACTGCAGTTTCATCCGTCTTGCCTCTTAAAGGAATATTGTTTATGGCACAAGCACAATCGATTTGACTATAGGAAGGATTTTGTTTCTGTTCGTTTCAATTTGTTTTTCTATTGAAGAATGTATAAGTTGGTCAACACTTTTGGCTTTGTTTTCTAAAATTTTACAGAAACCATTTACTTTTCCAGTAGATTCCGATGCCAGCTGGACTTTAAATGATCTTTAACAAATTTATAGAAGTCTTTGTACCTTATAAATTAATTTAGAAGGAACTGACCTTAAAGTCCGCGTTCAACTTTGGGCTTAAAAAAAACACAATTCCAAAAAAGAACGCACCTCGAAAGATAATCAGCAAGCCATTGGTGCCTAAACACACGAGATCCATTTGGCAAACCATTCACTCTGACAAAAAAAGTACATTTACGCAATCGTTTTTGTGAAAATTTCCTAGTTAATAATAAAAATCGAACTAGTATGGTTGTTCGGCCAGAGCCAGGGGGGTGCAGTGCCCGCCTTGCCACCCTCCCCTGCGGACGCCTATGTCTATACCGTTTTTTATTGAAGCCATTTAAATTAAATACACTAAAAACATCACATGATGAAAAAGTAGTTTTAGTAAATTTTAATTTTCCAAAAACTAAACGACATAAAATCATATAGTTTTCAGTTTTTGATTAAAAATTAATCAGATTAACGATTTAAAAAAAAATATTTTATAATCTTACAGCTAATTTCTTGAGAAAGTTCTAACCCCTAAAACTCGGTTTAACGAAAAAACAGAACTTGATTGAGAGTTAACTCATTTCTGCAACAAGTTTTAACGCCTTAGAACTCAAATTTAGAACTTCGATTTATCTATGGACCCTCAAAATTGGGGGTCTAGCTCGTTAGAACTCGGTTTAACTATAATTTTGTTTCTTCAGCAATTTTTTTTTTCAGTTATGTAGGTATGTGATGTATTCTTTTTATATTAAATAGGATGAGTTCTTATTTTTTTTTTGATTTTGATTAAAAATGATTTTGGTTTTCGCCGATTGGATTTTTCTGGAACATGAGAAAGAAAATTATGTTGAAGAAATTAGCATTTATCATCTTTCCCAAGGTGCTACTATTACTGGGACGATATCGATGACGATTTCACTTGAGGAAAACGATGCTCATCGAGGTGCTTCAGTTAATTGCAGCTGATTTGCTGCATCCGCAGCCAAGATAAGAACACAGCTGCAAATTAATGTTTTTTTCTTTTTCAATTTTAATCATTCTGCCAAAGTACAGAACGCGTTATATTTATATTGGAAGAAAAACAATTGCTTATACTGCTGCGCTTAATGACATGTGTAAATATGCATTTGTCGTGTAGTGTACCAGTGTTTTGTTGTATCGTACCAAAAGTGTCCAAAACTTTACTGCGCCACTTTCCCTGATATCTCAAAATGTCTGCAAGTGCAGAGGAACTCAGAACTGCAGTTGATTTTTACAATATTGGTCAGATTCCACGAACAATTGCTGCTATTGATTGTAAATACCCATTGTAAAATACAATCGCGAGGGGGATATTGGGTAGGTTCAGCGCATGAAATTATTAGGGGTATTCAGATTCACGATCCGATGGAACAAAAAGGTGTAAGATTGCCTAATTTTATTTATGCTGTATATCGTGAACTCACCTTTTCTATTCTATTTCAACTCTGGAAACACAAGCATATCTGACAGAAAATAACAGCTGCCCAACTGTCAACGACACCAAGCTAATTTTGCATTATATTATTTTGCTTCTTGCAATAGGGTTAACGTATAGCAAAAGCCCAAAAGTGTTGTAAAGTCTTAGTCAGTGTAAGTTTTGCGTTTTTACAACTATAACAGTTGCACTGGATCGTGAATATCGATAAATCGGTATCATGTATATTGCAACAGATCCAATTGTACCGTCGGCAAACTACATTTTACACCGTTCTTATTTAGATTTTTGACGCGGAGTCATGAGAATTGGAAGCTGCTCTGACGACTGCACGTCTATCGGTTCTTGATGTGGCCCTATAAGTTCCACGTTTCATATTTTGACCATACTTTTCTACATTTCACAAATAATAACTAAATAAATTTTGACTTCTGTTAGTTTTTTTGCGCCATGTGTGTCATTCCTAAATCTCGAAATGCTTTTGTTTAGCACTTTTCTTTCTCACTTAGGATTTTTCGCGACCCATTTTCGACGCAACTCAACGTTAACTAAAGTTTTAGCTGTTCAACCTATTCAGATGATACAAAAGAATATGTTTGGTTTTATGAATGCATTTGGTCTAGCTATCGTGTGGGAATAACGGTAAGCTTTAAGATTTTTTGTTCTCCCAAAATAAGCGTATAATAATGATCTTTCATTACATACATATATAGCAAAGATGTATCATTGCAATATATATGAAGAGAGGCTAATAGTAAGGTGCAAGAAACAGTTGAACCTGTTCAGATTAGCGGAAGTGTATATATACATACATCTATATATGAAATCATTTTCATACTAAATCTTGAAACAATTCTGCGTTTTTGTTTACAATAATTCCAAAAAAATCAGAATTTTTTGTCAAAATAAATCACCGGCTGACTAAAAAGCTGAAAAATATTCCTTAGAACTTAGTTTTTAAAACCGAGAACTAAAGTTCTTAAAACTGAAAAATAATTTTATTTCGACTGTATTTGAAGTGAAGAAGTATCCGAGCTCTAAATATTTTTAAAACTAAGTAAGATGATATTTAATATCAATATGTTTACTGCGGGCGTGGTAAACTGGGTTTTTCGCAAGGTGTTGTGCACTGAGGTTATCGCCGTTCATAATCAATGGAAGGTCATCTGAATAAAGTTCGGTTTCTCTCAACAGTCTTCGTAAATAGACTGCTTCTTTGGCTGCTGTCGATAATGCAGTATATTCAGCCTCCGTGCTGCTGAGGGCTACACAATTCTGCTTCTTGGACTCCCAAGAGAATACACAGCCTGCCAAAAAAAACATGTATCCAGTATAAGATTTGCGATCCAAAAAATTTCCTCCCCAGTCTGCATCGACAAAACCTTGAATTTGACCTCCCTGCGAACGATAATGTAATTTGAGGTTAATTGTTTTTGACAAATATCGCAATATATGCTTTGCACCAGCTTCGTGCTCAGCATGTGGGTCAATGTTACGCTGCGCCAGCTTGCAAACAGAATGCATGATATCTGGGCGTGTTGTAATAGCCAAATACATCAACGCTCCAATGAGGGATTGATATTTGGTCGGATCAACCTTTTACAATTTGTGTCATCGCATTTGACTTGAAACCGAGCATCGAGGGGGGTTGCCACAGGTCGACAGTTCTCCATATTATACTGACGCAAGAGATCTTTCACATACTGTTTATGTCCAACAGAAATCGCACCAGTTTCACCTTCTCGTTCAATTTCCAAACCTAGAAAATGTTGAAGCGGGCCCTTGTCCACCATGTCGAAACTGCTGGATAACTTGACTTTAATTTTGGTTAGTTCTTCTTTGCATTAACAGGCTAAAATTAAGTCATCAACGTATACGGCTATTAAATTAAAATTACCTTCACTGTGCATTCTGTATAAACAAGGTTCACTTTCGCATGGTGTAAATCCAACATTTCTCAACACACTATCCAGTTTCGAATTCCAGGCACGACCAGATTGCTTTAGTCCATAAATCGCCTTGTTAAGTTTCAGCACTCGTTCTGGAAACATCTCGTCTTGAAAGCCTTCAGGTTGCCTCATGTACACCTCATCTGTCAGCTCACTGTTGAGGTAAGCTGTGGACACATCCATTTGATGAAGGAACATTCGATGCTCAACTGCTAAAGCAATCACCATCCGAATTGTGGCATAACGTACCACTGGCGAAAAGGTTTCGTTAAAGTTGACTCCGTATTGTTGGCTACAGCCTTTGGCAACAAGTCTCGATTTGAAACGCTCGATACTTCCATCGACATTTCTTTTTATGTTGAAGACCCAACGACAACCAATGGGTTTCATACCCTGTGGTAGCTCAACTGGTTTCCATGTCTCGTTCGCTATAAGAGCAGCATACTCTTTCTCCATAGCTTCCCTCCATTCGTTAGAATGTGTGCTGGATAAAGCTTCTTGAACGGTCTCTGGTATATGCATTGCACGATTGTCCTCCATTTAACCTAAAACATTGTATTGTTTTTGAGGGCGGCCAGGTTTTCCATTTCGAAGTAGCTTGGGCCTTCCAGGTCCAATCCTGACTTCTTCATCGCTTTTTTCGTCTTTAGTAGTTCGATTTTTTATAACTCTTTGTTCTTTTGAAGGGTTGACGATGGTTGTGGCGGCGGCGGTGGTTGTAGTGGTGGCGGTGTCTTTGTTTGTGGTGGCGGTTTCATGATCTCCTTCTGAAACAATGGACTCATTGCAACTTCCATTTGACAGCATGTAGGCATCTAAAAATACAGATTCGTTAATTTCATCTTGTTTAAACTTGGATAAGCTATTTTCATCAAAAATCACGTCCCTCCTTTCAATGACTTTTCGAGTTGCCGGATCGAAAAAACGATAGGCCTTCGAGGTTAAAGAATATCCCACCATTATATATTCCTTACCTTTTGGACTGAATTTATCATGATGCATTTTATTTAATGCTACTGCAGGAGATCCGAATATTTTTAGGTGTTGTACCATCGGCTTTTTACCCGTCCATACCTCGTGTGGTGTCTTGTCCACTAAAATTTTAGTTGGCGCTCTATTTCGCAAATAAGTTGATGTAGCAACTGCTTCTGCCCATAAAGATTCGTCGAGACCTGCATGCAGTAGAATACTCCTGACCATTTCACACAACGTCCGATTGGCACGCTCCGCAACGCCATTTTGTTGGGGCGTGTATACCACTGCAAGCTGCCTCTGGATTCCATGCTCATCTAAAAAATTATTAAAATTAGTATTAACGTACTCTGAACCATTATCGCTTCTTAAAGCTTTAATTTTCATATCGGTTTGACACTCCACCATGGCCTTGAATATTTTAAATTTGTCAAAAACTTCACCTTTGGACTTCATAAAGTAGACGAACATGTGTCTTGACAAATCGTCGATAAAAGTCACAAAATATTTGGATCCTCCAACTGATGGTTTGTTAATTGGACCACACACGTCCGTGTGAATCAATTCCAATAATTTTTTAGAGCGCGATTGGCTAGCTTGAGGGAACGATTGAGCACAAATCTTGCTTTTTATGCAAATTTTGCAATTAATATCTTGCGGCACATTACACACTGTCATCCCGCACACTAATTTTTTTCTTGATAACTCTTGCATGCTTGTAAAATTTAAGTGGCCATATCTATTGTGCCATTTCATGAAATTATCGACTGACGAATAAAAACATGAATTAATTTCGTTTCAAAGACGAATAAATTATTATATTTTTTAGCTTTAATCATCACCGTACCGCAGCTAGATTTAATTATCGCGAACTGATCATTGAAGACAACCGTAAATCCGTTACTCACCGCTTTACTTACTGACATAAAATTCCCCTGCAAACCGGGAACATATAAGACATCTCTCAAAGTTACGTTGCACATAGTTGTTTTGATGATGATCGTACCTTTCCCCGTTGCCTCGATGAACTTGTCACCCGCTAATCGTATTGTCTCTGTGCCTTTTTGTATTGTGTTGAACATATTTACATCACTGCACATATGTGATGTCGCTCCACTGTCGATACACCAGTTTGAGCTATTTAACACATGTGTATCTGATACAGAAAGAGAATATGAAAATGATTGATTCTGTTGTTGTTTTTTGGCTGCTTTACACTTTGCCGCGAAATGACCCCTTAAACCACAATTGAAGCACTTGCCTGTAGGTCTTTTATGTCGTTTTAAATTATTTTTTCTTTCTTGCTCCTCTCTCTCCTTTGCATTTGTTCTTGCTATAAATGCTTGCTGACTAAGTTCAAATTCAAAGTTACATGGATCTCTGCCAATTTTTCCACAATATTAAAAAACGAATTGATGAATTTTGAAATATTGTCGCCGTCCGACATACGGAGGTGCAATAATTGTTTGAAAAGTGAAACTTTTCTCGCTGGACCACTGGGCTGGTAAGTCTCTCGTAATGTTGTCCAGGCTTCCGTTGAAGTCTTGCAATGCTTAATATGATTGATTTGTGATGGCTTCACACTTAACATAATTGAAGCCAACGACTTTTCGTTTTGACTTTCCCATTTTGCCTTCTCGGGTGCAGACATTTCTTCCGTTTTGAGAAATTTTCCGCTTACTATCTTCCATAGCTCGGAATGGATAAGCACACTCTGCATTTGGACACACCAGGAATCATAGTTGCTATCATCCAGCTTTTCTATTTGATATAAAGACGAACTCATTATTAATTTGTTAAATTTCTTTTTACCTTTTGATTTCGAATATGGGTTCTGGGCCCATAACCTGTTAGATTTAAAAGTGGAAACCAAAAAAATTGAAAGGCAAAAACGATCTTGTTAAGACAAGAGTTTATTGGGAAGTGGTAAATGAGAATCATAATTATACAAAGGTAAGATGACAAAAGTTAAAATCCATAGAACGTTAGAAAAGTATATAAGCAATTTAAACTGTAAGTACGTATACATATAAACAGAGTTTAATATTTGTGTTGTAACTATACTTGAAATTTTTACTTTACAACATAAAGATAAACCGAGAGCTACTAGATCGAGTTTTAAATTGATTTTAGAACTTTGTCAAGAAATTAGCCGTTACAGTTTTGAAATATTATACTTTTAAACTTTTTTATCTTTTTCTTCCCAACGTTTTAGTTTAAAATCCGTTTCTTTTTTTTTTTCAAACACTATGCAAAGATTTCACTTGATTTAAAAACTGAATAATAGATTAATGTATTGGCTTTACAAAAAGTCAACTATTAAATATTTTTTTCCATTCTTAGTACTTGTTTATGAAATTGCCTCTCCGGGCCAAACGGGGGGAGATGGACCCCCTTCCCATATTAAAAAATACTTTTAACTTACTGTTCTACAAGAATCCATTTTTATTTTTTGGCGCCTGAGTTATCGTATACTCTTCCCAAAAATGTTTGGAGGTACAGTTAAGAACAAAATATGTAAACAAATAATGTTCCACCAAAATAAAGACTAGTGCACACTTTTTTTAAACAAAATGGTTAAAGCTGTTTACGAGATAATAAAGATGGTTGAAAAAATGGTTTGTCAAGTACCTACAGTAATTTTTGGGTCTAAAAACGATTGAAACATCTATTTAAGACAAACTCGTTTTACAGACAGGCAGGCAGACAGACAGACAGACACAAAGGTAGACGGAATTTTGGGACCCACTTTGTTGCTGTTCTCTATCACCGTAATGTCAATTTTGATTTCTATTTATTTAATAAAAAAGTACAATATACTAATCCATAAAATTATATCTATGAATAAACATAGCTATACAGTTTATCAATTCAAATCGCTATACAAAAAAAAAATACAAATAAAATCCTACAACAGCGTTTAAAATGATTGAATCGAACTTCTTACACTCCATGTCGTTAAATATAATTTTTTTCGATTTCCCAAGTGAATATGCAAGTACTGAAGCAAGAAAATCCTTCAATTGCACACTCGATTTTCGTTCACTTGGCACTGCTGGCAAATGCATTGATGTGAAAAGTTTAGAGTGGTGTGTAAGAGTGGTACGAGTAGATATAGAGAAAAGTGAAACTGTCGTGCGGAAACGATTACAGAACTTCCGGCATAAAGTATATTTTCATTGCACTTGGATTGGTATTTGTCCTGTAATGCAATTTTTCGATTACGAACAAGAAATTGAATTGACATTTACACTAGAAGAAGTTTGGTTTAACATCTTAAGGAGCTCATGGAAATGTCGACAAATACAAACGAGTGCGAGTGAGTGAGTGAGGGATGGAAGCTTTTGAATCATATGAAGTAATATAACATTTTATTTTGTGCAATGTGGGTTTGATATTACTTTACTTTGAGTGTAATGCCAATGGCACTAACAACTCCTGTCGAGAACAACAACTGTGGTTTGTATTTTTAAAGAAAAAAAAACCTAATAAACGTATTATACGAGTAGGTCTGGAATAAGATAGGTTGTCGTCAAATAAATTAAAATTACGCACCATTTCAAAACTTTTAATCTTACTGACACGATATGTATATACATCAGGCTACGATTTACCTACAACCAAAATGGGAGGCACTTTATCATGAGCAAGGGGATTTGTCATTTGCCACGGGGGGTAGTAGATACTTTATTGTATGTGGTAAAATGGACTGACATTCGATTCATATCCAGCATCCATATGCATCACAATAATTTCTAATGGGATTAACTTAATATCAACAGTTTTCATAGTTTTTCATGCTCCAATTATAACTATTGGCAAGCTTGTTTGAAATATTTTGAATCCTTTTCTTTTTCATAATTAATATTAGCTTATAAAATGTATTTATAGTCCATGAATATTGTTTGTACACATTGTATAATTAACGGATGTCCTAGGCTCTATCTTGTACCTCTAATCTACATCCACACATTTAATACAAACACCCCATATATTAAACAAACATTATTAAATAATCGCTTTATTTGACTCGTGGATTCAACACGTTGTTAATAAAACAAAAGTCTGTGCTATCTGACATTGAAAGACTTATTAAGAAATAAAAATTTGCATTTGAAAATAATTTACGTAACCATAGACAATGGCGTAGCTGAGCATCCGAAGGGCCCGAGGCGCGGGGGGGATGGGGACTTTTGATGACTAATTCAAGAAAGTTTCCTATGATTTTTTCATGTTACAGATCAAAGTGCTCGCAGCTTACAAACTGAGATTTTGAAAATATTAGAAAATAATAATATACAAATCGAAAATTGTCGTTGTCAGGGCTATGATGGAGCGAGTGTAATGAGCTGCATTTATTCTGGTCTACAGAAACGAATTTCAAGCTTACAACCAATGGCAGCTTATGTACATTGGTTATCCCATAATTTAAATTTAGTTTTAGAAGACTCTGTCAAATCATTGGTGCAAATGCAGACTTACTATGAAACTCTTCAAAAACCGTATGTATTTCTTAGTGTCAGCATAGAGCGTTCGGAAATACTGCTTGACGTAATATCCGCAGATTCAATAAAAAATCACGTACTGAAAAACTATGTGGAACAAGGTGGTCATCTAGACACGACTCTATCTACGCTTGTAAATTAGGCCTTAGACATATTATGAAAGCATTGTTAAAAATAAGTTTAACATCGAAAGATAAAGAAACAAGAAATGATGCAGAAATTTTGTATACAAATATAAATAAATTTGATTTTTTAATTTTCCTAGTCATAGAGTGTAAGCTACTAGAAATGACGAATTTAGTATCAAAACAATTGCAGTTAAAAAATGTTGATTTGATGTATGCTTCCGAGCTTTTAAAAACATCGCTTGAAAATGTTTAGGAATTGAGAAATGAATTTGAAAGCGTTGCTCAAGAAGCTGATATTTTAGCTAAAAGCTGGGGCCTAGACGCCGAATTGGAAAAAAACCTAAAAGAATAAAAACTTTTTTTGATGAATTATTAACACTTCAAGCAATTGCAGATCCGAAAAATAAATTCGAAGTTCATGTTTTCAACGCTCAACTAGACATAATTAATGGCAATTGAATTTTCGATTTGAAGGAGTAAGAGCCATTAACCATCGATTTGGCTGTTCTTTTTTAGTAAGTCTGAAAAATATGAAAGATGATGAACTGCTTACAGCATCACAAGAGCTCATCACTTTCTATTCAGAAGAATTATCTAGAGATTTTATGCACCAGCTTTTATCGCTTCGAAATTTAATTAAAAAAATATCTCTGATAGCATGTCTATACATGATCTTTTTAATATTTAATACAAGAACATAATTCTTTTTTAAGCAATATTCCAGATGCAATACTCGCTATTAAATTCTTCATGACACTACCTGTTACAGTAGCTTCAGCAGAGTGATCTTTTTTTAAATTGAAAATAATTAAAAATTATTTACGGAGCACAATGACGCAAGTGCGATTATCAACTTTAACTGCTTTCTATAGAATGCGAAAGAGCGAAAAAATTTAATATCAATTTAGTCATAGGAGAGTTCGTTCAAAAAAATGCCAAACGATGTGGACGATTCCATAATTCTATGTAAACCTAATTCAAATATTCTGTTATTTACTTGTTTCGCTTTAATAATTGCGAATAAAATCAACTTTATTCAAATAATAATTCATTTTTAAAAACATTATTTTCTTTTTCTCCTGTAGAAAGATTTTCATTTTAGTCTTATCAATATTTTTTTATTCTTTAAAATATTTTTTTAATCTATATTTTTATGGAGAAACGTTGATACCTTGTTTAGAGGTATCGACCATTTACGCTTAAACAAATCATTAAAAATATGATATTATGATTAAAGTATGTCAACAATGCTGCCTCAGGGTTTCGTGAATATTTGAAAAAAATTATATTGATAAATAAAAAAAGGGAGGCCCCATCATCGACATTTTTGCGGGAGGGCCCCTGAGTTCTCAGCTACCCCACTGACCATAGAACAAATGAAAAGAGCTATTACTTATAGCATCTTCGATTGATTTTCAGAGTGTTCTACTCTTTTTGATTCCAATCGAATATGAAAATGTGGTATTCACAAATTATCAAATACAAAATTTAACGTCGTCGCCATCTAAAAACCTGTCTTCTTTAAGCAATTGATACATTTGACAAATAGTCGGACAAAAAACTATATGTGTAAATGTATGTTCTATTTGTACTTCCTTATGAAATGGAGAATAGAAAAATACTCCAAAAAATTTTACTCGGAACAGTAAATCGCACATTTTGGAGTAATGCAGGAGTGAAGAAAAGCCAATCAAAAACATCATATTTGTAGTATAGATTTTGTTAATGATTCTTGGAAGGACTATTTTATTTTTATTTATTGAAATTTTAACTTTCTTATTAACTTTTGTACTATAGCTTAGAAAAGACGTGGATTATATACGTGGAGCGCCCATCGATTACTGCACTCCTACTGTGGGTCTTAGTATTAGCTTCTTAGTTTGTCTGGATAGAAACAGAAAGGATTGGGAGAATGGCCTCCTTGTGTTTTGAAGAGAGACTTTCACACCTTTATTTTTACTGATGGCTCAAAGATGAAGTACGGTGTTGAGTCAGGATTCAGAAATCTTCTCCAAGTTCTAATAATAAGAATTCTAATTCTCTTTGACTAACTGGCAGACTGAACTACTAGCAGCCGGGGCATTTGCGGATCCAGATGGGGATCATTGGGTCATGAGCTTGATGTTGATGAAAATCAAGTAATGTCCCCCAATAATTAAAACTTAAACTGTTAAAATTTAATTCCTAAGTGAATGTGCTTTAGCCCAATGCACAATCCACAACTCCAAAGCTTTCTATTTTCTCTTGGTATGTGATTAATTAAATTTGCGTAATCTTTTGATTTAAATTTTAAAAAGTGCATACAGAACGCGAATCCACAAAAAAACAAATTGTTCATTCTTCGCATGTGACTTTAATAGCTTATTCGTTACCTCGCTAATCGCAACATAAAAAACCTAAATCGACTTCAGCGCCAGTTTAGGGCGACCAAAGATCTCAAGAAGTACAGAATTTGCTCACCAAGGTGGAGTTCAGATTTTTCTAAAAACACTTTATTGACTGCTCAACGAACAAACCTTTTTACAAAGTATGCGACTTTTAATAATTTTAAATCTCTCCCCTATTTTTTTGAATCCTGAGACATATCTTTAAGAGTTCAACATTTGTAGGTGCCCAAAGCGTATGTAATACATAAAATATTTTTATTAAGCTCTTCAATTTTATCTTAAATGGTTTCTGTGCTTTCTCAACGCTAGACTTTTCCTCAATGCTTGAGATCGATTGATGGAAAGCATATCACGATGCACTTAACAAGTTTTTGGTTTTCCATTTTTTAAATAATTCTTAGATAGGTACCCACCGAAAAAAGGACCTTATTGCCATATGCGATTTGTCAGTTATCAAATCGATCATTGATAAATACTGAAATTTGCTTTACAACCTCAATTTATTAAGGAACTACACATCTATTTATTGGTAATTATCGTTCTTTTTTTAATTCGCAGCTATCTGATTCATTGACTCTTATCCATTAGGTTGTTTAATATAAATTGTGAGTTTTCTATTGAGAATTGCAATCATCGCGAAAGACGTGTAATTTAATCCGCAAAATCAAATTAAAATACATTATTGACGAAATCGTTCATATGCTAAAGCCAAAATAATATTAATTTATATGGCAACTATTTTTATATGACTATATGATATAAAACTTCCATATATATATGATGATTCCTATAATGTGATATTAATCTAAGTCATATATATAACTCAAAATCATTGTCATATATATGTCCTCATATATATGTTGTCATATAAATATGGCGATCACACTTATATGATTAGTTTTAGCCATATTTATATGGATGATTTGCCATATTTATATGCTAGTGTAATACCGCCTTTAGCAACACAAAAAAAAACAATAGTGAGCATCACATGAACAATACTTTCAAAACGGATCAAGCAGAATGCGATGTAAATCACGAAAAACGAATCCAGTTTCCTACCCTAGCTCAGAATTTGGTTTTTATGACTTTTTGTTCGGAATTTTCAAAAATTTCTTAAATGATGATATTGACACTTAAAAGTCCTGAATCATCACTTTTAATTTCAATAACTTGAACGAAATAAAACAACATTGCCATCAACGAAGCGCAATTTCATCCTAAATTTACCAATTTTATATTATTATCGATTGCAAATTGCATAAAAAAACTAATCTAAATAAATAATATTGGATTTCTAATTTTGAATGCGTGGTGGAATTAATTTCGTATTTTTTGGTCATAATTTTTTTTTTACTAAATTGATACTTTTTTTGCAATATCACACAAAGTGACTGACATTTTTAAGAACTTTAGAAAGGGGGATTTGTTTGCATTTCGTCGTTATAACGCAGATGATTTTCTTTATTCAGAATGTATATAAATGTATCTTATTTAAGAAAAGGTGAAGAGTACCTTACTTGAACTCGCAAGCTTCTGCATACCGATCGAAGATGCAACCTGAGCTCTGTGCCATAGGTTTGTGTCAGAAATAAATAAGATGGTGTCTAAAAATTTTAGATTTTTGAAATATTTCTATTGTTATTCAGTGTTTCTGAGCTGCTACAGAAAGTTTAGCCGTGTCTTATTATTGCTCATGACCATGATTCTAATATCTAGATCTATAAGAAGAAATTGTTGTTCTTTTTGATTCAATTGAATAAGTTTCATGCTTTAGCAATTAAATATCTTACCGAAGTTGTAATTTTATTTCCAGAAAATATTTTAAATAATTTATATATGTAATTATAATTATAAAATATCTGTTCTTTACAGCGAGAAATCTAGTCGCATTAAGGGACCCAGGGCCCGAATTGGGTAAGCATGAATGAATTTTTGTGAACAAAAAAAAATATTCACGGTCAAAATATGGGTAAATAAATTTGCCGATCTGTCAAACAAAAAAACTGGATCGCACCCTTGCGGTATCGCAAATAGGTATGTGTACATGAATTTCTGTGTACATAGATAAAACTCATGCTTGCGGAATTGAACCCCAGACTGTGAATCTGAAATAGCATGCTCACTGAGATTTTATTTGGTAGGACTGAGCCTATCGGGAACCGTCCAGGAATTTCGCTATCTACGGAAAATTTTATTCCCACGAAATTTTTCTTGTGATCGTGAATCTCCCCCGGAATAAATTTCCTTCGAAAAAAAAATCGTGTGAATTGACAAGAAAATTCCCTGGGAAAGTTTATTCCCGATACCAATAAATTCAGAGAGAAACTTTTGAGCGTGGCTGGGCTTATGATAATTGTAAATATACAGCGACACTACCAGTATGGCGTTCATTAATATATAAAACCAGAAATATTTCTGAAGAAATTTGGTATCACTACTTGTGTTCATTAATGTAGTTATACTGCAATACTACAGTAAAAGTATCGCAAACTCGTATCTTTCAATTTTCTGTTGCCCAAAAGTATACTAGTAAGCATGTGAGTAATGCTGATGTTTTTTTTACATCTTTACCCAATATTTTATTGTTAAGAACAACTTTTTATTAAATAATGATAAATAAATATAATTAAAATATTTCCGGACATACCCTGACCAATTTGAAGAGTTCGACGAAGTCATATGAAAATGACTTAGAAAAACTGTATACTTCGGATTCTGCTTAACCCCATGGAAGTCAAACAGTAACCAAGGGAGTGGGAAATATTTGATCAATGCCTGCCATTTTGACGAACGTTCTAAGGTTAAAGTTGGTTTGCAATATATTTCAGAAATCAATAGCACTTTTCTTCTGCAATTAATAGTTTGTTTTCTTTTTATCATTCAAAAAGGATGCAAATTAAATAAATTGCATCTGTTTAAAGCAAAAAAAAAAACAAAATTAAAAATATTTTTTTCCTCCCATTTCGAGATTTAGACCTATCCGAAAAAATATCTCAATGAATTTCAATAGGTATAATTACTCTATACTTTGATGAACGGAATTTATACCAAGTTTGTATACTGCAATGATATTGTAACTATATTTTGTGTTCATAAAAGTTTTAAAGTAACGTTACGGTAAAGCTACAAGTCCATTATTCCCGTTCCCAAGATTCGAATTTTAAAAAAATTAAAGGAAAATTTTTATTCACGATAACTCATTGATCATAGACATACAAATACACCTTGAAACGGAAATTATAGATTGACTGAAAAAAATAAATTTTGGATCATTAAAATAACGTGTTGTTTTCGTATGAAGCGTTGACAGTCTACCTGTCGAGAACTATTTTCTAATGGCCGTCTATATTCCCCAACTGGATTCTGTCGTGACAGACTTGAAAGATCGTCTTTTTTCAGATGTACCGGCAATATTTCAGCTAGGATTACATTCACAGAAGCTGACTTGACAGCCAACTTTTAAATTATCAACCTGTTTCTATCGTTATCCAAAAAATTGAGCTATGGATACAAAAATGGAAAAAGAAAATTGAAGAAAGACACTACGTCTGAGAGTCTCTACCATCAGAAATGTTAGACGTTTCTTAAACACAATTATACCCACACTAGTCGCCTTGTTTAGGCGCGTTGAAATTTGGTTGTTGTTTTTTTTTAAACTACTGATACAATTATATGATTATATTAAGTATAGGTACCTGTATTTAATAAAATAATCTTTTTCGGTATTCTGTCTTCGATCAACTTGACCAACCCCCCCCCCCCCCAACTCCTCCCCAAACTGAAATTCTGGGTCTGCCCCTGAGTTGGGGACGGATTCAAGATATACTTAACCAAGACGCATCCCAGAATACTGCTATTCTGAGCTCGTGATACTATTAATCATGGAGCTTAGCAAATTGAAGAAAACAATGGTTATGAGTAATGACATTTAGAATTTGGGGAGGAAATTATGTCAGAATGGAACATTAAACCTGCAATGGTACATATATTCAGATAATTAAACAGTATAAATATTTGGGTATTATGATGACTATATGACAAAATACATCCACGGGCCCCACTTTCGAAATTGTCCGGGAAATAAGAATGTTACACATCATTCGAAGTATAGAATCATCCATGACACAATGGAGCAAATAATATTCTATATACCATAGGTATATAGAATATTATTTGTTATTAGGGTATAAAAAATCTAACATTGTATACAATTGTATAAGCTGGTGGCAAAAGCCACCAGACACAAAAGCTGAAAAATCGGATGAACATTGAATTCCAGTTCAATTTTAGTGCCGACAAAATGTATACTTTTTTCCGAATGAAAGGAGAGCTCGAAAATCTAAATTATCAACCAGAGAACGAGATTTGTTACATATATTAACATTTCTTGGCCGTTCGTCCGATGCTGAAAGAAATCAGAGAATCTTACCTCAACAAAAACACTAACATTTTTTGATATTAAAGAAATAAAATGTGAGACGCACCTATACATGGGCTTATGTTCGATCGTATGTAAGCACAAGATTCTCAGTAGGAACATATACATATATCTAAAGACCTTTTTCACTTAATTTTGCATACATATAGAAAATGTTATTAATTTTTTTCTAAAATATTTGGGTTTCGTAATTCGTAAGAACATAATTTGAAAAAAATCATCCAAATTTTCAAAAAAATCAAGGATCTTACTTAAATCCGCAAAATAATTTTTCGTATTTCTTGTATGCAGAATTATTCAGATTCAGAATTTGAAAGGAAATGTTGTTTCCAAAATGAAAACTATTTTGCTAGGGCGGAAAATCGTTGGAACAGTTTTCTAAATAATTAAGATTTTCCAACAACAAATTTTATGGCAATATTTGTACCATTATTTTTGGGGTACAAAATGTTTTTTAAAACGAAATCTGGACAATCACCTAAGAAGATTCAGTACCAATTATATGTAGAAAATCGCTTCAGCCAGCGGTTTAGGCTGCAGGTCAACCTATAGACAGTGAATAAGAGAAAGGCAGGCGGAATTGCTGGATGTAAAAGATTTATCGCTTTTTATTAGCCCCGGTTTGTTAGCAAAAACAGAATTTACACAAATTACAATTTACAAATACAAGAACCGGCTTTCGATTAAAGTATGAAAACAAAAGTCAGCTTAGTATAGATTTTTGACATTTATTCGAGTATCGAATGATATTATGCTGTTTAGTTGGTATTGCCGATGACTTTCATGAATCTCGAAGTCTTTGTTCGTAAAGTTCTTGTTTATGTCAATGGCGTTCACCCTTTTAATAGATATGTAATAATTTATCCCCGATACAAAGCTATCTGAATATATTTGTGAAGCAGTCAAATATCACGTACAGCAAATTAAAATTACTAACACAAGGAACTAGGCAAAAAATATTTACATGCAAACTTATGACGTTGCATAAACACATGTTACGAACCCCCGATGTTGGTTAGTGTTCGCAATGCTTAAGCTCATACCAAAACCTAATACCCACTTCTCGGCGGAACAACTATACCTACTCAACTGTCAACTATCGATGATCATCATTATAATCCAGTGGCGAACGCTGAAAAATTTTGGAGGGGTTTAAAAAAATATATTTACTCAGTATAGGTACATAATACATATTAAGGATGGAATTTCATTTTTAGGCTTAAAAATATAACGATGCCTATCATATAACCGTTAAGGAAAACTTTATTTTTCTCAAAAACGGCTCCAACGATTTTGATAAAAAAAAATTTTGAGAATTTTTTTTTTAGGTATACTAGCTATAATTTAATCAGAACCCAATATACGGTAAAAATATATTAACGGTACTTTTCAGACCTTATATCGTTTTTTTTTTAATTTTTTGCTTACTCGGCAACGGCTGGTTAGCCGTAAGTACTTATACTTACCTATCCAAATTAA
This sequence comes from Philhelius pedissequus, assembly GCA_910595825.1. Lineage (NCBI taxonomy): Eukaryota > Metazoa > Arthropoda > Insecta > Diptera > Syrphidae > Philhelius > Philhelius pedissequus. Next base: position 121,436,805 of record OU343162.1, read on the forward strand.
TTCTGCATATCAAAATTTTGAATAACTTTTTTTTAATTAAAAGTAATATTTTTAAGACTAATCAAACAATTTTGTTTATAATCACTTGTAGGTATATCAATATACCTATTCTAAAAAAATTGAATGACAAAATATAACAAAAAAAAATTAAGAAAACTAAAAATAAGAAACAGGTTTTCATCAAAATATTTCCTTTACTTTTCGAAATCCTTTTTTTTTATAAAACTTTCATTGATCCGTCATGCATCTAATGGTGTTCTTGATTTTTTTTTGCAAAACCGATTTACCTAACCTAAGCGATGGTTTTGGCAGTTTTAAAAAGTTTACAAAACGATTTTACCCGCACCTATGCTTATACATCTTTCATTTCATTATTACATATGTTCTTATGTAGTACAGAAGTTGTTGGTCCTGTTTTTTTTTTAATTTTTTATGTTCATTTGTTTTTAATATCTAGGTACACATCAACGCATTTATATCTTAGAGACAACATTCTGAGTAGGTATAAGTGATTTGTTGGTAATGTCAATTAGTAAACATATTGGCTATTTACCTATACCTTGACGCTGGAATTTTTCTGCCAGAATATACTATATACCGCGCTGCTAGAAACCCATCAAATAGGATTTATAAACAAGGTGGTGGTGTCTTGATTGCTGTTAAGTGTTATTTAAATTCTGAACAGATTCTAGCAAGTCAGTTCACAAATTTAGAATTTGTTACTAACGGGTGATTTTTTTGCTACTTGGTTTTTGACGTTTATATTTTTGACAGATCACACATGACAAATTCCACGACCATTTGACATTTCGATTCAGTATTGTTTGCCATTTCATCATGAATAGACTTACGCCTGAACAACGTTTGCAAATTATTGAAATTTATTATCAAAATTCGTGCTCCGTGAAAAATGTGTTTCGCAAGCTACGTCCGTTTTTTTTCCGCTCATTTTTGGCTAAATGGATACGTGAATAAGCAGAATTGCCGTATTTGGAGTGAAGAGCAGCCAGAGGCAATTCAGCAGCTACCAATGCATCCCGAAAAATGCACTGTTTGGTGCGGTTTATGGGCAGGCGGCATCATTGGGCCGTACTTCTTCAAGGACGATGAAGGCCGCAGGGTTACGGTCAATGGAGAAAGGTACCGTTCGATGATAACAGATTTTTTTTTGCCGAAAATGCAAGAATTGAACTCGGTCGACATGTGGTTCCAACAGGACAGTGCCACATGCCACACTGCACGCGAAACCATGCATCAATTGAAAGGCGAATTTGGTGAGCAGTTGATCTCACGTTTTGGCGCAGTTAATTGGCCACCAAGATCATGTGATTTGACCCCGTTAGACTATTTCTTGTGGGGCTATGTTAAGTCTATTGTCTATGGGGACAAGCCAAACACGATTGCTGCCTTGGAAGCCAACATTAAACGCGTCATTGGTGAGATTCCGGCCGAAATGTGTGAAAAAGTTTGCCAAAATTGGACCTTCAGAATGGGCCACCTGAAGCGTAGCCGCGGGCAACATTTAAGTGAAATTATTTTTAAAAAGTAAATGGCAGAAATTGATTTATCGATCCAAATAAAAATTTCATTAACTTTTTACAAGTTTCTGTGTTTTTTTGAATTTTCAAAAACCAAGCTCTTAAAAAATCACCGTTTATAAAAATATCAGATTTCAATTATTCTTATGTAGTCTCTGGTATATATATTCCGTCTGGTTTATCGTCTTCTATATGCATGAAATGCATGCATCAGCTATTTTTGATATTGTAGAATGCTCTGAAAATTCGTTCGTAATATTTTTTGGAGATTTCAACCTAACAAATTTAACCTGGCAAATAGATAAAGGCAACAGAAAAACTTATAATGCAATTTTGCAGGGTCCAGTAATTGAAAGAAATTTTGTTGAAACCGCGCTGTTGGGTGGACTTAATCAAATTAATCGATGTCCAAACGAATTTCTGCGTCATCTCGATCTTGCACTTACTGACTGTCCTGTTTTCTGTGATGTATTGGATTTAAATGAATGTGTTCTACAAAAAGTTCCAAACCACAACGTGATTTTGTGTTGTATCCCAATATACGCTGATAAAAAGCCAAATGATGATAATGCCTCCATACTATCGAACTTCAATTTCAAAAAAAATTAATTTGGAAAGGATGGAACAGTTTTTTGACAACGTAAATTGGTCTAGTCTTGTGTTATTGATTCCAATAATGTTAATATGTGTGTTGAAAACTTTTATGCTGTTTTGAATAACTGTATAAATTATTGTGTTCCTGTTCAAAAGCATTTATCAGTTTCTTCGTCAGTTCAGTGGCTTTCTAAGGACTTAAGACGCATTAGAAATCTTAAAAATGCATTTTCCAAAAATGGAAAAAAGCATGTTATCGTCCATTATAATCAATATTATTACTATCCGAAACTTTTTAAAAATTAATTAAGGACAAAATATAATAACTACATATATCAAATAAAGTGCAATATTTCAAAATATTCTAAAACCTTCTGGAAGTTTATAAACTCTAAAAGGAAAGCCTCAAATTTTCCTTCATCCGTGCAATATAATAATAAGTCCTCCTCATATTCCTGTGATATAGAAGTAAGTAACATATTTGCTGACTTTTTTCAATAAACTTATACAGCGTGCAATCATAAAACCTATACAAACATTTTAAGAACTCGTTTAAACTGTGATACATATCTTTTCTAAGACTGACTGAACCAGGAATAGTGCAATACATCGACGACTGAAAGAATATATGTTCGTATGATCCTGACAAAATTCTCTCTATATTTGTTAAAACTTGGAAGTCATATATTTATGTTCTGCAATCACTTATGTGTATATTTAACTATTCGCTGTCGTCTGGCGTTTTTCCTGATTTGTGTCTTCGTTTATTATACCTCTTCACAAGAGTGGAAACAATAAAAAAGCTCAGAATTATCGAGGAATTGCGAACTTTTCATGCTTGCCTAAGCTGCTTGAAAATATAGTCACTAATCACATTCAATTCTTTTTCTTCTCCAAATCAATAATTGTTCCGGTTTTTGTCTACATAGGTCTACAACAACTAATTTTCTGGAATTAACAAACCAATTAAATATTAAATGTGAATATATAAAAAGGGCTTCAGGCGGATGTTTTTGTATGCCGATCTAAGTAAGGCATTTGATAGGGTTAGTCACCCTATTCTTTTTCTTAAGCTTGAACAATATGGGTGGTAAGTGGTTTCTAACTTGGATCAAATAATATCTTGATAACCCAAAGCAGTTTGTTAATTTTAAGAATTGTCTTTCAAAAATTATTTATGTGCTATCTGGTGTTCCTCATTGTAGTCATATTGGACACCTTTTATTTACTCTTTATTAATAACATTGCCATAGACATTCTATACTCACAAATCTTAATCTTTGCCGATGATTTTAAGCATTTTTATATCTACACCACACATCTCCTGATGGAAACTTATTTCTGCAACATGATATAGACAGAGCCTCCGAATGGTATATTGCAAATGGAATGGACCTCATGTAAAGAAATGTAAAGTAACGACATATTCTAGAAAAAAAAATATTCTTACTTCATTGACGAAAGCTTAGTTGTACGTGTGGATTCATTCAATGACACTGTCGTTTAAGCCCAACATCGACGTTTTAATAAGCAAGGCTAGAAGCCGCCTCGGATTAATTAAGAGGTTTTCTGGGGAATTTTGAGATCCTCATATCTCAAAAATCAACTATTGGGCACTAGTCCGTCCTATCCTGGAATATTTCAGCTGTGTTTGGTGTCTTGCCTGTTCTGTTTCCGTAAATAAATTGGAAAGTGTGCAAGAACAGTTTTTGTTATTTGTCCTTTGTTATCTGCTATGGCACTCAAATGAACATCTCCCACCTTATGAACATCGCTTGAATCTACTAAGTCTATCAACTCTTAAGAGAAGAAAAGAATTCAATATGTCCTTTTCCTGTTTCAAGTTTTACCTGGATCAATTTATTCTGTCACATCCTGAGTATGCTGAATATAAGCTCTCGACCTAGATCAAGCCGTGATCCTGAATTTTTTTATACGTCGTTTGCTTCATCTAATTATGGTTTAAATGAACCTATAAATGTAATGTGTAAACATTTTAATTATTTGAATAATAACATTGGCGCAAAATTTTAAACAGCCTGATGTTAAGGGCTTATCATCATACAACTTAACAGTTTGCTAATAATAAAGCACTTTACTAATATTTTCTAAATTTTAAACACTTTTTAACTAGCACCATACTCAATCTATTTTTTTAATAAGCTACAACTAAACACGCCTAAAATAGTGCAGAAAAAGTAAGCGAACATACATTTTTAACGTTTGTAAATGTCACAGTGGCATATTGATTTAGTACGATACTAAAAAAATAAAGTAGCCATTTTCTGATTCTAACTTTAGTAAAATGTTAAGAAAATAGTACTATACTAAATTGGTTTAAAATTAGCAAAATCCTCTTTTTAGCCTATTATCAGACTAAAAATGATTTAACATATTACTAAATCGTTTAAAATTTTGCCCCATTGTTTTTAATTTATCTAAAGATTGTCTTCAAAAAAATTTGTATCTTTTTAGCAATTTCAAATTATATTTTATCTTGTATTTCTTCTTTATTTATTTTTAATCACTTTGTTTTTCTTATAACTTCATTTAATGTTTTTTTATTTATTCATGTTTCTTCGCCAAGGTAGGTAGGTAGGTAAGTAGGTAGGTACTTATAATATAATATAATGGCTGCAGTTGTTATAATAATAATTAGAACCTGTCAAATCTTATACTGACTAATTTATACAAATTATTCCTTTGTTGTTGTGAAAACAATTTCTGGGCGGCCTATACATTTACCAATAAAAAAAACGGCTAATATAAAACTTTAACCCTTGAGAAATTCACATTTTCGAGGGACTAATGTATTAGGTAGGTATCATGATATTTATCTTCAAAAAAAATGTACCTACCTTTGCCTTATATAGAAACATATATATATTTCTTTTACGAGTCTGTTAGGAAGGTACCTATACCTCGGCAATTTATAAGCGTTTTTTTTAATTGAGCGCCCTAAGAACATTCCAACAAATCTATTAATTATTTTCCAATTTTCACTCCAAAATTTAAAAGTCTCAATTCAGTTATTTACGTAACTACCTACATACATATCTACATATAGAAGAAATCGAGAACGAAAAATGAAAAAAAAAATAAAAAGGATCCATTCATCGAGCATTATTCTCTAATTAAAAATCATAAATCCAGCCAAAGTACTTAACAAAGAAATCGAGCCAATAGGCGAGGGCGCCTCAAAACAATCATCTTACAGCTACCTAAGAAAATATTTCTTGTACAAACAACAAGGATTATTTCCTTGCTATTTATTCCCAGAAAACTTTTCTTATTAGTTTGGCAAACAGAAAAAATAACCTTCCACTAGTTGAGAGGAAGCAGAGTACAATCATCACAAAGAAGGATAGCATGATTTTTTTCTCCGTAGAGAAGGAAGTATAAAATAGGTTATGGGAGGAGCATGAGAAGAGAATCAAGCAATGGAGACATCTTTTTTCAAGAATGAATGGAAAAAAATAAACAGGGCAGTTCTGTCTCTTCAGGTGATGCACTAACTAGAACCATGCTAAGGAAAGGGAAGCAAATAAATTTAAGAAAAACAAGCGTAAGAGAGATGCCCGACCAAGAATGGAATGGTTGTTGTTCTTGCTCTCCCTTGTCCTAATTTGATGTTGAACCGCTCCCCTTATTATAGTTTTTTTCTCACTGCTATTGACACTACAAAAAAGTGGTTGAAAAGTTCGGTTACGAAAAAACGGTTCAAGAGAGGTGGCATATACTGAAGAAATTATTGAGAATTGTATAATGTGCATAAAGAAAGACTCAGGCCAACCGAAGGGATGTACTTACTTATGGTGTTCAGCCAACTTAATTACAAGAATAATTGCACTGAACGATGCGATATGCGAATGACGATCGTGAAAAAGATGGTGGTGGTGTGTGATGGAAAATATATTTTAGGAAGTGGTGCGTGTAGGAAGGCGCTTCTCTTGCATTAAAAAAAGGTACCTTACCTATCTACCCATAGCTACAATATTCCTATATTATGGTAGGAAGTAATGATTGTTGTGAAAAAAAATGGAAATCAGACCGCCATTAAAATTAAAACCACAGGTAGATAATGAGAATATAGTAAGAATGGAATTGGTAAATATGAAGGTGCATGTCGCCTTGTTTTCAATTTCCTGTAGATAGGAATATTTTATGTACATTAGCTAAAAAAGCGACTAACAAAGTTGTGCGATAAACAAATTAATTGTTCCTAATCCTCGTAATATATGTATACGAAGGTAGTTATCTACATAATAAATTAATGTAGCATTATACACACATATAGGTACGCAGAATGCAGGTTCGTTTAAAAATAAACAGGCACCTCGCACCTAAGTAGATACATATGTAGGTACATACTCGTAAGTATTTGAAAAAAGCGTGGGGAATCAAATTAGGTAGACTTAGCTATAGACTAAATACTAAAATGGCGAAATATGTCGGGGCGGCAATTTATTAGATACTTATAGACAATTTACTCATATACATAAAATATGTGCCTTCATGTTATAAATACATAAAACATATATGCAGTGGTCAGTGAAAGCTCTACCTACTTGCCGACAGTTTCAAAATGCCTGCAATTCCCTTATCTTATTTCTCGGTTCTTGACCTTTGGCTTCGAGTTGTCGTTGCTTGGGTACAAATGAAGCTGAATCGTATAATATGGCTACAATTGATGTTGTAGCTGTAGTTAAAAAAAAGTACGAGTTGCATGGTACCTATAAATAATACTGGTACGATATTCCGCATTTCATTATCCTATCACTCTCGCAAACATTGTCACCGAGTGACTTATTTCACCTCACGTTTGGTTTTGTGTCTGAATTTTTTTTGTATGCATTTTTGTCAGCAAGTGACGTAGGTTAATACCGAATATCATACCATGTATTCTTTATTATTAGATATTCTTATTAAAAAGTTGTTTCAAATATTTGTTGCTGTAATTGCTTTCTTTTCATGCAAATTTCATACGCAATCGAATTTTTCATAGGTTCGGTTTGAGACGAAATAGCTCCACAGTTAACGTAATTAATACTATTTAGTTAGCTCGGTAAAATTTATGAAAATTGATGAAAACTTTTGAATCGTTGGACCCCGTATAAAATGTTAATTTAAAAAAAGATTCTCCAATCCGTTCTGGCATAACTAGGTACCTATACAATAATAATAATCGGTTCACCCGTTAGAAAGAACATCGAAAATATAAAAAGTGGTTTTATGGAAAGTTATAAGAACGCAAAATGAGATATGTTTTGACCTGAAAGTGTTCTGCGATACTTTAAGAACACACATATTTTTTTATCAACCGTTTTTGAGAGGTAAGGTACCTACCGTTGATTTTTGATGACAGTCTTATCAAGCATTCAATATAATGTCAAAACTACGTTATACAAAGTTTCGAGAAAATCGGTTGAGTCGTTTTCGAGATATTGAGTTTTCAAAAAACATTTTTTTTTTTCATAATAATAATAATAATAAATTTCTATTTAATTTACTGAAAAAAATTAAGCAAAACAAAAAGTCTTGAAAGAAAAATTTACAAATTCATGCATATTTTACTTTATATTGAGATAATGATGGATGAGATATTTTCCCAGGAGTTTTTTTCTTAAATAATGGCTGTTTATGTTAATGAGTTCTCTAGGAAGTATATTGACAATACTTAGGCACGATCACCTATAGTTGTTTTCTGCCAAATGAGTTTTTAAATCGCAATGTTTGCAAGAATCCGTGAGCTCTTACCTTCTAGAATTGTGTATTATGATCAATTGACTGCTGGTACCAGTAGAATTATCTTCAAGTATGCAGATGCTCCTTAAGAGAAGAAATAATATTCAAATTTTCAAATAAAATAATATTATTTCGATTTTCTTAAAAACGGGTTAGTGATTTGCTTAAAATTAAAATTTAATGCGCATATTAAAATGCTTAAAAGTGTATACAAAATTGTATAAAAAAAGGATTATTTTTTTACCAGCTTCAACGATATAATTTTTTTTATTTTATTTATTTAATTTAATTTTTTTCTGTACTTAGCATTCTAAATAATCTTTTTTCTTTCATCGATTTATTTCCTCCTTGGTACATACCTAGAATTATTTATAATTATAAAGTATAAAGTTGCCTTCCTTTCCTAAACAACATTCAAATATGTTTGGTAATTACGTCACTGAATACCTAATACATACAAATATGCGTGTAGGTGTCCATGGGATTGTTACGGTTTCTCGCAGCTCAGTCGCCCGTGTAACGTTTTATCGCAGATTTTCTAGGTACTTTCAGTACCTTTCTTTCGCGAAACGTTTGCTCGCAGAACTATATCTCGGATTTATTTGTTGCGAGATTGGCGACGATATAACAATGCTCTTACAGCCCTATTCTGCCGTGGTGATGATGCTCACAGGTCACAATTTTTTGTCAGGTTGTTTTTGTGAGTTTTCTTATGAGGGGGTCACAATTTCCTATTCTGTTGAGACCCTCATAAGAAACATCACAAGAAAATTCACCACCGGAAGGTGAATTTTTTTTAGTGATGCCGGCCAGCCGATTTTTTCAAAACAAAACCTACGTGTACAAAAAACAATCAGCAAACTACAAAAGTGATGAATTACTTAAAATTTGTTTAAAAATATCTGCAATAATAATTTATTTGATAAGAATATAATCAGTTTCAATCAAGTAATAATTAAAATCGGTGTTATAGCTTGTAGATGATGATTATGATGAGCAGATGGCCGGGATTCTCAAGACGAATTTTCGGAGCCAAAACCAATTTTTTTTCATTTATTAATATACATGTTATTATAAAATTAAAAAAAATTAAATTCAACTATGAAAAACACAAATTAATTAAATTTTTTTGCGTTTTCCTCGATTTTATTGAAATTCCTTGGGATATTCTTTCTTCCGATTGTGATGCATATTTGACCGAACTTTAAACTTCTTGGGCAATGCGGCCATTCATACAAGCCATATCATGTGGGCCTAATAATGTGTTCCTATAAAAATAAATATATTTTTTGAAACTCGTCTAATCAAAAAATAATTCTAATTTTACTTTTAAAGCTTGACTTTTTTGAAAGTACATTTGTGCGGCGTTCACATTTATGAATATAGTGAATGTTATTTTTTAACGTCCTTTGGCTTATTTTTGCTACATATATTGCGGGCATAATGTTACGTTAGAGTCTTCTGGAGGTAGTTCAATCGTGTGCTCAATACCTTTGGTGGACAGTTCCAGTTCTACCAGATATTACACAGATATTACATAAGATACAATACCTTCAGATTTATGCTCTCGGGCATTGGTGTCGATCTAGTGTGGTTTTGCCAAGAAAAGTCTTGCCGCATTCGATTTTACGTTGTGTACGTTGAAATCATGAGATTTTAGTTTCAGTTCATTTGGAAACCGGAAATAATTGAAAAATTTTAGATATTTCCAATCGTGCTTAAAAATGTACATTTTTCCACATTGCTGCTTCGCATTAGTTCCATTTAAGTCATGATCTTTTTCATGATTTTGTTTTGATTGTCTCGTACACTACAAGATATAAATTTTCTCGAACAATGTTTGCGCCTGAAGAAATAACTCCCTTTCCTCCTTTACGTGGCAAGTTTTCTTGTTGAATTCTAACGAATCGATTGTCGATCTTCACTAAAAGGCCGATAGATAAAAGTTGTATCTTGAAAATCATCAAAGTTTTGTTTCTTGTATGAACTCGGCCCTAATTGTATTATTATTTTGCGAGAGGATTTCTACATTTAAATCACTGATGGCAGCCAACATTTTGTTTTTCTGTTTTTGATCGGAAAGATTAGTAAAATATATAAATAGATATTTGAACATACTTAGCGCTTTGAAGAAATTTTGAAATAAATTGCATTTTAAGTAAATATAGGTTTACATTAAGTTAAGTTTATTTGAAGAGCTTTTTTAAATATATTTTTTTTAATTGACTGGATCGCACGAACTTCATCTTATGTTATGTTCGATCACATTGTATGCAAAGGATTTCTATTAAAAATATAAATATATTTTAAAAGTCGTTTTTTACTTAATTTTTTATATATTCAAAATTTCTTTAATTTTTTTCTAAAAAAATTGGTATGACGATCTTAAATATTTAATAACATAAACTTAAAAACAAAATATAAAATGGGCTTAATCAGAGAAAAAATAATTCAAAATTCTGAAATAAATACTTCAACTAATTTGAGCTCCAACAAAAGTACACAAATTTATTTCTTGGAAAAAATTGAATTTATAAGCAAAAAATTTTAAAAATCCGTGGAGCCGTTTTTGAGAAATAAAGTTTTTTTTAACTTTTAGAAAACATTTTTGAAAAAAATTCAAAAAACCCAATTTATAGGTATACAGCAAATACATATACCTAACTATAATTTAAAAAAATAATTAATGAGCAATTGTCAAAATATAAAATTTTTAATTTTTTTTAAAAAATGCTTTTAAAAATATAAAAAAAATAATAATTAAAAATATGGGTCTGCAGTATAAATTGGGCACCTAAACCTATATACGTATTTGTGAAATTTCGAAGGAATCGGTTAAGCCATTTATGAGATACTCGAAAGCAAAAAAAAAACGGTCCAATGGAAAGGACCGACTGACAGACTGATAGACATAGAGAACGACAGAATTTGTAGACCATCTGTTGTGGTCTTCGCTATCATCGTAATTTCTAGTTTGATTGTTATATCAGCAACATTTTTTTCGATGAATTCATAACTTGCCTTATAGTAGGTACCTATAATCGGAAGTATTTAATGCAGGCAGACGGCAAAAGCCATGCTTTAGTGATTTATGTAAATGTATATTTTGTAACATATTGAAGGAAAAAATAAAATATAATCGAAATCTAATTTTATAATTAATGGTTATTATTATATTGTTGATATTTTCTTAAAGTCATGGAAGTTTCCTGTTTTGTCGCATATATGTAGATATTTATAAATATATAGTAAGAAAATATGTTCGTTAAATAAATTGTTTAATATAGACAGCATAGATTTTACAATTGAGTTTATCCATACAACCCACCGATTGTGAAAATACACATCTATTCTTAGAAATTGCAAAAAAAACATTTATCAGTCAATATATTAATAAATAAAATATTTATCACTTACTGAATTGAACAAAAATATTTATTTATTTTCAAATTGTTTTTCGAAGAAATAATGCTAATATATTTCCTATATGCCAAAATATGAAAAACGCTGGCAACTGATTCACATAGATACGATATATATGTAAGCCACCCCTTCTGGTTTTGTCGGAATCCCGTAGACTCAGACTGCAGGATTCGTCGTCCTTATTTGTCGAAATTAAACTTCCTCCACAAGCATGTTGATGGATTTAACCCCCATATTAATTTATTTATTTTTTTCTGTGCTCTATCACATCAATAATAGTCCTTCAGCAGTGATTATGCCATGATGATGACGATGATGACATCTTCAGTTAATGCAAAACGAATTTGAGAACCCTTTTGGATTGGAGAAGAAAGAGGAGAGCTTCGGTTCGTTCGTTCGTTGTGAGTGTTTTCACGAAGGCTGCTGTTACGAGCTGACAAAATAAAAAGAAAAAAAAACACTTCCTCCCGAATCATAATGAAGTATAAAACGCTCATCGGCGAAGGATATTCCATCATTACAATTCGAAATATACAGGTAGAACTAGAGAAGGAACTCTACGCTCCACCCTCTGGCGCTTCACGTCCGTCCGGTTATTCCTATACGGATGTGGGGGTGGAATTTTTCAATCCTTGTTAGTTAAGGTGGATGCGCGCTCGTTAGCTTAACGAGCCTGATGGTTGATTCGATTATATTCCATAACACGGCATTAATGTTTATCCTTGTTCCCATATCCATCAGCATAATGATGCCATCCCATCTCATTATTCATTCTGAACGATGAACGCTCATTCATTCATTTATTCGCTGGGAATAATTTTGTGTTTTGTTCTTCTTTTTTTAGCCTATAGAATTTTTCTCTGCCTTCCAATTGGGGACCTTTGTTATTTGGTCTAAGTATTCTATTGCAGTGCGTGCTCCTTACTGCGATAGACCCGGGGCTGGGAAATCATTTTCGATGGCTGATACTATAGAGTTTTCTGAATGTTGAGTAGGTACTCTTGGTGTGGTATACAAATCTGAAAGATGTTTTAATGCAGAAATTTGAATTTTTTCCTTTCGTAGGTAAATGTTATTATGTCCTTGAAATTATGCATAATGGAATCGTTAACGGGAGAGAGCAATTAAACTTTAGAGAAAATTTTAAATGAGTCTGCATCGTTAATATTTTTTACTCTATACGCATAAAGCTCAAAATTTAATTATTTTTTTCTTTTGAGAATTGCATTTCATTTTAAATGCATAATGCATTAATACTTATGAAACATATCCCATATGAATAGAGGTTTTTTGACACTAAACACAAATCAGTAGGTATAACAACTTGCCTACTGAGCTCTAGAGCAGATGTTAAACCGCAATATATAAGTCACTGTTAGGCGTAGTCGTCAACACAACTCTTTTAGGACGACCTCTTGGTCTGTATAGATACTCGTCATATATCGTCAAATAAGTTGGGATTATTATCCATCTCTGGTGGAAGTTTTACTTCTAGCGCGTGTACATAAGTACACATACTCTTCTTAATAAGTAGACATATACTCTTCTTTTTTTACTTGCGATATAGGTACTATATAGAACAAGTTTTGCATTTGGAAAAAAATCGAACTCGAGATTTTAATTAAAATTGACATTGCGATAATAGATAATAGACATCAAAAAAGTGGGTCCCGCAATTCCGCCTGTCTGTCTGTCTGCCTGTACAAATCAACTCTACAGAATAAACGGCTGAAGCGATTTTCTTCGAGCTTGGCACTTAAGCATTTTAGGTGAATGTCCAAAATAGATTTTTGAATCGTTGTTTAAGCCCCAAAAATAACGGTACTTGCCATACAAATTTGTCTACCATCTTAATTATCTCGAAAGCTGCTCTAACGATTTTGATAAGAATTAGTATGTATATTACTTTGGGTATGGCTTACATTTTGGTACAATTTTTTTTTTAATATTTTGTTATGAACGGTACCTGCCATATATCAATTTAATTGATTTTCGACTTTCTCCTAAGCGGCTTAAGGATTTCAATCAAAATTTTTATACATGAGCTCCCTCAAATTCTAAATAATACTGCATTTCAAAATTTTCGAAATATTGTTTTTTGGATTTTTGACAAAAAAAAAAAAACAAAAATAGGTAGATAGATAGATAGATTTATTTTTTATTTCATAAAGATAATTTTACAATTTTTGTGCAGAATTAAGACATGGAAATTCTGATTCCATTCTCAATTCCAATTAAAAAGGAAACCCTCCAATAATGGAACCACCTCATAATCAGGCCACTTTTCTTCGGTTCTAAGGTTGGTCCAATTCGTCAGGTTTTATTGTAGTTTTAGGGAAACTTTAAAATAATTATTAACACAAAAAGTAATAGACCTAAAAATGTTTTGAGTTTCGCAACAAATCAGCAGTTGCTACATAATTATACGTTATCCAAATCATAATTGTCCGCCAGGGCAAATTTATGTACTTAACTATAAACTTTAAGACTTGTGTGTGGTCCTGTCTTGATCAGTAATACAAATATATTTTGTCCTCCCTTAGGAATAATTTTAGAATTGATAATTTCAATTGTTTCTCACTCCATTTACTCTGATCACATTTTAAGAGCTCTTCAGACCATCAATTGCTTCATCTTAAGTACGAGTATGTATTGTATATGTGTATTCAATGTATTGAATGAAAATATTAATTTTTCCGCCGCCAGTATATTAATAATATCAAGTCCTTAACACAAGATATTTCCATCAACTAATGAGATCCACCATTTATTTTTCTATATATGAGTACAGCGATTATTCAGCAATATAGTACTGTCTGGGGGTAGCTGCAGTTTTACAACCATCAACGGGTATTACAATTTAAAAACACGCTGTTCGCCTCAGGTTTTTGAATCAAATTATGGTTTAGCACTTTGAGATCTCTCATGCGAGCGAGTAATTTCTTCCCCTTTTTCAAACACAACGCAAGCACAATAGCAGGTACTGCACTTCAAAATGGAAACTTCAAGTACCTACATATACGAACATTACTTCTGGAAATATTCATTTGTCATAAACCAAGAAGAACCCTTTTGGTTAACAGGGTCTGCCGTCAGTTATTCTCAGCAGGGTGTCTAAAATATGGCCAACTCAGTTATACACTTGTTGCCCAATGCAACAGCAAAGTAAAATTGAAATAATCATAAAACACGCATGGTGTCCTTTCAAAATTGCAATTTTATGCCAAGGGACGTCCCAGGACAACAACTGAAATGAACAAATGGAAGCCTGCAAGCAAATCCAGGATAGAAGTCCTTTATGTATTTTCTTAAGGCATCATAACTTATGTACTTAAAGTACCTATACCAAATTCTGCTGGTGATTATGCATCAAAATAGCAAAATGGTGGGTGCGGATGTTAGGAATTAAAATGTATATGATTTTTTTAACCACGACTTTTAAATTTTTTCGAGTAATTATTTTTAATTTCAAAGCAGAACTTTTTTGTTTAGAATTTTTTTGTTTGCTTTTAGAGTAAAGTATATGATTGAATGCATTGTGGCGTCACCATCCCGCCGCGCCGCGCCGGCCGTTGCGTCGAATGCAACTTTGGCATCATTTGCATATTAACGGTAATCACTCAGCCATATTCAGTAATGGTAAATATTTCTTTTTCTTTGATTTTTTTTTAAATTATTTCTAAGTTGGCACATTGCGATTTAAAGGTTTTCGCCATAACATGAAAACAGATCTATTGTTTAAAATTATTCACTCCTCTTTTTTTTTCATTTTTACTCAAAAGAAACTGATGACGAAACACTGATGATGATGATGTCGGATGCTTGCATCACTTTGAAGTTGTTTAATGTGTGAAAAAGTAACTTACGCATAGGTGGGTGTACAATGTGCAGTCACCCCGTCTTTGGCACTTTGCTTTTAACATCCGTTTGTGCAACCACCATGAGAGCTCAGGTTGAAAATAAAGGAAAAAATAACAAGTAGTTATTAAAAAATATTTTCTTACTTCTTTGATATGCTAAATTTGGGCGGTATCTTGGAATAAGAAAGCGTGAAACAGTTTTGTGCGAAATGGGAACACCTACGGACTTTGTAATATTTTAATGAACTTTCGCATTAATTAAACTTTATAGATCGTATCAAACAATACGTTGCTTAATTCTTATGTTGATTTGGTTCGTTAAATTACAAAAATTTTCTTTAGCTTTCTAAAATTCTTATTTCGTGTATTATAAAATTCTGGCAGTACTCGTACTTGATAAATTTGTAGTTGTTGTGTATACATATAGTATTATACTAGCTGCCCGTAGAACTTCGGATAGTTAAAATTCTGAACATTATTTCATGTAATTTGGTAAATTTAATTCTTTATTAAAATGTTCTATGAATATAAAATATGACCACGCGTCATAGTGGCGGTAAGTTCCATAAGAATTCAAAAATTCCGTGGAATAGTTGGTGGCTTATTTTTAACCAATCACGTAGTGTCGTAGTCGACGAAATAGTATCCATTGGTGGACTAAGGAGGTGAGCGGAGGGCGGGGGGTGGGGCAGACTGCCCGTGCACCTGGGCCCAGGGGCCTCTAAAAACCTACATGAACCTTTGATCAAAAAGATTTTACATTGCCATCGTTGGTAAAAGGGCTTTGTGGGGGCCCAAACGGGTATTCTTTAAAGTTAATAAAAAAACAAACTATGTGATCAAATAATTCATAATATAAATTTCTTATTGTACATATATTTGAGGACCTTCACACGCAATTTAAAGTCAAAATATTAATGCTCAAACGCAACAAAAGTAATTATGTGAGGGACTCGAAAAAAAAGTTGTGAATTTGCTGACATTTTCTCTGTTATTTTCCTATACA
Source organism: Philhelius pedissequus (assembly GCA_910595825.1). Classification (NCBI taxonomy): domain Eukaryota; kingdom Metazoa; phylum Arthropoda; class Insecta; order Diptera; family Syrphidae; genus Philhelius; species Philhelius pedissequus. Next base: position 121,452,971 of record OU343162.1, read on the forward strand.
GCAATGTAGGATCTAAGAAAACTATTGACAAATATAAAAATGGAATATTTGTACATTTGACCTATAGGGCTAAAGAAACTGAGGAGCTCGGTTTCGGCGCTGCACACGCTTTACTTCTATACATAACTTTCCATTTCAATAATATTTAAGCTCCATTTTAGTACTATTACGATCTAATAACTGCTTAGGTTTTGAAAGAAATGCCATCAATAGCCTTCAACAAACTCCAATTTATAATTAACGCATGCCTTAAACTGAGATATGTTCCACATCATTGGAAAATTGCAGAAGTCATCGTTATACCTAAACAAGGTAAGCCACCAACAGAAGTAACATCTTACAGGCCAATATCGTTTATACCAATCATGGCAAAAGTTTTTGAAAAACTGCTACTGAAAAGGCTTAACAAAATAATAGAAGAAAGAAGACTTCTTCCGAGCCATCAGTTTGGATTTAGAAATAAACATTCCACGATAGACCAAGTGCATCGAATTACGGATGTCGTCGAAAAGACACTTGAAGAAAAACAAGTGTGCTCGGCTATATTCTTAGATGTTGCTCAAGCCTTTGACAAGGTTTGTCACTTGGGACTTGAGTACAAACTACATAGGGACCTTCCCAGGCAGTACTACGAAATACTGAAATCCTACGTTACGAACCGACTCTTTAGAGTACGGTACGACCAACATTACCCGGAACTAAAGAGAATTGAAGCCGGTGTACCACAAGGAAGTGTCCTAGGACCAACCCTGTATCTGTTATATACAAGGGATATTCCAGTGGACATCAACGCTATCATGGCCACCTTTGCTGATGATACGGCAATATTGGTACCAGATAAATCCGTTACGAAGGCTACAATAAAATTTGCAAAATGCTGTCAATAAAGTTCGTGATTGGACGCAGAAATGGCGTATCAAATTAAACGAAACAAAATCGACGCATATAAACTTTACTTACAAAAACGTAAACAATGTTCAAATATTTATTAATAATACAGTAGTACCTTACTCCAATACCGCCAAATACCTTGGAATGACTTTGGATGCAAGGTTTAAATGGAAAGAGCACATCAAAACGAACCGAGAAGAACTAAACTTGAAGTACAGAAAAATGTACTGGTTACTAGGCATCCAACTATGGGGCTGTACAAAGAAAACCAATGCTGAACCCATCCAAAAATTCCAAAGCAATTATTCCTTCGTGGAATAAAAATGCCCCTTGGTATATAAGAAATAGCGATCTACATCGTGACCTTCAAATTGAAATGGTTACAGAAGTGTTTAAAAAACACTCTGTATCAGACAACCAGCGACTGGAAAGTCATACCAACTCCGAAATGGAGACCGTCTTAAATGTACGAGACAATGTTCGGAGATTAAGAAGAACCAAGCCTCATGAGCTGATGGTCTAAAAGCTATGTGAAAGTGTAATAACTTTAAACTTCCCCCAATGTGATTTAAATATAAACTAAGATAGTAAAATCATTTGTCGATCTTTCATAGATTGGCCCTGATTTCACCGATTATTACCGAGTGTCTGTTGAAGATTTCCATCGAATAAAAAAAAAAATAGTACTATTTGCGCCAAATCGCCTTAAAATTTTAAACCAAAAATTTCCATGATGTAAATAAATGATAGCTAAATATAACTGACCCCTGCCTAAGGGTAAACGGAAAAAAAATTACCCTCACCCTTAATTCGCATTTCGTATAAATCATTATTTGTTCATAGACAAGAAAACAAAAGAGTATATTCAAAATTGTTTTGACGTACATGCATGTTAGTAAGTAAATACAAGTGTATTCCTCGTATACACGTACGCGTCGACAAAAACAAAAAGTTAAATTTTGGTTCGCCGGTATGTGCATAGTGGAAAAGGCGTATCCGTCAAACCAATTCTCAGCCGTCGAAATGTACATACGTTTCTGTAGCTTTTCTTCATACGCCCAAGTAAGATGTTACAGTTACATACATCGACCATACCATCTCAATAACAGGCATAAGAGTGTTCACATTTTCGAGTATTTGTAAGTAAGTAATTCTATTCCTCGTAGGTATATTGAAAGTAAAAATTGATGCGGACATGATAGACCTTCCTCTTATGATGCCTAAAAGTTGGTTCATGAAAGTTTGCATGACGCCTTCTACCCGCAAAATGCACTAAAAGTATGACTTTCGTATGGATATAAACAGCCTTGACAAAAACGTTTTGGTATACGGTAAGGCAGCTCTATCTGGCAAGAACATTTATAATTAGGTATGTTCATTATCTAAGAAACTGCATTCTTATTGCAGTTTACCTTCAAAGATATCTACGAGAGGCTGCATTTTCAAATCTCATAGATCCTATTCAAAGTCTATCCAAAAACACCAATATATTTTGCTATCATTAACATACATTTCTTGCAGTGGGCATACGAGGACGATTCCAATCGCAAAATAGTTGGACTACCTATGAAAAAACTAATTTTTGACTTCGGTACCAAAAGATTCCTAAATATTTATGATTTTAGCTTTTAGGTGTTGAAGAGTCCGACAGGGTTCTTTTCGCAGTTTTTGCTTCATTTTATGCCAGATAGTTTTAATGGGTAAAAGATCACGGCTGCTGGAAGGCCATCCCAGTAAAGGAATTGCTTCAGCAGATAATCATGCAATTGTAGACCTTGCTATGGCAGGAAGCGCCATCCTGTTGGAAAATATAGTCTCCATCACTAGCTTAAGGTCGTGGTATTAATAGGAGAAGCTCGTTTTCCAGAATATCCCTGTACTTGGCAGCATTGACAATTTCATTTACAAATGTAAAACCCCGCTCAGACATGCATCCCCATATCATTAGAGATGTTGGAAACTTGACCGTATTTTAAACGCAATCTTTGTGAAAAGCCTCTTTTGAATTTGTAATATGGTTTTCGTTCGTCGCCCACGCAAACTTCAAACCCGGACTCATCACTTCAAATAACGCATCGCTATTGACCTATAGTCCAGTTTTTAGGTTGTTTGGTCCACTCGCTTTTTCTTTTGTTTCGATGTTAAAAGTGGTTTTTCTTTGGCCTATGCGTTTAACGAATTAAAATAGCTCTAATTTAAATAAATCTTAAAGAAACCTTACACAATTTGTATCCAATTTTTTCATTGTCCGCTTGCAAGTGTCGACTGAAAAACTTATTTTTGATTCTTTCTCTCCATTGAACAGTTATTTCAGGCGGAGTGGAATGAACAAACGCGAAAATGGTATTCCGATTTCCGAATATTCTGGGCATGCCAGAATGAATTAAGAAACACACTCAGTGTTTAAAATATAGAAATTGAAAAAAGTGACGAAGAAATAGTGAAAGAAAATTATCGAGTACATACTTTATAAATATACTAGATGAAAACCCGGGTGAAATGTGACTCATAATACACATGTAGATGTATAGGTAAAAAATGTAGGTAAATATTTCTGTAGTTATCAGTTCTCAAGGAATATTAAAGGCAAAGCAATGCATAGATTCGTATAGCATCGTTTATTGTGTATTGTGTATTATGTTCATTAATAAATATAGGAAATTATAACAGCAAAAGGCAAGATGAAAAATGCACTATGTTAATGTCCAATTTTTCACTTCAGCCGGCACTCCCGGAGTGCAACCCGTTGTTTTTTCTTAACGTTTTTATTTAATATTTGTATGGGATGTACCGTTGTTTTTTCTTTTAGGAAAATTGTTTTTTTTTAATTATTCATGTATTGTCAAAAAACTAATAACTACGAAGTTTCGAAAAAAAAACTATTGAGCCGTTTTCAAATTTTGAGCTTTCAAAAAAAAAAATAATTTCCGAAAAAAAAATTGAAAAACTGGCTTACAATAGTTTTTAAATTTTCTAACAGCTTATGCGTAAAAAATTCAAGAAAATCAAATCAACCGTTTTCCCAGAAAATCGAAGACCAAGAAAATGCTTCTCCTAGAGTTACCAAAAATAACCATTTTTCTCAAAAAAAAAATATCAAAAGGTACCCTTTCTCATTAATGATTGTTTTATAAGAAAAGTGTGTATAAGAAAAATAATTTTTGTGTTTTTGGAAAAAAAAGTATGGGAGCTACTGTTATTGGCCGTCTTAAAAAAAAAGACAAACGTGCAGGCAGCATATTACCGAAAAAGCAATATGTACCAAGTTTGAAGCAAATCCATCAAATAATTTTTGATTGTTAGAACATTTTCTTTACGAATGCATAACTTGCGTTGTTACCTATAATCGCAAGTAAAAATATCAATCTGATAAAGTTAAACTGCAGATTGTTTGTTAAAAATCTTATAAGCTCATAGATCTTGTGAATGGTTCATTACAATCGTAATTATATATAACCATATGCGTGGGAATACAAGACAATTTTCTGGGTTCTTATATATCTTTCTGGAACAAAGTTATTTAAACTTAAAAAATATGTACATTTTGTATGGTAAAATAATATATATTATCAAAAACAAACATAATAAAATTTCCAAGACCCCGATTTTCTAATAGTTAACCCATTCAACTGGTGGCAATTCTGCTAGTAGATTCTATTTTAATTGTCTTGCCAAAAACTTGTGAATGATTTTTGAACTTTTTCAATTCGATTTCTTGAAACTATATGTTAAATGGAAGCATATTCCAAATTCAGGCGAACAATAGTGAAGTATATAAACTGCCCTAATTGGATAAGGATTAGAAAATTACGCACGATTTGCCTATAAAAAAACTAACATGGATTTGCCTTTGCCACTATAAAACATATATGTACGGAGAAATTTAGCTTTTCGTTAAAAACTACACCCGAGTTCTTCCACTTCCGAAAGCAGAAATCCATTCCAATTCCAAGGAAGAGGTTGAAATATTATAGTCGAACAACATATCTCTGTTCGACCTTAAAAACGTGAAAGTATTATAATTCTTAATATTAAGTATATTTATAATATTTTAAAACCATCTGCAAAAAAAAACAAATTGTATATTGCAGCAACAAAGGTAATTCGATTTACATAAACTGAACAAACAACAAAGGTCTAAGATGACTTTCTTGAGGAACACCAGACTAAACACATTACGTTTGATGTACAATTTAATATTTTTTCTATTTGCCTTCTTTATAACAAGTAACTAGAGTAAAAACCAATTTTTATTTTTTTTTTAAGTTGCAACACACAAAGGCTATCAAATGCCTTTTGAACATCAGTAAAGATAATATCCTCTTTAAAACCTGATTCAAGGGCATCCTAAGCATATTTTATAAACAAAGATTAATTTGTAGACCTGCCATTTAAAAATCATGTTGTGCTTCTGTCCTGCCTTAAAAACATAACAGACAGTTTTCAATCATCTAAAAAAAAATCCATTTGAAAGAGGTATATGAAAAATTATCTCAAATTAATTTGCTGGGGAAAAACCTACCTTTTTATATAAAATACAGGGACCAGGATTTAAACTTGCATTAAATTTCAAAATTACGTTAATTATATCTTTAACAGACAATGAAATGCTTCCCAGATTTATATTTAAGATTAAGAATTGGTCAATGGTCAATATCATAGTGTCAGGAATTACTGCAGCATAGAATGATCTTTATACACAGTCTCAAAAAAGAATGCAAATAGATCACATGTAGAATCTAAATTGGAAAAAAATCGATTATTATACTCCATGTTAGAAAATACTCCCGGGTGGCAATGGTGCAGTGGATATAGTGCTTGACTGCTAACTTAGACGTGTTGGTTTGATCCCCAGGCTAGACAGCATTCTTTTCTATACCTATACCTTATAATATTGCATAGTAGGTGCCCGGGTGTGAAACACACATACTTTGTTAATGATCTATCATATCAACACATGTTTTTCATATTTAAAGAAACCTCCTTGAAAGTAATGGATCCTGAAAACTTATTGGCTGTTGATTTGGTTACAATCAGATATATCTTTACATTGGTATCAAAATAATAAATTTATAGAAACAGCTTTTCATCGAAATAAGCGGACCAATAGCCCAAAAAATGTCAAATTCACAATAAACAATTTGAACATAATTTCAAACTTAAGCAATTTATGCTTATGAGTAAAGGAATTTGGAAAATGATTTAGCCATTGCTTTATTACTAATCGTTATTCTTCTGTTTTAATAATTCATACCACAAACATTTTGTCCTTATATCTTTCAAAGTGGTATAATATGCAATCACAAAATTGCATTATCTATAAAAATACTAAAATTTTGTATCTTTAGGTCACTTAAAGAAAAAAACAGCGAAAGATCTAAGTGCAAAATATTAACATCACCAACTTTATTTTGTATTCTGATGTTAAAAGTAAAAAATACTTCTTCTTTAATCCTTCAAGGGCCAACTCCTCAACCCATGTTGCATTTAACTAAACTGAAACCAAAGCTAGTGCTATTATATCATCTGATGGTAGCATTAATATATGGGCAAGTACATATGTATATATTCTTCATTTCAACCAACGAGTTCATTACGTGCACCACAAAGTGTAAAAATGCTTACTTTACTAGACATGGAGATAGATCCCCAATCTCCTGTTTTTATTCATTGTGAGAAAAAATTAAAGAAAAAAATATATTTATATGAAATTCATAATGACATCCTTTGATCTGTGTTCAGCAAATAGGATACATTCCCGTAGGGAGTCCTGAAGTTCCATACAAATTCAAAGTTTAGTCCTTTTACCATAGAGACACCTTCTCGTTACCATATTCATTTTTTGTTTGTGTTATCTTGTAAGAAACAAATTAGAGAGAGGGTTGGAAGGACTCTAGTATTACCATTTGCCACCCTTTTCCTTTGGACGTCAAAACGAAAGGTTGAAAAATAAAAAAAAAAAAATATGAAGCTTCTGAAAAATAGAACGTTCACACACCTACAAAATTGCTTTTTTGCACACAAAGGACTCATTTTATTATTCGAAAATATTTTATAAATTTTTTGCCCATAGCATTCGGGGGATGTAACTTAACTCTCTATATACCTATCACCATTACCAAAAGCGTATTAACTATTTTGACAACGTATGCGACTATAGGGCGTCAAATGTTCACCGAAGGGCGGTTAATACCTTTGATTTCTTATTTACAATTATACACATGGTAATAATGAGAATTTATGAAAGGGTGATCCTTTAAGAACTGATTAATTTTTTATATTAAAAAATGTCGGATCAAGGCACTGATTATAATGATTATGTTATGAATTATTATATGATAAGTAAACCGCGAAGTAAATAAATTCTTATTAGTATTTCTTGCTTTCATTTTGTAAAGATTAATTTACATAGTGGTTGGGCAGATATTTATTCCCTCTTCTCTTCAAAAGTTGCTTGGTCTACCAGTGATGAACAAATTTCTTCGTGTGGAAATGTGAACAATTTTGGAGTCAACAACAAAATATACAAAATGGTAGTTATGCTTAATAATTTGTTTTCATCTTCTAGAAATTAAAAAAAAATATTAATAAAATAATGCTTATTATTTGCATGTAAGGAAATACCGGTTAAAATAAAGAGGATGATTCAAAATAGCTTTTAACGGCATTTAGTCCAAAAAATGTACGGTTCGTCCGGGCAATCTCACTTGGACTCATCAATTGGCTATTGAGGTCTTTACCAATACGCACTTGTTGTGGATTGGTAAGGACCTTATATATATGGATATTTTGAATCAATAATTCAACAAGTCCGATTGAATATAATGCTAAGTCTTCTACTTGGCCGAATAATTTCAGTAGTATATAGAATTGTATTAGTAAAAAAAACGAAAACGCCATCTTATAAAGGTGATGGATTTAACTCCATTTCTGGAAGAATGCAGAAGAAATTCATAAAATATAAATACATATTCTTGTAACCTTGTTTACTAATTGTAGATTTGCATATTAGTAAAAATATTTGTCTAACCGTTTTTTTTTTACATTTATAAAGTTCTACTCTCATTCAGAGAACTGCATTCACGCACATCAAATCTCGCAGAAAGTAATCATATGTCAGAAAATAAATGAACGATGTCTCACAATGCGAACAACAAACGAGATCTCGTCGCAATTGTCAAACCAATTTCAAACAATGATATTATTTATAATAAGCATTGCTATTATTTTGACAACACATTGAGAAGGATTATTTTACAGTCATTTCACAGCGTTATTTGTGAATTATTAGTTTTATTTTTAATTGTTCTTAATTTTTTTTTATTCAATTTTTTGAGAATTTAGATTATTTTACAATATGCGTTAGTTTATGATTTGGTCAAATGAACTGTCCTAAGTGATTTGGATAAAATAGCAAAACTTTTATAATTACAATTCATTTGATATTTAGAATTTATTAGAACCGAAATATTTTGTATCTAATAATAAATAAATATATCATTTGCAATCTCTTCGGAGTATGATTTTATATATCAGTAGTTTCATAAGTTCATAGTTGAATCCCTTTAGAACGCACTAGTAGATCATTGCTACTTCTTATTGTACACTTTTCTGTTTGTTTCCTAAGACTTTTTTGGATTTAAATATGTCTACTTCTATTTATAGCAGATTGGTAAGTACGAGTTAGGGTAGGTTAAGTTGAAGTAGATGTCAGCGTGGCAGATGACACTTAGACCAGAGACTCAAATTAAGAATAAGAACCCGAATAAAAAAGTACATTTAAGAAATAAAATATATATATGTAAATAAATTTTGTCTATAATTATTTTATTATACGCTACGTTAAATAAAGACAAATAACTACAAATAATATTCAGAAAAAAAATTATATTTTATGTAAAAGGAACATTGCTTAAAAGTGTTTTTCTTAAGTTTTCTTATATTTATTGTAGGCTTGTATGCTTGAATCTGTTGTAAGATTCCATCATTATTATTAATTAAAATGTCGTACAATGACTGATAATAATTCCCTTAATGGCTTCGGGCTATTCCTCCCCTTCGTCCATTGTGAGAAAAATTTGTAAAATTAGAAAACAAGAGGACATACAAGCAAGGACATCTTTTTAAAACTAAAGAGCACGGTTCACGTTGGAGTGAAAAAGAAGACATGCCCTCGAAAAAGAGCACGCTTGGCAACGCTAAAATGAAGATACATTTGTATCCAGAATTATGAAAATAAAATATGACAAGATTATTTTATCAGGAGTGTAGATGAGACATTAATTACTTTTGTTTTTTTTTTTGTTTGTGGGAAAAAGAACATCTTGCGGTTATGTTTCATCATACAGAGTGTCTGTCTGTCCTATACCCCTGACGAAGTTTTATTCAACGATTCAATTTTTTTTTGAAAATTCGAAGCTTAGAAAATTTTTAGAAAAATGTTTTAAAAAATCTTAAGGATAGGTATATTAAGATGTTTTTTTCTAAGTATCTTGTGCTTTCGACCTGATGGAATACAAGAATAATGGCGTTTTTATTTGGCAATCCGGAATTCTTCTCCGATCCAAGATCCCAGCTGAACACTTTTGTGTGATTCTGACGATTCTGAATTTTAATGAGATTGTATGTGTGAAAATAATTTTGTACGTGAGAATATTCAAATTCCAAAAAAATGTTTGTTGCAGAATTATGATACAAAAAATGGCACCAGTCGAGTTTGACGTTCAAGTATATGAATGTGTGAGTGCTTCTGGTTCTGATTCTGATTTCAAATCCAGAAGCAAAATTCTCTTCTTTTCAGAATTAGAACTGTCATTTTTTCCCAAGTGAACGCTTTCAAAAGAGTCCGGATTGCCAAATAAAAACGACATAAGTATGCGTGTGACCCAACGGTGCATTTTCTTGAATAAAATGTTACTAAATGTCTGTAAGACCTATGGTCTTTTAAATGCAACCTAAATTGCACGACTAGTTATTGGCACATTGAATGAGGAGTTTACTATATATGTATGTCATTATTATATCCCACGGGTGGCGGGGAAGCTGTATATATATATGGAATTATGCAGTGTCTTAATACTATGATAAAAACAATTATTAATTTCTTTTACTTTGGGAAAAAAGACTTATATCCTAGTCGAGGAGCATTTGAAAGGTCACTCCATTACATGAGTGAATTTGTAAATCCGCCTCTGCATACCCGTAGATATCATCCATTTGCCTTTTCTCCCCCACATTGGGGCCTTATTTGACTATTATGATTATGGTGATCACCAGTGCGAATCCGGTTTGATTCAAATGGGCACACAAAAATAGGGAAAAAAGTGAAAGAAATTATGAGGAAATGTGGATAAACGATGCTACGTTATTATAAAAGGTTGTTTGTGGGCTTCGTTATTCTGATATGGTAAGGAGGCAGAACCATTTTGTTTTTTATATAAAATGCAAATCCTGCCTGTGGTAACTGGTAACAGAGTGTGAAAAATAAAAATGAGAGGTACGGCAGAGACTTGCAATGCAATCATTATTTCTTGCATTCAAAACAGAAAATGAGAAAAATTCTTTATCTTCTCAGTTCTCAAATCTTTGGTGTGCACTGCGGTGGAGGAATAGGGTGCATAATATTCGCATATAAGAAGCAGATCCTTACGATAAAATTATGCAAACCTACATCAGCAAAGTGATTTTCACTGCACAGCAACCGTATTATCCTTTGTAAGTGTTTGAGGTGTATTATTGTATCTTAAAAATAAAATCGTAATTTCAGGTTTTTTTTTATAAAACATCCTGGAAAATCCTTTTTCCTGATTTTGAGATTGAAAGTAGCGCTTACTTCGTGCACTTTCAAAATAATTATCGTTATTTATGGATTTGTGTGAAGTTGAGTGTGAGAGAGTATGGGTGATGGATAGATGACTGGTTTCTTTTTCCGTTATAATGGCAACGAAAAGGATAATGAATCGTGATATGCAAATGTTTGTCATAGGGAAAGTGCTTTGTTTACTTTACTTTAGCTGAGTTTTGATGCGAAAAATTGTATTCTTTTCATTGAAAACGTTTTGCCTTTGATCATGAGCAATTTTCGCTATATTCTTTAGATCTTTTAATTTTCATTTATACTTTTAAAAATAAAAGATGCATATGTACTCAAAAATAAGGAATCAACCTTCAATTACTTTTTAATGATGATTTTGCCTGCTTTATAAACATTAGTGTATCGGTCTCTTCTCGTTCTCGGTCGCTGCTCGGTGTACCCACTGAATCAATAACTCATTCGAAACACTCGAGAAAACACTTCATTTTTTGTCTCCGGTGGTTTCGGCAGATAGGTTAAAAATTGTATTTTGAATTACCTGTTCATAATATTTAGAAACGTCTAGATTTAAACTGTAGGTCAATATTTTGTAAAAACAAAAAAACGGTTTCTTACTAAGAAAATTATGTTTTGTGGGAGTAAAATCAAGACGTCTTTTTGCAATGGCCATTTGTCCACTTTTGCTTCTTTCATACATTACAATATCTTATATTAACATTATGTGTAAATTAAGTCGAATAAGGAAGATTCTGGACAGTTTTAAGTATTGACATTTTTATGGGCAAAGGCCAGATAACAAAACTGCCAAACAACTATGAAACACCAAATTACTACCTATAATAATATGTGATTTACAAATGCTGTTTATGTATAAAAAAAATCAAAATAAAATTTTAGAAACAACTATAGCGAATCCCTTAAAATGTATGTTATAATGTGCCAAATGCCTGACAACCTAATTTATAAATTAATAAGATTAGCGACTGAATCGCACGTACCAACTTGTTTTTATGTTCGATCACATCGTAAACACAAGATACTGAGTAGAAACAGCTGAATACATTTTTGAAGTAAAACTTCTTTACCGGGGGTAAGAAATTTTATCGATGCAACGGCAACACCAAATGCCATTATATTTAAAAACACATAAACAATCAATTTCTTTATAATTTATTTTAATAAAATAACAAACACTCTTCCAAATATCAGTTTGAACTTTTTGAAATAAAACTTTTTCATTATTTACTAATATTAAATTGAAAAAAACAAATTATTTCTACAAAAAATACAAAACAAATAAATTAAACTGTCATGTTGACTTGAAAGCCGTAGACCAGTATTGCCTTATACAAAGAATCCCAAGTCCGCTGTCAAATCCGAAACAGCATTGCCATGCATTTGTAAGAATTGTTTAATCTTTAAACACAATGGATGTGATACGAAAACGATACGTGGGTTATGGAGTTCTTATTTAAATTAGTGTCAAACTATGACGATGATACACAATTCATGTCGTCGCGTTATGTTTAATTAATAGATAAAGTAATTGAAAATCAGTTAGTATCGATATTATTTTCTTAAATCTCGTCGTGAAAAATTCATCCCATTGAATTGTGAAATGATTGCAGTGAATCTGGTCTTATTTTCTTGTGTATTGTAAATCATTTCTTTTGCCAAATCTCCGATAAAATGTTCGGCCCATTGCCACTTGCGTAACGATTATATAACTACTAAATTTTTGTGGCAGGCCCACTTACGAACGTGGTTCAAATATTTAGTAAGTGGTTCAGTAAATTTAACTTCCGATTTTGGTGGATGAACCTCGGTTCAACGATGGGCTAAAATGTATGAGACTTATATTACATACTTGCATCTTGAATCATAGTTGATCTTAATTAATCCGCCGAAATCATGAGTTAAAATTCCAGAACCACGGCTCAAATATTTAAGCCACTTTTGTAAAACCATCCCTCAGTAAACTCATGCATTAGATGTGGAATATTTACTAATAAGGCTGCTAATATAAATGTGTGATATTAAATCGTTGGTTTAAAATTCGCGAGTTTAAGTTGATAACCCACGGATCACATTTTGTATCAACGTTGAACGTCACTGAACTCGTCGAAATCGGTGAATAAGATTGCTGAACCACAAATTGAAGTTCCACCGACGCACGGTGACGTTTGTTCGAATGGCCTTTAGGGTTCCTTATACAAACGTAATTCTAATTTTGATCAGTGGTTAAGCTAATTTAAATCAACGAATTTGGTGGATTAATTGAGGTTTAACAATGGTCCTGGATTTAATTGATTTGAAATAGTAAATTTCATGCTCGAAACGTCAGTGAAACTCTGTTAACTTTCTGTACAATTAAAAGTGATTCTTGACAGCATAAGCTAATAAGACCCAAAAAACTCTGATGTCATTCGCATTTGCTTACACAAGTAACTTTTCCGTTCATCTTCCAATAGACACATTGATAAAAACGCACACAAGAATCTTTTCTGTACATCTTCCTATAAACACATAGATAACACAGCCTTATGTCGGACTTACACGAGTAACAAATTGCCATCAATTCATGCCATTAAACTGGCAAAATAATGGTAAGATCAAATAATGATAAGGATTTACACGGGGCAAAATAATGACTGTTTGATTAATTAATAATGGCAATCTGCCATTAAAGAATGGGCACGTTCATTCTTCCTCTCGATGTACCATAATTTTCAATATGGTATCATTGTGCATTTACTATGACTCCATTATAATGTCAATATTTATAAATTTAAGACGATTTACACGATTTTGTCATTAATGTCAATAAAATGGAAGATATGATGACAATTTCTCACTAGTGTAAATCCGGCATTAGTAATTTGTTTTTGTTGTTTGATAGGTGCCAAATGTACAAATACAATAATGTAAAAAAAATGGTTTTTGGGTTGAAACGTACAAAAGTTTCCAATCTTGGTATGACAAGATGTTTGACGAATGTGAACCAATATAAACATACAGTAAGTCCTCCATCCCAACCACAATCCAATCAGCAAACATTGCATTTTTACTCACTGGGCAGATACCTCTGCAATTTTTCGAGTTGATCAATGTTGTCTACCCCGCCCCCGCATACGAGTTAAAAATCACAAACTGAAATTGTATGATGTTACGCAATCAACCGAGGCGAAATCTCGATTACGATGTTTCACTCTTACCATATATAAGAGATAAAAAGAGAGAGTATGAATTTTTGTTTGACAACGTGGCTTGGGTTGATGGATTAGATAAACAAAAATGGTTTTTGGTTGTGCTTTTGAGAGACAAAAACGTGGATTTGATGGTGTGAACACCAATTTGAAATCTTGAAAGTTTATTTACGTACGTTGGGGGTAAAACAATTTCTATGGACCGACATCTGACGGGCAACGACTGACGTCCTCACTGATATGTATGTATCTGCATTATTTGTACTCGGTGAGGATTTTTTACTTGCGATATAGGTAGGATAGGGCAAGTTTTGCATTTGTAAAAAAATCGAACTCGAGATTTTGATGAAACTTGATATTACGATGATAGAGAACACCAAAAAAGTGGGTCCCGCAATTCTGTCTGTCTGTCTGTCCTGTCTGTCTTTACATCGCTTTACAGCCTAAGCGGATGAAGCGATTTTCTTTAAACTTAGTATTTGAGGTAATTGTCTAAAATAGATTTTTGAATCGTCTTTTAGCCCCAAAAATAACTGTACTTGCCGTACAATTTTTTCTACCATCTTAATTATCTCGAAAACGATTTTGATAAAAAATTAGTGTGTGCACTCCTTTTGGTAGAGTCTATCTTTTGGTAAAAAAAATGTATAAATATTTTGCTATTAACGGTACGTTCCATACAACCATTATTTAGATTTTGAACTTTCTCATAAACGCCTTGACTGATTTTGATCAAAATTTTTACATAGGTGGTCCCTCCAATTATGAATAATACTGCATACCAAAATATTTCAAAAATGCTTTTTTTTTGGATTTTTGAAAAGATAATTTTTTTGAAAATTCAATATTTTGAAATTTTGTTTTTTGTTTATATTATTAAATATTTAAAATTGGCATACAAACTTTTTTTTAGAAAAATTAAAAAATAAATGTATATAAAAAATTTAATTTAAGACTGAAAATATATTTAGATTTTTAATAGAAATCTTTTGCATACGATGTGATCGAATATAAAAGCAAAATCGTGCGATCCAGTCGTACAGTGCATTTTGTTGGTACGTGTTGTGGATTCTCATTCAGTAGGTATAAACGCTATCTATACAAAAATGAATCGCACTTTTGCGGAATCGGAAATATGTACGTGTACACAACTTTCTGTGTATACACGGATTTTGGCCCCTGGGCTCTTAGAAACCGATTTCAATCATTTGAATCATTCATTTTTTTTTTTTTTATTATTACAAAATTCCTTATTTAGATTTATGAATACATATATGAATGACAAAGAAATATTCAAAAGAAAATAGAACATGGCAACAAGTGCCGTCTGTCGAAAATAATTTTACATATATTCATTAATTTGTAAATGAAAAAAAAACTGAAAAAGAACTATTGATACATTTTTTTTTGATAATTTAAATTTTTGTACTAAATTTTTATTTGTATAACAATTTTCATTGAATATTTTGTTAAATAAATTCAAATTTACTATAAATTATATGTATTAAAGTTATAATTAAGGATGGCTAACAAAAAATTTAAAAGAGAGATTACAGGTCAAAACTATTTCGATATCTAAGTGCATGATCGCAAAAACTAAAAAATTACTCTCCAACCATTTTTACCGTTTAAAATATCTTTGGTTTCAGAAAAAGATAAAAAGCTCTTTTGAAAGTAAAGCCTTCTCAATTCTTGCAGAATCGGACAGATAGCTACGAAGTGATAGATGTCTTCATTTTCATTTCTATTACATAGATTGCAAATTGGTGAAATTTCTGGCCTGTGCGGTTTGAAGTTAAGTCCTACGATTTCAACTCTTGCTTTGAATATGGTACTAATTTGGTAGGTGGACAGATAGTTATTAAAGTAATTTCTTAAAGTAATTTCTATTACCTAAGGAGTGGTTCAGTTCTCTGTAAATCAGCCGACTTGAAGAGGATTGTGCGCTATGAATGCATTGTAGCTAAAAATGCTCATCTACTTTTGCAATGCAGTTGTAAAATGCATCACGCCAGCATTCAATCGGCTGATTAGATATACTGAGATCCACTCCATATTTACCCGCAATATAGAACCATTTCCGAAAAGGAGTTAGGCTAAATCTCAAGGCATGCATCATTATTTTCTTTTGCAAATTCGTGTTTGGTCGCAGCATTACTTTGACTATGTAGTCAGCATTCGCTTTCAAGTTTTTTGTATAGATTTGTGGTATACCTGATTCTACATACAAAGCATAAGTAGGTGTTGTCGATGGCAGCCTAAAAATACGTTTGAAAAAGAAGCGCTGTACTCCTTCAAATTCTTCAACAAACCTGAAAACATATACTTGATTTGCGTAGCAAAGGCAGGTATTTATCGTTGCGTCTAGAACTCTGAATTTGGAAGAGGAATCCACTTTTTTATTACAAAAGAACCTGCTCCACATTATATTAACAGCAAATGTGAATTTTGGTAATTACCAATACGTGCGTTAAAATCACCCAAAATCATTAAATTATTAAGATTAATGTCAGTTAAAAAATTATAAAGTTCTTGAAAATCGTTATTCCATTGACTGCAATTTAAATAAATTGGGATTATGTAGTAACGATCATGCTTGTCGATTATTTCGATTACAAATTTACTACCAACTGATTTAAAATTTACATAATTACTAGCATCATTTTTCAATGCACACAAGATGCCACCACTGGCTCTACCAAGTTGATGGTTTCTTATGGCAGGAGTACACTTAACAGTGAAATTTTTAAAATACTTCAATACTTCGGCTTCTTTGCCTTTTTCAATAAAAGTTTCAATAAATAGAATTACATCAAATTGTTGAATTAAATTAATAAAATCTGGATTACTAAGTTTGTTTTTTAAACCAGTAATATTATAACATAAAATTGTACAACTTACAATATAATGACAGACGGTAACGCTATCCTATTTACGAATGATATTTTGTATTAGATTACTGCAACCAGCTTGCTCACTCCCACTTGGACTTTGACGCAAAGGTTCAATTTTTTGATTATGTTGCTGTTTCACAAAGCCATCAAACTATGATAACGCTCCATCTCCGAACAAGGTTTTCACAAATGACAAAGCCTGAGTCGAGTGTGGTATAAGTCCTCGCGGAAAGTCATATGCAAATAAATGATTTTCGATTTGCAATTTAATGCCTTTGATCGATATTTTCGCATGCGGTGTTAGATTTAACAATTTATTTTTTATTTGATATAGAGATTTTCGCTTTTCTCTGTTTATCATTGACTGCTCTCGATGGATAACAATACCTGAGCCTTTTAGTTTTGGTCCCGCGGCAATTAATTTGTTTACAGTGTCTCCCGGGTGGAAGTTGAGTACGACGGGCATTGGTTATTGTTAGTGTTGATGAATTCCTTAGTATTTTTAATTGGAAGATGGTCGTTTACTTGTAGCTGAAGAAGACCTTAACAGGTCTGAGTGGCAAAATCAATTTTATCTGTCGTTCCTGTTGTTGATGGGAGACGTACAACAAGCGATTGTTCATTTTGTTTACGAGAAAAGGCTTCAAGTTGACGTTCAAGAAGCTGGCAATAGTTTTCCATTGTAGCTACTCTGTTTAATAGACAAGCGTTCTGTGATCGCAGCAATTGGATTTCTGATGAGATAGCTAGGACTTCCTGTTTAGTTGCGATATCTTTGAGTTTGTTGGTTATACATTCGTCTAGAATTAATTTTAATTTCTCAATGGACATTTTACCAACCGCCATTTGAGCCGATGTATTTTCAGCAGATGTTTTCTTGCTTGTTGATAAATGTTCAGGTGAAATTTCGCAGACTTTTCTTTTTGTATTCATAAAAACAAAATGACGGAGGAAGGTGTATGATATCAACAAAGAGCGGCGTGATTGAAAAAAATATTATATTTAGGATGTTTCACAGAAAATTAAGAAGTGTTGGTCAAACTGTTTGACTAAGTGCGTTTTTTAGAGATATTTTCTTGTTAATTTATAATTTAAAACAATTTATTAAAAAATAAATATATTTGTAAGAAACGGAGAGCTAAAAATTGCTTCTTCTCAGTTACACAACTGTCAAATTAGTACAGATCATTTATGATCTGAAAATTCTTCATTTAAATGAACTTATATAATTGTTCCATATATTCATTTAAATGATTAAATGCCTGAACATTTCTAAATCATAAAAACTCAGATCTTGTTGGTGGATCCTTCATATAGAGATCTTTTTTGTTCGTCCTTTTATTTTTAATTGCGATATAGGTAGGATAGGGCAAGTTTTGCATTTGGAAAAAATCGAACTCGAGATTTTAATCAAAGTTGACATTACGATGATAGAGACTACCAAAAAGTGGGTCCCGCAATTCCGTCTGTCTGCCTGTCTGTCTGTCTGTACAACTCTCTACAGCCTTAACGGCTGAATCGATTTTCTTCAAACTTGGTATTTAAGAGTTTTAGGTGATTGTCCAAAATAGATTTTTGAATCGTTGTTTTAGCCCCAAAAATACTGGTACTTGCCATACAAATTTGTCTACCATCTTAATTATCTCGAAAACGGCTCTAACGATTTTTATAAAAATTGGTGAATGTACTAGTTTGGGCATGGTCTACATTTTCGACTTTCTCATAAACGGCTTAACGAATTTCGATCAAAATTATTACACAGTAGCTCCCCTTCAAATTCTAAGTAATACTGCATTTCAAAATTTTCGAAAAATAATTTTTTCGATTTTTGAAAAAGACATTTTTTTTGAAAATTCAATATTTCGAAAACGCGTGGACGATTTTTACTGAAATTTTGTTTTTGAATTTATATTATTAAATATTTAAAATGTTCTTAACAATTTTTTTAGAAAAAAATTAAGAATTTTTATATATAAAAAATTAAGTGAAAAACGACTTTAAAAATACATTTATATTACTTACTTACTTAGGTGGAACTACAGTTCGGGACGAACCTGGGCCTCAACCAACATGCCTCCCCAGCTAGCTCGGTTTTTGGCTAGCTGCCTCCAGTTACACAATCAAAGTTGGTTGAGGTCATCTTCCCCTTGAGCGCGCCACCTTAGGCGAGGTCTTCCTTGACTGCGTCTTTCCTCTGGGTTGGAATCGAAGATCCTGCTAGCCGGAGCATTGTTGTCCATACGCTCTACATGACCTAGCCATCTTAAACGTGATAAACGTATTTTTTGTACCAGGTCAATGTCGCTGAACAGTTCGTATAGTTCGTGGTTGAAGCTTCTCCTCCAAAGCCCGTTAACGCAGATAGGGCCGAAAATCTTGCGAAGAACTTTACGCTCGAAACGACTAAGGATATCTTCATCCGTTTTCGATAGAGTCCATGTCTCCGCGCCATAGAGCAAGGCTGGGATGATTAGAGTCTTATAAAGTGTCTCCTTTGTTTTTCTAGAGAGGGCTTTACTACTCAATTGCCTCCCTAGCACATATGAACAGCGATTGGCAAGATTTATTCTTCGCTTTTTTTCTAACGAGATGTTGTTGTTAGATGTTATAGCGGATCCGAGGTACACAAATTCCCTAACTACCTCATAGTTGTACCTATCTATTATGACGTTTTGTCCAATCCGCCGTTGTTGTCCCTTTTTGTAGACAGCAGGTACTTCGTTTTGGCCTCATTGGCTGCTAGTCCCATCTTAGCCGCTTCAGCTTCAATGTTAGCAAGCGCTCCAGTGACAACTCGCTGGGTTTTGCCAATGATGTCTATGTCATCAGCGTATGCTAACAATTGCACAGACTTGAAAAAAATTGTGCCAGTAGAGTTAACTTGGGAATTTCTTAAAAATTTTTCAAGTATTAAGTTAAAGAAATCGCACGATAGCGCATCACCTTGTCGGAGTCCTTTCTTGACAACAAAAGCTTCTGTGAGGTCAGTACCCACCTTGACGGAGCAGCGAGAGTTCTCCATCGTCATCTTACACAGTCGGTTGAGTTTTGTGGGAATGCTAAAACCAGACATGGCCTTAAGATCGATAAAGAGATGGTGCGCATCGATTTGAAATTCTTGGGTAGTTTCCAGGATCTGCCGTAGCGTGAACATTTCATCGATTGTGGACTTTCCTGGCCATACACCGCACTGATAGGGTCCAATCAGGTTGCTGACAAATCGTTTCAGACGTTCACTTAATACAGCAGAAAGGATCTTGTACGCGATATTCAGGAGACTTATTCCTCTATAGTTGGCGCAGTTTAGAGGGTCTCCTTTTTTGTGGATCGGGCAAACGATGCTGAGGTTCCATTTATCAGGCATACTTTCTTCTGACCAGACTTCAGAGATGAGTTGGTGTATGCACTGTACCAGGTCATCTCCGGCTGCTTTAAGGAGTTCGGCGGGTAGTCCGTCGGGGCCAGCAGCTTTGTTGTTCTTTAGTTTAGATATTGATATCCTCACTTCATTTTGGTCAGATGGGCGGAAGTTTTGTGTGTCATTGTCCATGTTGAATGGTTCATTCTGCCTGACAGCGAGATTTTGGTCTTCATCTCCGTTTAACAATCTGCAGAAATGGTCCTTCCATATACTCAGCACCGACTGTGACTCTCCTACGAGGTTTCCATTCCTATCTCTACAGGCTTCTGTGCGGGTTTTTTTGCCTTGACATGTTCTTTTTACCTGTTGGTAAAACTTCCGCACGTTGTTCGTGGAGTAGCATCTCTCAATATCTTCGATCGCGCGCTTCTCATGCTTTCTCTTTTGATTCTGGAGAAGCCGACGTGCTTCCCGTATTTTCTACTCGTAGACCTCGCGAGCAGCTCTCGTCCTTCTTTGCAGCGCCGCTTTATATGCCATTTGTTTAGCTTCATGTGCCTGCCTGCATTCTTCATCGAACCAGAAGTTTCGTGGTGGAGGTTTGGTAAAACCTAGCACATCAGTTGCGGCACGTCTGATGGCTTGTTGGCAGCGTTCGGCACTTGATGCTGCCGGCAACGGATTTCTTGAGAGGTTACGGGGTATTCGATCGGTATAGATTCTGGCGGTCCAATCTTTTACAATTTATTGTCAGAAGTTGGCAGAGTATTTATTGCCAGATAGTTGGCTGAATTGTAAGAGATTGGTAGATTTTCTATCAACCATGTGACACATAATTAATTGTCAGTCTATTCAAACTATTCCTAGTTGAGTTTTCCGAAAGTAAAAACCGAAATTGGATTGTATTAATAGAAATTAATATATAATATTAAAATATTAAGAAAATATATATATATTGATCAAAAACAAAACTTTAGAACGCTTTTTGTTTCATTTAACTGAAAAATAACTGTAAGCATATATTTTGTTATTATCAGAATCATTTTTCTATAACTATTCATTTTAACAAAAAACAACAATAATTCAAACACTTTGAGTGCGAGTATTTTTGATAAACATTTCTATCTGTTCGCAACTCTGCGCGACATCCAAAATTAATTTAAATTGTCTGACAATTCAAAAATTGTATGATGCAAAAAAAACTACAAATTACAATATTTTCGTTGTCAGAAACGTCAGACAACGATAAAAATTAAGAGGCCAGGCTACAAATTGTGTGTGTACACGGATATTAGGTATCTTACAATTTTACGTAATACATTTAATTGTCAGATAGAATTTCTGACAATTAATTGTAAGATAACACGATTGTCAGCTAGTGTACACACGATTGTATAATATATATAATATTAATTGTCAGACAATGTCTTACAATTAATTGTAACACAAATTTTCTGACAATTTATTGTAAGATTACACAGCTATAAGATATTGTAAGCATGTTTTTCACTGACAGATCTGACAATATTGTAAGATTTAATAATCATGTACACTAAGCATTACCATATTATATACTATCAAACCCGGTCGCGCGTTGCTTCGACTTTATTGTATTGCGTTCAATTATTAGATATTAAAATTGGTATTGTTAGGGAAGTGATTGGTGAAGATTCTAAATAGAAGCAATCAGTGCTTTCCATTAATTAAGAACTAAATGATGAACGATATTACTCGTTAATCTGTCTATCTTTAAAACAAATAAGTTTGATGGTTTTCTAACGCGTGAACATGCAACACACTATGTCTATGGGAGAAACACGGATTTCCAAGTCCAAGCCACAAATTGTCATTGTCTGCCCTTGCGATTGTCATCGGGAATTGTAGCCATTTAAAAGGTTTTGTTGATTCTGATGGAATCATATGAATTCGAGGTATTGTGACGACAATATATGTACATTTTATCCATGTTTATTGAAAAGCCGATGCAAACTTATGAAATGGTATTTATTGATTTACGAAAAGGTTTTGAAAATTTGTAAAGAAGAATTATAAATAAATATAATATACTAGCGGACCCGGCCGCGCGTTGCTGCGACTTTTGAAAGGTATTGTTGAATCTGATGGAACCATAGATATTCGAGGTAATAGGCAAACCACAACAAATGTTATGTTTATTAGTTTGCTAATATTTTTCCTTGATTTCAGGTTGTCCTAATATAAAAAAAAAGTTTCAGTATAGGGAGGGAAACATATTTAATCTTCAACGAACAATTGGATAAATTCGAAGCTCCGGATCTTCAACCGCAACAAATACAACCGCCGAGTACCTATATCCGCAGAATAATGGAATAAAATGAAATTACAGTTAAAGTTTGTTTGTGTCATATTTTCAGACACCTTGTAATGAAAATATGTTTTATGTATAGTAAGTTGTGTCAAATCGCAATTTTCAAAGCTTAATGAAATTCGCAACCACCAAAAATATGACTATATTTTGTAGCAAATAAGAGCACGTACACATTCATCTTTGAGTGGCAATTTCATTGGAGCAGTTATCTTGTATTTACTGGAAATAGCATAATCAACCCCGCCGCTGATAAGTGCTGCCAATCATTAAATTTTCTTTTGTGAAATATACGATACGAAATCTGTTCACGAATTTCCCATAAATGTACCAATAATTGTTTGGTTCTACGAAAACCGAATTTCCCTTCTAAAATACATTTCTGGTTTTTCTTATTCTGAGACCAAAAGCTATTATACTCAAAAATGTGGTTTCATTCCATTTTTATTAAAAAATATACTAAATAAAATTAATGAGGTGTGAGCCCTGTTTGGTTCACAACAAATGTTTTTTTTTTCAAAAATCCAAAAAAATATTTTTCGAAAATTTTGGTAGGTATGCAGTATTATTTATAATTTGAACGACCTCCTATATAAAAATTTTGATCGAAATCCGTCTTGTCGTTTATGACAAAGTTGAAAATCCGAAAAAAATGTTATATGGTAGGTACCGTTAATAACGAAATATGTAAAAAAAAAATATATGTATGACCAAGATGTAGACTATACCTAAAATAGTACACACACTTTTTACTTACTATAAAGTAAGTTATGCATTCGTCGAAAAAAAAAGTTTTGAGATAACAATCAAACATGACATTACGATGATATATAATTAAAAGTGTTTTGACCAATTCGATATGTTAAATTTTAAAATTTGAAGATTTCACTTCTTCGGCTTTTTTGGTCGTGACAATTTATTAATGAAAGATATTCATTAGTTTTCCCAACGTTTCGACTGAGTTTTCAGTCTTCTTCAGGGGCACTTTATTAACCATGAAAAAAAAAAAAAAAAAAAAAAAAAAAATTAGGAGAAACATTTGTATGCTTACATTTAGTTGTTAAGATTTTACACTTACAATTATAAATGAAACTATTTTATCCAAATTACATATATATATATAAAAATTTTTAAAAAATAATGATAGTTTTTTAATTGAATATTTAAATTAAAGCACTTCTTCTTAGTTAGAAGTTAAGTCAACAACTGTTTAATAAAATTTTCTTTTAAAAGAGCAACAAGACTATTGATGTATGTATGTATGTATCGCAGTTATTTAGAGACTAGGGAACAGTACACCGACGAGATACACTGTGTATCCTGCTTCCTGTTCATGTTATTTTTGTTATTCAAAATGTGCAAAGTTTCTAACGTATATCGTTTCGATGTATGTTTTTCCGTTTGAAGAATTTGCACATTTTTAAAGTCTGGAGCATGATTTTTTTCTAAGCTGTGACTAGCAAGAGCTGTTTTCTGAGAACTTTTGGACTTTATATCAGATTTGTGATTTGAGATCCTTTGTTTTAAAAGCTGCTTGGTAGTGCCAATGTAACATTGTTCACAATTTTCTCTTTCGTTGCCTAGGCAATTGATCTTATATACAACGTCTGTACTTTGATCCTTTTCACTTTTCTTGTTAAGTTTTGTATACAGTGTGTTAAGTGTTTGGTTGGATTTGTAAGCAACATTGACATCTTTAGCTTTGCTAGCGATGGTTTTCTTAAAACTTTCAGCAAGTTTCGGCACGTAAACCATACTTTTGAAATAACCTGCTCCTTCATGTTTATTGCTTTGTTGGTGATTGGTTTGGTGTTGTGCTATTAATTCGCGAATCATATCTAGCGGATACCCATTATCAATAAGAATTTTTGTTATTTTCTCTTTGTTGGCGGGATGGAATTTCTTTTCACTAATCGTGAGGACTTTCTTAATAAGGTTGGAAGCCGTATTGACTTTAATATGTTTCGCTTGATTTGATCGAAAATTTACGATTCTTCCGGATGCTGTCTCTTTTTGATGCCAGTCAAAGGTGAGTCTGTTTCTCTCACGATTAATTTTTACGTCCAAAAATGCTATCGTTTTGTTTTTTTTCTTTTCCACCGTGAATTGGATTTTGGAGTTGAATGCGTTAAGACTTTGCAAAACCTTGTCAATCTCACGATTTTCCATTACTGCAAATATGTCATCAACGTATTTGGTGATGAATTTTGGCGGATTTATTGCATTGAACGTTTCTTCTAACAAAAAATCTAAGACAAGGTCGGCGATGGTAGGTGAAAGTGGATTCCCCATTGGGATTCCATGTATTTGTTTATAAATGTTGTCTTTATATTGAAAAAGGTTGTTATCTTTCAAACAGAAGTCAAACATTTCCAAGAACTTATTTAAGCTAAGGCTTGTGTGTTCACTCATAATACTCCACTTTTTCTTTATAATGTTTATCGCCACCTGCACCGGAATATTCGTGAAAAGTGACACCGCATCGAAAGAAACTAAGACTTCATGTTCCCTTAGTTCTAATTCTCTTGTCTTTTCAATAAACTCGAACGAATTTCTTACAGTGTACTTTGAGTTGCGAGTAACACCTTGTAGAATTCTACCTATGTATTTAGACAATTCATAACATGGGACTTTCATAGACGACACAATGGGTCTCAGTGGTAAATTCGGTTTGTGGATTTTTGGCAATCCATAGATGGAAGGGAGCTGTGCGGTGTAAGTTGTCATGTTTAACTTTTCTTTGTCGGTTATCAATTTGTTTGTGTGTGATAACCGACAAAGAAAAGTTAAACATGACAACTTACACCGCACAGCTCCCTTCCATCTATGGATTGCCAAAAATCCACAAACCGAATTTACCACTGAGACCCATTGTGTCGTCTATGAAAGTCCCATGTTATGAATTGTCTAAATACATAGGTAGAATTCTACAAGGTGTTACTCGCAACTCAAAGTACACTGTAAGAAATTCGTTCGAGTTTATTGAAAAGACAAGAGAATTAGAACTAAGGGAACATGAAGTCTTAGTTTCTTTCGATGCGGTGTCACTTTTCACGAATATTCCGATGCAGGTGGCGATAAACATTATAAAGAAAAAGTGGAGTATTATGAGTGAACACACAAGCCTTAGCTTAAATAAGTTCTTGGAAATGTTTGACTTCTGTTTGAAAGATAACAAACTTTTTCAATATAAAGACAACATTTATAAACAAATACATGGAATCCCAATGGGGAATCCACTTTCACCTACCATCGCCGACCTTGTCTTAGATTTTTTGTTAGAAGAAACGTTCAACGCAATAAATCCGCCAAGATTCATCACCAAATACGTTGATGACATATTTGCAGTAATGGAAAATCGTGAGATTGACAAGGTTTTGCAAAGTCTTAACGCATTCAACTCCAAAATCCAATTCACGGTGGAAAAGGAAAAAAACAAAACGATAGCATTTTTGGACGTAAAAATTAATCGTGAGAGAAACAGACTCACCTTTGACTGGCATCAAAAAGAGACAGCATCCGGAAGAATCGTAAATTTTCGATCAAATCAAGCGAAACATATTAAAGTCAATACGGCTTCCAATCTTATTAAGAAAGTCCTCACGATTAGTGAAAAGAAATTCCATCCCGCCAACAAAGAGAAAATAACAAAAATTCTTATTGATAATGGGTATCCGCTAGATATGATTCGCGAATTAATAGCACAACACCAAACCAATCACCAACAAAGCAATAAACATGAAGGAGCAGGTTATTTCAAAAGTATGGTTTACGTGCCGAAACTTGCTGAAAGTTTTAAGAAAACCATCGCTAGCAAAGCTAAAGATGTCAATGTTGCTTACAAATCCAACCAAACACTTAACACACTGTATACAAAACTTAACAAGAAAAGTGAAAAGGATCAAAGTACAGACGTTGTATATAAGATCAATTGCCTAGGCAACGAAAGAGAAAATTGTGAACAATGTTACATTGGCACTACCAAGCAGCTTTTAAAACAAAGGATCTCAAATCACAAATCTGATATAAAGTCCAAAAGTTCTCAGAAAACAGCTCTTGCTAGTCACAGCTTAGAAAAAAATCATGCTCCAGACTTTAAAAATGTGCAAATTCTTCAAACGGAAAAACATACATCGAAACGATATACGTTAGAAACTTTGCACATTTTGAATAACAAAAATAACATGAACAGGAAGCAGGATACACAGTGTATCTCGTCGGTGTACTGTTCCCTAGTCTCTAAATAACTGCGATACATACATACATACATCAATAGTCTTGTTGCTCTTTTAAAAGAAAATTTTATTAAACAGTTGTTGACTTAACTTCTAACTAAGAAGAAGTGCTTTAATTTAAATATTCAATTAAAAAACTATCATTATTTTTTAAAAATTTTTATATATATATATGTAATTTGGATAAAATAGTTTCATTTATAATTGTAAGTGTAAAATCTTAACAACTAAATGTAAGCATACAAATGTTTCTCATAATTTTTTTTTTTTTTTTTTTTTTTTTTTCATGGTTAATAAAGTGCCCCTGAAGAAGACTGAAAACTCAGTCGAAACGTTGGGAAAACTAATGAATATCTTTCATTAATAAATTGTCACGACCAAAAAAGCCGAAGAAGTGAAATCTTCAAATTTTAAAATTTAACATTACGATGATAGTGAAGACGAAAAAAGATGGTTTGGAAATTCTGTCCGTCTGTTAGTCTGTCAGTCTGTCAGTCTGTCAGTCTGTCAGTCTGTCAGTCTGTCAGTCTGTCAGTCTGTCAGTCTGTCAGTCTGTCAGTCTGTCAGTCTGTCAGTCTGTCAGTCTGTCAGTCTGTCAGTCTGTCAGTCTGTCAGCCTGTCAGTCTGTCAGTCTGTCAGTCTGTCAGTCTGTCAGTCTGTCAGTCTGTCAGTCTGTCAGTCTGTCAGTCTGTCAGTCTGTCAGTCTGTCAGTCTGTCAGTCTGTCAGTCTGTCAGTCTGTCAGTCTGTCAGTCTGTCAGTCTGTCAGTCTGTCAGTCTGTCAGTCTGTCAGTCTGTCAGTCTGTCAGTCTGTCAGTCTGTCAGTCTGTCAGTCTGTCAGTCTGTCAGTCTGTCAGTCTGTCAGTCTGTCAGTCTGTCAGTCTGTCAGTCTGTCAGTCTGTCAGTCTGTCAGTCTGTCAGTCTGTCAGTCTGTCAGTCTGTCAGTCTGTCAGTCTGTCAGTCTGTCAGTCTGTCAGTCTGTCAGTCTGTCAGTCTGTCAGTCTGTCAGTCTGTCAGTCTGTCAGTCTGTCAGTCTGTCAGTCTGTCAGTCTGTCAGTCTGTCAGTCTGTCAGTCTGTCAGTCTGTCAGTCTGTCAGTCTGTCAGTCTGTCAGTCTGTCAGTCTGTCAGTCTGTCAGTCTGTCAGTCTGTCAGTCTGTCAGTCTGTCAGTCTGTCAGTCTGTCAGTCTGTCAGTCTGTCAGTCTGTCAGTCTGTCAGTCTGTCAGTCTGTCAGTCTGTCAGTCTGTCAGTCTGTCAGTCTGTCAGCCTGTCAGTCTGTCAGTCTGTCAGTCTGTCAGTCTGTCAGTCTGTCAGTCTGTCAGTTTGTCAGTCTGTCAGTCTGTCAGTCTGACAGTCTGTCAGTCTGTCAGTCTGTCAGTCTGTCAGTCTGTCAGTCTGTCAGTCTGTCAGTCTGTCAGTCTGTCAGTCTGTTAGTCTGTTAGTCTGTCAGTCTGTCAGTCTGTCAGTCTGTCAGTCCGTATGTAGGTATGTATAGAAACCTACAGCCCAAACGGGTAGGCCGAATTGCTTCAAACTTGGTCTATGGAGTTTTTTAGGTATTGTGCAGAGGGGAAATTGAAATTTTTTTTTAGTTAAAAAAATAACGGTACCTGCCATATAACCGTTACGTTAAAGGTTATTTTTCTCGGAAACGACTCTAACGGTTTTGATTAAAAAAATCAGTGCAACTTCTAAGATACGACCGATCATATGGTTACAAAAAATTTTTTTTAAATGTCTATAAGCGGTACTTTCAATAGGACCGTTCGTTTTGTTTTCGACTATCTCATAAACGGCTTACCTGATTCTTTCGAAATTTCACACATATATAGCCTTTGGTTGCCCAATTTGTATTGCGTACCAATATTTTTACTTAAATTTTTTTCTTATTTTTAAAAAAATTTATATTTTGAAAACTGCTCATTAATTTTTTTTTCAAAAATTATATTTATAAGGTATTTACTGAATACCTATGAATTGGCGTTTTTGAATTATTTTTTTTAATTTTTTTCAAAAAGTTTAGAAAAAGACTTTTTTTCTCAAAAACCGCTCCACAGATTCTCTTTTTTTTCTCATTAATTCATATTTATCCAAGAAATAAAATGGCGTACTTTCTTTTGAGCTCAAATTAGATTAAGTATTTATTTCAGAATTTTGAATTATTTTTTCTTTGATTAATCCGATTAAATTTTTTGTTTTTAAGTTTATATTATTAAATATTTAAGATTGTTAT
Source organism: Philhelius pedissequus (assembly GCA_910595825.1). Taxonomy (NCBI): domain Eukaryota; kingdom Metazoa; phylum Arthropoda; class Insecta; order Diptera; family Syrphidae; genus Philhelius; species Philhelius pedissequus. Next base: position 121,481,946 of record OU343162.1, read on the forward strand.
ACCAATTTTTTTTAGAAAAGAAATAAAGAAACTTTGTGTATAAAAAATAAAGTAAAAAATTGCTTTAAAAATATATTTAAATTTTAAATAGAAATCTTTTGCTTACGATCTGATCGAACATAAGAGCAAGTTCGTGCGATCCAGTCTTGGTTTTTATTTTTTATAAAATCGTTAGAGCCGTTTTCGAAATAATCAAGATGGTAGAACAAATTGTATGGCAAGTACCATTATAATTAAGTATTAAGTATTAAAAACCATCCTAGGCATGCCAGCAAAGTAAACATTTAAAAAAAAGATCAACATCGGTTAGAGAGTTTCGGAGTTCATCGTGCTCAACAGCGTGACACGAGAAATATATATAATAGATATACATAAAATATTCTATTCCGAGCAATAAATGTAAATACTATTTTGATTTTAATTTTTTTATTTAATGGATATAATTAGAGTTTTTTTTTTAATGTTTGTACAACATTTATTTGATTTAATATGATTGGTATTTGTTTTCGTTATAGATATATTTACCACAGATAATGCAATTGATATGATTAAAATTTGACACCTCTTTGTGAATATATTAACGGCCACGTGACATTTAACAAAAGAAGGAAATTTAATGAGTCACGTGATATGTCTGTTATTTTCAAAGATAGGTTTAAGGTACCTAAACCTATACTATACTTGCCACTGCATCTAGAAAATAATTGTCATCAAGTTCTTCCGTATCCAGTCGTTAATCTTATAAAATAAAATATAAAAAAAACTTCCCCTTCAGTATTTCTGGGTCCTTGTCAAAAGATTATGACAATTTTCCCACCACACTTTGTCGTCTATAACACAAATAAAAAGGGAAAATTATTAATGATTCAGTTATTGAATGTCACAAAAGTAACAAATTGGAAAGGCATTGATAAGTGGAGTGGGATGAAAGTAAATAAAGTCTTAGATAACTTCCTTAAGGAAGAAAAAATGCGTGCGCAAAATGTCCTTATATTTGAAGGTAGGTATGTATAGCAGCAGTGCTGTCATTGGATTGGATTTTCCAGTCGAATGCTATAAGTAGTTTTTTTCTGTTCTCTGATGGTGTCTTCCTATGCATCTGCAATTATCCTTTTTTTCCACCGACTGGACGATACGTTTTTGTATTTTTTTTTTATTTTTTTTTCTTATCTGCTTTCATTTGCTCTTATTGTATAATGCTCCAGAATTGATTCAATTTAATACTGTCAAATTATAATAATGACAATAACGATAATAAGGATTGTTCGAGTGGAAAACAAGTCTTTTTATATTCTCCAAACAGAAATAAAATAATGTGTATTCAACGGATAAGGAATTATCCTATGATTTATGGAAAAAATACTTTTCACACTTTTGTTTATTCAGTCCATTAGAGACCAAAACAGAAGAAACTGATATTGAAGTGAATTGAAACATTTTTAACAACCGATTTAGCAAAGAGACCAGTTTAACGATTACGAGTAATACTTACAAGAAACCCAAATGATTTTAATATTAAGTTCTATGTTTTTTTTTTAATTCTTAGAATTCTATGATATTGTTACAAAGTTCATTGTTAAAATTTGTAATCTTATTTTATAGTTACAAAACTATTTTTTTAGATTGGATATATCCTGTCTAATTCATTTACTTACAGTCAAGTTTTTTTTTTTTTTTTAATAACTTTGCACGCGCTAAAGGGATAATGAATACCCATTTTATGTTTTTCTTAACACAGCGCGGTCATCCGGTGGAAGAAGAGAAAGAAGGATAGGAAAGATGTGTGGCGCTTTGTTCTGAGACTAGAGCTGGTTGTTGTCTCAGATTTATCTCCAGGAATGGCGGCGGAACTAATGCGGAGAGAATTACCGTGTCTTATTTATTTATGTCCCTTATAATTCGCATTATTTTATTTATTCAGTTCTCATATTTTATGGGTATGCTAGTTTACTCAATCACATGTTGTTAGTGTTACGCCTAAACAGCATGTAATGAGCAAAGCAGGAACTAATTTTGTGACAATATTTTTTTAGAATTGGTTTTTAATGGAATATAAGAAGACATAGACAAGGGCAGGAATCGAACCTGCAACACACAAAACTATCGCACCACGGCCAAGTAGTAATTTTTCATGCAAGAACCGGCGAATTCAACTTCAATAAAACATTATCAATAGTATACCTACTGGTATGATGATGAAGTGAAACTTACATATATGGAGCTGACAGATATATTGGCAGTTCGAAACCTATATTATTAAATTTCACAATTGAAAATCAACTTGTCTATAAAAATACGTAAGTACATCACTATATAATTTTGTTTTTTTTTTTTGCTCTTGTTAAGTAGTTTATGGTTGGTGGTTTCGCGCACTCAATACTTGAGTAAACTCTAGTTAAAGATGGTGAACCATAGCTTTCTAATATAAATATGTATTATTAGCTATTTTTCTGGGATAATTAACATAAGCATCTTCGATGAAATTTCAAGAAGCGTCCAGCAGATCTAGCTTCCTCATGGTGGATTTTCTTCCAACTTCAAGTTTATACGCATATATCAAATTCGAGATTTTAATCAACCTTGATATTAACATGATGGAGAACTTCAAAAAAGTAGGTACCGAAATTCCGTCTGTCGGTCTGTGTGTAGATCGATCTACAGCCTAAAGGGAAGGGATTTTCGCAAAAGTCGGTACTTAAGTGTTTTAAGTGAATGCCTCAAATAAATTTTTGAATAATTTTTTAGCACCAAAAATAAGGGTGTTGCCATACAATCTTGTCTGCCATCTTAATTATCTCGAAAGCGGCTCCAACTATTTTGATAAAAAAACAAATAAAAAAAGAGTGTATAGGTGCAATACTTTAGGTATAGGTACCAAGTCTATTTTTTAGAATATTTTGCCCTTCGCAGTGCCTACCATACAACCATTTTTACTTGCGATATTGGTACTAGGGCAAGTTTTACATTTGGAAAAAAAAATCGAACTCCAGATTTGAATCAAAGTTGGCATTAAGATGATAGAGAACACCAAGAATGTGGTTCCCACAATTCCGTCTGTCTGTCTGTCTGTCTGTACAACTCTCTACAGCCTAAACGGCTGAAGCGAATTTCTTCAAACCTGGTATTTAAGCGTTTTGGGTGATTAGCCAAAATAGGTTTTTGAATCGTTGTTTTAGCCCCAAAAATAACGGTACTTGCCATACAAATTTCATCTAAATTATCTCAAAAACGGCTCTAACGATTTTGCTAACAATTGATTTGTGTACTACTTTGGGTATTATCTCCATTTTTGTTATTAATGGTACTTGTCATGCAACCATTTTATTAATTTTCGACTTTCTCATAAACGCCTCAACGGATTTCGATCAATTTTTTTAAACAGGAGTTCCTTGAAATTATAAATAATACTGCCTTTCAAAATTTTCAAAAATAGTTTTTTGTATTTTAAAAAACAAGAATATTTTTTTTTTGAAAATTCAATATTTCGAAAACGGGCGGACTTTTTTTCTGAAATTTTGTTTTTGAATTTATATTATTAAATATATAAAATGTTCATACCAATTTTTTTTTTAGAAAAGCTTAAGAATTTTTATGTCCAAAAAATTAAGTGAAAAACGACTTTAATATTACATATAGCCGTTTCTATTAAGAATATTTTGAATATAATGTAATCCAAAAAAGACTAAAAATATATTAAGCTGTTTCTACTAAAAATCGTGTGCTTAAGATGTGATCGAACATAACGTGCGATCCAGTATTGTATTTTTTTAAATGGGCCTTATGAATTTTTCCTGCTGGATTGGAATTGGGAGATAAAAAAACCGTGATTTATACTTATACATATTTCATTTTATTTAAAAAAAAGGAAAAAAATATGGTATTTATTTCTTAAATCGCTATCATCATTAAATCTCCTCGGGAATCAGACTAGCCTCGATAAGTTTCACAGGGTCATCCTATTTTACTAATCTAATCCATAAATACATGGATGTTTACTATCTTCAATGCAACCGCTTATAGATAGGTATAATCGCATCTTTTTTTTTTGTTCATAAGATGAATTTAATATTCGCTTTTGTGTGTGTTTTTTTTTTGTGATTCTATTGGAATGGATGATTGATGCTAACCCATAATCGCCGAGCGAAATAGGCCTAGTTCCCTGTTAATTTCGAAGACTGAGCTCCAGCTCATCTTCGATTCATTAAAGAAAAAGAAGTCAGCAGGAGTCGATGGTATATCAACCGTTGTACTACGACATTTGCCTCAACATTTGACATTTATACCACGCTGAATAATGCATATTATCCAGTGCGGTGGAAGACAGCTGTGGTGCATCCTCTCCCAAAAAAGGGAAAGGACAACTCCAAACTGCGAATCTGCGGTCGATAATTCTACTTCCGAGTATCAGCAAGGAATTCGAAAAGGTTATTAATAGGGCTCTGTTCAAGTGGGCAGAAGACAACAATATCATCCCGGATAACCAGTTCGGTTTTAAGGCGGGACATGACACAATTCTGATATCCAATGGAACAAATCGAAAAAGCAGTGTACGGATGCATGTCTGGTGGATTTGGAGAAGGCCTTCGACAGAAGGTCTCTATTTTAAGCTAACCAGACTAGGTATAAGTAAACCTCTATTGTATATGCTTTATGACATGCTAAATGGTAGAAAGTTTGTTGTCAAGAGTGGCAATGTAACTTCTACCGCAATTTTTAATATTAATAATAGTCTTCAGCAGGGAACGGTTAACTCGCCGATTCAGTCCAGCATTTACACCAGCGATCTGATAGGTAGTCTAATTCAGGCAATTGCGTACGCCGACGATCTAATTGCGTACAGAACAGCTAATACAGTTGAGGTCATCAACATTCTTTTACAGAGTGACTTCGACAAGATTCAGCGATAAATCAACTTCCAGAAGTCAGAAACTATTTTGTTTAGGACTCCGTTGTCTAGCGCCTCAAGGGATACGAGAAAGAACTGGCGCATGCTGGTGATCGTAGGGCCACATGGACATTCACTAGCGAGTAAAAGTGTAGTAAAGTACCTTGGCATCTGGTGGATCAGTACTTGTATTGCGATAGACCTATAGGTGCTGCTCTGACCAGGGCTAGGGGAGCCTTTGCCCTGACAAAACGATTGTTTTATAGCAGGTGATTTGCTACATGGCCCTCATCAGGCCGATGATTGCCTATGGATGCCCGGTGTGGTTCAACGTTGCCCCATCTCAAATGGAAAAGATTCGGGTGTTTGAGAGGCAGTGTCTTAGACGTTGACTTGGATTACACAGAATACCAGAGCCGGAGTACAAACGATATTATTCCAACGGAGCCAACATAAACAGAATAGATAATTTTTTGTTTAAGCTGATTCGGAGACGCATTGCAAGAGCGATGTCTTCAACCAATAGCATAATTTTTGGGGCTTATTACCCAAACAATGAATACCACGAGAGTGCGCGGTTAAGTGGCTACATCCCTCCCAAGGCATTCCTCTATTTAGACAGTCGAGGGCTGATACAGAATAGAATGGCGATTCCGCTCATCTACCATGTCAGCCGGAAAACTGTGGATAGGCGACTCCTGTATAGACGAGACGTCATCGCTCAAGGTGGAGAAGAGCGCCTTCGGTTCATGAAGATTGTGTCCGATCGGGACCGATGGGATAGAGTGAAACAAGAGAACCTGTTCAGGTGGCTCTCTGAATAGCAGTTTGATATCTAAAGTCCATTAAGAATATATATCTTGGCTGACTTACATAGATTTAGGGTAATTAGGTATAAGGAACAGTCGGAGTGTCACCAAAACAATTTAAAAAAAACATGTTTGTATACGGAGGCATATGTGCATGGAACTGCGCGGCTATATATGTATGTGCGTGCGTATATACTCGTACGTATATACATGTAAAGTTTTCTTGGTAAAATTAAAATAAATAATTAGAATTAATCAAAATAGTTTTTAGGTCGAAAGACATTAGTATTAAGAGATATAGTTTAGTTTAGAGCGCCTGTAAAGGGTCAGTAAATTAATTGTAAATTATTGATAATTAGACAAGTTTTATGAATTTTTGTCTAGCTTTAAGATAGTTATAAGGTAATAATAAAAATGAATTAAGCAAAATGATTGATTCTAAGAACTTAAGTTCCATTCTGTTTCGCTGGGTTAGCCAAGTTGCTAAGTACAAGTACTCGTAAGGTACTGTTCTGGCCACCACAAGTGTTATAAAAAAGTGAAACATCTGCCCCTGATTTTTTAAGGGAATGTTTTCTCCCTCACCTTAAACGATGCAAGAAATAATTCTTCCCTCCTGATCTGGATGTAATCTATAAATACTATATTCTTCCCGTTCAAAGCTTGAGCACAAATGGCACATCTGGACAGGTGGTCCCATAACTCACTTAAATCTCTTGGACAGAAGAAAACAAAGACCTTTAAATATGATAGGTTATAAACAAAAACGGAAACAATTGTAGCTCTTGTACACTAAAATTATATATAATTTTTGTGACCTTTTATCGTTAAAGATATATGTAACTTTTTGTGGGCTGTAGGTCAATAAATTGAAGATGTTATTATTTAGTGTGCAACGTTTCGAGCATGTTTATGCTCTTCATCAGGCAAACAATTTTCAAGGAATTCAAATAAGAGCAAGAAAATTACACATTATACACAAAAATCTCGAGCAACAAAATTGGTAGACAGGAGAAAACGTCCATTACTATTCACAAGGTTTAAGTATAGGTGATTGTGAATAGTAATAGAAACGTTGCACACTAAATAATAACATCTTCAATTTATTGACCTACAGCCCACAAAAAGTTACAAAACTCTTGTCCACTGTTCGAATGAATATTGCCATGCCATCCATTGTTTTGTCGCTATATTTATAGACAAAGTTCTAATCATATAACTAATTGATTCTCCCTTAAAACTTTTCAACCACAATCCTACACCTTGTAGGATATAGGAATGTTCATCAGACTACTATTGAGCCCAACTGCGAGCATACTGCCAAGTGTTTTTTTTTAGTCGTAGTTGAATTTTTGCCTCTCATTATGATACCCAATTACTCAAAACTAATGTGCAACAGTTTCTTCTAGAAAATCCTATCCTAATTTCCTAATCGCTTGCACTATGCTTAAACATAATTCCTTGAGAACGTGTATAATAAACAAAAAACAATTTACCAAATTTTACTCAAACGCCTTTGGTTACACAAGATTATTCTTTCACAAATTTGTAGAATTTACCCTCGCGATTTGTTTACAGATATTTTGCGAAATTGCTTAAAATTGATTAAATATTTGGGAGAAGGTTAATGAACACTTATATACCTTGTGGTTCGAAATCTAATCCGTGCAAATCCTATGAGTTTAAAAATCTATTCGTGTAATTCCCTGCTTCTTCTGTTAAATGCTAATAATAATAGGGCAATAATAAACACCTACTCTAAAATAGGTTTAAAATGTTAGTCGACTCTTAAAATGAGTTCTTAAATTAGATTCGACTTTTTGATGATTTTGAATGACAAAAAGTACTTTAAGACTAAAGAGATCGCTTAACTTTAGAAGCATCAAAACTCTTCCTTATCTCTTTTCCAGTATACTTCATCCGATTAACGATAGAGATTATAATATAGCAAACAAATTAAATAAAAATGCTTTCTGAAGAAGATTTTAATATTTTTGAAGATTTTGACCTTTATTGAAAACCAAAAATATATGTATAAAATTCAGGCAAAACATTTCGTCAAAAACCAAAATGGTTTTATTTCAATATTTTGGGAGGAATTCATGGAATTGCAAAGTCAAGAGGTATGATATACAAGCAGACCCATGTTCGCGTTGCTTCCCAAAGGCTTAAAATAATTACTTTTACTATAAATGATATATCAACTAATGCCTTTTCTGTGATTGGTGTCATGTTTTTAGTAAAAAGTTAATAATATGTTTAATCTTTCCGTAGCCTAATAAAAGAGTTGATGTTGTCCCATAAATTCTTTAAAAAAAAAAACAGATATTAGCACATATTAAATTTGGTTTTATTTCAAGGCTTCTGGGTATACAATGTTAGCCATTTTAGCATTTTCATGAAGAAGTACAAACTGTTTATTTTATGAGCTTACTCTTGAAAGTGCAATATATAGTTGACCATGGGAAAAAACATTTTCTCTGAGATGTGCCCCAATGAATTGAAATGAATGACCCTGAGCTTTGTTGATTGTCATCCAAAAGGATGGTTTTACTGGAAGCTGTAGACGTCTGAATCGAAAGGGAAGATCTGTTGGTATCATTGGTAAAATTATATATAATTTTTGTGGTAAAATTATATATAATTTTTGTGACCTTTTAGTTACATATATCGGTATCATTGGTATCCAGGGAATAAGTATATGAGTTCCTACTGCAGGTCCGGTAAGAATTTGAACTTGTATGACAGTTTTGCAAAGCTTTTTGACTTGGAGGCGTGTGCCATTGCAAAGGTTTGGTGGACTGAGATTTCTTATTAGTATAATCGGTGTGCCAACTTTTAAATTCAATTGGTATGAGGGAAGACCTGCAGTCATTGTCCTCGACAGCACTGTCAATTGATTTGTATTGATATGACTCTGTTTTTAAACTTAGGAGCACATGGTTATTTATTTCATCCACTGAACTATTTTTTATTGACACAATAGCTCTATCGGAAAACCAAGAAAACGGTATCGATTGCAAAGAGTTCAAGTCTCCATAGACGCACTGAATAAGTTGTTGTTTGTTGTGAACGATTTTTCCGAAACTTTCGTTTAATTGAATTATACTATCTGCGCCGGAGATAGTATATTTTCCATCGCCAATTTTTAGCAGAAGAGATGCGAACACAGCACTGTCAGTGCTCTTAGTAAGTTCTACTTTCATATTGGTTTGAAGTTGAAGTTTTTGGACACTCTTCCAAATAAAAGATGATTAAGGGCAAGCTTTTATTATATCAGCCCGAGTTCCCTTGGGAATAATTGGCATCGTTTGACGAAAATCTACAAAAAAAACCATTGTTACTCCACCCATAAGCTTCGATGAAGAAGACCATAAATCTTTTAAAACTCTAATTACGGGTTCTATATGTGCTTTATTACTCAAGACGCAGATAGAAAAAAGAAAGAATAAAACCAAATAATTATGTCCTTTACTACACACATATTCAAAATTAAAACATATATGTTTAATTTTGAATATGTGTATAAATACTTTTTCTTCCTGCGTTAATCGATGAGCGAACAATTTAGTATACAAAAATTCATAATAAACAAAGGAAAATGTAAACAAATACTGAACGATAATGAAATGGAACAAAGCAGCTACCCAGTCATATTGATTGAATCGAATACATAGATGCAAAAATACAAAAATTTAATAAATATATAATTTGTATATACATTTATTTCTCAGCTTATAAGTGCAGTTAGAAAATGATTTAGGTTATAAAATTTGCATAAAACTATTGACTTCTTACAAAAAATTTCAGTTTTGTAAAATATCAAGCAGGTTTAAGAGCGTAAGTAAATATGTTGATCAACTTCGACAAAAAGTCTACGATTTTTTCTTAAGGTTAATAATCTAATTCAGCACATATATTTAACAAATATAAAATATCTTAAGACATGCTTAAGAGAATAAGGAAAATTATAAAATTTGTTTGAAGTAAATCGGTTGAATACTTTCTGAGATTACCCGTGACATAAGTAATAATTGTTTCGTCTTTATAAACGGTGATTTTTTAAGAGCTTGGTTTTTGAAAATTCAAAAAAACACAGAAACCTGTAGAAAGTGAATGAAATTTTTATTTGGATCGATAAATCAATTTCTGCCATTTACTTTTTAAAAATAATTTGACTTAAATGTTGCCCGCGGCTACGCTGCAGGTGGTCCATTCTGAAGGTCCAATTTTGGCAAACTTTTTCACACATTTCTGCCGGAATCTCACCAATGACGCGTTCAATGTTGGCTTCCAAGGCAGCAATCGTGTTTGGCTTGTCCCCATAGACAATAGACTTAACATAGCCCCACAAAAAATAGTCTAACGGGGTCAAATCACATGATCTTGGTGGCCAATTGACTGCGCCAAAACGTGAGATCAACTGCTCACCAAATTCGCCTCTCAATTGATGCATGGTTTCGCGTGCAGTGTGGCATGTGGCACCGTCCTGTTGGAACCACATGTCGACCGAGTTCAATTCTTGCATTTTCGGCAAAAAAAATCTGTTATCATCGAACGGTACCTTTCTCCATTGACCGTAACCCTGCGGCCTTCATCGTCCTTGAAGAAGTACGGCCCAACGATGCCGCCTGCCCATAAACCGCACCAAACAGTGCATTTTTCGGGATGCATTGGTAGCTGCTGAATTGCCTCTGGCTGCTCTTCACTCCAAATACGGTAATTCTGCTTATTCACGTATCCATTTAGCCAAAAATGAGCCTCGTCGCTTAAGACGATTATGACGACCATAAAACGGACGTAGCTTGCGAAACACATTTTTCACAGAGCACGAATTTTGATAATAAATTTCAATAATTTGCAAACGTTGTTCAGGCGTAAGTCTATTCATGATGAAATGGCAAACAATACTGAATCGAAATGTCAAATGCTTGTGGAATTTGTCATGTGTGATCTGTCAAAAATATAAACGTCAAAAACCAAGTAGCAAAAAAATCACCCGTTATAATAGTAAAGATATAGCAATTTGTTTTCAATGTGAGTTAAGAAGGTGCACGAATTTTCTTTTCTCACGGTTTTATAATTTTAACACTAGCATTTAATTTGAAATTTGAAAAAGACTTTTAATAGAAACGATAAATATATTTTTAAAATCGTTTTTTATTTAATTTTTTATATACAAAATTTCTTATATTTTTTTTTCGAAAAAAAAATAAAATGAATATGATAATTTTAAATTTTTATTCCTATAAACTTGAAAACGAAATTTCAAAAAAAAATCGTTTATATTGAATTAAAAAAATATTTTTTTTCATTTGTAATTCAGGTTGAATTTAAAAGGCCTTAGGTCTTACACATGCCAGTTACAATTAAAATAAAATATTTTTCGATAATTTTGGAATGAAATGAAAAAATATATAACTTTTGATCGAAATCCGGGCAGCCATTTATGAGAAAGTAAAAATTAAAAAAAATGGTTGTACCTGTACCGTTAATTACAAAATATTTAACAAAAAATGTTTGGCCGAAATGTAGACTATACTTTATGTAGTGCACAGACTTTTTTTTATCAACATCGTTAGAGCCGTATTCGACATAGTTAAGATGGTAGAAAAAATTGTATGGCAAGTATGTACCGTTATTGTTGGTGCTGACAAAACTAATCAAAAATATATTTGGGAAAATCACCTAAAACGCTCAAGTATACCAAGTTTGAAGAAAATCGGTTCAGCTTTACGATGAACCATGTAGATCGACCTATACAGATGAACAGACGGAATTGCGGGACCAACTTTTTTGGTGTTCTCTACCATCGTTGTGTCAAGTTTGATATGATTTCCAAATTCAAAATCTAAACAAGTAATAATCAGTAGCTTAAAAAAGTTTACATAAAATGTTATTCTTTTCGACTTCTTACTAACGACTTAACAGGTAGGCCCTTCAAATTTCAATAATACTGCATACTAAAATTTTCGAAAAACATTTTTTTTTTAAGTTTTTTTAAATCATATTTTTGAATACTTAAAACAAATTAAAAAATGTTTGTGTATACAATTGTATTGAATAAAAACGACTTTGAAAATATATTTAGCTGTGTCTACAAAAAATCTTGTGATCGAAGATTAGAGCAAGTGCGTGCGATCCAATCGTGTATCTTATTTGATTTTTGCTGTGTGAATAATTTAATACAGTCGAACGTCGATAAGTTGAACTTTGATAACTCGAATATTTAGTAACTCGAACGAAATTGACTGGCAATAGCGCCAAGACTGAAATTTATATACCTATAACTTTTAATTGATAACTCGAACTTCTATTACTAGAATGTCTTGATAACTCGAAGAGATTATTTGGCGTTATTCGAATTCAGCAGGGAAATTTCCAAATTCTGCGTGCTTTTACAAGTTCGTTTTATATTACATTGCTTACGTGGGCACTGCTTTTATTTTCCTCTGACCTCTGACTTAGTATACCTATACAAACTTTGAGAAAATCGCTACATAGTTATGTGAGATTAAGAATTGTCAATTTTCTTGTTAGAAGGCGCTAGAACACACATTACTACACATTATTATATTGGTCGATACGAACTCAAGGCATAATGTATTTATTTATTTATTTATTTTTTTTTTCAAAAAATTATTAGGCGCTAAAAAACACAGAGATGCAAATTCTTTAGACATTTTATGTTCACATCTAAAGCCTAATAAATAATAATTATTTTAAATAATAATTATGTTTCTGTATATTTTTATATTTTTATTTACTTAATAACTCGAAGGCTCGATAACTCGAATTATTTTTGTGGCAACTGATGGTTCGAGTTATCGAAGTTCGACTATATATATATATATTGACTTAAAACGCCCTCTCTTACATTTAATCCAAGCCCCTTTAAGGGAAACAAAACACAAGTCGAGTAAAAAATTGTTGTAGATACAATCTACTTATTGAGATTTCATCTCAGCTCTAGTGTAAATTTCAGTTAAGTAAGGACGTCTTTATAAGCTTCTCCAATCAAATGTTCTTCAAGAGTTTGCCACCATTTTTAATCTGTGTAATTGATGGTAAAAGGAAAACACGAACATTTTGCATCTGCAAAACACAATTTTATAAATATATAGCCGAATAAATTGAACAAAACCGCCAGCAACCCTTCCGGGCACTGGTGATGGGTTAAATCAACCATTTTATTATTTTCGTCCTGATGTTTTGACATCCAAACAATGCAATGTCACGATTATCAAAACAAGTATTTAACAAAAAAAAAACAGAAAAAGGATTTTATTTTGTCATTTCCTTTTCATTTAAGAATTTCAAAGGTCTTTGCAATGAACGCATCATCAATGGTATTAGATGATTTATAATGAGAGGGGATATCGCTTATCCAAAGGATGTTGAACAATTAAAAAAAAAAAACTTCCAACACAAAAAACTGACATAAACATTTGTCATTTGTTGAGTGTTAGACAGGGATTGATTTCAAGAGCTCAATGTACAATTTTGAGACAATACAAAGGAAGTCTTTAGGAATGATTCAAATATCGTATTCTATACATATTTCTACAATATAATATACATACACATATAAGTAATCAAACAGCGCCAAACAATTAACAAAAATGTAAAGCATCAGCTTAACATAACAGGTTGATCGGCTGATGGAGTGAAAGAGGTTGTTTATTTACTTGAAATATGTCAAAATATTATTTCGATAGAGGAGTGTCCGATTTCAAAATGTACACCGATGAAGAATATCGATTGCAATATTATTATTCCTCAAACTAATTCATTTGCTTTCAATTTGCAAACATTTTTCAGTAATGATTTGACGATTAGTTTTGAAAGGAATTTGTATGTATTTGTATTGATCAGCATCGACATTCTGGTAATGTTATCATTCAACAAGTGACTCAACTCCACCTACTATAAAATTCAGCTGAGCTTGAGAAATCCCAAAATTTTATTTGGATGCAGTTTATTTAACTTACTTTTTAATAAGGACCAGGCTACGTTTGATTCTGATTTGAAAATCTAACTTATTTTCCAAATGAAAAAGTTGGTAACGACTCATATTCAATACCTTAATTCGCGATTCAGCTAACTCCACATTTTTCCCAAAAATGAATTATTGTAATGGGATAGAAATATTTATTTCTGCCATTTTTGTGGGCAAAAAATAAATCCTAAGATTTTATTCTTCTTCAAAGAGCGTTGAGCGCTCGAGTAGATATGTTACTCTAGAATAGGTAGACATAACCTTTTTCTTATGAAATATTGGAAATTAACATGAAAATAAGCAAATTATAAACAAAATTCAAAGTCTTCTGAGAAATTTGTGGACGAGTCCCACATTTATTTCTTCTAAAAAGTAAAGAAATAAATACAGATTTTCAAGTCTGAAAATAAAAAAAAACTCCAAGGGGCCAAGACATATTGATTGAAATATGACAAATTTCTTGCAATCATTTATTTTAAGTGTAGGCGTAAATTTAAAAAGAAATAACTTCAAATTTTTGTTACCACTTTTAAGTTACGTTCTTGTGAACGACTAAAGCCTAATTTCATAAAGTCGGTCATTTTGTAGTGAGACGATGTTTTGGTCCGAATTTTATTAAATTAATGTGGCAATTAAATTAACAAAACAAATATTTATAAAGGTTTGAATAATGCAAATTCTGTATACTACTGAAATAATCAGCCAAGAAGAAGACTTAGCATTGCATTAAATAATTAATTATTATTAATTATATTAACAAACATTAAATATGATGATTCAATGGTATTTGGTGCACAAGGTGACTTCTATATACAAATTTTACAGAATCTTGCCTTGGAATCTTACATTTCACTTATTACTTCAAAAAAAGTTTAAGATGCAGTAAGAGTATTATTTAAGTCATTATTATTTTTTAACACCCTCCGTATACTCCGAAAAACTTAAGTATGGAAATGGAGGATCGGAAATAAGACCAATGAGTAAGCCTCAGAAACTCCCAAAACATCATTCGACAAATAAGTTAAAGCCTTGCACGAATCTTTATACAATATACCACAAAAGTCAAGAAGAACTGAACACTCAACCCGATATTTCTTCAAAACATCGATCTTACGAACTGTAAAAAGTCCATTGTAGGCAGTAAGTGTTCCAAGCACCACATTCCAATGTACAAATAAGACTATTTTAATTTTAATTTTAATTTATGGTGCGTATATAATTGGTGTATATATGATATGAAAACTGGTGATGGTTATTATGCTTTTTATGGACCGTGTCTTAATTGGCATTAAATTCTTATGAGTAGTTTTTTTTTTTTTTTTTTTTTTTTTTTTTTTAATTTAACTATATGCCTTTAAGACCTAAGGTCTTTTAAATGCAACCTGAATTGCTCGGCACTAGTTTGGCACAGTGGATTTGAGAATCAGGTATTGACTGTCTCATTTTAACCCATGGGCGGCATCCAATTAAAATTGGAGGTATAGAAAAGAATGCGCCTAGCGTTGGTATCGAACCTACACGTCTAAGTTAGTAATCAAGCACTTTATCCACTGCGCCATTGCCACCCTCAGTTTGCTACAATAATTACAAAGTTTTTTTTATTTAGACCTTTATTCCGAAAATGGGATACCCAGCAACAAAATTATTTTCCACAGCGATAGCTGTATTTATCAAAATTGTAACGTCATTTTGAGAAACTCGTTCCTGAAACGCTATGTTGCATAAGGCAATACATATTATGTAGTTAGTTACACTAACTCTAACCCAAGTTTGCTTTATTTAATATGACTGTGTCGGACTTTACAAAAATATTCTCTTAATGGATGTGATCATGACTTAATTTTCTGCATTTACAACTTTGATTTTCGTCTTCTTCCACATTTCAATTCCTGATGGACTTAAAGCTGAAAAAAGGATTAATTATGTCCAATTAATAAGTATTAATCATAATTCAAGAAAGCTTTGGAGTAATTTGCAAGCTATTGGGATTTGCCGAGAGGAGGACAATTAGGGGGTGGCCGTGGCGCGATAGTTGTGTGTTCGCCTGTCAACCTCATGGTCACAGGTTCGATCCCTGCCGTAGTCTATGTCTTCTTATTTTCCATTAAAACCAATTCTAAAAATAATTGTCATACAATGAGTTGCTGGTTTACTCATTACATGCTGTTTAGGCATAACACTAACAACATGTGATTGAGTAAAACTAGTATACCGATAAAATATGACAAAAGGATAAAAAAATTAATGCGAATTATAATGGACATCGATAAATAAGACACGGAAATTTCTCCGCATTAGTTCAGCCGCCATCCGTGGAGATAAAATCTGACACAACAACCACCTACAGTCTCCGAATATCACGCCACACAACTTTCCTATCATTATTTCTCTTCCTTAACCTCAACCTCACGCCCGCGCTGTGTTGAAACATTTAAAGGGTATTCATAATCCCTTGAGCGCGTGTAGATTATAAAAAAAAAAAAAAAAAAAAAAAAATAATTTGCAGGCATCTTAGAAACTTCTGAAGAATTTGATTTTGAAGTCGTTTCTGAGTATGATGTGATTATGAACATGTGTTCTATTAAATCTAATTCTGTTGGCGAAGATGCTGTTCCAATACATTTGATTAAGATCCTATACTAACACAAATATGCACTCTTAATAATATATGTTATTATTGTATATCCCATTCTCTTTTTCTCAACGTTGGAAGCTTGCAAATGTTATACCTGTGCCCAAAAATCATATTCCTTCATAAAGTGATGATTTTCGGTTAATACATATCTTGTCTTGTCTTTATTAGGTATTCGAAAAAAAAAATCTCACCAAATCTCTTTATTCCAGCCATTTTAGACACGTCTATAACATTGTAGTATTATATGCAGTCCCTTTGCACATTCTAGTATCAATCGTCTAGAAAAACTTTGAAAAAGGTTCAAAGTTTGACTTATAGCAAATTTTTGGTTATTCAAATGTTCCATCTTATGAAACGAGATGTATTTTAATAGATCTTAAAGTAAGATAAAAAAAATCTATTCTGAAATTGACCTGTGATTTTCTTAATGTTCATTACCACAGTACTATAGCTATGATAAACATAATCCCATAAGTTTGTATAGATTTCAACAAATATGATTTTCCCATAGATTTTATTATTAACAGATATGTACTATAAATAAATTCGTAAACTTATTAAAATTTTACATAGGTATAGGGATTGGAAAATTTCAAGTCTGAAATACTTAAAATAAATGATGGGGTGCTCAGGGCTCAGATTTGTCTCCGACTCTCTTTCTCATGTTCATTAATGATCTCTTGTCGGAAACATCTAATCAAATATATTGTTTTGCTGACGACAAGCCGCGTAGAATTCAATGGTTCAAAAAACCAATGCTGCCTATTGTTAAAGACGGACCCTCCCCTAATTCCGTTGTCTATGAGCGGCGCTGGCATCAAGGATACCGAACAACTTTCAGTTCTCGATATGTGCATCACCGATCACCCTTTTTGAATGACCACATATTCGACATCGCTAAAAACTCTGCAAAGTGTTTGGGTTTTCTGAGTCGATGCAAGAAATATTTCTCCCCTTCTGATCTGGCTTTAATCTATAAGGCCAAAGCATGCACGGTGGCAGGTGCTCCTATAAGTAAGTAAAGTCTTCTAAACAGAATCCAAAAGAGAAACTTAAAAATGATATGTGATGAATGAACGGATAACCCTGCCGAATTTTTCCATCCCAATGCGATATTCAAGCATTTAAAACCATTGTGCATCGGCATCGCCAGTATCTAATCCTATATCATTTTCGAAATCGCTCGCACTGTTGGTGAGGGCAACACCCCCATTTATTTGACTTAATACAAGCTTCATAACTTAACCTAACTTAAACCTATGAAACTTAGGGCTAAGATTGGTTTGATTTAGGCGGACGATTAAGGGTAGTCATAACCCCTTGAGTGCGCGCATAATTTAAACAAAAAATATTTTTATTTATATCCTAAAATTATGTTTGTATTTTGTTATTAATCTTAGAAATAAATTAATTAAAACAAATAAAAAAAATCGAGTTTCTGCACTCACAAAATGTCCTGGGCATATTATAAATATATTATTTTTTATTCGTTGAAAAACAAACGTATAATGGACTAATATTATTGTAATATTTACTAATGCTCATGCTATTCATGTGTACATTATAGGATACACAAAAATGTTTCGGTACTTACATCTATTTATTATCAGGCCAAAGTGCATAAGTCGTACGATTGATCTTTCTTCTGAAACTTGTTATTTGGTAAAATTTTTGCAAATGAATTCCCGCGAAGCTATTGTTGTGGAATGAAAAAACGTTTACTTAAATAAATAATGGATATTTCGGTTGTAAGATTTGTAAATTGGATTCTACGTAAATACGTACGTATACTTACTAAAGGATACGTACTATTTACGAAATAAAATGTAAAACTAATAATAGTAGACAAAATTCATTCGTAGGTCAACTTACGAATGAAGTTTGTCTACTATTATTAGTTTTACATTTTATTTCGTAAATAGTACGTATCCTTTAGTAAATATGGAAGTGTTTCAGCAACAGGATAGAACGGCAGAAGTTTCCTCCAAAGAACTGCTGAGAATCGGAAAAGATAAATTGCAGCAGACACTTCCATAGTAGTTTAGTAATGGTTCACCCTTCCACCTGCCATTTGCAATTCACTTCAACTAAAGATGAACTCATTATTATTATACGAACATTTGTCAAAATTATCTTAACTACGATTAGTTTTTTTGTCAACCGAAAATATTGATGTCAATGACTTGAATTGGATGATTCTGCCCTTGTCCAATGGCATTCCTAAACTCAAGGAATTTGTCTTGCATATCGCCTACTAATCATTTGCCTCTTAAAGTTAAATGTGTCATCATTTTGTCAATAAATCCTGCCCCGAAACTGTGCAATAGAACTCGATTAATTGTGACAAAGTTATTAATACACAATTCCGTCTGTCAGTCTGTATGTCTGTAGATCGATCTACAGCCTAAGCGGATGAAGCGATTTTCTTAAAACTTGGTAATTAAGCGTTAAAGATGATTCTCTCAAACATATTTTTTTAGCCCCAAAAATAAAGGCACTTACTTTACATTCAATTTTTTCTACCATCTTAATTATCCCGAAAACGGATTTAGCGATTTTGATAAAAAAAAAAGAGTGTCTACTACTTTGGGTGTAGTCTACGTTTTTGTATAAATTGGTTTAGCATAATTTTGTTATTAACGTTACCTGTCATACAACCATTTTTTAAAATTTTTATTTTCGACTTCCTCAAAAACGGTTCCACGAATTTCGATCAAAATTTTCATATAGGAAGACCTTCGAATGCTATAAATCGTAAACAAGACAGCCAAAACATTTCATCGGTTTACTGCTCTTTGGTGACTAGGCAGAATCCGTGACAATTTAAAGCCGACTAAACTTCAATCGAAGTGTTTTTTTATATCATAAAAAAATTCTTTTTTTTTTTAACATTGCCTTATATTTGTCTTTCATTGTATTATTTATATATATCTGTAATACCTACTAAATGTAAATTTGCCAAAATCTTACACCAAATGTTCTTATGTGTATAATATGTTCAATTTATTTTTGGTAAATAAAAGATCCCCTGAAAAAGAATGCAACCACCGTCGAACCGTCTGGAAAGGAAATGAAATTGTTTCAATAAAAAAACATTACGACCAAAACAGCCGAAAGAGATATATTTTAAATCCCGAACACCGAATTATAAATAATACTGCATGCCAAGAATTAAAAAGAAATTGTCATTGTCATTGTAAATTTTTTTTTAGAAAAAAATGTACGATATATAGCGAAGTAAGTAAAAAGGAATAGAAATATATTGAGCTGTTTCTACTAAAAATCTTTATTTGGAAATGGCCGTTCTAGCTAGAAGAAAGCCGAATTCCGCGAATTCACTTGTCCTCAACCGATTTGCCATTCCAGTTTAATCACATTCAATTTCCAGTGAAATTTGCTTTAGGAATAAGCTAGTCACAATGCCAGTCTCAGTCGTTGGAATTGTGTGGAATAAATCTCGAAATGTCATGATTTTACCCTGCTAATGTGCAGCTAATTTGACGTGTTCCCGAGCTGGGAACCTCCCTCACCCTTCACTCACTCTCCAGAAGAGTTCACAAAAATTTTGTGTATTATACAGCTTTTTTTATCTATTAGATTTCAGTTAAACGAATTCAATGGAATTAATCCGTTCTTTTATATATTTTTGACAAAGATTAGTCGGGACGAATGCCGTCGGGTCAGATAGTCACGTATAAACATAGGGTATAAAACGGCATCTCACCCATAATTATTAGACCAAATAAAATTTTGTAAAATGTAAGTTATAAGAAATTATGGGAAAATATTGCGGGAACAGTTAATTGCTTTCGGGAAATGTTGATTTTTGATCACAAAAAAAAATATCTCATGCTTTTTGCTTAAAACACAACTGGTGATGTGAAATAATACCAAACGAATTTGTCATTAAAATGTCAGATTTGGCTTTATTTCATTTTTTTTCAATTTGGCTTTATTTCGTAAAGGGTGGATAAAAACAACACCAACAAGAAATCAGAAATAAAACCAACTCAATTTTTCAGCTTTATTTCAATTAAGAAATGGAAATAATGCCAAATATTTCGTTTATATTGCTATTTTGACCTTAGTTTCCTTTCCACATGGAAATTAACCAAAATTCGCGAGAATACGACAGGAGTTGTACTTTTATCTTTCTATTTCGAGACAATCGAAATGTTAATAGAATTATTATGAGCTTAAAGTAGTAAATCTTACAAAATATCTGCAGAATGACAGTTCACTGTGCATAGTATAAAGAAAATTTGCTACACCTAAGCCCGAATTCTATAGTGAGGCCAAGCAGGGGGTTTCAAAATAAAATATTATCGGCAAAGGTATCAGACTCTACTTTTTTTTTTATTAATATACGTGTATATTATTTTAGTTTCGCTAAAATTTGTTAGATATTATGTAAGAATTGAATCGTTTTTGAAAACGAAATACCGCCGATTTTTTTTAATTTCAGGAGTCTCTCTTTCATTTAAACAAACATATAGTAGTTTTGCAATGAACGCTGTTTGACATTTGAAGTCACAAACACATCAACAGGATGTGAAAGTAATTTGTTATTTTCGAATTTATTTGTCAATTATGGTAGAATTTCCTTACTCTACTCATACCAATTTCATACATACCTTACAATCCGAGATATAACCTAGCAGTGGGGATGTCTGGGAGCGCATCTACATTGGTGTATGTATACTATACATATATGTCCTTATAAGTGGCATCATTTTAAATCAAACTTGATTCAATAAAATATCGAATGTCATGCCGTTATACATGAATACGTAAGTATATAGTTATTATTAACTCTGCGTGTACGATAATGGGGTATTTTCATAAATCCCGATATAATAACGCAGTTTGTTGTAACTCCTGCCTCCTTTTGTATAGTAGAACTTCTGTAATACAGGGTGTTTGAATAATGTTCTTACTTTCAGCGAATGCTGTTAACACAGGTTCTCAGAAGGAACTTATTTTCACAGTAATTAATTACTTTGTGAGCATTGGAAAATAATACTACAGTGAAAGTCCTACTTGCGGAATGCTCCATTAAGCGGATAATTCCCTTGACCTGACACATTTTAGGAAATAATCTTCTTTTTCGAATTTCTTATCCAAAATAATTTATTATAAGCGGACACTCTCATAAACTGAGGCGGTCACATGTTCTTTCTTATTTTAGATTAAAAACCTCCCATACTTACGGGGCGATATAATTGTATTGAGGGATTATTTTGTATCAAGAAATAAAACAGAAAAAAAAAGTCCATAGAAAATCTCCGACGAACTGATCTGTGATCATTAGAATACTGATCCGTGATCATTAGAATAAAAGGAAGACATTATAATCTATTTAATTACTGAACTGCAGCACTTTCTGTTAATCTATAGGAAAAGTTTCTCATAAAACAGAATTGTGATGAATCCCACAATAAATATTAGAATGTGTTTCTGCTCAAGGGCCTTAGGAGAGCCCCGATAACTGAACGGGTGCCCGTTGATAATAAAATATGTTACTGTAATTTGAAGCATTTCAACGTTCCGGGAGGGGGGGGTCATAATCTATCTGCCCTTGATACATTTTATCTATTATTTAATATACATGCATATTTTATAAATTCGACTTAACGTCCCACATCAATTTTTGAATTTTGTTCTAAGACAGCTAATTTGTTAAAAAAAAATATTTATCTAAGAAGATTGTTAAATGAGCTATTTAAATTTAAAGTGTTATTAAAAATATTAATTACAAACAAAGTCTTAACTTAAAAACATTAAAACTTGCATGATTTCCTTTTTTCCGACTATCTTTCACGAGCACGCTTTTTACCGACTCAGGGCCGCAGTTGCTTTTCAAAGAAGTTTAAAAAAAGATTTTAACAAAGTAGTGGAAGTCTGTGCACATTTTTTTAGCAAGAAGTGAATGATATATTTTTTTAAATAGCTATGTAAATAGAAATTGTATTTAACAAATAAATTTCGAATAATGGGTTCCTTAACAAACCTAATAATTATGTAATGTAATCGTTTTTTTTTAGCTCTTATTAAGGAATACATTTAGTGAATACCATTAAGTGTGTATCATAAAGCTTAAAGCGATATTCTAAGTAAGTGACCCATAAACTGCTTAACTTAAACTAAGCGTGCGAAATTGGAAGCAGCTCTAAGGTCCGCTTATTTCAAAGGTGTGAATATAGTAATTAGTATTTTACCAATTACAGTGCAACACGGATATAAGAAAGTCTGAAAATCCAAGAAATTTCTTACTAATATCCGAGTTTTTCTTATATCCAAACGTCGAATATAAGAAAGAAAATTTGTTTTAAAAAAACTATGGGCAAAGGAAAATAATTTGTACGTGTACCTACAAAATTTCATGAAAACGAAGTAGGCCATACAAGCTTTATATGCATAATGAATGTATGTTCATATAAAAACTTCTTTTATTTAATTTTTTTAAAGTAAAAACTTTAATGTAACAAAGTAACAAAAATAAACTCTTCTTCAAGAAGTAAAAAAATAAAAGAAATAAGTTTTCTCTTCAAATAAATAAAATTTAAGCTTAAGTAAATGCAAAATATTGTGAACCTGTGGTATTAAGGTTGATACATATCTACATATAGTGTACAGGAACTGTTTTGTATTACATGTAGGTACCTAAATTTATCGTCGAAGGACAACTAGCAAGAAGAAGTCAAGCGCAAATGTCAGAATCACATTTGTTAACATTGTTGTATTTGTAAATTTGACATTCTCTCCATGAATAGATGTGAAATCGAACAACAATGTGTGGTAAAGTTAAGCTACACACAAATGCAAAAATATCAGTTTTATCGTACACAGATGCAAAAATATCAGTTTCATCAAGGTAATAGCTTTCAAATTAAGGTTGTTTGATACCATGGGTAAATTTAAACACCAAAATGGGGTAAAAGTGAACATTTTGGGGTAAGTGTAAACATCCATTTTTAAATGTCCTTGGCGTTGACTTAACATTATTCGAAAAGATGCCCCGTACATATCAAAGAAAAACCACGGCTCCATCATACACATCAGATGATATGATATTTTACTTGCAGTATGTAGAAGACGTGAGCAACAAAAACAAAACATGTCGACAAGCCGCAGAAGCGTTCCGATATCGGTTATTTATTAGCTAATCTGTGAAGATTCGCCAAATAATAGATAGATTGGCAGTAAGAAAAATCTTACTGCCAATCTATCTCGAGGCAGAAAACTTGGACTGTCATCAAACGTGGGAGGCTTCATTAAAAAAAAAAACTAGAGCTCTCACCAAAAGTTTTTATTCTGCCTCAAGATTCTGAGATCCTTGTTTTTCATTTAGATCGTTTTTCTCGTTTTTCGAAAAAAAGACGGTGGTAAATGTAATTATCAAATTTTATGAAAACTAATAAGCGAACACGTTTAAAATTATTACTTTTTAATAGATTAGAGAATGCAAACGTAATCTACATCAACAAAAATATTCAATATTGCATAATTTAGCTGTTCGGAACACTATAAGTTGAAAAACAAAATGATATTGCAAAATCGCGTACAATTACACCCCTTGGCAAAATGGTGCCAACAATTTTGGTTAAATCTACCACATAATGTATAAGTGCTAAAGATCTTAAAGTGTAATGTTTGCAATTAGTAGAATATCTCAAAGAAGTCCAGGCCAGAGATGTGAAAGTGAAGAAGCTATTACAATAGGTTAGGTTAGGTTCCAAATGATTTTATTTCATACAAATTACAAAAGTTTAGTGTATCATTCATTTTTTAAGCATGGCTTACGCCGCGCGCCATTTGTCAGTTGACAATTATTAATACTTAATTAATTATTTTTGTTTAATATACAAAATTGAAACATAAAACTAAAAAAGTTCTTCTAAGATCCGTTTTCTGTAGTTAAGTGCTAGCCTGGTGTAGTTGTAAAGGGATTCCCAGTCTAAAACTCCGTTTAAGACATCTATGACTTCCTCTTCACTGAGGTAGTTTTTTCCAAGTGTACTCCTTCTGGTTTAAACCAAAACAGGACATCTTCCCACGAAATGGAACACGTTTTCGCGTTCTCTAGTGTTACATAATCCACACATTTCTTCCAAATCACTCCTATGAGGAACATAGTTCAGGGGAAGTATCTCCCCTCTTGCTTTTAAAACCAGTGACATGAGATCGGTTGGATACTCCGCCCTGAAGTAGTTATTTCGTAACAGGTTATAGTTTAGCCTTGCATATATGTCCCTGTGTAATGAACTTCTGGCTTTCATAGTATAATCCTCTCTCTTTCTTTCGTCCACTAACGATATGAGGCTATAGAGTTCGCTTTTCCACGTTTCCATCCTATCGCTTCGGAGTAATAGTGGATGTCCACAGTACTATGCTGGATCTCTCTATGAAGCGAACCATGATATTTGTTTTTGAATCACAAGCATCGTAATTTTCTTTGGTAGTCTCCTCTCATCCATTGCTATAGTCTTTAAAATATAGTCTATCTGTATTTTTATTTACAGAGTTGAAATAAATAAAGATGGTAGACCTGTCTCTAGCATTAGTATGTGATTCGCAGTACTATTAGGTAGTTTCAAGCTTCTTTTTAAGAAATAGCGCAGAAGCTGCTCAACTTCATCGAACTCCTTGAGCTGCATAACACATGATCGCCTTGGCTGTGGTTTCAAAAAACGATATTTGGATTCGTAGTGAACATCTTTACAGTGAACCACAGTCTTCCATGTTGCGTTCAATGCATGCTTCGATTTGGCCAACTTATCAATCATATGATTTTGCGAGATCAGGTTTCTAGATATCCGCATACCAAGATAGATGTATTCATTTACGACTTCGATGTTTTGAGCTCCAAATTTTCAGGTTTCACTGCGGACGTTTCGGCCGCCTCCTCTACGAAAAATCGTGACTTTAGACTTCTCTGGGTTCACCTGGAGCCTCCATTTGTTGCAGTACTCGAACAATCTATTGATCATCAATTCGAGACTACCAGGCGACTCCGCTAGCATCACAATATCATCGGCGAACATTAGTACCTTGATTAAAAGATCCGCTGAAACACGTGCTCCACCCTGTAATACCTCTTCTAAGTCATATATAAATAGAGCAAATAATAAAGGACTAAGATTACATCCTTGCCTCATTCCTATTTCCACTTCGAATTGTTCGGATTGTTTGGATCCAAAAGCGACTGCAGAAGTTGTTGAGTTATAGAGGTTTTCCAAAACGTTCAAAAATTTTGACGATACCATCTTTGTTACACAGCTTCAGCATAAGTGCTTTCCTGTCTATGGTATCGAATGCCGACTTGAAGTCGATGAAAAAGCCGTACAGTTTTCTTTTGGATTTTATAAAGATTTCAGCTATATTGGTAAGCGAATAGATTTGATCTATGGTCGAATAATTCTTTCGAAACCCAGCCTGCGACGCGCTTAGTAAGTTGTTGTTATGAACCCAATCATAAAGCCGTTTGCAGAGAAGTTTCGTAAAAAATTTCATAGATGAATTCAACAATGATATTCTTCTGTAGTTGGCAGCATCTTCCTTGTCACCTTTTTTAAAAATTGGGCAAATGATGGCTTCTTTGAAATAGAAGGGTAAATAAGCTGAATCGTATGCATGGTTTAAAGCTTTTGTTAGAGTCACTATAAAAATAGAACTGTCTATTTTATAGAACTCTTGATGTATGCCATTCGATCCTGGAGACTTGTTGTTTTGAAGCTCTTTAAATACAAGTTGAACCTCTGCACAGGAAAAAGGTGCATCCAATTCTTCGTTCTCATAAAAAGGTTTGGCAAATTTGAATGTGGAAGGGAAATTGTTTTTTGTTAACGTTTTGAAGTGTTTTGCAAGGTCTTCGATTTCAATGGGTGAAATAACTTGATTGTTACGCTTTTTACTAATTTTTCTAACTACTGTCCAAAACTCAGCAGCATTTCTGCAGTCTGCAAGGTCTTGAGCAAGTTTTCTTGACTGGGTTTGGCATTTATAGCTTAGTTCCTCTTTGTATTGTTTGTTAACTGCAAGATATTGCGCTTTAAAAAAGATATTCTCTTGAAAACTTCTTAGTAATCCTAGCCAAGCAAAAGATTTTCCACGAGCTACCATACAATCATTATCAAACCATTTTTCATGGTAGTGGATAAAATTGTTGTTTACCTGACATTGCACCGGAATAGACTTAAGGACAATATTGTCCAGCTCCGATAAGCTAAGACACAATTTTGAAGATGATGTCGTTTGAAGGAGAAGACTATTATTCAAACAATGTGAGTACCTTTCGGCAAAAACATTTTTCCATCTGAATTTTGCCGGAGTTACTGAGTCTTCTGGTTGCCTCTGGTTTCGGTTTAGGTTGATTGTTAGTTGGATTGGGAGGTGATCGGAATGTATTTCTGTTATGACTTCAAAATCGTCCATTACAATAGCAAAACTATACAATGGCGCAAAATTTTAAACAACCTATTATTAAGGCATTATCACGATACTAGTTAGCAATTTAATATACTTAGTAGTCTGCTAACTTTTCATAAATTTTAAACCTTTTGTTAACTAGTAAAATGCTAATTAAGCAAATAGCATAGAAACCCAACATGTGATCTAAATAAGTATTCGATGTTTATATTTTCATCATTTTAACTTCATTATTTACAAAAATAAAAACAAATTGACACCAGCAGGACTCGAACCTCGGCCTCCTGCGTGCAAAGCCGATATACTATCAGAATGACATGTGGATTTAGTATGATACTTAAAATTTAAAGTAGCCATTCGGTGATTTTAACTCTAGTAAAATGTTAGGAAGATAATACGATACTAAGCTCGTTTAAAATTACCAAAATCCTCTTTTTAACCTGGTATTACACTAAAAATGATTTAACATATTACTAAATCGTTTAAAATTTTGCGCCAATGTTTTTAATATAGTCGACGAAATCTGAGATACTTTTCGAATGTTGAAATAGACAATTTTTTATAAATTTATTTGATTTATTATGTACCAAAGACTGGAACCAATTATTTTTAAATTTGAATATTTATGATTTGACTGTTTCAGTAAAACAATTCCATTTAAAAAATCTCGTAAAAAACTCGCATGTACCACCATGGTTCGATTCGCATCTCAAGAACTTAAAAAATAAAAGAAACAAAGCATATGAAATATAATCAAACAAGATCTGATGATGATTATAGAATGTTCCTTATCCTTAAACAATTATTTAATGACTATTCAAGCTCTTTATATGATGAGTATATTCATAAAATGGAAGCTGATCTTAAATCTAATCCAAATAATTTCTGGAAGTTTGTCAATTGTAAGGAAAAAACTTCTGGGTACCCTAACTCTATGTCAAATTCGTCATCATTTAGTCATGAACCAAAAGTTATTGCAAACATGTGTGCCAGCTATTTCAGAGAAGCGTTTGATGATTCAAACATTATAAACCTTTCTTACTCTTCTTCTTCTTCAGTTTTAAACTTTCCGCATTTAAATGATATTAATTTTGAAATAAGTGAACAAACTATTACACAATACATACTGAAACTGGATGAGTGTTTAGTCGTGGTACTGATGGTGTGCCATCCTCTATTTTCAAAAAATGCGTTTCTTATTTGTCGTACCCTTTAAGTGTTCTCTTTAACAAGTCTTTAAAAAGTTCGCTTTTTCCAACTATTTAGAAAAGCTCATTTATTGTACAAGAAAGGTCCTAAAAATGAAATAATGAGCTATAGACCTATTGCTAAGCTATCCGTAATACCTAAACTGTTTGAGTTAATCGTATGTAGTGTCCTTTCCTTTCATTGTAGTTCAATTATTTGTGATAACCAGCATGGTTTTGTGAAAAAGCGTTCTACTGTTACCAATCTGTTTAATTTTACGTCCTTTTGCTTAGATGTTTTTGAGAAACGTGAACAAGTAGATTGTATATTTACTGATTTTAGTACAGCATTTGACAAGTTGTGTCATAAAACACTAATTTTTAAATTGTTTCGTCAAAGTTTTAACGACAATTTCTTAAATTGGATTTCAACGTACTTAGAAAATAGACAATATGATATAATATTTCGTAATGAATGTTCGACTCCGTTTGTAGTGAATGCTGGTGTCCCCCAGGGCAATCATTTAGGTCCAATTTTATTAATTTTATTTATAAATGACTTGATTTCGATCATAAAAAATTCGTCTGTCCTTATATATGCTGATGACATTAAACTTTTCAAAAGAATTAATTCTAAATCTGACTGTCTACTTTTGCAAGATGATTTAAAATTATTTAGGGGATGGTGCAATATTAATCGTCTCGTTTTAAATGTCGACAAATGTAAAACCATGAGTTTTACACGCAAGAAAGTTCCAATTGTTTTTTATTATATGTTTGATTCTTGTTCTTTAAGTAGAGTATCTGTTTTTTCTGACTTGGGAGTTGTTTTAGATTCGGAACTTACATTTACTGACCATATTAGTTTTGTAGTTAGAAAAGCAAATAGAATCCTTGGTTTCATTAAGAGATTTGGCCATGATTTCCGTGACCATTATGTTTTCAAACTACTTTTTGTTTCATTTATGAGACCAATTATTGAGTATGCCTATGTAGTGTGGGCACCTTATTATTCTGTACATATAATGAGAATTGCAGCAATTCAGAGGAGGTTCTTGCGCTTTTGTCTCCGTTTTCTTCCTTGGTTCCGTGGAAAGCCTCTGTCCCCTTATTCTCAAAGACTTGCTTTATTTACCTTACCTCCTTGGCAAATCATAGAAAATATTTACAATTTTGTTTTATCGCAGCAATAATAAATGGAGCAGTATCATCACCATCGGTTCTTTATCGTCTTAACTTTAGTTTTAGTCGCTCAAGTATACGACTTCAAAGACCACTGAATCAATTTTTAGTAGATCGAACTATGTGCTCATAGCCCTCTCAATCAATTAGTTGACATATTTAATAAATTTTATTTTATAGTGGCTTCACCAAATGACAATTTTAAAAATTCAAAATTCAAATCATTGTTTTGCAATAGCTTGGAAAATTAGTGGTAAGTAATTTTAAGTATTTATTTATAAACATATTGTTAACGTTAGGATTTAACGAATTGAAATAAATACCTAAGTATGTATGTACTCGTACATATAGACATTATAAATGCTAGTAAAAAAATGGAGTGGACAGCATGCCTTCTATAAATTCAAAAGAATAAAACATTAAGTTATTGACAAAGCCACTCTTATATAATCTTATAACTATAACTAATTTAAACAAAACAAAAACTTGTTACAATACCTTCTTTGAAACTTTGTTCATTTAATCGCCATCGCCAAGTTTTAAAACAAATTTGCCGATACTACATTTGGAGGATATGAATATAAGTATATTTTGGAACGCAGGGTACCGATTTCCTAAGGATCCCTGCTAATCATGTTAATATATTTTTCGGATTATGTATAATTAAAAAAGATACTGATATGTAGATTATAGATTATTTTTATTGAACTAATATTAAAAGTGTACCTAAACTACGTGTATTACAACTAACAGTTAGTGTTGAACTATCAGTGTAGAGCTTGGTTTTTCAAAACGTGCCCCGGAATAAATTATAAACCAAAAAATTACCTAATGTGCATCTGTTACCAAAGTAGATTACCTGCCGGATGCACAAATTTATATTTTGTACTAAGGAGCCAATTATAGAAATCAATAAATTGAATCAGGAAAAAAGTTCTAATGAATAACTTATGATGTTTTCACGCGTCTTAAAATTCAAATATTCGATGATATATAACTTGGAGAATTTTAAATGCGATGAATATTTGCAACAAAATTATTATTTGTTGTTAAAAATGCATTTATTTATTTTCCTGATAAAAATTAAATGTTTGTTTCCAGCAAAATTGAACAATTTCAACGATTTGAGTTCCAAATTTCTCTCATTTTGAACGAAAAATTGTTCGTGTGTAAATATTTCAAGCAGGGAAATTTATTGCAAATTGGTTTTTATCTTTGCTTTAAGCGACTATCCCGAAAAAAATTTAACTTTCATATTATTTCAACTTTTCTTGATTTCTTTAACTGACCCCCAGGGGAGAACACCCCGTAAGCAAGCAAATTTACTTCACACATGAACTACGTGCCGAAAAAGGATCAAATCGCATCATTCACAACCGGAAATCAAAATGGAAATCGAACCCAGACTCAGGCTTAACTCCCTAGGAATCCGTATTTTTTGGTTAGCTGGAATCAGAAACGCTTTTTGCTCTGCACTTTGTATCTTTTGATTAGCCAAATTTACCAGATATGCCAGATCATTGGAAATAAAAACTTTTTTTCGTTTCCCAATGTTGTCCATAAATTTATAAATCCGTGCGTGCTTCAGTCGCTTGTTTTTGCTCTCTTTAAAGATTGGTATTCTTTTGGAGAGGGTGAAAGTTGTGATCGAGTCTTGACAGTATCAAATTTGCTAGTTAAAACAAACATGTTCGTGATGTGTTTGTCATAAATAAGGACACCCTCTTGTGCACATGTGACCATTGACTTACGCGCGACCTTCTATTAACACGTACATATTGTTTTATTTTGCTTTGTTTGCTAGCTTTAGGCCATTTAATGCCCTCAGGTATGATGAGAGAGCGTGTAAATTGAAATAATTACATTTCAATGCTTGCAAACGGCCGATACGTTTTCCATCATCCTCGGATCATGGATGTCATCTCAATCATAACCTACTGACTGCTTTATTATAACGCCTTTTTTGTGACATCATTAAGGGTTGCTTTTGACTTCTAATTTGTTACATTATCCCTTGGATTAATGGGTATTTTTTTTGCTCTGCCATTCTGATGCTTATGGAATGACCATCAGGGAAGGTATAACAAGGGGGGATTGGCTAGTGTGCGATGAGGTGATTAAGGGATGATTAAGGATTTGATTGATTGGAAACATTATTTACTTTGGTTCGTTGATTATTATTATCGGTTATTGGAAATAATAATGATTATGTTGATGAAATAAAGTTTAATAGGATAATGGTGTCAATTTGAGGTTAATGGCGAAGCCTGGATAAGCTAAAGCAATATTTTTTGTGGTATACAGTTGAGGATTTGATTTTGTTAGGATAACGATATTGTTGATGTTTGATTACATCGTTAAAACCCATATAATATTTCGAAGTCGTTTCTATGTATGTAAGATCTATATTTATTCCTTTCATTTTAAACCCGAAAATTCGAATCTCAGCTTTAATTTATTTAACATATAAAGTTAATATTTAATCATCGGAAATCCTTTATTATAGCTTGTTTTCGCCTCGTTCATCATCCATCAATTTTGCATTCAATTGTTGTTATTTTCATATTCAGCTTATTAGTTTTGTTTTAGTTTAGTTTTTATTCATTCATGATAAGCACACACCTTAAGATATAATATCTTTTTTGTAGTATAGCTTCTTATCGCTGAAGATGTTGGTATTATTTTTTCACTTTGTCCGTTCAATGTCATTCTGCAATTTATCAACACTGATAAGTCATTTAGCTGACTAATTCATAACGTTGACAGAATTACATTCAAAACCACGATTTTAATATGTTATTACTTGCGATTACAGGTACCTACTATATAAGTATAATATTAAAATAGGCAAGTTATGTATTCGTAAAAAAAAATTCTAACAATCAAACATGACATTACGATCATAGAGAACACCAAAAAAGTGGGTCCCCCAATTACGTCTGTCTGTCTGTCTGTTAGTATGTCTGTCTGTCCTCGAGTCTACAGCCTAAACGCTTTGAAAGATTTGCTTCAAACTTGGTACATATTGTTTTTTCGGTAATATGCCCACACAATTTTTCCATTTTTTTTTAAACGACAAATAACAGTAGCTCCCATACATTTTTGTTGGCCAAAAACAAAATCTTATTTTTCTCAAAATCCGCTCCAACGATTTTTATAAAAAAAAATCAGTTCATTAACGAAGGGAAAGGGTAACTTTTGATAATTTTTTTTTTTTTGGAAAAAAATTGATATTTTTGGAACCTCTAGTAGAACCATTTTTTTAGTCTTCGATTTTCTCGAAAAAAGCAGAAGCAGAAGCTCCCAGAGAATATAAAACACTATTGTATACTAAAATTTTTCAGAAAATTTTTTTTTTGGAAATTAATTTTTTTTTTGAAAACTCAAAATTTCGAAAACGTCTCATTATATTTTTTCTAAACTTCGTATTTGGTGGTTTTTTGCCATTATCTTGAACTTAAAAAAAAACTATTTTTCTAAAATAAAAATCAATACGAAGAAATCGTTAAGAAATAAAATGCACGACTGGATCGTACAAACTTGCTCTTGTAGCTAACAACTTTAGTGTTACTCACTGACGCTGGTGGTGGGTAGCTAGTCTATATAGTTAAACTATGCAGATTTAAAGCCCATGTAGGTAATATTACCTTAATTCTTAGTATAATGAATTGTCGAATGCATGATTCAAGGAATAGTTTAATAGGTACCTACAAATGAATATTTAAAAGGATTTTAATTATGTAAGTTAGGAGGGTAATAATGTAAATATGTACAAGTACATACATGTACGAGTATATAATGAAAGTGAATGGTGTATATGTGGGAAAAAATTGTTTCTTAAACTTATTTAAACTGCCAAAACCATCACTTTAATCAGTTTTTTTTTCGAAAAAACGAAGAACGCCATTAGATGCCTCGGATCAATGAAATTTTTATAAAAAATATCTCGAAAATTGTAGGACGGGTTTTGATGAAATCCTGTTTCTTATTTTTCGTTTTTTTGAAAACAAAATTCTTTTGACATTTTGGTATGCCACTTTTTAGAGACTATTAATGTCCATGTGAGCATAAAGTTTAAAATTATTTTTGTTTGATTAGTTTTAAAATTATTGATTTTTCAAAAAAAAATTATTTTAATTTAAAAAAAAAAGTTATTCAAAACTTTGATATGCAAAAATAATTAAGCTACTTAGATCTTCTCAGATATAAAATTTGAGAGAAATTCAATTTACCGTTACCGAGAAAGCCAAAAATTAAAAAAAAACGTTATATGAAAGGTGGCATTAATAGACTTTTCCTGTAAACTTGTTCATTTGATGATAGCTATTACCAACAAAAAAATTCTCAAAAATTTCTATCAAAATCGTTGGAGCCGTTTTGGAAAAAAATAAGATTTGGCTTCAATGTCATACGGCAGGTACCGTTATTTTTAGGCCTAAAAATTAAATTTCAATTTCTCCTCTGATGAATGCCAAAATAATACCACATACCAAATTTGAAGGCAATCGCTTAAGCCGTTTAGGCTGTAGATCGTTATATATACAGACGGACAGATTGACAGTCTGACAGACTGACAGACTGACAGACTGACAGACTGACAGACTGACAGACTGACAGACTGACAGACTGACAGACTGACAGACTGACAGACTGACAGACTGACAGACTGACAGACTGACAGACTGACAGACTGACAGACTGACAGACTGACAGACTGACAGACTGACAGACTGACAGACTGACAGACTGACAGACTGACAGACTGACAGACTGACAGACTGACAGACTGACAGACTGACAGACTGACAGACTGACAGACTGACAGACTGACAGACTGACAGACTGACAGACTGACAGACTGACAGACTTACAGACTGACAGACTGACAGACTGACAGACTGACAGACTGACAGACTGACAGACTGACAGACTGACAGACTGACAGACTGACAGACTGACAGACTGACAGACTGGCAGACTGACAGACTGACAGACTGACAGACTGACAGACTGACAGACTGACAGACTGACAGACTGACAGACTGACAGACTGACAGACTGACAGACTGACAGACTGACAGACTGACAGACTGACAGACTGACAGACTGACAGACTGACAGACTGACAGACTGACAGACTGACAGACTGACAGACTGACAGACTGACAGACTGACAGACTGACAGACTGACAGACTGACAGACTGACAGACTGACAGACTGACAGACTGACAGACTGACAGACTGACAGACTGACAGACTGACAGACTGACAGACTGACAGACTGACAGACTGACAGACTGACAGACTGACAGACTGACAGACTGACAGACTGACAGACTGACAGACTGACAGACTGACAGACTGACAGACTGACAGACTGACAGACTGACAGACTGACAGACTGACAGACTGACAGACTGACAGACTGACAGACTGACAGACTGACAGACTGACAGACTGACAGACTGACAGACTGACAGACTGACAGACTGACAGACTGACAGACTGACAGACTGACAGACTGACAGACTGACAGACTGACAGACTGACAGACTGACAGACTGACAGACTGACAGACTGACAGACTGACAGACTGACAGACTGACAGACTGACAGACTGACAGACTGACAGACTGACAGACTGACAGACTGACAGACTGAC
The DNA here is from genome assembly GCA_910595825.1 of Philhelius pedissequus. Taxonomy (NCBI): domain Eukaryota; kingdom Metazoa; phylum Arthropoda; class Insecta; order Diptera; family Syrphidae; genus Philhelius; species Philhelius pedissequus. The sequence goes on from OU343162.1 coordinate 121,516,734, forward strand.
AGACTGACAGACTGACAGACTGACAGACTGACAGACTGACAGACTGACAGACTGACAGACTGACAGACTGACAGACTGACAGACTGACTGACTGACAGACTGACAGACTGACAGACTGACAGACTGACAGACTGACAGACTGACAGACTGACAGACTGACAGACTGACAGACTGACAGACTGACAGACTGACAGACTGACAGACTGACAGACTGACAGACTGACAGACTGACAGACTGACAGACTGACAGACTGACAGACTGACAGACTGACAGACTGACAGACTGACAGACTGACAGACTGACAGACTGACAGACTGACAGACTGACAGACTGACAGACTGACAGACTGACAGACTGACAGACTGACAGACTGACAGACTGACAGACTGACAGACTGACAGACTGACAGACTGACAGACTGACAGACTGACAGACTGACAGACTGACAGACTGACAGACTGACAGACTGACAGACTGACAGACTGACAGATTGACAGACAGACTGACATTTTTTGGCGATCACTTTTTTAGGCTTCTCTATGATCGTAATGTCATTTTTGATTGTTAGAATTTTTTTTTTTTACGAATGCATAACTTGCTTTATAGTACCTATAATCGCAAGTAAAGAATGTATTTCTTGAAAACAGCTCCAAGAATTTTTATAAAAAAATTTGTGTGTTCATAGATTAGTACATTTCACTTTAAGTATAACAATATTTTTTTTGCTTATTAACGGTACTTCCCATAACCACTTTTCATATTTTCGATTTTCTCAACATTGGATAAGCCGATTAAAATAAATTTCGTATGCAATAGCTCCCTAAAATTGTTAATAAGACTGCGTACTCAAATTTAAAAAAAAAAGTTTTTCGATTTTTAAAAAATAAATATTTTTTTTGAAAAATCGATTATTTCAAAAAACAGTCAAATAATGTTTTTCTAAATTTGAATTTTATATGTAAAGGGTTATCTATTTTGCGATTTCAAAAGTATAGGGCTAAAATTCGACATCTGTCAAACCAAGTTATTAAACCAATTTTTTTTTTAGTTGAAAGTCTGACATACAAATTGTTAAAACCTACTACAAAAATGGTAATTCTGCCACAGCCACATATCGTGCTTTAAAAGGAGATTATGGTTTACACAATCGTCCAACTACGCAAGCAATTGGCACAATTGTGAAGAAATTTGAAGAGACTGGATTGGTTACAGATATCGTAAGGCCTGTGCATCGTCGTTTCGCTCGTACCGCTGACAATATCGCTGCTGTAAATGAAAGTGTTGCCGAAGACCCGAATGTTTCGATTCCTCGTCGTTCTCAGGAATTAGGACTGTCTTACGGCACATTATGGGGTATTTTGCATTTGGATCTACACCTACATCCATATAAAGTCCAGCTCATACAACAACTGAAGCCAGCTGACCATTCACAACGTCGTAGATACGTCGAATGGGTGCTTGAACAACAGGCGGTGGGGGGCGATTTTTCGAACAAAATTTTCTTCAGCGACGAAGCCTAAGAATCCTCAAGTAATTGAAGAAAGGCAATTACATCCACAAAAGGTCAATGTTTGGGGCGCTCTTTGGTCCGGAGGTGTGATTGGACCTTACTTCTTCGAAAACGACAATGGAACGACTGTCACCGTCAATTCGGAGCTTTATGGTCATATGATAACCGACTTTTTTTTGCCTGCTATTGAAGAATACGACTTGGAGTATATGTGGTTTCAACAAGATGGTGCCATATACCACACAACTCGAGCGAATATGGCTTTACTGCAAGAGAAATTTCTTCGCCGAGTAATTTCTCGTCGTGGCGATAAAAACTGGCCACCAAGATCATGTGATTTGACACCGCTGGACTTTTTTTGTGGGGCTACGCGAAAGACCGTGTTTATGCAGTAAACCTTTAACTCTTGAGCACTTGAAAACCAACATTCGTCAAGTTATGGCTGAGATACCGCCCAATGTGTGTCAGAAAGTGGTCGAAAATTACCTCAAAAGAAGCGATGCTTGCAACAATTCGCGTGGTGGTCAATTAAATGATGTAGTATTTCACACATAATGTCAACGTTCAGACTTTATAATAAAAAATAAATATCATGAAAAAAAAATATATTATGTGTGTTTTATTTACGTGTACTTTTGAAACCGCAAAATGGATAACCCATTACAATCAGTGGCGAACGCATATTTTTTTTAGAGTAAGTAAATTTGGTATGCCATCAGGGAAATTAGTGTTAAATAACTTGGAATTGCCAGATGATGTAAAAGTATGCTTAGACGATTTTCTCGTCTAATTGAAGATGTTGCGCATGTAGAAATATATTTCTTTGATATTCTTGATATATGTCATTGTTAAATTAACTAGGGATGCAAGCATTCTCCGAGTATGCCAAATGAAAAAAAAAACGTCAAAAAACTTTGTAGACTCGTCAAATGTTTGCGATTCATTCTTATATAAAACAGTTCACTGCATTATGCAGATTGTTGAGATACTTCCGGTATCTGTGGCGTCAAGTGAGCGATCTTTGTTATGCTTGCGCTGAACGGTTTGATCTTGCTGAACATCTGTGGGGGATATTAAGGTTGACTATGAGGACGTTATAAATATAATGGCAAAAGTTCCAAGGCACATGGATTTTATTTTTTAAAATATTGTACCAAACTAAAAATATATTTATTTATTTTGTTCATATACGTGTATTCAAAACAAGATATTATTACTATTATATAAAAACTAGGGCTGGCAACGATACCGTGAATAGTTGCGGTCTCGTCAATGAGAGGAGACTTTCTTAAAAACACACGAGACGAGACCGTATTTTTGGCACCGAAATTCGCCGAGAGTCTGGCTGTTCTCGGTAGTTTGGTTTCGATTTCGGCTAGAAGAAATATTTTTTGATTTAATTATAATTATCCAAGAATAAGTATGAGACCAAGACCAAGACCGAGACGAGACTACAGATTCAAATTTTCTCGGCAAAAGTCGAGACCAAGAATGAGACCAAACTTGGTTAAGGAAGACCGAGACGAGACTGAAATTTTTCGATTTTGACGAGACCGAGACGAGAAATCAATTTCATACATTTTCTTATTCATATAAGAATGTAATTGGATATTTTTCGTTAGTTAAATATGTTTGTTGAATTAGATTATTACCTTAAAAAAATCGTACAGTTTTTTTTTTCCAAGTTGACCAACATATTTAATTATGCTCTTAAACCTGCTAGATATTTTACAAAAATGAGATATTTTGTATAATGTTAATAGTTTTATGCAAATCTTAAGCCCAAAATCATTTCTTAACTGTACTTATAAGCTGAGAAATAAATGTATGTAGAAATTATAAATTTATCAAAATTTTGTATTTTTGTATTTTTGCAACTAATAATTAGATTCAATCGCAATGACTGGGTTGCTGCATTTCTTGTGCATTTTCCTTTGTTTATTTGCTTCTGAATTTCAGTTCATTCAATTTGTCCCTCATCGATTAACGTAGGAACAGCAAGTAATAATATTTAAATCTTTATTTGGTTACGGAAAGCATAATGTAAGTATGTATATGAATTTGTTGTGGTAATAATATAGTAGAAATTGCGGCCAGTCTCATTGAGCAATTGATATGCTTTTAGTCATATTAAAAAAGATATTAAAAGCTTGCAACGCCAACACGGGTCAGCTAGAACATACATTGTTCGTTAATATATAGTTAATATAGTTTTTGAAAATTATAATCCATTTTTCATGGAAACTTTATTAACCGATAGTTAATTACCGTGAAGCACGAACTGCACTGCATTCTTTACATCTTGTCTATAAAATAGAGATCTACAGAATAACGTAATCAAAGGAAAAGAGGGTACAGAAGGGAAAAAACTACGTGGAACTGGGTGCAACTGTACCACTGGCGTATTAACCACTAGGCTCGTGAGTCCTTCTAACAAAAAACTTGGTATGACAATTTTAAAAATTTAATAATATAAACTTAAAAACAACATTTCAAAAAAAAAAATCATCCACCCGTTTTCGAAATATTGATTGTTATTTAAATCAAAAAAAAATAATTTTTCGAAAATTTTGGTATGCAGTATTATTAATAATCTGAAGGACCTCCTATGGAAAAGCCATTTCTGAGAAAATGCAAAATCAATAAAATGGTTCTATGGCAGGTACCGTTAATAACAAAATATTTTTAAAAAATTTCCTCCAAAATTTATAGTAATCCCAACATACTACACACTCTTTTTGTTTATCAAAATCGTGAGAGCCATTTTAGAGATAATTGAGATGGTAGAAAAAATTGTATGGCAGGTACCGTTAATTTTGGACCTAAAAAAACGATTTAAAAATCTATTTTATGCAATCATCTAAAACGCCTAAATACCAAGTTTGAAGAAAAACGCTTCAGCCGTTTAGGCTGTAGAGAATTGTACAGACAGACAAACAGACAGACAGACGGAATTGCGGGACGCACTTTTTTGGTGTTCTCCATCATCGTAATGTCAAGTCTTATTACAATCTCGAGTTCGATTTTTTTTCCAAATGCAAAACTTGCCCTATTGTGCCTATATCACAAGTAAAAATAGGTGTGTTCGGTAACATGAAAATTCGTACGAACTTGTACGAATTTTCACATTTTGCTGTCAAAACCCATAGGAGAAAAAACCAATGTTTCGTAATACTTGGTGAACATTTCCAGTTAACAAACAGGCATAATATTTGACCGGTTCCCAGTTTTAAAACTTACGTTCTTCGTTGAAATATAAGGGAAAATATATTTTCGGCTTACAAAAATTCTATCAAATTTATTAAAACCAATGACATGTGACATATTTCGACAATACTACCGCCGCATTCAAATTCCTCACACCCAAAAAGAAAACCGTGTCCCATAACTCTTCGATGTTAGCCCATCAAATACGATCCTTGCATAGTATTTAAAAAAGGGGGCGGTAGGCACTGACCGTGCCTCAGGGCGCCGAGAAGGTTAATCCGCCACTGAACTGTACCATTGACAATGCTTTATCCCAAATTATTTTCATTGTTGGAATGAATTTGAAAATATCAAGAATGTAAGAATACTGCTAATTTAAGGAAATAACAATTGTTAACGCCAGCAGCAACAGGAAGAAGGAATTATAGTAGCATCAAAGAAGTTAGTGAAGATTTCCCAAGAAAAGAGCAAGATTAGTTTGATACCAAGCCTATTTTTATTATCTTGTATCATGTTTTATTTTAATTTATTGTTATTAATTTATTATTATTAAAAAATCAATAAACCGAAAACAAAAAAATAATAAATATTGTTTTCAAAATATAACAGAATTTAGCAAATAATTTTAAAAAAATAAGTAAACATACAGTCCAATTAAATCAAGATAAACTGACTATCGAAAAAACACTAATAAATATCTATTGCTTTTAAACGCGAGAAAATAAAAAAATAGGATTCGTCGGCCCAGAATTACATGTCGACCGACCCCTGTTTTGAGTTATTCAACTTTTAAGATTTTTGATGCTCCGATTTTGTAAATATTACCATGATTTACTTTTGAAGGATAGCAAATGATTTATTATTTATAATAATTAATTAAAATCAAATTTATTTGTTTAATTATTACGGAATTTCCTTTTAATCCCTATTTAAACTTTTTGCACAAAATTCTATAACCCAATTTCTCCTTTAATTTTTGTTTAAGACTCTTAAAACTTCGAAGAAGGTTCTTGTACCATATAAATTGTTTAGTTAGTATATGAAGATTGCTTACATTAAGTTTTTAATCGTTGGAAAATAATAGTATTTAAAAAGCTTAAAATTATATGAAATCAGTTTAATATTATTGAAAAAAAGGTTTATTTATATTTTAATTTAAGAACATTTATTAAGAAAAAATTAATTTAAGAAAATTGATACAAATTATTGAAAGCTTTGTAAGGGAATGAAAAAATATTTCATTAAAAATCATATTGTAGAGTGAAATTATATTTGATAAATTAAAATTAAGTAATGATGAGTTGCTGTATAGGGCATTAATTTCACCACCCCCTCTCGCTGCAGGAAGTCTGTCATGCATCTATTTTATTGTAAACCCAAACACTTCGACAGTAACTGAAACGAACCATTCGGAAGAGGCTTGGTTAATATGTCGGCTATCATTTCACCAGAGGAACAATATGATAGTTGGATTATCCGTTTCTCTCGAAGATCCTTAATTTGCTGACAAATATCTATATGTTTAGTACGCGCCCCAAATCTGTCTGAATTAATGAGTCGAATACACCCTTGGTTATCTTCGTTCATAATCGTTGGTTCTTGATCTGGTTCATTGATATCTGCAAGTAGTCTTCTCAGCCATAATAATTCACGACTGGCATATGAAGCCGCAACGTATTCTGCTTCTGTGGATGACATTGCAACCGAAGACTGTTTTCTGCTGGACCATTGCGATAGTTCTGACTACCAGCTCGTTGACTTTCTATCCGCTTTATCTCCAGCCCAATCTGCATCCACAAAACATAAATTTACTGCCTTCATCTGAAGACACTACCAAAGCTTGGTCTATTGTTGAAACAAGGTAACGCATGACGCGCTTTACTGCCTTCCAGTCACTTTCAGTAGGAGACTCTACTCTTCTGCTCAAAAGACTTACGGCTAACAATATATCTGGCCTAGACACTGTTCCGATGTACAACAACGATCCTATAGCTTGCCGATTCAGTGTATTATTAGGTAACTTTGAACTACTGGTATCTGATGTTCCCAAAAATCTAGTTTAAATCGGTGTCATTGCCGGAGACGCATCAAGTAAATTTTATCTCTTTAAAATGTCCATGATTTTTTATTTTTGTCTTAGTTGGAACGCACCATTTATTTATTTATTTATTTCATGAAATACCTATACACATTAAGACATATTTTTTTATAACTTAGGCGGCACAGGCTACAGTTAAACACTTTATGAAAGCTAGGATTCGACAGTTTTTGTTACTAAGATACATTTAAAGAAAAAGAAAATTTATATAAACCAAAAAAAAAATTAAAACAATAAAGAAAAAAAACAAACGAAAAAGAAGGAAAAGAGGGAAAAAAAATAAAGTTGTTATTATCAAAAAGTAATCATCGTTGTTAAAAGTGAAGCTTAATTCTGACCTGTAGCTTCAAAACATCGTCTATTTCTCTTATGTTTCGTGGGAGAGAATTCCATAATCGAATTGTATATATAAAAAACTGACGCTCGGATGTGAGAGAGGCATAGCGCGGGTGGATAAGTATTCGCGTCCTTTCACGAGGATGACCTAGTTATCATATCACTGAGATATTGGGGTTCACGATTGAGGAGTATCTTTGAGAGTAAGCTCGGTACTTTAGGAAATTTTCAAAAGTCATATTTAAAAGATTTTTAGAAAAATTGGATACACTGTCATATCTTCTTAAGCCGTAAATATAACGTACCAGGCTGTTAAAGGGTACGTTTAGTTTTCTTTTGCTGACGGAATCGCAATGTGAATAAATCTCGCAACCATAAATGTAGTGTAGGTAAGACCAACGTTCTTACTAATAACATCCGCACTCTTAAAGGCGTAAAGGATTGTGTGGCCCACATGGTTCGAAGGATGCCATATGTTTTACCCACAGCAATAGTTATGTGATTGTTCCAGGTTAAAGTTCGGTTAAACACTATACCTAGATTTTTAGCAGTTTCAACATATTCAATTGAAGAGTTTTGTAAAAGCACTGGAGGAAAGCAAGAAAGGTCAACAACTTTCTTTGAAATCACAAGACTTACAGATTTCTTTGGCTTTAATAAAAGACAATTTTTCTGTGACCAACATGCGATTTTGTCAAGATATTCATTAAAACAGCTTACGCCGTCTTCTATAAGCTCTAACGGGCAATTCAAATGTATTTGTACATCACCAGCATACATGTGGATTGAACTAAATTTTACCACTGATGGTAATTCATTTACATAGAGTGAGAATAACAGAGGACCTAGAATCGAACCTTGTGGAACACCGAGAGAGATTGGGAGTAGGTCGGAAAGACTATTGTTCAATTGAACTGCTTGCATTCGATCTGTTAAGTACGAACGCAAAAGCTTCACAGCACAGAATGAAAAATTAAACTGACGAAAAAGTTTATCGCATAAAACTGAATGGTCGACCATATCGAATGCCTTCGAAAAATCTAACAGTACTAAAAAATTAATTTTACCTTCATCTACATCTTATCGAAAATCTTCCGTTACTTTGAGTAAACCTGTGATACAACTGTGACCTTTGCCTAGGTGTCAAAAAGTTTGTTGCACTGAGATATGTGGTCATTTGATTTTGCAAGATTCTTTCAAAAACTTTGGACATGAAAGGTAAAATTGCAATTGGTCTGAAAACATCACTTTGAGAGTTTTTAGGAATTGGTATGATCTTTGCTTTTTTCCATTGATGCGGATATTTACCTGAAGTGAAAATAGTGTTGAAGATGTATGTTACGAAGGATAAGACCAATGGCAATATCAGCTTAAGAAATTTTGGATACATCTCATCAAGTCCAAAGGCATTAGATTTAATTGACAAGATACTAGCAACTACTTCAGCGCAATCGACCAATCTAAATGTGAAATTAAAGTTATTTAACGCGTTGTCAATAGGAGCCTCTGGAAGACAAGCCGTAGCTAAAGGAGGTGCTGGAAGCGAAATAAATTTCCTGTTGAGTTCATTGCAATCATAATCATTGACAGAAGAATTTTTGCTTCTAGCAACACCTATTTGTCGGAAATTGGTCCATAATTGTCGTCCGGTCAACGAAGCATTTAATCGGGAGGAGTATATTTGGCATTTTTTCGATCGTATTGTTTGTAGTTGGTGAAACAAAAAACTGGATTACAAATTTGTAAATGTAAATTACAAGTACAAATTTGTGGTTGAACTAGATACACTCTTTCTATTCACAAACTTGTTCTAAGCCCAACGGTAAATTGATGAATATAGAACTTTGTCTTGATTTTGCCATATTTTCGGGATTGTGATAAAAATTATACGGTTCTATGTACAAAATTAAGGAAAACAAAGTTCTATGTGAATAAGAATTTGTGTAATTATGGGTGATTTTTTTATTGGCCGCGATAAGAATAACAAAGTTCTATCAGCCAATTTTGTAAAATAGAACCTTATAATTCTCAAAATATCTATATTATGGTTGATAGAACCTTGTTTTTTGTGTTTTACGCTTTACAGGGTGAGTTTAGGTATATTCTCATGGGCTCATTCGAAAGTGTTTGAAAATACGAATCCAACGATACCCAAATCTCATTTTTTGTAAAAATGGCATTTAGAACCCTGTAATTCTCAGCCGAAGATTTGACGATAGAGAATTGTAAAATCTTGTTCAATACAAAACTGAATTTGACGGAATGAATTTTGTACAGAAAATTTTTGATTTTGTCCAGAAAAATGGATGATTGAAATGACTTCCACAAGATAATAACACGCACGAGCATTTTTAGAAACTGGGTGGGTGGTATTTAATTTGTACCTCATTTGCTCGGAATTAGCCTTTTGAAAAAAAATCTAAAATTTAAGATGAGCCGTTAAACTAAAATATTAAATTTTATATAAAAATACTTCTTTTCAGGATTTTTTGCTTTTTCTTAAATATAATTTGTATTGTGCCATTTTAAGCAAATGCTAAGCATATTTGATATGCATTTTCGTTTAAAATATAATATACTGTTACTATTTTTTTTTTGTATCTCCCATACAATTCGAAATTGAAATTATTTGTACATCACATAAAGTGAGGTTACCACTAAAAAAAATAGTTAATTCCGTTTGCATACCAACTTTTTGAACATACATATACCCACCGATTTTTTAAGATGACCGAAAAATTGTTGGTCGGAACGAAGTTTTCTATGTATTGTATGAAGAAAAACGTAAACGATACTTGTGTGAGTTTTTCAGCTTGAAAAATATAATAAATGCATCAAATCTATTGTGTTGCTGAAGTTCACCTATGCATCGGTCGAAATGCATTCATCGTACAAATAAATAAATAAATTTCATTAGTTGACTTTGACTCAAATTTTTTTTAAATTTAGATTGTTTTCAATATATTAGAGTCTTTGTTATTCCTTTTTTTAAAATTATATCTATCAATATTATCGTCGTTTTTTTATATACAAACTTATACCTAAGCCTTTGTATACCTAGATCACTGTTACCACTAGGACTCTTTTGAGTCAGAAGGGACTCATTTTTCTTAGGTTGGCTCAGGGACTCGTCTTTTTTAGATTTGAGTCATTTTTTAAAGAACGAGTCAATTTATAGTTTAAAGCGCTTTTATTTCATTTTGCAGAAAATATTTTAAAAAGATTGAATAGTTTGAATTATACGCTTCTATTTCCTTTCCTTCCTTTGGATAAAACATTGAATGGATGTTTTAAAATTAAGATATACATGTGAAGAGCCAATTTTTGAGAACATTTCTAACTTTATTATGAAATTGATGACGTTTCCTCAAAGTTCTGCAGCCGCAGAAAGAAAATTTTCAGATCTCAGCTAATCAAAACAAAAAAGTTTAATAGATTTAAATAAGAAACTGTTGAAGTAATTATGTTTGTAAAGGAGTTTTGTGCCTCAAACGATAAAGTTTGGACTCCAGATTAAAAACTATTCTTTAGTTTATTGGTTTTCTCACTTTTGTCTTATCATTGAATTGTTCCTTTTTGTTTACTTTTTAAAAAAATGTTCTTAAGACCGTTTTAAATTTTTAATCATAATTAGGCCTATTCGGCGAGATATTTTATTCTGTTATTCTGCTATTCTGTTATGAATTTGCACACAAAAGTTTAAGCTGTCAAAAAATCTTTTATGAATTATAATTTTGGTATTCGGCATGCTAAATCCCGAATACCTGACGTTGCAGGTCAAACCGCAAACACTCTAGACTTGTTCCTTACCTCTGACCCTAATAAATACACGCTAAATGTATTATCGCCTCTGGGTACATCAGACCATTGTGTCGTATCTGCAAATTTCTCATGCCAACAACACTCAGTTAAAGAAAAACCACCTATGAGAACCGTTTGGCAATATGGGAAAGCCAACTGGGACGGTCTCAATAACTTCTTCAGAAACTTTAACTGGTCATTATGCTTCCTCGGTAGTGACATAGACTCCAGCGCAGATATGATAACAAATTTAATCCTTTACGGAATGAGAAATTTTATCCCGAATAGGGTGAAATCTATCAAACCGAAAGAAAATGCATGGTTTGATTCAAGCTGTAAAGAGGTTATTAGGGTTAGAGAAGTCAGTTTCCGGAATTATAAAGCCAACCCCACTGAGGAATACCGGAAAAAGTTTCAACAAGCTAGAAAGACTTGCAACGTTCACATTCGTAGAACCAAATTTTTGCATGACCAAAAATTAAGGCAAGAAATACTACAATGTCCCAAAGGTAGTAAGAATTTTTGGTCATTTGTAAAAACTATTTGAAGTTCAACATCTTCTTCGGTTCCAACGCTCGTCTCTAATGACACCCCTTTTGTCAGTTCTCGCGAAAAAGACAATTTGCTTGCAGCGCAGTTCGCTGTTAATTCGACGCTGTCTGAAAGTGTTATGACTCCTCCAGTACTTGAGAGCGTAAACGATTTTATGGGACGAATCTTCTTTCGCACTCGTGCAGTGGCTAGAGTCCTCAAAGATCTTGACATAAACAAATCCGCTGGCCCGGATAGTAACCCTCCCATCGTTCTGAAGAGGTGTTCTTCAACGCTGGCAAAACCACTGCGTAAGCTTTTCTATCTGTCCTACTCTACAGGTCTCTTTCCGAGTGGATGGAAAACAACATTTGTCCAGCCTGTCCCTAAAAAAGGCGCATCTTCTTCACCATCTAATTACCGTCCAATTGCACTTACGTCCCTTCTTTTCAAGGTCATGGAAACGCTGATTAATTATCAGCTCAAGAAATATCTTGAAGAACGAAAGCTCCTTAATGACCGGCAGTATGGCTTTCGTAGCAATAGGTCCATCTGATGGTATATCTCACCGAACAGTGGCAAAATTCTTTACATCGTTTTGGAGAAAGTAAGATTATTGCGCTTGATACGTATTTCAAAAGCATTTGATAGAGTTTGGCATCAAGCTCTCCTATCGAAAATGCGTGCATTTGGTATCGATGAATGTCTTCTTCGTTGGATTAGAAATTACCTTTCGGACCGCTCAATACAAGTTGTAATGGACGGTTTCAAGTCTGATATTCACAAAATAAATGCTGGTGTGCCCCAGGGCTCCGTATTGTCTCCGACCCTCTTTCTCATTTTTAGTAATGATCTCTTATCTGGAACTTCTAATCCACTTAATTGTTTTGCTGACGATAGTACTCTCAGCTTTTCATATTCGTTTTTAGATGCACCTCCTTGTTTTTCGGATGTGCAACTGGAATGGCAGCGTATGATAAGCTCATTAAATTCTGATCTTGACAGCATTGTCCAATGGGGAATTAAAAACCGTGTAGAATTTAATGCTTCTAAAACTCAGCGCTGTCTTCTGTCGTTAAAGCAGAACCCACCCCCAATGCCGCTATCCATGAGCGGCACTAGCATTGAAGAAACCGATCAGCTTTCAGTCCTCGGCATGTGCATCACAGACCACCTCTTGTGGAATGAACACATATTTGATGTCGCCAAAAACGCTGCAAAGTGTTTGGGCTTTCTTCGAAGGTGCAAGAAATTCTTCTCCCCGTCTGATCTGGCTGTAATCTATAAGGCCTTCATTCGTCCAAAGCTGGAGTATAACTCGCACATTTGGGCAGGAGCTCCCAAAAATCATTTGAATCTTTTGTTTAGAATTCAAAATAGAGCTCTAAGAATGATTGGCGATAGAACTATAGTGGAAACATTTACATCTCTAGAATATCGTCGAAATGTTATATGTCTCTCACTATTTTATCGCTATTTTTATAAACACTGTTCCAGCGAAATAGCCAGTTGCATTCCTCCCCTTAAATTTTTCAACCGTAATACTCGCGCTTCTAGGAATGCTCATCAGTTTACCCTTGAGCCCAACTTCGGACGTACTGTCAAGTACAGAGATTCTTTCTTTAGCCGTACAACGCGAATGTGGAATACTTTACCCGGCTCTATTTTCCCCTCCCATTTTGATATTCAGAAATTCAAAACCAATGTGCCTCGGTACCTCCTCTTGCATCCTTCCCTACTTTCCTAACGCTCGCACTGTGCTTGTTCATTTTAAGGGTAGTCAAAACCCCTTTAGTGCGCGCATCCGTTTGAAAAAAAAAAATCTGCTATAAAATCTGTTAAGAAATCAGCTTATGAGCTGTCACTGATGCCACAATCTGTTATGGAATCTTTTATGAATCATAAAAGAATAAAAGACACATTTTTGTTACTTTTATCATAAAAGATTTCAATATATGAAGTAAAAACTTTTATTTCGTTAATGAATTATTCTTAAAAGGACAGACATAACAAAATATTATTAAAATACATACATAATACTCGTAACAAACACAAATATGAAAGTAATTTCAAACTATTTATTTCAATACACGAAATCACAGAGCACATTTTGATGGATGAAACGTTAAAGAAAGTGTGGCTTATCTTGCCGGAGTTCGTTTTTGTACAACTTTTTATATTGGATATATTAAATTCAAAAACTGTTATTGACAAATTACAAGGATTGATTATTATTTATGTACGCGAAACAAAACACGATAATTCCGCAGGTTAATTTCATATTGTCATTAGTCACTGCCGACTGCCGAGTTTTTATTTACCTACTACAGCTGATAATTTGATAGCAGATTTTAGGTCTGTTTGTATAAATGTTTCTTTTTCGAAGTTACACAACAGACTTTTATAAAAGATCGAACTCCTGAATACCAATTATAAAATAACTTTTATGGTGAATATATGGTGAAATTCATAGCAGAATAACAGATGTGACAGAATAGGCCTAAGTATTATACATCGTTTTTTTTTTGTGATATATGTAATACATGTATGTGATTTATTTAAATTCAGTCAATTAAGTTTAGGAAAATAAGATATTCACTTTGAAAAAATTTTGACAAAGCTGAATTTTGGTGGAGTGCTTCATTTTTACATCATAACATTTAGCATTTTCTAAAAAGTACCCTAAATTTGGAGCGTTTTTGAGTAATTTGGAAAAAACTTAATTTTGAATTTTTGTTTGCTGAGCTCTAAACTTAGGGTACTTCTTAAAAAATGCTTAGGACGTAAACATGAAGCCGCCCACCAAAATTCAGCATTGTCGGAATTTTTTCGATGTATTATCATTGTTTATTGATATTTTTTGTATGTTTTCAAAGTATTTATTTTAGTTATTAAAAATTATTATTATATACTTAGAAGAGATTTTTTATTGAAACTCATTTATTTTCAAAATGACTCATTTTTTCAACCGGGACTCAATAAATATTAAACCTGTGCTAACACTGCTATGCATATATAAACATAATACTACAAAATCATTGTACCTAAGATCTATAAAAATGTATATCTATATATATTATATACTTTATATAAATAAAATCCTAGTAATATCATAACATAGCTTTTATTTACAATGGATTATGCTGGCAAAAACAAAATTGTCATACTGTGATTGTAGGTACATGAAATGTATACTCTATGTATGGATACAATGATGCAGTACAAGCGTTTCCATAATTATAACAAAATTACCTAAGCATATTCACCAAGCTAAATTCCAATTTCCATAATAATACCCAGCGCCCTCTCTTGGAACAAAAAAAGGTTTATGTATGACACAAACCAGTGCAATAAATTTACCACAGAATATTAAGAAAATTTCCCAAGAGGTGAAATACTCGAGTACTTATCTTTTACCCTCATTTATTTTTCCTTTTTCAAAAGTTTTTGATAATCTTTGGTAGATTTCATCTACATTCCATCTCTTTATATGCCAACATAACTATATCGTTGGTATATACAATGATTTCATTTCTACCTCATTCGATTTAGTCAGAATACCTTCTGTTAGCTGTTGCAGCATAGAAGGTACACCTAGCAAGGATATAAGTGCTCACTTTCGCGATATCCGTTACATAAATTGGAAAATTGTTATTACATTATTTTGTAAATTTGCAGTTATCATTCCCAATCTCCTTCTACGAATAAACGCGTGAGCATGATGACTAGGAGCATCCTTTGCTATACATGTATTGAAGTTTTGTATAAAAGACACCCTTAATGACAGAAATGCATTTATAAAGCCATTTATGTATAATAAGACAAGTGATAAATCATTTCAAATGAACTCTTGAAACTGCGATTTCAAATGCGCTTATGCTTGACAATGTATGGTTCAACATGCGCTCGTCAAGGATCTTTATTGTTTTTACGCTGACATTTTTCAGCTTGGTGCGAATTACTCGTAACAAAGTTTCGTAGCATTTCCACCTATGCAGGTTGTAGAATACATATTCCTACGAGTATGTATAGGTAGCAACGTTCGTTTTTATCTTTGATTTGTAAAGACAGAAGCGATTGCTTATAATGACGGAAGCATTGCATCAATTTTGTTTTTTTTTTCTTTTATTCCTTATGTGTATTCCGTTTCCTACCTACTTTTTTACGTTTTTTTATGATATTGAAAAGACGTTTTAATTAAACCGCATATCCTTGCGTATTGTCAATGTATGTGGTTCTAAATGAGAGGTTGAAGTGGACGTTGGTAATTGGATAATATACTAAAATGGAAAAGAGAAGTGCACTTAAACTGGATATGGGGGAACATCTCTATTCACGCGAAGTAGATGGATGACATTTATTTATTTTGTTTAGACTCAACATGTAAAAATCGTCTTGCAGACTGGCGTTAGAAAACGTATTGGATCACCATATTTGCATTCAGTGGGATTTGTTTTGTAATTATAAATATACCTGCCTATATCTATTTAAAAGTTGTTATTAAAAATGTATTTAGGTATATCTATATTTAGTTTTTCTACGAAAGTGAATTTTCGGTCCAGTATTAATCACCATAATTGTAACCTTAGGAGACTGCAAGCCGCTAGCATTAGAAAATAAAAACCGAAGTTCTACTTATATATCCAAAATAGGAACTATCTTATGTTATCGCTTACACGCATATGACCGTCTTAGAAGTATTTAATAAGGTGTACCTACGAGTATATCAGCAAACGAACAGAAATTCAGTCAAACCTTTTTTGAAATTTAGACCGTGTTCTAACTAATTAGCCGATTTTTGACACTAAATTGTTAGAAATGTCAAAAATATATCCTTTTCTGGAAGCAACATAAATTGTTTCATTACAATAACTATATGTACTCGTACAAACGAAAAAGAAAACAAAACAAGTTTAAGTGTTTCGTATTCTGAAAATCTAGGTAGGTATCTTAAAATTGTTACATTCAGCTAATTCAGCTATGCTCTATGCAGTTTCGTCGCTGCGAGATAAGGTCGGAATTTTCCGCGTCCTGCTTTAATTTGAGGGCATTCCAATTCGAAACATACAATTCGTTTTCTGCCAATGAATTTTCGTTTGTAAAAAACCGAATTTTCATTCATTTATGCATTGCATTTTTCCTAACAACATACATTTTAGTGGGCCAGAGATTTCAAAGAAATGAATCATTCCTAACATAACAATAATTTTTTGTTCAAAAGTTATTCACAAATGTTTAATGGCACCAAGCACAAAGAACAGCGCATAAGATTGTGAACTCTCACTGCGTGATCTGTTCGGGTAGAGTTGAGACTGTGAAAGCAGATGCCACTCATATAAAAGGTGTGCCAAAGTCGCTAAAAATTTAAATGTAATTTGAACTAATGATGTAAATGGTATTTTGAACTAAGTATACAACCCAACAATTCCAATGTCTTCGATTTGGTGCAAACTTCTGTATACGAACATTATATAAAAGACGCTTCAATCTACAAGGTCGAGACGTCTGTGCTGATATTAGAGTTCAAAATAATTAATGGGTTAATGGTCTTAATACTTTGATATCCAATTTACCATAGATTCGCAATCAGATCGCATTTGAATTTACAGAAAGTTCCAAATATTTGTGGTAGGGTGGCGTCACATAGTGAAAGGAAAGTGCTTTCAAAAAGCTAAAAGTTTTCTGAAAGCTAAATTTACATTGTGTGACGACCCGAAAAGTACTTTCTTAAAAGCGTTTTCTGAAAGTGTTTTGCTTCCTTGAAAAAATTTCACTGTGTGACTAGTTAATGAAAGCGTTTTCAAGAAAGCAAATCAATTCAAAAAAATTTCTGAATTTATCAATCTGCTTGTGAAAGTTTGTTGCTTTCGTGAAAGCGAATGTTTGTTTCTTACCCGAATTGATGGGCCAAATTGTTTCTTGGGGAAACATTATGGTGGCATATCGGTAGGTAGGCACCAATAGCAATAGTTTTCTTGGACAACAGTTTTCTTGGACAGCATAGTATCGTGGGTGATCGCTTAGCGGTTTTAAAGGATTTTAACTCCCTCCAGGGTCCTCTGTCCCACTAAAAATAAACACACAGTAACAAATCACTTGCAGCAAACATTTGCATTGTGTATTTAGTTAGTTGTCAACAAACGATCGTACTTTATACAAAATTAAACTGCTCCTACGAAACGTGAGCAAAATTACAAAAGAATTCAATAGATAAAGTCAATAAGCCACCTTATCGTCTTTTTTATATATTTATTTTATTGAAGCGTTTCGGCTATATAACCATCATCAGAAAATTCGACCTTTACATTAATTTTTAATTTATTTATTGAAATTTTTTAAAAATAAAATAAACAATTAAAACAAATTTCAATTTAGATTTTTACAAATCTTAACAAGTGAAGAGTCAGCAAATCCACTATTATCATATGCTACGTTACATATGTAATTTGTTAATATAGATTGACTCCCATGTGTTTAATTGTCTGTATCCTTGCATTTCCTTTAATAAGGATATGCTATTAGTCATCACTCCGTGTTGTTTTTGGATTCTTCTTCCTCTACCCATTGTATTATTTTCTTGGTGTATATGTTTACTAAAAGCCGTTTTTTGAGTTTTATTTTGTATATCCAGTTGATGGTCTCTAAATCTTTTCTTGAGAGAACGAGAGGCTTGACCTATATATACTTCATTACATCCATTACAGTTTACCTTGTAGATTCCTGATTTTTCAAGTTGGTCTGTTTTATTTTGTGCTTCTTATTGACTTTATCAATTTAATTTAATAGCGAGTTTCATTCAAGAAAAGATCTGTTCTTTGCGACAAAAGATTTCATCTTTTTGAATTTTGAGAGTTTCATTCCAACAAAAAAAGCAAATCTAGATCAAATCTTAACACGAAAGATTGGATCTCTAATGGGTTGTCAGATTTGATCTGAATGCACACATAGATGTAAAAAGTCTTTTCTATCAAGGGTCAAATGGAAAATATTTTGTAATTAATTTGTTGTGAACTAGTGCCAATCTGTGGAAAAAAATAAAGAAATAGCTGGACGAAAAAGTTAATAATTTTTATTTTATAAATTCAGTGGAGTTTTTGATTGCCTTGTCTTTCATTTGAAAAGATCAAATCTGGATTTTGAGATTTTGAGATGAGATCTTTGAAATTTGAATGAAACTCACTATTCGACTGAACTTCCTTTTAAACAACGAAAGAATTCATCTCTTTCTGCGCGCAAATCTCTCATAAGTCTGGCGTGGTACTGATTTTCAGCACCACGTTCCCAGAATGGTCACACCCAAATTTACCTACGATTAGCCGCACTTCGTTCAGTCACATGCTGGGCAATCCGTAGGATAATTTCCATTAGAGTTAATTGCCTCAGTTCTAATAAATATTCCTCGCAAAAAATTTCCTCAGCGAACTCCATTTTGCAGCTATTCTGGATAAAACAATTAACGAAACTAAGCTCAAGCCTCAAAGTGGCAGATATAACACCCGTTTACACACAAATCACTTTCACACACAGATAACACCCGAAAAGTGCTTTCAGAAATGTTGCTTTCTTGAAAGTAAAAAGTCGCTTTCAGAAAGTACTTTCCTCTCATAGTGTGACGGCACCTTTATTCCGCAAATATTTTTAAACATTTTGAAATTTAAGACTTTTTTATCAGTTAGTCGTGACCACGACAAGTGTAACCCTGTCGATACTTCGGCAAATAAAAAATAAAAAATCGAAAAAAAGTTGTTTTGATTTTAATTATTAATAATCGCGATAAGTCCGTAAAGTTTCAATTATTTATTTTGAAACATACCTGTCATTTAACGTCCTTGCCAGAATAAAAAATGTCCATTGTTCTTGGTCTTACTCATCACCAGATCGTATAACCAGTTTTGGATTAATGTGGATCAAAGCAAGGCATATACATTTCGTTGCAATTATAAGAAGTTTCTTTGTGCAGAATTCAAACTTCGAAGAATTCAAAAACCTTCTATGGTAATTTATAAATCAAAATGTTTTTATGTACAAATATACTTTTTGAAAAATTACTTTTAAAATATGGAATAATGACACTTATTTATGAAAAAAAGCAACAAACATATATATGTATCTACATATTTAAAGAAACACAAATAAAAAAATGTATTTATTACTTAAAACTTCAGCTGATGGTTCTCTCTTTATTTTTTTAGATATCACATTTCATAGGTGCATACTTCTAAAATTAAAAATATTATTTGGCAGACTACTTGCCTAAAAAGTTAAGAAATCAATAAATTTAATTTTTCAAAATAGTAGGAGATCCTTCTGGAATCAAAACTTCTACACTATTTTGTATGTGAGGGGCTAAAATATGAAAATATATATATATAAGTACTAGCGAACCAGGCGAACTTCGTCTCGCCCCAATTTAATGCCTTCAAATCAACTGTAGAGCTATAATAAAACACAGATAGTTCAAATTTCAATGTCATTTATTTGAATGGAATAAAAATAAGGAGAGAGTGATATGATAAACAATGTTTTTCGATTTGTTTTCCTGCGCAAAAACAAACAACAAAGACCGTTTACCAAGATATCGACGACGTTCTTTTTCTTCGCTGCTAATATTGCCGGTTCACAAATCCAATCGAGTTTTTTATAATTTTTTGGAATGCCGGGGAACACTTTAGTTTGGTGATGAGTTGCTCCTTCGTCGTTGTTGGCCCAATATAGACAAGGAAATAGAAGATTATGTAAAGCTGTGTGCCAAATGCATCGAAGCCAGCAAATCACCTATACGTGTGCCACTTCATCCATGGCCTAAATCAGAAGGACCGTGGACACGTATACACGTCGACTTTGCTGGCCCAGTCAAAGGTCGATTCTACATCCTTAACGTAGATGCATACTCCAAATGGCCGGAAGTATTTGCTACAAAGACAATAACCACATCGTACACCATTGACGTTCTATCCAATCTGTTTTCAAGATTTGGAAACCCTGAAACCATTGTAAGCGACAACGGAACGCAGTTTACAAGCGCTCAGTTCCAGATGTTCTGCAGGAAACTTGGAATCAAACATATCCGGACCGCACCGTATCACCCACAGTCAAACGGGCAGGTGGAACGGTTTGTGGAAACATTCAAGCGCACGCTTAAAAAAATTGATGGGGGAGAAACACCACAAAAAAAATTGGATTCTTTCCTATTAACCTATCGAGGTACACCGAATCGCAACACAGTTGATGGGAAATGTCCATCAGAAATATTTATCGGACGTCGTTTACGTACAACACTCGACTTACTCCTACCATCTAAGTGCCCAGAACCTAATGATGGAAATAGTCAACAGTACGCTGAGCTACAATATAACCGGAAGCATGGTGTCAAGCAGAAATCATTCCAGGCTGGTGACTCAGTCTTTGTAAAAGTTTATTACTCAAACATGAAATTTGAATGGACACCAGGCACAGTAATTGAGCCTATAGGTCAAGTGATGTACAACACTCGCATCGTAAACCAGAGACGACGTCAAAATGAACTCATCCGCTCTCACATAGACCAAATGATGCCCAGGACTACGGGCAGACAGAATCTCTCAGATCTCCAAATACCATTCAATATATTAATGGATGCTTTTGAGCTTCAACCACAACAGATCTCAACAATCATCGAAGCCCTTATCAACGGCACCTGTAACAAAAGATACTGATACGAGTACTGCAACTACTCTAATATCCAGTATTGCTGTGCCTCCAGAAGTAAGCATAGAGCTGAATCCAACAGTCAGACGGTCTCAACGGGAACGAAGAGCACCAACATATCTTAGAGCTTACGAGCTTTTTTGAGGGGGAAGATGTTGGCAACGCAAAGTTCAACACTTACATATAATTGTTGGCAGCACTATACCATACGACAGATGTCAAATAGATATCTTACATTTTTTGCTTCTCTAGTGCGATCGCCATCTTCTTGAATAAACCTTTTTTTCTTTTTTTTTTGGGTCTAAGTATAATACAGAACACACGTGTTTTATTTCATTTATAATTTTCTCCGTGGATTTCAAGATCCAACAACTTGCAAAAATTTGTCGGGAATTTATGATATCAATCCAATCGAGACATCAATAGAAATTTGGACATTGGCAAGCACGAGCAGTTGTCTTGAGAATTCAGCAGCCGATGGGTCGTTCTGCAATGCCACTTATATTTGTGGTCAATTTCAACTTATTGACATGCCGGCACAAAGACGACGATCTTAGGCACCCATTAAGTTCATCGGCAGCAATAGATTTCAGGATGACGGGAAGCGAAAATCTCCGCTGAGCAATATCATATCCCTACCAAATCATCTCGAATCACCTTGTAAATCCTTCATTGTTAGGTCAACTGCCTCCAAGGCTCGTTTATGCGCCATCGTGCATTCATCCAAATTATTATTTTGCATTCTCGCATCAACTTCGCTGTCGCCAAATTGTTGGTCATTGTCCACATTATTGGTTTGTCAACCGTGAGAAAATTCATTGCCTGCTTTTTGTGCAGTGCGGAATGTGCAGTTTGACCGCCTTCAAACGGTGTGGTATAAATGCCATGGATGCCATAGTATGCAACAGGCAACGAAAGAAATTATGACCGAATTGTTGCTAGAATCAACTAAATGACGAATGTCTTGCATCTCCCACCGGGAGCTTCGAGCAAGTAAAAGCGATTGCGGAATCGTATTCCAAAGCAGGGCGATTGAAGTCTACATTTACCACTTTTCTTCTTCTAATAACTTCTTGTAGAGTTTGTGGGGCAGTTTGAAGTTATGCAATATGGGCACGTCTCCATTTATTTCCACTGTTCGTACATCTTGCGTTTGATTATCACGAACATTCTGATTAATTATTACAAGACGTGTACGTCGTCCAAGGTTAGATCGGAACCAGTGCAAGCGTATAGAATTCTTTTTAATTTTTTACGCAACACAAAACCGAATTTTCACTCAGCGATGTGTATCGAACAAACGCAAAGTAGTTCATGTCAAAGAAATACACCGCCTGAACTAACAAAAGCGAAATCAGGAATTATACGTTATTGGCAACATTTATTTTTTATATATATGTTACTTTATGTTTATGTTTATTGTTTATTTGTATTAGTTCATGAGATTTAACAATTTTAGTAAGTATTTTTAAATTTTAATAGCTCACAAAAACAGCCATTAATCGAAAGATGCCAACTGAGATCATTTTTTTATAAATAAAGATATTATTTCCTAAAATCAACCAAATTGTAGTTTGGCGAACAGTTTATTCAACCACCACCCAACATTTATACTATATTTAAACTTACTCTAAGAAGTTTGTTGTGTCTTTAATTCTACCTAGAAACGTTTAATATTGGGGACGAATGAATGGAATGAATATTCGAATTTTAACAATTATTTGTTTTGTTATTCCTTAGGCTACTTACTTATACAAGCGAGAAACTTTACTTGAGACAATTAGTTTACTGATCTCTCATATCCCAAATTAACTTTTCATTTAATCAATTCAGAATAATGTTTCAACTTCAACTGTTAAATGAAGGTCACAACTTTATTTCATAATGATTCATGCAACACTACTATATGGTCTCCTACTCAAAGCTTTCAAGCAATTTTATAAAAATTACCACAAAAGCCGACCCATTTTATACTTAGCGTAAGGTCTTCATTTGGTTCTTTGACGTACTCCCCTTTTAATTTTTAATTATAATTTGTTGCAGCAATTATACGCCATGTTGCTCACAAATAGCATTCAAGATTTTTTTTTCATCATTCTTTCGCAAACAGAAAAATCCTTACACACTATCCACTGCTTGACAGAGTATTAAAATTAAGTTATTTCCTCATTTCTTGCTCGACATTTCCTCCACCGCAGTGCACCGCAGCGCACCGCCGCGCCGCGCCAGCGTTACAATATATAGCAAGAAGCTGAGCAAGCAAAATCATCCTACAATTCACTATCCCAAAGAAAAGGACGCTCGCGCGAAGCGTTTTACAATTTCTTTACCAAATTGGAAAAATATTCAACAGAAAAATTAAGTTGTTTATTCAATGATGATGATCATGATGATGAGTCCTTATCCAACTTTGTGGCAACTGTCTAAAATTGAATGTTTTAATTGTATGTTGCAAAAAGGGTGAAGCAAGGACACACGACGACGAATGAATGAATACAAAAAAGTCACACCACATACCGATTCCCAACAGCAATTGGATGAATACATATTTTTTTAATTAAAATTAAATCTCACACATGAGTTCACCACACCACCAGCACAATCGCAACAGTCCCATGAAAAGACCAACGGAAAAAAATCATTTTTCCTGAATCGCCTTTTAGGATGTTTTCATTTTTTTCTATAAATTTGCTTGGGAGTCTTTGAAGGAATTTTTTTGGGTTTTTAACAGTTCCTGGGAAACTTGGTCGTTTACTAGATTTTTATTTCCAAACTAAGAGTTGAACTTTTATAAAAAAAAAAGAAAGAAAAGCGAATTGCGAGTACAATTTTTTTTTTAGAAAAATATTTTGCATATAAAAGTTTCGCAAAATGTGTTTTGCGTTAGAATTGAAATTATACTCTTCAAGGATTTTGTAGTCAAATTGATGCTGCATTCTATGTAACAAATATGTACCTATACGACTTGTACATATACTATATGTGTTTTCGTTAAATTGACAGGGAATCATTAAAATTTCCTATATAATGGTTAAATGAAACATAAGTAACTTATTAATGTGCAAGCATATTTGCCACACTAAAACACCAAACAAAATTCTAAAATAACCTACTGAGCAGAATAATAAGAGACATGGTTGTTTATACTCGTAACTGCTGATGGCAATTTAAAGTTGATATGAAATGTTCAACTTCGAAAAAAAGCATTATTAGTAGACAGGGCATATTCTAAAGTTAAAATTTTTTTTATTTGTTTTTAAAATCAGTTGTCTCAATAAAATGGAGAAACTAGGAGGGAAAAAAATTTCCAGGAAAGGCTTTAAGCCACGTATGCACGCACGGCCTTAAATAGAAAGAATAAAAACTTAAGTACCAATACCTTATAAATATCGCTACTTAAAACAAATTCCGTTGCTAGAATTTAAAAAAGTTGGAATATTAAATTGTTATTAGTATTTTTGTGAAAATCTTTTTGTTATAATAAATTCTTATGAAAGCAGAAATGCCCAACAAAAGCAGATTTTTCCGATGATCCCATCCCCCAGCACTAGTGCTCCAATGCTAATGTTGCCGTTTTGGCGACTTTGTCACTATATTAAGCGGAATTTTCAAAAGTTTAGGGACAAAAGGGACAATGGGTGGTAATGGCGCGTGAATAAAGTGCTTGATTGCTAACTAGGACGTGTGGGTTCGATCACCACGCTAGGCGCATTCTTTTCTATACCTCCAATTTTAATTGGATGCCGCCCATGGGTTAAAATGAGATAGTCAATACCTGGTTCTCAAATCCACTGTGCCAAACTAGTGCCGTGCAATTCAAGTTGCATTTAAAAGACCTTAGGTCTTACAGGCATATAGTTAAATTTAAAAAAAAAATTATTTTTTATCGCTAGATAATTCAAGCTTCTTTTCTAGTGACTTTTTGCAAAAACATATTTTTTTGTAAATATGCGTTACACCACTGGTGATGTTACATCCCTGGCATTCGAGTTTGGCACTTTTGAAATGATATTCGATTGACACTTTTTTACCACGACCACTGAACTGAATTCGAAACTTCACCACACCAAAGAAAGAAGACCAACCGAGTGTGATTGTGGGTTAGCGGAGCGGGTATATGTTTTAGTAACTAAATTAGACTAGATTTTGGAATCTAAATTATCAAGCCATACAATTATTCGTATAAGAACTAACCGTATTAATTTTAGTACCAAATTAGTAAAAGAGGTTCAACAATGGTTCCAAGTAATTACAATTCTTTAAAAAATGGAATTATTATTTTAAGACCTGTTAAAGATCGTCCTATAATTAATCTTGCAAAAAATTTAGAGTTTCAGGACAAAAAATAGTATAAAATGTAAATCAATGGACTAATATTAATTTCGTAAAATCGCAAGAACTTCAAGATAGTGTTAAGTTTCACGCTATAAAAACGCAGCTGGGGTCAATACTTATTCCAACTTGCTAGAACAGTAATGTCTCTTAAACATTAAATTGCGGAAGTGGAACGCATTTTTAGCATGATGAATAATGTTAAAAATAAGTTAAAAAAAAATGTTAACGAAAACTTTGAATTCAATAATGCTCATTAGAAATCAAAATAAAAATTTAAAAAAATTGTCATAATTACGAAATCCCCAAAAATGTTCCTCAAAAAAAATAATTTCAATAATGTCTTAGATATTGAATTTAATGAAATTGATGAAGAGCAATGGAAAAATTTGAAGATTTTTCAGATTGAATTAGTTTTTGTTTTTAATATTTTGAATGTTAATTAAATGTTTTTGTTAAAATTGTTAAAATGTTAACATATCTAGCATATTTTTGAGGTCGATCTAGCGTCTCTTCTTTTCGGCTTCCGGCAACACTGCTCAATGCTAATATGTTTAAAAAAATTGAAAGGATATCAAATCTCTTGTATTTATATTGCTGAATGTATATTTTTGGTTCTTGGTTTCCATAAGTTTGTTTCTTGATTGCGGGTTATAAAAAAAAAGCCAGCATACGAGTGTATGTATATTTAGGTAAGTATAATACTATTTTGACAGTTGTGTAAACTGTGCAGCCTCGCATTTTTATGATTCACAAAAAGTGAAATAACTTCTATCGTTATGTTAGACTTTGATATCAGCTGTAGATATTCTGGCTGCATAAATGTACAGTTCGCAAGATCGCAGACTATTCTCAATAACTGTGGAGAGACTTAATATGTTGATTTGAATAACATAAACTTCTTCAACCGCAACTGTACCATCGTATTATACTGAATAATAAGAAATTATTTCGAGACGCAATGATAGTAAAAGCACAAGATTCTAATAAGATTTCATTATTTTTTCAGTCTGCTAAATTAATTTCTTGGTAACAGAAACTATTTCTAAGATTCGAAGAAATATCTTTAATTTCAAGGCAAAATGTGAAGTTTGAATGGTAATCCTTACAATGGTAGAATTGTAATCAAAAGAAGATTGTCTCCATTTCATCAGAATATATCCAAGGTTATATCTTATATTTGTAATATTTGTCGCATTTAATTACAGAGGTATTTAAGTGACAGCAGTACTAATAATTTGGGTTCTAGAGTTTAGATTTTTTATGTATATCTATGCAACTTTTTGAAATAACTCTTTGCAAAAATAAAATCATGACAGGTGTGTTCCATTAAGATTTTTAACTAGACGAATCAATGCTATATATAAATACTTTCGGCGAAATCCTGGAAATCAATTAATACGGGCAACCAGTGCGATTCGGCCTGCAAGAATTGGAAGGTTATTAGTTCATACGGATGGTGTTAGTATTCGACTTGTATTGCGGAAAAAATTCCAGGAGCCAATCCTTTAGATCCATTTAACTCAATAGTGGTAAAGCTATTACTCGACAAACTAGACATACGTCCTAACGACCATGTGGTATATACTTCGACCATTCCTTTACTAGTTTTCAATCGCTCCGAGTTTTACGAATAGCTGCTTTTTATGCAACAGGTAACGTTCGCGAAGTTATATCCAAGCCATGTCATATATAGTTGCAGTGAAGAATATGAAAGAGAAAACCAGTGCTTATTGTGGTTATCGTTACGACAAGTCAACCAAATTCTATTCGTACGTTTGCATCAATAATATACGCGCCGCTAATTGAGCCACCGTTAGTAAAAATTTGCATGAAACAGCTTCTGTGAAGCTAATTCTGGGGTGTGATGTAGGTATAAGGCCACTATCCACAAACCCTTTCCCCAGCAACTAGGTATACAGTGTGACATAAAAATGCTGTGAGAAAAACTGTATGCATATTGAAAGAGAATGATTTCAAAAGATTCACTCTGCTTAAGACTACCGGTCGTATATCTTGCTTCCACTAGCTCGAAGGATTATACTTGGTCACTAGATGATAATCCATTGAACTTAAAGTTAATCAATATTGAAGTACAATCAAATGTTGCCCGTAATTTCCAATGGACAGTTTCCCATATAATTCAATATAATTCAACAACAACTAGAGCTTAATTTAATTAATTTTAAATGTTAGTCAGAAGTTTGATTGTTACTAAATATCGTTACGAACCGACTCTTTAGAGTGCGGTACGACCAGAATTACTCGGAACTAAGGAAAATTGAAACCGGTGTACCACAAGGAAGTGTCCTAGGACCAACCCTGTATCTGTTATATACAAGGGATATTCCAGTGGACATCAACGCTATCATGCCCACCTTTGCTGAACATACGGCAATATTGGTGCCAGATAAATCCCTTACGAAGGCTACACTAAAATTGCAAAATGCTGTCGATAAAGTTAGTGATTGGACACAGAAATGGCGTATCAAATTAAACGAAACAAAATCGACGCATATAAACTTTACTAACAAAAACATAAACAATGTTCCAATATTTATAAATAATACAGTAGTACCTTACTCCAATACCGCCAAATACCTTGGAATGACTTTGGATGCAAAGCTTAAACGGAAAGATCACATCAAAAAGAAACGAGAATAACTAAACTTGAAGTACAGAAAAATGTACTGGTTACTAGGAAAGAACTCTGACCTAACTATCCAGAACAAATTAATGTTATATAAGCAAGTACTGGAACCCGTTTGGACATATGGCATCCAACTATGGGGCTGTACAAAGAAAACAAATGCTGAACCCATCCAAAAATTCCAAAGCAAGGTCCTTCGTGGAATAATAAATGCCCTTTAAGAAATAGCGATCTACATCGTGACCTTCAAATTGAAATGGTTGCAGAAGTGGTTAAAAAACACGCTGCATCACACAACCAGCGACTGCAAATTAATACCAACTCCGAAATGGAGACCGTCTTTAATGTACGAGACAATGTTCGGAGATTAAGAAAAACCAAACCTCATGAGCTAATGGTCTAAAAGCTATGGGAAAGTGTAATAACTTTAAACTTGCCTCAATGGAATTGAAATCTAAATTAAGATAATAAAATCATTTGTCGATCTTTCATAGATTGGTCCTGATTTCACCGGTGGTTTTAGTGCGGTAAGAGTCCCACACTACTCGGTACCGATTCTTACCGAGTGTTTTTTTAAGATTTCCATCGGATAAAAAAACACTACTTATCAAATATGGGTTTTCCAATTCGTGGCCCGAATTAACACTCTATTTCAATATAAGGCTGGCATCCTAGGATATTTTCAGTTTTATCGAAATGCATATTGTTCCCGTGTTAAAGGAGATTGAAATCAATTTCAGGGTGAGCACAAAAATAGGGGTTAATGTCAACTCAAAATCATAAAAATGCCGGTGTGTGTTGTAAAATAAATATCACTGATCATAGCAAAACAAAACCAAATAAAAATAAAAAAATATCAGAATAGTTGCAGCAGAATGAATACGTCAGTGCTATTAAAAATCAAAACAAACTTTGTCGTCGACACTTGACAGGTGATTGTTAAGGTGAAAATCTGGTCTCCACTTTTTCGAAAATGGAGGGAAGTTCAAATGTTAACGAAAATTGTTTGGAATCAAAGATATACCATGCATGCGTTGATGTGAAAGGAATGTGGTTTAAACAAGGCCCGAGTCGATGCCACATCTCGCTAAATACTACCCGGCTTCGCAGTTATTTCGCGGCATGGTTAGGTGATCTGGTATAGAGGATCATGAGATCTGTCACCATAAGAATTATTCTTACTATTACTATTCAAAAGTTTTTATCTGTGCACATAATTTGTAACTTAATAGGCCTTTATACACGAATGCCTATTCCTCAAATTGTATGCGGTTTCTGGCGTAATGTGTAATGGCAAATTACACTATTACAAGCGAGATCTGCAAGAAATTCATTGGAAGAAATTTGAATGATGTTATGTAGGTACATGTACTTTTTAAGGGCGAATCATATATTGCAATCAACAATTGATCGAAAACCTAAGCATACATTTGTTTATTAACTTCCCAGGGAGCAAACACTACTTGATGATCTATAACTTTTGCCCATATTAATTTTACAAATCGAAATCTTACTATTAGCCGACGACACTCATTAGTCCTGAAACTATATTTTTTTCTAAAATCTCTTTAACATGCTATAATATGTATCTTGTATATTTAAAATAAACTCGGAAACGAATTTGTTTTGTTTTCGTTTTCTTTTCATTTATAAATAGATTCCGTGCAATGTGTCTTCTGCGGCGTGAAATCCCAATGGGAATTCGATTATTTCCATTTAACCTGCACTCATCAGTTCCTATGGAATATAACCAATTATCAAAGTATATTTTAAAAACCAAATAAAAAGTACCCATTCAATGATTTTTTCATTACCCAATGTATTCAGCATCAGAGCACTTATAAAAATGAAACCTCACTTAGAACTCCGCACACAAAAATTCCCCAAGGACCCTTTATTCCAAGGCTAATATGTTGTTTTCACTTCAATGCATTTTTCTTCCTTACGTACGTCATTCTACCAACAATTTAAAAAATCTAAATTAAAAAGCAAGCAAATTATTGTTTCAAAGAAAATGCTCATATTGCAGCAGTAGGTGAAAAAAAACATAGATGTTCCTATAACATAAGCAGTCGCGTGCGAAAACGAGCTATTTTTCGCACGTAAGGGCAAATTAAAATACTACACTCTTCGAGGACTTTTAATGCATTTTTGTTCCTTTTTTCTAATTTTCTATTGTTTACATAACCATATGTAAAGATTGAAAAACTCATATCAACGTAGCCACAAAACACAATGGCTGGTGTTTTCTTTGCCGTTGCATGCAAACAAGGATTTTATTATGAGCCATTGAAATAATCTAGAATGCCATATGGGATTGATCATTTCGTAATTAGTTGGTTTTTCTAAAAAAAAAATATATAAAACAAAGGCGATGACAAAAATGCTTTCAAATCATTATTTTCACCAGAATAAACATATCGGAAGTGAAGACACAATCCGTTGAGTCATTCGAAAAATATTCAACCAAACTGCATACTGTGTTCTTAGATTATTTCGACAATAAAGATTTGTGTATTATTTATATTTAACAATAATCCTTAAATGTATTTTTTTTAAATAACACTTTCAATCAATACTAAGCGAACACTATATAAAAACAGCTCCTTTTTTGAATGTCATTACATAGTTTAAACTGTTTGTTTTTTAATTTATCAAGATAACTTCCATGACAACTGCTGTTTTTGCATCAGCTGTGTTTTTACACCGGTTGCAACAGAAAGTGTTTTCAGTTTGCTGAGAATTACTATGTGAACTTGGCCATTAATCTACTTTTTACTATTTACATAAGTACATAACTGATTTGTTCAATTCAATGCATTTTCTTTATCTTCGTTTGCATTTTCTCGATAGAGAATTCCTCAAATCTAATCGTACATTGAATTTGTGCTAAGCTAAAGAAAATAATCATGAATGTATTAAAATTATATAAATCGAAATTCATTGTTTTTGCAATAGTTTATTTTTACTTTTAATTCCTTGTCATTTTTTTGCCTTTCTGTCCCAAGAGGACACGATCAGCTTTTATGGTTGATTGAACACACCATCTAGGAAAACAAGGTAATTCAATGCGCATTCCACACAATTCCAGTTGCTTGAAATCACTGCAAAAAAAGCTTCGATCGAGGATTTTGGTGAGCAATTATGATAAATCGACCTTTCGCACAATTTTATTCGGGGGGTTTGTGTCGAAACCTAACCTTAACGGAAAAATAGTGTTAATTTGTCGGAAATCGACCGTCTATTCGCCGAACGATATTTCATCGCCGCGCTGGTTGTATTTTCTTTAACCAATTTTTGCCTACCATACGAAATACATGATCACCACCGATTACCCATAGGTTTTTTTTGTCGGAAAATATCGACAATTACTGGGTATCTATAATGATGTAGTTATACTGCAAGTACATATGTCATTATACATATATATCCAATTACACAATCATCTTCTATGTTTACCAAATTGTATTAAACCTCAACATGCCATTTGGACGCGACTGACTTTCAAACAAGTAATCATATGTAGGTCCTTTCACTAATTTTAAATGATCAACAACAACTTGTTACTGTGCTACCAGCTAATTTTTATCAAATTATTTTTGCCTGGAATTATAGCTATTTCACGACTTGCCAAGATCGATCAACAGATTCCTTAGGTTAAGATCTATCGGAGATAAAAGCACAACTACAAAATAAAAAATATTTTCATTGGTTTCTTTATTAAATTTTTTAGATTCATCTTATTTAAGAAGTTCCTTGCTTACACATAACTTCTAACAAGTCTTTTCCAGATCTGTCTTCAGTTAAATGTCTCCACTTTCGCATATCAAGTTTGTAGAGATCCACTTTCACTTCCACTAAAAATCGCTCGGGGAATTTTCCTCAAGAAACGCCAACATCATATTCATTTATATTCAACACGATTCATTCCGCCTCCAATATATAACAGTAGAGGGGTAATAAGTGTATGTATTATAGGGAAACTTTAGTTGATCGATGGAGTATTTAATTTTAATGTTCTTAGAACGTACGACGGTTGTCCGATTAGTCAGTGACTTTGAAATTAAAAAAAGAAGGGTCCTTTTTCTTAATTCATTTTATTTTTCAATATAGTCTCCTTTTAGAGCTAAGTTTCATCAAACTCTTCAAAATATGCATTTGTTGCATCAATGACTTCATTATTTAATGCACATCTTTTTCTGTCGATGCATTTCTTCATATTTGGAAGTAGGAGAAAATCGCAGGAAGCCAATCCGGAGAATAAGGTGGATGAGGTAGCAGTCCATTACACAATTCAGCTAATTTTGATTTTGCTACTGCGCTCAAAAGTGCTGGAGCATTGTCGTGATGAAACAGAACCGTTTTTCCACCAATTCTGTGTTGAATCTATCTAATAAATTGGCATAGTAGTTCTCGGTCCTTGTTTTTCCCTTTTCAAAATATTCAATAAAAATTACGGCGCCCCGCGCCGTGTCAATCTCAAAAAACCTTTTCCCGCCGACGCACGTAACCATTTTTGACTTTTTGGGCGCACGATCAACTGAAAATGTCCACTGTTTCGATAGATCTTTCAATTCTGGTGTGTAATAGTGTATCCATGTTTCATCAACAGTTAAAAAACGCAGAAAAAAACATTTGAATTACCCTCAAAGAGTTCCAAACACTGCTCTGAAGTTACGAGCCGATTCCATTTTTCTTCACTTGTTAGCAAACGCGGCTCCATTCTTGCTGATAATTAGTTCATGCCCAAATGGTCATGCAGGATCCGAATAACACTATTATTTGAAATGGGTACAATGTTAGCTATCTCACGAACCTTGATCCGGCGATCGTCTGACACAATATCAAAATTCACTTTTTTCCATTTTTTTATAACACAACTTAAAGTTCCTCGAATTAGTAAAACGGTTAATAATTCACAAATCTATTTGAATATTTTTGTCTAGGCCTAGAAAAAAAAACAAAGATGGCTATGAAAAAATTCAATGCTATCAGAGCGATATAAATTATCTCTAAAGTCACTAACTTATCGAACAGCCCTCGTATGAAGGTACTACATTATGTTAGTGTAACGGTTTTTCATTTTTAGAATATTTTTTTTTTCAGTTGATTTAAATTTATTGTTGAAGATGTTCCTATGCCAATTTTTTGACAGATAACATCTTTCTAATTACCAGATTTTAGTTAGAGAAGAATATATCATAGCCAAACATAAAACCGTTAAGACACGGCCAACGCACACATGACAACGAACTGAAGGCAAAGGAAATAGAAAAAAAACTTTATCTTTCCGTACTGTTCATCTTACAGAACCGTTCTTGTTCTGTATTTGCTATGTGGGCAAAAATAAATCGTGAAATTTCATTCCTCTTTAAGGAGCGCTAAGCGTTTTAGGTACTTTAAAAGGTAGGAATCTGTCTTTCTAATGAATTTTTGAAATTAAACATGAACGTGAGAAATTTGTGCACTATGAATATGGGATGTCATAAAGCGTCAAATTTTATGTCTGCGTTTATTTCTTCTGAGAAGACAAGAAATAAGAGCGCCTCGAACCACGCTGAGGCGGTATATTTTGTAGTCAAACAAATTGATGTTGAATACTAATCAAGTGAAATAGGTAGTGCGATTCCGGTTTTGCCGCTAGTTCATCCGGTCTACAGTTTCCTGAAATATACCTATTGCCCGGCACCCAACAAATATGAATGTTGCACCTCCGTCGCCAGTTTAAAAACTTTGTAGAGACAGGGTTAGAGACTTTAAAACAGCTTGCTTATTCGAGATATCTGAGGTTGATACCACTTTGTCTTTGATCCAATGATAAAACTTCTTTTATCGACGAAAATTCCGCCAGGAACGCACTACAGTAGCTTGATATAGGAAAGGAGAGGCTTAAGCTTAGTCTTTCTGAGTACACACCTCCACCAATTTCATTCATCGGCTTTCAACCGAAATAAATTCATTCGACTTACAGGAATGTCATTTGCTCCCATGGAAGGAATGGTAACTTGAAAGTTTTCGGGCAAATGGAGTGTTGGGATTGTGTAGCTAATGTTATTTGAAAGTGTTCCAACTTAGCTTAGAATAACGATGTGGCCTTTCATTACTGATTCGCTGTGAGGAGGCTTTGAGATGGATGGCTCTGAGTTTCCGCTATTTGTTTGATCAATAGATTGAGGGGAGTCAAATAAAGAAGAGTGCCTAATACAGCAGTCGTAGTTGTGAGTAGTGCTCTTGCTTAGCTTATTTAGTACAAAGAGGACTGAGTTTAGCGCGGCTTTGCTTTATCCAGAGATCCTACATAATATTGACACTCCATTGATTAAGATCGCCTGATTACCAAAAAATTTAGCTAATAAGTAATACGCTGTAGGAAGCCCCATTTGTCCTTGAAAGATTTAAGCATTAGGGAAATGCCACTGTGGCTTTTTTAACACCATCTTGTATATTAGTTTTTCAACTTAACATTTTATCTAAAATTGCACCTAACTGGGGATTCTATATATCCTGGAAGATAGGACAAGTTTGGTTTTGTAAGAGTTAATACCCAGTCCACACATATCAGTCTACGTTGTTAGCTTGTATAAAGCATTCTATATATATAGAACTTCTTTCAAGGTGGTAGGATGCTTTCTTGATACGGCAATTTCAATCAGTCAGCTGTTTTCCGCTTCCATAATCAAACCAAATATCTAAAGGAACGAAACGAAAACTTTCGAGTGTGATGCGTGAAAAATACCGCATGCAAAAGCTAAAGCTTGAAGCTGCGATGAGTTATTCAATTTTTTGACAGCCATTCCAGCTGCAGCTGCGTTTTCATCATGTTGCCAGTTAATTGTTTTGCTGAAAACAGTTACGGAGCTTGCTATTAGCTCTCTTCTGATAGTGTGGAAAAACAGTGAAGCCAACACATGCATCTAATTTAGTGTTGGGGTTATAGGGGTATTTATCTAAGTCCTGGTTAAAAATGTGGTACCTACATAGTAGAAATTGAAATCCTCTATCATTTATCTGACCCTAAATTCTAACAAATTGTATGCGTAACGTAAATAACAAGAAAATAAATTCCTTACGCAATATGATTTATTATTTTATACGAAAATAGAATCACAAGCCAATTTTCAATTTATGGCATCGATAAAAGTCAATGGAGCGCGAAGTCATACATATCTATTTATCTGCACTTTTATCATAATGACACATCGTATTCTTTTCCAGTTGCAGAATAGGTGAATATTGGATTTAATGGATTTAAATCTACCAAATGAAATATGTGACATTTTTGTAACACCTTCATAAGTCATCGCAGCGCGCAGGTATAGCTCGTTTTTTTTTTAAATTTTTAAAACAAATTCTGCAAATATAATTTAATTTTAAAGGAAAGGGTAGTTTAAGATAAATACTGATTAGATTAGTTTAATTTGATTATTGAATATAAATACATATAATATAGGAATACAATACGTATGGCATGGATTATTCAGTCTGAGTATGCCAGAGTGATAATTATAATAATTCACTCCTTTCAACGTCTCCAAGAAATATTAATATATTTGTACTATAAAGCAACATAATGAAGATGTTGCAATTAAGCAAAATTGAGCTTTAATTAACTCAGTTCGGTAGCGGATTTGTTCACACTAAGCGCCCCATTTCGCTCGTTTTTGGCGCCTTCATGTTTCGAATTGTAAATAAATATTTGTCTTAAATTACAATATACGTTTAAAGATTACTTTTAAGATTTACAAGAAAAATAAAGTAAACAAAAATAGCAGGAAGATTATACAAACAGTTCAAAGTAATGTCCGACCGAAGCTTCGCCACATTCGGCCGAAAAAATCTTAATTCAGGTAAGCCGAATGCCGAAGGCCAATTTTATGTTGAATTTTCGACTTGATTATCGTCCATTTGTAGAACATCTAATATATGTTAAGACCTTGGGTCATACAAGAAAAAAAAAATTATATTTTACAAAACTAATATTTATTAATTTAAAACACAAGAAGTAAAGTAGTTCGGTTAAGCAATGTTAATGTAGACTATCAAGATGCACATGTACATCAAAGTTTGTATCTCTTTCTTATTGCAGTAAATGCAGATGGTAATTTAATATGGCAGTTGTGCCTAAGCAGGATAATTGATTCCTTGCTCTCAACAATATGTTTCATGAGAAAACCTTTGCTTTTGCTGATATATAGGAATATTGGGCTTATACGGCCAACTGCCTTAAAATATTTATCTGTTCCGACTTCCGAGTGAACAACAACTTATGACCTATTGGTTGCTTTATTTTGAACAACAGTGAAAACTTTACTTGCGCATAGCTCCAATAAGCGAACGATTCCCTTAAGCGGGCACATTTTCGAGAACAAATTTCTTTTTTGAATTTCTTATACAAATTACTTTCCTATAAACGGACACTCCCATAAGCGGACGCGGACACTTTTTATATAGAAAACCTCCCATACGCCGACACATAATTTTATTGAGGGATTATTTTTTATCAACAAATCAAAAAACCATAAACATGAAAGGGCCGTTCTCAGTATATTTTATATTTTTTATTTTTGATACTTAAGAAAATCCCCGATAACCGGACGCGAAGCTCTAATAAACGGACAGAACTATGTTTTGTTGAAAAAATACTAGGGGGCTTCCCGGGTAACAAAGATGGTGAAATTTTGAAAGTCTTTGGTTCTCTTTTCTGGTGGCGTTCCATTATTGTACATGTCATTTCCTTTCCTTCTGCCATTGTACTCGTATATATATCCCTCTTTTATTTCTCTGCCCCACTCTCAAACAAATAACTGCAAGGGCAAATTTCTCGACACAAGCGCCATCTGCACAGGGGCACTGATAAACAGATTTTCATGTTCCATGGTAGTTCTATATAAATACAAATACAATGCTTCTGCTATTAAGCTTTTGAATTCGAGCGCTTATAACCTTTATTTTGATCCAGACTGTTTGGATTTTGTTATTTTCGAATTGTGAAGCCAAATAGATTTATTACTCATGTTTCTTTTTCTTAGAAATTTCTATATACCTTTTATTTGCTTGAAAATCTTTGTCATCGCAGCATCACTAGGACTCAGTAATTTAAGTTACTCAAAACAAGTTCTACGAAGGTTCCAACACCTATTATTATCAAACCATTTATTGGTGTTATTTTTTATTTATTTATTATTATATCAATATACAACTAAAATTGCTATTAATAAAACTATTAAAATACTTTCCTATTTCAATAAATGATCACATATATTATTTCTGTTGTCAAACTCCTTTTTTCTCATTTATAAGTAAAATTCACTAAATTCTGTATCACTGGATAGGAATTTAAACATAGCGAAGGCATTGCACAAAAACTTTATCTTGTACCATCTTATGTTATATAAATTTCGGCAATTTCAAATAATTCAATAAATGAATAATTTGATATAAAGAATGCCCCACGTTTAACCCATTGATGAATGAGTGAAATAAAAAAATATTTATTACTTCTGTAATTTAAATCTCTTTTTTTCGATGGCACATTGAGACATTGAGTGGAGGAGAAACATTGTTTCATTTATAAAAAATCGAATACACTAAATTAGGGATCAGTCCTCAAAATTTTAGTTAATTTGATAGTGTTTGCTATTAAAGACTTTGTAAAATTAATATGTTGATATCAAAAAAGAATTTATTTATTTTGTTCCAACATTCTATTTGAAAATGTAATTGCAAAATCTTATTGAATGTGCGAAATTTTCCCACGGGTCTCCTGGTTTCATTAATAATAATTATGTCAAATTTATAAATATAATGTCAAATTTCATTAAATAGTTAAATACCATTATACAAACATTATAAATTGCCTTTGAATTGAATCAATTCTTCAATTTAACATTGAAATATTTGGTTTGGAATATTACTTTAATTCCTGCTTCAAATTTCAAAACAATATTTTTATGCATCGTAAAATTATAAAAGATACACAATTTTTTAGTAACGCAGGAATATCGAAATAGATGCAAGCTGAACGGGCAATGTCACTCAATATCTCCTATGTAACTAAATATTATTTTCAGCTCTCGAATATTATTATAAATTTCAATAAAAAAATTCATTTTAAAAACAACGCCCAGCTAACTTCCTTACCCCTAGAACTAAAATAAAGCACCCACGCGTAAATAACTGTTTAGATTTTCCCTCATATAGATAATATTCTCGCATATGTATAATGCATATAATTGAATATAAAGTAGTTAACTAATTGTAAAATTCTGTAGTTGCCTATATCTATTTTATTAAAGCATTTAACATAAAAAGTGGCATCCTAAATTTTATTGGCAACAAATCATTGATTTAATTATGACGCAATTTTAATTAGTTCTATTTTAATACCATCAACATCGATTGCTTATATTATATTTGGGTATATATGTGCTTTTTGTTACACACCAGAACTGTAGAGCAAAACAAATATTATTTTTTTAACGGACATATGTATATACGAATGTAGAGCTATCGGTGAGTATATTTAAAAGGAATACACGGCTCGATAGTTCGTACTTGTTCTTTTGAGCACAAGAATCGTAGAAGAAACAACCAAAGATATTTTTGAAATGTTTATTACTCAATTTAATTTGTTTGTTTTTCTAAAAAAAAAATGTTGCTATGGAAATTTTAAGTATGTAACAACATAAATCTAAGATCATAATTTCAAAAAATAAAATCGTTCACCCTTTTTCGAAAAATTGAATTTTCAAAAATCAAAAAAAATAATTTTTTGGGCTTACAGCATATTTTTAAGAATTTAAGAAATATCCCGCATAAGCATTTTATCGAAATTCGTTGATTCATTATCTTCTTAAGATAAGAACGTCGAACATCAATAAAACAGTTCTATTACTTAGCTACTAAATAAACTTAATTCAGCTTTGAACCATCAGTATATCTGACAATATCGGGAGCTAAAATTGATGCACCCCGGATCAAATAATTAAACCACACATGTTAAAATGGCGCTTAGCATTATTGTATTATAATGCAAACCATTTTTACTTGCGATTATAGGTACTATAGGCAAGTTATGTATTCGTTAAAATTTTTTTTTCTAGCAATCAAACATGACATTCCGATCATAGAAAACACCAAGAAAGTGGGTCCCCCAATTCCGTGTGCCTGTCTGTCTGTCCTCGAGTCTGCCGCCTAAACGGTTCTCTGGATGTGCTTTAAGCTTGGTACATATTGTTTTTTCGGTAATATGCCCACACGTTTTTTTCCTTTTTTTTTACGACGACAAATAACAGTAGCTCCCATACATTTTTTTTTTCCACAAACAAAAATCTTATTTTTCTAAAAAACGGCTCCAACGGTTTAAAAAAAAAATCATTTCATTAATGAAGGGTACCTTTTGATGATTTTTTTTGGTATCTCTAGTAGAACCATTTTTTTGGTTTTCGATTTTATCGGAATCGGTTAATTTGATTTTTTGAAAATTTTTACGTAGAAGCTCCTAGACATTTTAAACACTATCGTATACCAAAATTTAAAACAATTTTTTTTTGAAAATTTAAAATTTCGAAAACGACTCAATAGATTTTTTCGAAACTTTTTATTTGGTGGTTTTTTGACATTATCTTGAATAGTTATAAAAACTATTTTTCTAAAATAAAAAACAACGGTACCTACCATACAAATGCTAAAAAACCGTTGAGAAAAAAATGTATTTCTCGAAAACGTCTCCAAGAATGTTTATAAAAAAAATTGTGTGTTCTTAAATTAGTACAGTTCACTTTGAAGTATAAAAATATTTTTGTGTGCGTACTTACTTATTAAGGTACTTCCCATAGAACCACTTTTCATATTTTCGACTTTCTCAATATTGGATGAACCGATTAAAATAAATTTCTTTATAAAAATGCTCCCTAAAATTTTTAATAAAACTGCATACTCAAATTTTCCAAAAAAAAAGGGTTTTTCGATAAAAAAAAATAAATAAACATTTTTTTTTTGAAAAATCCATTTTTCAAAAACCAGTCACAGAATTTTTTTTTAATTTGAATTTTATATGTATGTATATATTAATAATATCTTCAAAACGGCGTTTCAATTTTTTTAAAAATGTTTTCAAAATTTTATACATCAAAAATTAATTTATTAAAAAACCGCTCCAACGATTTTTGAATTTTTTTGATATATTCTTATTTACCCATGAATTCTAATTACGTCTTTTTTTCCTCAAACTATAACGACTAAGAAATATAAAAACACTAAATACTAAATACAATGTAGGCCCTCATACATTTATATATACATATGTACTTATGTATCTTTAAAATCACAGGAATATTATGTATGCATATTGCACCTAAATTATAAAGTTATACTGCATATATCTACCTACATAGGTATGTAAGTATGTATATACTTACATACCTATGCTCCACCTATGTATATACCTACATATTACTACCCTTACTTACATAATTAAAGTCCATAATCAAAATTTAAATATGCATTTGTAGGCAGGTACCTATGTATCTATTCCTTGAATTATCCATTGGACATTCGACAAGTCATTATACTAAGAATCAAAGTAATCTTATTTACATCGACTTTAAAACTGCATAGCATAACTAGATTATCTACCTACTAAACAGCGTCAATGTTTATCTACATTAAAGTTGTTAGCTCCAAGAGCAAGTTCGTACGATCCAGTCGTGCATTTTATTTTTTCATAATCTTATGTAGATATCTTAATTTAGTTATTAAAAATTAAAATATTATGAGATTTTAGGTTCTTACTTTCGCGATATTATTATTACAGAAAGCTTGCATTTTGCGGAACTTACCGCGTAAAATGTTGGAAATATTTTTTTATTCACCAATTTCCAATCGAAGAAACCATGAATTGTATAAAATTGAAATTGTGTAACTCTCAAAACAATTCTAAGTTATTAGAATTAATTGACATACGCCTTACTTCAGGATATTTTGTATACAATGATAAATATTATTTACAACATATTGCACCATTAATTGCAGACATATGGATGCTACACTGTGAGGAATTGGAATTGGAAACATCATTAACAAAACCAACAATTTGGAAAAAGTACTGATTCATCTTAATTCTATATCTACGAAAAATATAAATTTACCCTGGAAAAAGAACAATAAAACTATTTGGTTTTTCTGGACGTTAAAGTCATAAGAAAGAAGGATGGTTCGAACAACTTAAGCAAGAGTTGAAGCATATAGACATTGCACTTGAAAAGAATGGCTACAGATCAAAACAAAGAACCTGCAATCCCAAGCCACAAGCCAGTTCACAGAAACATTCGCCACCTCCACCATATGAAAAAAAGGCCTTTTTGCCCTATGTATCAAATAACGGAGGGAATATGGGCGATATTACGAAAATATGATGTTTAAACCATCTTTAATCCGCCAACTAAGGTTCGTCAATTCTTAAAATCACTTAAAGGCGAAATTCCACTCCAAAATCCTGGTGTGCACTCTGATCTCTGCAGCTGTGGGTCTTCTTTTCGAAACGAGCTATATAAAAAAGCGCTTAAATGGACATAACAAAACAACGCTATCACAAAATCGGCAATATGTAAATATCTGGCCTACAACGATGATCACTTTATCCATCTTATAATCGTAAATAAATGACTTTAGGTACCAAAAACCGTTAAAGAAAGCAATTAAAATTAAGAAACATACACATTTCAATAGATTGGGATCATCTCATAAGCAAAATCAAAGTAAAGCCATTCAAGAAACATATAGCCGATTTCGTAGACTTTGCATGTGTCCAAATCGACTCAACCCATGAACAACCTCCCAGTGGGAAATTTCGACATCAATGAAATTTTTTGGTGAATTGAGTGAAATTGTATTAAGCCTGCTGAAAGGTTAAAATTATTAGCCTTAAGATATTTGGCGACTGGTGGGTATT
Organism: Philhelius pedissequus; assembly: GCA_910595825.1. NCBI lineage: Eukaryota > Metazoa > Arthropoda > Insecta > Diptera > Syrphidae > Philhelius > Philhelius pedissequus. The sequence continues at coordinate 121,558,838 of OU343162.1, forward strand.
CTTCGACTTTATTCAAAACAAAATTTAAAAATGCCAATATTTCTTTAAGCGCATATAGGTAGGTATACTCAATACGTAATGCTGGCGACTGAAAGTGCAAAACCTTCGCAGAAAAAGGAATTGCTAAAACCGACATCAGATCACATCAGAATCAAATAATGATATAAGGTTTATACTATATTCCCACCAAAGCGAAATCTGAGATTTCAGCAGGAAGATTTCAAGATTTCAAATTGGTGTTCACACAGCCAAATCCACGATTTCGTCTCTCAGAAGTACAAACAACAACCATTTTTGCTTATATAATCCACCAACCCAAGCCACGTTGTCAAATAAAATTTCATACTCTCTCTTTTTATCTCATATCGTTAGAGTGAAAGATCGTAATTTGCACATACAAATCTTTTTACCTCAGTATGTTGAAGCTTAAAATAGACTCGTTCAATATGAATGGCCCGCATCGTACTGGGATTTCATTGTGATTTGAACGAAATCTCGGATTTCGAAATCCCAAAACTATATTGTGAAATCCGTGATTTCGCTTCGGTGGGAGTACTACTTTCGCATCAAGATTTTATCAAGACTACATTTTAATTATTATTACCTAAACGTATTTTTTTTTCTTAATTGAATGCTTATATTATTAAATTAAAAATAAAATTAATAAAATGATGTTCGGTTAAAAAAAAAACACATTTCCTCTATCACAGAAAACTGACACTTTCATGTGATTTAATGCATTGAAAATGAGGAAAAAAAGTAGGTATCAACGGGCTTTATCTAGTGATTTCACAATTGAACATTCACGGCATTTTTCATCATATATAGCTAATCCATATGCGAATTAACGAGTTACATTAACAGAGTGAATTAATGATGAGCATTCATGTCATTTTTCACCTGCTGAATAAGCAACTCTAAGTTATCTAGTGAGTTCACAGTTTAACCTTCATGCTATTTATCATCACATATAATTTTCTTATGAATAAACTAGTTACCCCTACTTCGTGATTTCAATGATAAATATTCACCTTGAAAATCACTTGGTGAACGCCTATGATAGACCCATGTTAAATTCATCGATGTTTTTATACCAAATTCATGGGGTGCAGCTTCAACTCATTGATGAAAAAGTTGGTGATTCATGCATGAATATTTGAAATTTCCTACTGGGCTAGAACGAGTACACCGAACACCACCCACAAGGCAATCCATCAATGCACCTGTGCTGTTTGAGTTTTAGAGCTAAAAAAAAATAACTTAGACAACATCCATTAAAGTACCGTCTCATCCCGTGACCATGAAGTAAAAATATATTTGAAAATATTTCTAACATTTAACGCGTTAAGTTGCGAAAAATGCAAACTTTGCAATGTTCTTTTTAAATTGTCTGTAGTAAACTTATTTTATAGGACCCAATGAAATTACTTAGTAGACCGAATGTTATACCTATTTATGTTTGATTAAAGGAATTATAATTGAAGCACTGCTATTATTTTGCTCACATTTATTTATTTAGGAGATATTTTTCTTTTTATTAGTCTCATGCGTTGCGTTCTTAAAAAAATAAAATCAAATAATACACATCAGAATGCAAGCGTAAATTTTAAAGAACAAACTTGTCATTTTTTTTTCATTCTGAAATGTCTGAAATGTTGAAAAAATATTGAAAAATTTGAAAATTTGCATTTCAAAGTGCTTCAACACTCATTTGGTTATACATTTTTCCACTTCAATAAATGCCCAAAATTTAGAAAAAAACTAATGAACCGCCAAAATAATTCTTACTACCTATTCATCTTGTAAAATAAAAAGAAAAACAAATTGAAATTTTGCAGCAGAAAAACAATCTTCAAAAGAAGCGACAACGCTCCATCGAAGTGGAATAAATATGTTGCACACTTTTTCTTCGTTCTTCTACGAACAGCTTTCATCTTTTAATCGATGCACTTGCATGTTGCAAGCACACCCAAGTCGTCCAGGAATTAGACATTAAACGTTTCGCCAAAAAAATCATCATACAAGCCATCTTCTTAATGAGAATAAATAGAAATAACAGTTTTTGTAAGTTGGCATTCGTTAAAAACCAAATGCTTTTATCGCCAACAGTCAATTATCGATACCTTTGATGGAAATAACTCCAAGAATTCAACCCACCACCATCCTTAGGTACAGAAAACTGAAACCGCCATTCAACCCTTTTGCACCTTTGCAAAATGCAAATGCATTTGGCAGCAGGAAGTAAATGTCCTTTTTTCATAATCGTTTGTTTTTTTTGTGAGTTTGTTTTTGTTTTATTTTGCATAGGCATAATGCATTACCTGCGATGTCAATGATGGCTGCAATTTATTGACGACAAGAATAACGCCGCGCCGCGCCGGCCGAAAGGCGGAGGATGTAAATGTGGTGTAGTGTTCATGGTAATGGTGTGCAAATATGCTCCCGTTATATAGGATTAAAAGAAAATCCCTTTGAAATTTACCGATAAAGAGGCTTTTTTGAAATAAGTACATACATTATGTATGTACGTATATCATATGTAAGGTATGTACGTAAATAAAACATTTTTCACTTTCTAGGTAATGGGTAAAACTTATAAGAGTGTTTGGGTATTTATCACAAGTAATAATTATTCACTTAAGCCCATGTAGCTATACGTGTGCTGCTTATACCAATGGCGATTTCATTTACCCCTTTAGCCCAATATATTTAAGAACAATCAAAAGAACACAATTACTTTTTTTGTTGGTTTTTAATTCCTTTTTTCAGTATCCTTTTGCTTTGTGGACATGCGGACTATTTTTCCTTCCACTCAGTTATGGTGCTTTAATTTTAATGCCATCAGTTGCTTCCAGGGCTGGATTGAAAAATACCATAACCCTTGTAAGTATAGCGAATCCTTTAAATAGTTTTGTGGAATATAACATAATAATTAAAAATTAATTTTGTAAATTATAATCGAGTTAAACATCGCTAACATTTTATTGAACGTAAACTCGAAATATATCTATTTAAATATCTGGAAGAAACCTTGGTTATCAATGAAAATGTAAGGAAATTCATATCAATGTTGAAAGATGATCTAAATGGGGATACAGGACATATTCGTGAGGATCTGCAGGCTTTCATCAGATACTGGGTCGTAATGAGGTATTTTGCATAACTAATCATAAATATTAAAACACATTAATTAAAATAAAGATTCCACAAGATTGTGCTGATATGCATAGCTTTTAGTCAGCGATTGACTGCACCCAAATAAAGAAATAAAAAACAGGAATGCTTGAATACAAATTGTATTCAGTAGTAGTAATAGTTTCTTAAGGGATTTCTGGTAAACGTCATACTTTACTATTCCGCGAACATTCTGTTTTAATAATACGAATTTTCAATCCATGGCTTTAACCCTTATTTTATGGTTTTTTAAACTCATATGGAATAGGAGTAGAGTAAGCGCTTTATAATAATGAAGATCTACAAGTTTATCCGCGAATTCTGTACATTATTTTTTATTCCAAGCCTTTCTTTTGTAGGTTAGCGAAGGAATAAGTTTATAAATGTGGAATATCAGACATTTTGTTTTATTTATGACTCATATTGCAGTAAGTCCACGTGTTTAAAATAAACCGACACTAACTCAAATGTTGTAGTATGAGTGTAATATAGTTTGGTCAAAACAACATAATGTCAAGCACATCTCTACAGAATTCCCATATCTTTAGTGCCGCTAATCGAACATTACAAGTATTTCAAAAATAAAGTTTGGTCAATATGATATGTACTTACTCCGACTTTGTTTAATCAAAACGCAATAAAAAAAAAATTGTAATCAATTTTGCAAATAATAACCTATTGTATACAGTTTCATAACGATTTGTTTAACTTTACCATTATAATTTAATATAATTACTTAAAAAATGTTTGTATACATATTTTTGCATAAAACAATGGTGAGAAAAGCAAGTACCTATGGGCTCATTCAAAAATTGAATAAATGTACAAAAATTGAATGACCATGTTCAAAATATTTCACATACAAATCCCCGTGCTTATATTCGAAATGTTGGCATATACACGAGTAAGGAGAAAATAAGAACGAATTTATGATTAAACAACAACAAGACTTGTGCTAGTTATATCAATACAATTGATAAACAACAAAAACCTGTATTGGTTTGGACCAGATCAGGTTGACTAGGTGGCTTGATGCGTAGTGCATTGAACTCTAAGACCGCTCACAGTTCAATATTCGGTAGGTAGAGGCAAAATAAGAAGGTTTTTAATTAAAATGAAAAAGTAGACCAGCACCACAGTACACATATTACAAGGTAATATATGCCAAGATTTCATTTTCAAAACTCATGTGTCAAAACTCAGAGAGCTATGTGTTAAACAAGGAACGGGTATTTGTCTATACAAGGGCCAAACTGCTAATTGCAATATCTGCTATTGCTACTTTTGAATAACAGTTATAAATACCTATTTCTGAAATAAGCAATAATGAATCAAAAATTATCAGTAAAATGCTATTTTAATAAACATTTTTTTACATACTTGAATTTTAAAAATAATTATTCATCACTTTATCATCTATATTTTCAAAATTGTCGATTGACCCAATTGCTTTATTCTATCAGTTTTTTTTGTTCCCACATTTGTTTTTATTTAAAAAACAAAAAAATAAAAAGTTTAAGACCCTGACTTTTATAAGAAGTACCAGGTAAATTTACGTTGCTCCCGATTCAATTAGCTGCCCTTGCCAGCAACTTTATTAAGGTATTTAAATAGGAATTATATTTTATATTAAGGGTAGATATATGTATTTTATTTATTTTTATTTTAGGATTTTGTATAAACTACTGTACAACCCCAGAATTTATACACCAGCGAGTGGCAATGGGGACCTTAAATGTCTTTATTGATTTTCCATAACTGCGGTCCTGCATTCTTATTTTCGACTTCAAAATTTCAATTTCATTACCTGCTTATTTTTAACGATTTCGTTTATGGTACGATTTTGAATTTATACCACTAATAAGGAGTTAGAATTAAATAAAAGTAATCAGTAATGAAATTGAAACAGCTTTTTGTAACTATTTTTAATTTATGCGATGACTCTGAAATAAAGAATTGCCAGAATCGCATTTAACCAAAATATGTAATGAAAACAATACAAATAACAACTTTTGCTCGATGACTGTAATCAATACTATAACCCAATACCCGAATCTAAATTAAGAAAAATCCGTAATTAGAAAAGATTAACAATTTAAAAAAATTTAAATTTTAAATCTTATTTCAATAATAGCTATTTTCGATCTGCTAGAACATCTTACTGTAATATTGACATGTCCTTATTTGCATGTGCATGTGCATGTGCAATGACAACCAATTTTGACAGCATTCGCAATATATTACCTTGTAATGTGTATACTGTGGAATTTGTACCTGTGTCCCCTCTCCCTGAATAACCTCTTGATTCTTATCTGTATTTATAGCCGTAGAGTTATAAAGTTTTAAAAGATCACTTTCTAAACAACTGCTTTTAATTTAAACTGTACAAGTTCCAAGGCTTCGATTTTCGATAATATTTTAATAAATCCGGACTTGTTTTTTTATCAATATACGTGCGATGAAATAAAATTTCAAAAAATAAATAAAAGAAATCCTTTACTTCTTTCGCAGATTTCAATTGGAAAATTAAGGACAATAATGTAAAAGAAATCACAAGCTCAGAGGAAATGAAGTGATTATGAAGAATTAACAAGTGTAATGGCCGTAAATGGATTTTAGTCCTTGCGCGTATTGCTATGTATGGGTTTGTTGTCAGTCAAGCAAAAAAAAAAAGCACATAAATCTGTACATATTTGCTTTGTTATATAAAATAACACCTAAAAGTTATATCTGTCTATCTATAAAACTTATTTTGATTTTCTTTTCAATTGCTCTTCTTTTGTTCTTGTTCTTCCTTTGAAGAATGACAACAGTTATGTGTAGCTCTTAAGATATTGTTTTTTTAAGCATAAGAAGACCTAAGCTAAATACACTCACATTTAATGTAATAATATATGTTGTAATGCATACGAGCTTTAAGAGCATTGTGTACAAAAATCCTTATTTTAAAATAATATCCAAGATAATCCAAATGTTCTTTGTTTATTTGATATATACGAATAAAGCACTTAGCTGTAGTCGTTTTAATTTAAAGCGATGAAGATACAATCAGTTTATAATGTGCGAGTTAGAAATTGTCATATGATGTGCGGTACATACATAGGTATTGACAAACCTTCTCATAATGACAATTATCTAATAATAAAAAACTGCCTCACTGTGATGACTCAAATAAAGGGCTCAAAAGTTAGCATCAAGTCAAATTATGCGAAATGCATCAGAAAAAACCTGTAGTAGGTACATAAGGTTTAAGTTCACTTAATAGTGCAATTGAAAATCATAACTAAAATTAATAGTTAACTTGCTTAATTCAGTTTCCTTCAAGTATTTATTTTTTATATAACTGGTGTGAAATATATCTACATCTGGGTTTATTTGTTTTGTTTTTTATATATACCATTAATGTGTTTCTTGTTTAAAAGGATAAACCGATACACATTAACTATGAGTGTCACAGTAGGAGGAAAATCTGAGTCCAGTAATGTATTGCACATTCGCCTAGTGTGCCTGATTAAAGAATATATGACTCTCTATGTTTGACGTACCGGCGGGCCCAAGGGTGAACTTATGTTTCTTCCTATAAGCGCAAGTATTATGGTGAAACTGTTTGATTAATGCACATAGTTAATTGAAATTTTAAACTCCTTGGATGTGCCTGGCTTACTTTCGCACAATTTAAGCCTAAAGGTTGGCTCCGTAGTAATCATGCTTCGAAACATAAACCAACCAAAAGTGTGCAAATTTACGCGTTTGGTGTTAAGTAAATTGATGAACAATAAGTGTGTTTTATTGGGAATCTATCCATTGTACCGTAAGTAATTCCCAAAAAAACGCATGGACCGTAGCTTTTATGTTCTTGTAAAAATGGTACCCCTGCACAGTAGTCACAAGTAATTACTTTTGCAAAGTAAAATTAAGAAAATATTAAAATTATGAACAATAATTAGATTTTATTCATATAAAATAAAAAGTAGAAAAACGTACCAATATTTAGTTTATGTACAAACCTATTTCTTGTTTTCATTTTTTCTGCATTTGCAATTTTAAATTCTAACATTCATTTTGCACCAATAGAAAGGAAATGATAAGTAAATGGGTTTGTTCATAGACTATGGTCAAGTCCCTTTTCACACAGGGAAATCTTTTTATTGCTTTAAAAATCGTCTATGCCTTTCACACGAGGAAACAAAATTGCCGGAGATTTGCTTGTTTCCTTTATGTTTCTTGGCTTTGAACGCACACTACAACGTAGTTTAAATTGTTTACTCCCCTTACATTTCCCCTTCATATTTCATGCTTTTATTTATTTTCTGTGTAGATCAATAGCTAGAGTTTTATTTTTCAAGGCAATTTACAAATTTATTTTCTGAGTATGTTTTGCTTTCAATTCAATATTGAGGTGAGAAAGTTCTCATTCCGAGGATCCCGATGATCCCAACCAATATGCCGCTTGAGTTTAAAAGACTTCAATTTCCGATCCTTTTTCCATTCGCCATGATCATTAACACATAACGAAGCCAATCCTTGAAAGTTTGGTTTGAATCTGGATTATCCATGTTTTTCCTATGGTCAATTATATGTGACATGTTCACGGGTCGGAAGATCATCTGAGTTGTTTGTTCTAGCGCCTGATAATAAAATCAAAAATGTCGTGTATAAGAAGGTACTTAAATGAAGAGGACAACCTAAGCACCAGAATATATGAAAAATAAGGAATCATCAAAATTCTTAATTTTTTTATTTGTATTTGCTAATCAAAAATTGAAATTAATAAAATCCAAAATCTGCTTATTTATTGAATCTGAGGCGGAACGGAGTTCCCCGGGTCAGCTAGTATCTTATAAATTAAAGCTATATCTGACCGGCAAAAAATGTCTTTTATTTTCTGATAAACCGTAAGCGTACATACCAAGAATGAAGAGTTAATTATTATGTACAGTTGGGGAATCAGGGATGGACCTTGCTTTATAATAATAGCCGTGTTCTTTGAAAGAGCTGATTTCGAATTGAAGGCTAGGAACTCGAATCAAAGAGTGGTCTATTCGCAACTAAACCAATACAAATTGTGCACCAACAATTATTTCATTCCCATTTACCAAACAGTGTTGATTAAAAATGTCTTGAAAACCAGAGCAGATCTATTTTCTCAAAATTTTATACCGAATAGGAATGATGTGCCAGAGCTTTGTGGACTATTAAGGCGCATAGTCCACAATTTAGTTTTTGGGACATATGTAAGTGGCCCAACATACGATTTGCGGTGGATACAAGTTTGAGGATATGCAAATTTTTGTTGGAACAAAACAAATTGTATATACCCAAGCTTGTCCCCACCACAAATCCTATATTGGGCCAAGCAGGAGGGTTACAGGGGACAGCATGACCCCTTACGCGCCGAGCTTTTTGTACGCCGTGAACCTAATTGCAAAAAACACTTCCTGAAGTACCAAACAAAATTTAATAGTGGGACAAATATTTTTTGTAAAACTTATGTCCATAAGACTTGTGTCTCTGCGCCAACTACGCAACCTAAGGGATAAAGAAGACGTACTAGATACACTCCTTAGGAAGGTGCAGAATTTTGAGGGACATAAGAAGGAAAATTTACGGGAAAAACCAACTCACAGCCAACGAAATGTTACAACATACTAAATGGTATAATTGGAAGACATTATATTTTTTTTATTATTATAAGATAGGCTTTACGATATAGAAAAAGCACAATAGATAAAATGTTATAGAATATAAAAAAAAATTGTCTATACATATAAGTAGTTTTTGTATTATATTAATTTAATTTATTCTTCGAATTAAATGTTGTCACTCTGGGAGACTGCGCAAGCCATGCTATAAAATGAACTGTTAACCTATTTTTTAAGAAGAAAACTAATTAATAAAAGTTATTAAAAATGTAAAAAAGTGAACTGAATACCTATTGTTCTTTTGGCAAAGGCTATACGCAACAAAGCAGAATGTACACACATTACAAATACAAGAACCTGCTTTCGATAAAAGTAAAACCAAAAGTCTGCTTTGGATAAATTTGTGACGATTTTCGAATAATATTATGTTGTTTAGTTGGTAGTTCCGATGACTTTGATGAATCTCGTAGTCTCGAGTCTCGAGTTCTTTTTTCTGTTAATGGGTACGTTCACCTATTTATTAGATACGTTATCTCGGTGACAAAGCTATCCGAATATATTTGTAAACGAGTCAGAGGTTAGCAGTCAGCTGAAAGCAGTCCAATAAGAGGTGTTATTTTGAATAGCCCGCTATTTAGGTAGCTGTCACTTTTGAAGCTGTCTTTTTTTGACATTTGACAAGTAGAAACTACGCTATTAATAAAAATGGAACGATACACGCTATAACAACGCATTTCTTTTTTTTTTGAATATCAAAATAACACCTCTTATTGGAAAACACAAGGGTTTTCCAGGGTTTTCCAATAAGAGGTGTTATTTTGAATAGCCCGCTATTTAGGTAGCTGTCACTTTTGAAGCTGTCATTTTTTGACATTTGACAAGTAGATAGATAGATAGATAGATAGATACAAGTTTATTTCCCTTTAAAATCATTATACAATAAATCAGAAAAAAAATTAAATTAATATAACTTAAGGAAATTAATGACATTTTATATTTTTTCATAATACTTAGGTACTAAAAATAGTGTCAAATGCCACTATAAGCATAAAAACTCAAAAAATTCATAAGGGTGGGGTGACCCAATACAACAACATAGTTCAAATAAGGAATTAAGAAATGTAGTTACTTATAAAGAAAATAATAGTTAACAAAAGCTGTTAGATATACACCTAATAAAAGGAAGAAGAGATAGGTTAAAATAATATAATTTTACAGTATTTTTCCAAAAACGAAGAATAAATAATTATTAAACCAAAACATCAGAGAAGACAGATTCAATACCAGCGTGATCAAAAAGTTCAAGCCATTCTTTTATACGTTTTACAAACATTCCAGAAGTACTAAGTGATCTGATAGAAAGGGGAAGTTTATTAAAGGGACGACAAGAAAAGACTGAATAAAAGTTACGAAAAGCGGTGGTGCGAAAGACAGGTATACTCACAAGATTTAAAAAGTTACCACGAAGATTATAACTAGAAACTAATCTAAAATTGAGATTTCCCGATCTCAAAAAGAAAGTCTTTAACACCTTAAAACAATAGAGATGCCTAACCGGAAGCACTTTCAGATTGCAGAAAAGTTCAAAGCTTTTATGTCGGCGATGTTTTCCAGAGATTTTTCTGATGACATATTTCTGGAGAGTAAGTAACATTTGAATTTTGTTTCTATAAGCTCCCCCCCAACAGGCAATTGCATATTGCAGTTTAGAATGGAAAATGCCATAGTATATAGTTGTTAGGAGTTTAGTAGAACAAACACTTCTTAGGAAGAAAAAATTTCTCAATGTCCAGTTAAAATATTTCCTTAAGGATTCTGTATGACATAAAAAGTTCAGCCTAGAGTCAATAAAGAGTCCTAAGTACTTAAATTCATTAACATTCTCCACCACAAAACAATTATCGCTGCAACTCAGATTGTCATGGAAAGTAAAAGATGAAGATTTAGATGAACACGATGCGCACGAATTTATCTTAAACTTTTGACATTCAGGAGCATGGTATAACACATCAGTTTCAAACGTGTATTGTGAAGACAAATTGAAAAATATGATTTTTGTTTTGGAACTGATAATCAACCTGTGTACAGAGAACCAAGTTCTTAATAAGTTTAAATCCCAATTTATGTCTGCAATTAGGTTTAGTGCACTATTAGAACCATAAGAACAACCTATGTCATCGGCAAATGCGGTAAGTGAACTTTTAAATTTTAAGCTAAACAAAGAATTAATATAGATTAGAAATAGAATTGGTCCTAGGACCGACCCCTGAGGCACACCAATGTTAAAGAAAATCAAGCTACTTCTAGTATTTTCTATTTTAAATCTCTGCGATCTATTAAGCAGATACGACCTAAACCAATCCAGCATAAAGCCACGAAAACCAGCATTTTCAAGTTTTCTCAACAATATCTCGTGGTTGACCATGTCAAATGCTTTTGTAATGTCCACAAATAAGCCACATGTAAACATATTTCCATCCAAATTAGAGAAAATTCTTGAACAAAATTCTAAAAGGGCGTCTTCGGTAGATTTTCCTTTTTGAAACCCAAATTGAATTGGGTTAAAGAACTTGGTCTTATTCAAAAATTTAACTACCCTTTCTTTTACAAATTTTTCAAATACTTTTCCGACAGTGGGAAGAAGTGAGATAGGTCTATAATTTGTCATCTCTTCCACTGACCCTTTTTTGAAGAGAGGTACAACATCCGCACATTTCAATTCATCAGGGAAGACACCAGAAAAAATACTACAATTAAACAAATGTGCTAAGACGTCTACCAAAAAGCAAGCAATTTTCTTAAGGGTACGGTTAGAAATGCCATCAACTCCACAAGCATTAGAATTTTTGAGACCACCAATCGCTTTCAAAATTTCCAAACTAGTAAAAGGACTAAAAACAAAGCTATTTCTACTTACAGTTTCAGGACAATTGAAAAAACATGAACTAGCACAAGCTTGGCACGAATGCTGGATATCCGGGGCTTGTGAGACACTGGCGACCGAGGAAAAATATTTGTTGAACACTTCAGCAGTAGAAACTACGCTATTAATAAAAATGGAACGATACACGCTTCAACAACGCATTTCTTTTTTTTGAATATCAAAATAACACCTCTTATTGGAAAACCCTATATTTGGTTGAGTAGGTATGTGTTCTTTTCTTTAAAAAAAATGTTCACACCTATTAATGTACAGAATATATAAATTACTAAGGGAACTAACTAGGCTAAAAGTACCTTTAAAACTCGAGCAGCGCCCCCTACCAAAGCTCTTAAATTGGAATATCAACAACAAGTGCTTAAGGAGCAAGTCAGTGCATACCTATATTATTTAATAATAAATAAGCACTCTTTAGCAGTACGTGAGTGTGTGTTATCGATAGAATAGTTATAAGACGTGCAAGATATAAGCCGCCAATTTTCATTGAAAGATTAAAGATTTCCTCTAAAACATCTCAATTTGTTGTACCAAAAATTGAAAATTTTCAGATTTAATTTGATTTGAGGAAAAGGGTGTCGGCGAATTGTGGCAAGAAACACATTTAAAAGAAATACATTTTCAGAAAGTTAGTCAGAAAATGTTAAATTTTATTGATGGATGTAGTAGATAACCAATTTGACCTTAAAATTCGTGTCAAACCAGATTTTCTCGATCTTACGTCTTTCTAAATTCAAAGTCGAGTTGACCGTTGACCACTCACTGATTATAAAAGTGGAATTAATCGTTTTTTTTCAGTGTTTATTTGTTGCGTCGTTAATAATTTTAACCAAAACACATGTGGGTGGCAATGGCGGAGTGGATAAAGTGCTTGACTGCTAACTTGGACGTGTGGGTTCGAACCCCACGCTAGGCGCATTCTTTTTTATACCTCCAATTTTAATTGGATGCCGCCAATGGGTTAAAATGAGACAGTCCACTGTGCCAAACTAGTGCCGTGCAATTCAGGTTGCATTTAAAAGACCTTAGGTCTTACAGGCCTATAGTTAAATTTTAAAAAAAACACGACTACTTACCCCAATTGCGAGATTCTAAAAGGGGCTTTTAGTCTATATTTTATATAAATCATTTCTCTGTGCTCCAACTCCTTCCTTGAACTGCATATACAAAATACTTACAGTTTAAATAATGCATGCGATCATTTTTGCAAGGAAGCACAATACGAACATACCGCTTCATTGGCACAACATCTGATTTATTGAAAAATTCGTCAAACACATAAAATAATTTTAAAATTAACATTTTGGAACACAGATGTGGAAAATTTAACTTTTTGCTATTTCTTATTGCTTCATACTATTCCATTTTATTTGGATTTTTTAATTCACGTTTTAGTTTTCTTATATGATTTTAATCTGAAGAAATTAAAAAGAAATCAATTGTTGATTTTTTGCATTTAGTTATTTGACACATGGTCGGTAATACCAAAATACAAAAAATCAAGCCGCTGCTGGGGATAATTCTTTTGGAAAATCCTGCTTTGCTACCGATAGATTTCCCAAAACAACACGGCTAATGATAGTAAGCAGTTTTAGAAGCATTACATTCTAAGTGGTTTCTAATTTCCCATTGGACAATATGCTAGCAAGATCTAAATTTAATGAGCTTATTAATCTTTTCCGTTTAAGTTCTTCATCCGAAGGACAATAGTGTGAATCTGGAAACAAATAAGTAAAATTAAAAGTTCTATAATCTGGAAAATTGTTTAGTATGGCCTAGTTAAGAGAGTATATAATTAATGAAGATTTAAAACCGAGTGGGAAAAACTATGAAGTCTTTGGGAACACCAGCAGTTAGTTTAAATGTTTTCAAACTTGAAACCGTCCAATACTCCTTGAATTAAACAATCCAAAAGGTAGTTTCTAAGTTTTTAATCACCCGAAGAAGAGACTAATCGAAAACATAAGCACACATTTTCGAAAGAAGAGCTTGAAGCTAAACTCTATCAAATTGAAACTGAATTTTGACTCCAATAATCTACTTTATCCAAAACGAGCAAACGGGCTTGAGGAATGAGTTGATAATTTAACAGCGTTTCTGCAGTTAAATTGTGGAAACAGTTTCGTCTGTTTTAGGGATAGGCTGAACAAATTGAGTTTTCTTTCCACTTCGAAAGCAACTGGACAAGGTCAGATTGGAAAAGCTTAAGCAGTAGTTTTGGGAATAACTATAAAGCGGATATTATGCTGGATAGCATGCACGAGCAAAGAGAAACATTTGTCCAAGAGAATCATTAACGCTCTCAAGTTAGGTTAGATTAATCTTGAGAGCTATCAAAAGGATAGTCATTTTGAACGAAAGTTGGACCTTTGAGGAAGTTCAATTAAGTATGTTTTAAAACAATGACCAAAAATGTATATGGCAAATCATACCCGTGAGACACAGTAGTATAATTTGCCATAATATTTGGTAATGTAAAAATTTGGTTTCCTATTGGAATATAGGCGTTGAAGACTTTTCTATAGTTTTCTATCTTGTAAGTTAATCCGATTTTGCTCGGAGGTCTCGGCTGTTTTTTAAAGAACAATTAAGCATAGTCATGTTTTCGTGATTAGCTAGTACATCAAAGTAAACATTTAACAAGGAAAATAACAATAAGAACATACTGGCAATTGCTTTTCCTTTTCATCCGAAGTATAATTGAGTTCCGATAATTAGTAAGTCTATTCCATCATAGAGGGCACAGAAGGTATTGTTTTAGTAGTGTATGTTATCTCCTTGTATTTCTTGTATTTTTTGTGCTTTTTGACAAAAAAAACACAGATTAATTTGTATGCTTTTTGACAAAAAAACACAGATGTGAATTCCCTCCGTATTAAAATAAATAAAATCAAGTTGGATTGTGGATCGTTTTCTTGAGAATGTTTTACTTTGCTGTACTTGATTGTCACGAGAACACATGAGATCTTAGGGTTTTTTTCCGAGGGCGATATTCATATCATATAAAGTTTGCATTTTTTGGAACTTAGCGCGTTAAATATTATAGAATCTCCTTCGAAACGTTGCGTCGGATAAAATTTTTTTTTTAAATATTTCTAACATTTAACACGGTAGGTTTTGAAAACTGCAAACCCATCATCACCTTTAAGTTTTCCTATTGGAAACGTTATATGTAATATTGAAGAATCAATACGCAGAAACAAGAAAATAGGATTTCAGCTGAAACTATAAGACAGGATGTATAGGTGTTCATTAGGAAATGCAAAAAGATTGAACAAAACATTACTCTTTTTATAAAACTTAGAAAGGACTAAGAAATTATTGTTTTACCTGCAGACAAAGGAAATTGTACAGTTATTCTCAACTCAAAAGAATATGATGCTAAGATCCGTTCTCTTATAAGTGATGAGCAAGCTTACAAAGAAGTAACGTATGATCCAACATCAAGAGTGCTTAAAAAAGTTCGAAAGATTGTAAACGAGAGTAAATCTGTTATACAAAAAAATCAGAATGTAATACCGTCGACATGTCCCCAAGTACCAAGAATATATGGCCTTCCTAAGGCACTTAAAGATAATGTACCTTTAAGACCCATCGTCAGCCAGCCAAAAAGATTCAAATAGAGTCGGCAAAATAATTAAACTTTAAGCTTAAGCCACTAATCGAAAACTCAAATTCAATGGTGAAAAACTCGGAACATTTCGTGTCTATGATCCAAGACTTAGACTTTCCACATTAAGCCAGATGAAATAATAATTAATTTTGATGTAAATTCCTTATTCACAAATGTTCCAATCGAAGAATCCCTGAACTTTTAAAGCAACTCTAAGTTATTAGAGTTAATTGACATACCTTACATCAGGATATATCTTATAAATACAATGGTAAATATTATATTCAAATTGATGGGTTCACCTAATGCATCAATAATTGAGGAATTGGCAATTGGCATTGGAAACATCATTAACAAAACCAACTATTTGGAAAAGGTACGTGGATGACACCTTCTGCGTACTCAAGAAGGATCAGGTAGAAAGTTTTCTGATTCATCTTAATTCTATCCACGAAAAAGTTAAATTTACAATGGAAAGAGAACATGAAACCTCTTTGGTTTCCTTGGACGTTAAAGTCATAAGAAAGCAAAATGGTTCGATCGGTCACATTGTATTCCGAAAAGAAACTCATACGAACAGATATTTACATGTTACATCCCACCATCACCCAGCCAACTTAACATGGGTTGTATCGGCTCTTGTGAACATATAGACATTGAACTTGAAAAGTATGGATACAGCTCCAAACAAAGAACCCGAACCCAACCCACAAAAACATTCGCTACCTCAGCAATGGAAAAAAGGGCCTTTTTGCCCTATATCAAAGTCATAACGGATGGAATTGGGCGAATCTTACGAAAATATGATGTTAAAACCATCTTTAAACAGCCTACCAATGTTCGTCAATTTTTAAGATGGTTTAAGGACAAAATTACACTTCAAAATTTTAGTGTGTACACTGTTCCCTGTAGCTGTGGGTCTTCTTATATTGGTGAAACGAAACGAGGTATAAAAACACGCTTAAACGAACATATTAAAGCTATCCAAAACAACGCTGTCACAAAATCGGCAATATGTTAACACCTGGCCTACAACGAAGATCACTTTATCCGTTTTGATCAAGCCAGATCAATTGCAAATTAAAGATTTTATATACCAAGAAACGCCAAAGAAGCAATTGAAATTAAGAAGAATACAAATTTTAATAGAGATTCTAGCTTTAAATTATCGCCAACGTGGTATCCTCTCATAAGCAAAACCAAAGTAAAGCAAATCAAAAACCCTGTAACCGATTTCGTAAGCTTTGCACGTGTCTAAAAACATATCGACTCAACGCAACAACAACATAGAACGAGTACACCACCCACAAGCAATCCAAGTACAACAACATCAACATTACCGGTACTGTTTGAGATTGACAGCTAGAAAAACAATAACTTAGACAACATTCATCAAAGGTCAGTCTCATCCCGTGACCCCGAAGTATGAAACTTCTTCGAAACGTGCGTCGTCGGGTAAAAAGAAATTTAAAAATATTTCTAACTTTAACGCGGTAAGTTCCGATAAATGCAAAGCTTATGGAATATGAATATCGTCCTCGAAAATAATAATCTAAAATCTTATATTGGTGTGCCTGTGCATTGTTCAAAACAAAATTAAAATCATTGGACCATGGCTTAAAAGAAAATGGTCACACAGATATGATCAATTTAGATCGTTATGTCCACATTATTGAGGAGTTTTTTTTGCCATGACTTGAAGAAATAATTTGTGGGAGATGTCTGGTTTTGCGCCACAGCCCAAACATTGCGAGGACATTTCACTGGGGCTATCTGTAATCTCTAGTTTACGATTCACATCGAACGTCCAATGACCCTGGCTCAACTAAGAAACAATATTCAAGCTATCGACAACATACCCACAAGATAAACTGGTAAGAGTGGAGAGAAGCCACCCTAATTACATATATAATTTTCCAAACATAATAAAAACAAAATTTTAATTCTTTTTTTATAACTTGGAATGCAAATTAAACTCATATCTTTTATACCTATTCTGTATTTTTGTAGGTAAAATAAGGTAGCTTACATACTGCACCCTGTCTACAATGAAACAATGAGGGCTTCAAAATGCAAAAACTGTACGAAATGGAAATCATTTACAATAAGGTTCTATCAATCTATTAATCTAACTAAAGTAAAAACAAATTTCTTTTAAGCCAACTGGACTTAGATTTAAGCGTATACATATTTGTGTAGATAGGTCCCCACACCCATTTTCAAGTATCCTAGTATGAGTTACATTTTACCACATAGGTAGGTAACTACATATTTATATCTACATATATATATATATTGATATTTAAAATAAAATGTTAACTTTAAAGTATAAGTAAAGTCTAGGAAATTTATGTAGGTACATATTTAGCTATAAAGTTGTCTACCCAGAAACTTACAATCTTTAAGGTAAATATAGATAGGTATTAGGTATCTATTTGGTACCTAAATTAAATTGTACATGTAAACTCAATCGCACAGCACACAATCTACACAGGTAATCACGGATTGCGTTCGAAAGTGAGTAAAGAGCAGTCTATTTATATCAGGAGTAGGGCCTCCACGGATTGATATACAAATGAACTATATGCAGGTAAGAATTTATTTCGTTACACAGGTAGGTATAGTTGTGTACCTAATGACATAATATAAAATAACTTCATAAAGAAGGTTAAATATGTACCTAACCTAGGTAGGTATATAATCTATCTACTACGACCTACCTGCATTATTAAAGACAATGTATCTACCTATGCAATACCTAACAACCTATACCTGTCTTAAGGTACTTATGCATATCCACAAATTGTCATGACAACACCCAAAATGTAAAGTGTACCTAATATTAGGTAGGATTTCGGTATTGTTAAATACATAAATTTAAATTAAAGAAGAAACTAACATATTTAACAACATGCAAGAGAGAGAAAGGAAACCCATCCAAGCCAGCATTCTAATTCACTCTGAAATTCAAAGAGAGAGAATGAGAAAAAACGAACATCCTCCAGCTAATCGATAAAACTGACTAATTATTGGCATTGCTAGGTAAAATTCTTAATTAACATGTTCTCTCCACTCAAGCTAGCTAGGGCGGCAATCTTACAAAAAAAAATATAAAACCCAAACCACCCACCCATCCAACAGATCAAATCAACCAAAGAAACAAAACGATGAACAATCGAAACGAAACCAAGCTATCTAATTTTAACTGGCCAAAATGAGACGCCAATAGGTGTGTACAAAAAAAAACTAATTTCTGAACCCCGTCCTACTCCTAATAAATATTCCTACGCGCGCCATCCACCTAACTCTATACCTACATACTAAAAGCCATGGCTAAGATTTTCTTTTCCAACATTCAATCTCTCTTTCTTTCAACACCCAAAGATGCAAACTAAACTAACACAACTCCAAAACATCTCATGGATAGACGCCGTGTATACACCTATAGTGTCGGTGTAAATTTGGAACTGGAAGCCTCGCAAGAGCTAGGAGTTCAATTCCAATGGAAAATGGATAAGTGGAATGCATGTCGTAGCTCCACCCGTGTAAGAGCTACATCCAGGCAAAGCAGCGGTTAAAAAGAGTTCGAGATACTTTCCAATTCATTTTACAGCTACAGCATCCTTTCAGCGTAGAGCACATCACGGTCGGGACCCAGTTCAACTCAGCGTCAACGTCATGGCAAGGGTGGGTTGTGGCATTTGTGTCCGTCTCGGGGAGAATCGGTCTGTTTAGCGCGGATTAACCAGAATGGCAATTGGAATTCCTACTCGGATGCGTAACGATATCTCGAATCAGTTGTTCTCAGTACAGCAAATCGTGTACACGGTGTGAAAATTTCTGTTTTTTGTGTGAACACCTTTTTGAAGAAACGTTCAACGAACTCACTTCGTCGTCTTGTTCGCCTTGTTTTTTTTTTCGTTTTTGGTCTGTGACTTTACTCTGAGGTGGATGATTTGAATTTTTTTTTTCTCTTCGAAATTTAATCCTCTTCGTACAAAAGTTGTTTCTTCGCAAATATTTTGTCCTCCCTTTGTTATTTTTATGCTTCGAATATCTTTTGTCTTTGTGGTAGAATTTAATTGAATGAACGGATATAGGTAAATACTCTAATAGTGAACTAATAAGTGCAATACCTACCTACCTAAGTACCTACCTACCTATATAGTGCAAAAAAAATTGTCTTCTGAAATTGAAATGTGGTAATGGAAAAGACCAACTTTTAAAAGTGCAGAGATATTTGTTTATTTTCAATATACCGACGGCAAAATATATCAGCTTTAAAATGCAGGCAACAAAAATGCGAACCCCATTCGCAATTCAAGAAATCCTTGGGCTTGGTGTCGGAAGGCAATCCAGTAATGTATCACCACCAATAAATGTGACATCATCAGGAGTTTCGCCCACAGGATCAGCCAGAGATACTAGCTCAATGTCACCGGATGCAGTTAAGATGGCAGCCGCCGCTGCTTCAGCCGCCAATCACTGTCAATTGCCTGTTTTCAATCCAGCGAATTTTTACGCGGCCGCTGGTTATGATCATAATACGTTGAATGCGGCACATCATCATCATATGACTACGCTGGCCGCTGCGGCGTATTTACGTGGATTTCTGCCGCCGGGTTTTAGTACGCCGCATGAATTTAGGGGGCATTTTCAGCAGCATTTTGGCAGTCAATTTGGTGAGTGATGCACAAAAACTCAGATGATTTAAACAGAAACAAACCAGAAATATTTTTAATTTTTTGTGTATTTTAAATTAAGTAAGAGTAGGTAACCTACATACCTATTTGTTGACAAAAAAAAATTACAAATCATTAAGTATAGGTACGTAGCTACAAATAAACTAATTTAAAGTGTTCCATAAAGAAGGAGATATGTATCTGTACCTTAACTAATTATGTTCATGCGACGAATTAATGTTTTGGCTTCACTTTGTACATTATTGCATAAATTGCAATTGTTTAATTTATCAAAGTCAAATAAGAAAGAAGTTACGCACTTATCTTATTTTATTTTTGGATTTGTTCAGCTTTCAGTCTTAACTCGGTCTACGTTGTTAAAACACGTTTTGCTCTAAGCTTACCGTTGATTAGAATTGAAGAGAAATAACTAAAAAATACAAACATTCTTAATAGTAGTAGATATCTAATAAGTTGAAAGCAATAGATACACTTATTGAAGTGAATACAAATTTAAAAGTATCTAAGTGTAAATAAATTTTTTTTAAATTCGAACGCATGTAATAACAGATATAGTATGTAGGTATATGCACATTTTACATATATATTTTGTATATATGTATATTTAATGTTTAAGGGAACATAAACAGTGTAAGCATTAAATTGCTTCCCGCACGTGCCGTCGTTCAAATTAATTCTATTCACTTCATAAGTTCCGTTTTCAAATAGAAATATACCTTGGTAGATATTATAGGCAGGTAGGTATTGGGTTAAAAAAAAATTGATTTTGGTATGGAGCTATAGCTATTTCTTTTGATGTAGTTGATATGGATATGTATAGGTAACAAAATTTAAATATAATCATTACTTTATTTTAACTTCAATATACCCTAATTTAGTAGTAGCCCATGTCGTACATATTGGTTAGTGAACTGTCACGCCTGAGGTCTGGTAATCAAACCGCCAACCTATACCAGCTAAGCGCCAAGGAACGCCAAGACACAAAAGTAAATATCCTTGGCCTTTCGGGTTCGTCACAAAATTAAAGGTCCTATGCATTTATGTCTATTAATGGCTGAGAGTTGTCAGTGGTCCTGGTTCTTCATATATAGTGTAGTGTACCTATACCAATTTATTTTGTAAAACTTTGTTTGGCATTCGGTTGCTTAGTATACGAGCACATCTACTTGACGTTAGGATCAATTATCGCTTTTTATCGATCGAGGTACCTTTCAAAATTACCGTTTTTTACTTGGCAGCTTTTTACCTTTGTATGTATAATTTGATGTTTATTTTTTATAATAAGTGGGTACTTAGGTATGAATAAATATTATATTCAATTTAATGTGTGCGCTTATTAAATGTGTTTAAACGTTAGCAGGAGTTGACAGTTGTAATTGAAAACGATAATTTTATTTTAAAAATGTGTTTAGTGAAGTAAGATGTCACTAAAAACGAACATCTTCATATTTACGTTGACAAATGGTTAAAAAAAATATACTTAGGTATGTATAAAGACAAATTGACACACTAGTAAGTTTGTTTTGAGCTAGGTAAATCTTTAATTTTCATTTCCAGAGCAAAATCATTTTTTTTATTATTTAAAAACAATTAGATATAGTGCTATTTAATAGATATACATTTTCAGTGTTTAAAATTCAAAATAATTTAAACGTTCTCTTAAAATTGGTATTTTATGTTAGTCAAGGTTTAAACAACTGATTCCGGTGTCTCAGTTGGACGGCACTTAAAAAATATAAAAAACATTTTGTAATTGTCTTGAAGTTAAACCGCTAAAAGTGTATAGTTTGTGTGTTTCCTGCATGCAAAAATACTGTGGAAACTCATATTCAGACAACCTTTTAGAAATGACCGAATTATCTTTGGAATTCATAGTACCTATAGCTACTTATCGGAGCTTATCCAACTATTATATACAGAAACTGTGATGTGATGATGATGAGTATTTATTTAAGTAGTATTTTTTTATCTTAAGAAAATACCTGGTGAAGATTAAACATAAAAAAAACATAATGGACGTGTTAAGCTACGCAAATTTTAAATATAAGGATCTTATTACAAAACGTAGATTTTATTCTAATTATCAATTTGACAGATGGCATAATGCCAAATTCTATGAAGATGTTTGATAACGTTCAATAGAAATTTAATAAATAGGTATCTATCTTATACCTACTAAAGAATACTTAATAGCCGTGTTCTCGTGATAAGCAAGTAGGAAAGCAAAGTAAACAAATTTACAATGAAAACAACAACAAAAATACACTGGCAATTATATACTTTATCTTTTCGTTCCAAGTACAATTTAGTTCCGTTTCGATGATTAGTTAAGTGCTTTCAAGTTTTTAGTGAAGTATATTATTATTTGTTTTTACCTTGTATTTTCTTTGCTTTTTTTGACATATTAAAATAAATAAAATCAAATTGGAATGTGGAGCGCTTTCGAGAAAATATTTTACTTTGCTGTACCTACATACTTGTTTGTCACGAGAACACGACTAATATTTAAAAACAAATAAAATTGTCCTGATTAGTTTGGTTTCTAATTTGGGAAATAAATTTAGTTAAACAGAGGCGTAACATGAGGTATACTTATCCCCTATGGAATTTAACTCAGGAACCTCAAGTATTCAAACTAAACTTGCCAAAGATTTATTTTTATTCTGTGTTTAATATTTTTATATTAATTATTTTAATCCGTTTTTCATAAAATAGATTCATTTTTGTTTCACTTCAAAGAATTAATTTAAAAAAAATTATCAGCCGCATGCGATAGGTATCAGTAATAAATCGCAAATGGCGCATAATTTTAAGCGATTTAGTACGATGTTATAGCAGTTTAAGTATGATACTAAGCTAGAAAGAAGATTTTAATAATTTTAGCTAATCATCGAACAACCTTTTAACATTTTACTAAAACTAAAATCACCAAAAAGGCCTCTTTTAGTATCATACTAAATTCATGAGGGCCTTTGATTATATTTATAAATCACACTATTCTCATTTCTAAACTTCAAAGTGTTTTAAATTCTTATAATACATCTCTTATCGCCTTCTTTATAATTAGTTGAAAAATAGAGTACAAATTGTTGAAGTTTAGAGTGGTGCATCTGACCCATTCTTAGTAAACTCTGGACTACTTCAGGGGTCCGTATTGGGACCACTTCCATTTTCCCTTTTTATTATGAGCTTCCGGATGTTGTTGAAGATTGCCTAGTCACATCTACATGTATGCTCATGACGTTCTAATCTACAACAATAAATAACTTGAATTTATGGAGGAAGCTGTTATTCGAACTAATAAAGATGTTGAATGAATTCGAATTTTGACAAGTGAAAGTAAACTCAGACCAAACCATTCTAAGACCGTTACTATGATTTATTCCAGAAATTAAATAATTTGTTGGATGTTGCCGCCCCTATTGTTCTCAACGGCGATATAATTCCCTTATATATATTTAGGGCTTAATATAAATATAGTTCTCTTAGTTGTTGCGATGCAAAGCTAAATTTAATTTAGTCTTGAGGGCCTAATATACTCTTCTCGGCTGCTCTTACCTGATGTGAAACCATGTTTTGTTAAAAAACTGTTAACGCCCATTTTCACTTTTAACTGATCGGTATATTTTGATTGTAAGCGTAAGTTAAATATTGCTCTTAATAATTGCTTTCGTTATATTTACAACAAACCTAGGTATGTCAGTGTCTCTTATTTTAAGATAACATTTCTTGGAATACCCTTCGATAGTTAATAAGCTTAGAAATATTATTAACATTATCCTTGGTATCCATATACTTAAGTAAAACACTGCATATACTTAAGTAACACACTGCAGTTCGCGCAATCTCGTAAAGCTCTAATCTCATTTTACCTCGTTACTCAAATACAATTGCTGAAAGATCTTCCTATGTTTCAGCAATTAGAATTTGGAATACTCTCCCAATAGATTAATACGAAGTTGTCAATAAATCAACTTTTAAACTCAACCTACACTCACAACTTTCAAATTAAATGTATTAACTCTTATTCTTATACTGTTATAAGTTATTTCCTATTCTCTATGCTCGCCTGTCAACCTTGTGGTAGCAGGTTCGATTCCTGCCGTTGTCTATATCTTCTTATATTCCATTAAAAATCAATTCCACAAATTGTCATAAAATGATTTGCTGGTTTACTCATTACATGATGTTCAGGCATAACACTAACAACACGTGATTGAGTAAACTAGTATACTCATACATATGACAAACAAATAAATAAAATAATGCGAATTATAAGAGAGAGACATAAGTAAATACGACACGGTAATTCTCTCCGCATTAGTTCAGCCGCCATCCCTGGAGATAAATCTGAGACAACAACCAGCTCTAGTCTCAGAACATCGAGCCACACATCTTTCCTATTCTTCTTTCTCTTCTTTCACCGAATGCCCGCGATGTGTTAAAAACATATAAATGGTATTCATAATCCATTGAGCGCGTGCAAAATTATAAAAAAAAAATAGATATATGTATGTATGTTCTAGGACAAGTTTTGCATTTGGAAGAAAATTTGGACTCGAGATTTTAATCCAACTTGATATTACGATGATTAGAGAACACCAAAAAAGTGTGTACCCCAATTCCGTCTGCCTGTCTGCCTGTTGGGCGTTCTACAGCCTAAACGGCTGAAGCGATTTTCTTCAAACATGCGGAACTCATAAGCTTTTTGGGCGATTCTCACAAATACATTTTTTTATTGTTTTTTTTTAGTTCTAAAAATAACAATACCTACCACACAATTTTGTCTACCATCCTAATTATCTCAAAAACGGCTCTAACGAGTTTGATCAAAAAAAGTGTGTTCAGTAAGTCATAGTCTACATTTTGATTAAACAAAATTTAAAATATTTTTCTATAAACGGTACATACAATAATTTTTTTTCTGATTTACGACTATCTCATAAACAGCTCGACGGATGTTTTTTTGAAAATTTAATATTTCGAGAACGGGTGGATGATTTTTTTTAATATTGTGTTTAAGTTTATATTATTAAATATTTAACATTGTTAAACCATTTTTTTTTTAATTAAAGAAATTTTGTATATAAAAAAATAATAAAAAAAACGACTTTAAAAATAAATGTATTAAGAATCTTAATAGAAATGTTTGCTTACGATGTAATCAAACGTAAGTAGGCTACCAATGGAAAAATTAAATCTTTGTGTAACTCTTGTTAATATTGTTTTTAAAATAAATAATAATAAATAATAATCTTAGGTAATCATTGCTTTCTTTTCAAATTTTATTAAAGTTAAAATCACCATTTCAGCATCATGATAAATCGATATAACATACTTTGACATTTACAAGCGCCAAAAAATTATGTCCACTTATACCGGTATTAAAAAAAACACGATTTTGTGACCAAAGTGCGTTAATATTAGCAAACTGTTAAGGTATAATATCATGCTAATATCAGGCTGTTTACAAGCTTGCGCCAATATATGCGTTTTTCTTTTTTCGTCCAGAGCAGAGCACTGAACAGAGTTTGAACACAGAAATTATGCACTGAACTTGTTCCAAACGGAGCGAGCTCTGAACACTCATATGTTTTTTAAACACACTTGAACCACACAAATCAGAATACATTTTTCATTTTTAACCGTAAAATGCAATATAACACTAAACCTACCCTTTTTGTACACTGGTACATACCAGATCTTTCGCCAACTTATCCAGGTATCTAATTATTTTTTGCTTCACATTTTCCTTCTTGACACACATGGCGTTCAGCTATTTACTCACATGCTCAGTCAATTATGTTCGAGCACGTCGAGTGCGATCTACACATGTTCAAAACGAAAAAAGAAACACACATTTGGAGCTCTACATGCTCTGGGTTAAAAAGAAACACAATCTAATTTTTTGACAATACACTCTGCTCTGAACCAAAAAAAGAAAAATGCCTTATGTTTAACGTTACAGAACAAATAAACCCATAAAATGCTAGCATACAACTAATTATCAACATATTTACAAGCTTCCTAAAGTTAAATACAAAGGTCTTAAAAAAATAGCTGTTGAAACACATTCAAGACTTTTCTCTATAAAAAAAGTAGAAAATAATTCATGTACCTATACAATCTAATCAGAAATAGTTCTGGAACAAGAAAAAGTTGTAGGTTAACTTAAAACGTGATTTCGAAATCGAAAAATCATACAACGAAACAATCTGGGCTTAATAAAGCGATGATCCAATTGGGATTCCAAACATCGCCACAGTAGAGTCACCGGATTTTAAAATGATTTAATTATCTTTTTGCTTGTATATTATATTCCGCAAACTTATAAATACTCGTATGAAGCACCTGTTAGGTATTATATTGTTTTTTTTTGTAATTCCAAAGAACGTTTAAAAATTGAATTGATAAAAACTAATTCTGACGATCTTGAATTGTTTTGTGTTCAACTATTTATGTACTTGCAATTAAACTGATAATATTTTAATATTTTCGTATAAATTGTAATTTTAATTAAGTTTCTTATATATACAGGTAAATGTTTATCTATTATTTTATAAATTTTAGTAAGCTTATCCAGGAAAGGAAATAGTAGGTCAAGTAACACATTCTATAAATTATTTTATGCAAGCTTGGCTTGAGTGAGGCGCATATAACAATAGAGTGCGAACACAAATAAACTAAATCTTGGTAAGCTTTAAAAAATTGTAGGTATTACTTTGGTTAAATATGTACCTATAATGGGCATATAAGATCAGAGTAAGGAGACCGACAAACGATCGACGAATTAACGAATGAATGTGGTTAAAAACTAATTATAAACCTAAATTCTTCACAGATTCTAAACAAAATGGTGTAGAAACTCAATTTATATTAACCTTTTGACTTGAATGTATTTTTCAAGATATATTTCAGAAAATAAAATGGTCGTCGCGAAATGCAATCTAATTGTTACAAACTGTAAGGCTCTCCAGAGACCAAAGCGTGGCGGTGACTACCGTTGAAAATTAAATCAACACACAATTTTAAAATATTTAAAATTGAAATTTATTCATAAAGAATGCTCGCACCGCCACCGCACTGTAGGTATCAATCACAATATTTAAAAAAAAAACTAGATTTTAGCAGACAACTTTTGTCGCTTATTGGCATACACCTATGACTTAAAACTGTTTTTTATCGTTATATGATTTAAAAAATAAGCCAAGGAAAAATAAATTTTACAAATATAATAAGTATATTGAATATTTTGTTTAACAGTTGCGATATGGCTGCCAATATGGTGCATGCAGAGTTCAATAAAACGCAACAGTGGAATGTATTCGCAATCCACATATCGCGTTTATGTGTGTCCTTTAATTGATTTACATTGGCGGCATCTATCTTGTTATCGCTATCGACAACGCTACCGCTTCCGGTACGAAACCTAAATTGTTCGAGATACACTAACCCTGAAATACGTAATTTATCAGTTATAAAACGTAATTCGCAACGAATAAAAAACTATATGAACGAAATGTCAAAATGGTCGAAATTGGTTAATTTTTGTGAAATTCGAGAGACTATATAATAAACTGTTAGTGAAATCTCGGATTTCAGTCCACATCTTCACCTTTTCCTCAAACAGTTTTGAGGTGTCGCTGAAATCTCAATTGGAAATGGAGCTATCTATAATATGCCAGTCATTTTTAAAATTCGCGTTACTACGACAACACATTTTCGCCCTAAAAAATATAGCATAAATGCTTATAAACAGAAAGCTAAAATTATAATGCACTCTTTGTACACTTCAAGACTGCCTCTTTTCTATTATAGGCTATATATTGCTTGGGTGTTTCATATAAATTTGGAAGAGCATTGGATAAATTATATCAAGGCACAAAAACGGCAGTTTGGAATAGGAGAAATTTTCTGATTGGTTCCATACTTTCATGGGGATGAAATTAGATTGCAACATAAGCCCATGAAGCTTCAAAATGTATATAGTACATTGACTATTTAATTGATTCCATATCGGGAGGTGTCGACTTCGCATAGATTCTTAATTTAAAGAGTTGTTTTTTTGCTGATGATCTTGTACTGATCGCTAAACCACCCGAAGATCTGCAAAAAACTTTCCATACACCCCAACTCGACCCCACCCCAAATCGTATAATTGGGCCAAGCAGGGTGTGTTGTAGGGGGCCAGCATGCCCCGTTATGCGCCGTAATTTTTGTCCATTGTGTTGATTCCAAAAGTGGGATAATAAAAACGGGGTTATGGAGACGGGATTTTCAAAAGTGGAATTAAAAAAAAACTGAATTATATAAAGCTGGATTCTGAAAAGCGAAATATCAAACCAAACCTTTAAAAAGAACCTCCGGGCTACCAACTAACACACCCGGCTACTTGCTACACGCCGAACATGACTATCAGACCTTCTTACGAAAACCTTAGAGCTACATTTCGATTATAGTTGGAAAATTATGCTTCTGCCAAATAATAGACTTCCCAGCAAACTATAGTTTCTGGAAAAAAATCTCTGTGGTTTGAAGAGTGGTATAACTTACAGCAACATTATGTGAATTAAATTTGAATCTTACCTTAAAAAATACAGTTGTATGAAATGATGATGTCGCGATTGGATTAGAGATGGATCCGGGATTGCCAAAGGAAAGCAAATTCATCAAGTCACCGCTTTTTTATTCTTTTATACAACAGAATCTGAAGTAGGATAACTTTTTCCAGATAAAATTTAGCGTGGAGAAAATATCACTAATCTTCCAAATGAGAGGTGAGCTCGAAAATTTAAATTTCCAGCCACATAAAGAAGATCTCGAAATATATTGTGCTCAAAATGTAATCAGAAAAAAAGAAAATGTATTTTTATTTACTGGGCTGGGCTTATGTCCGTGTTGAAAAAAGTCAGGAGAGAGTACTTCAAGAAAAACGAGTTAACTGAATTAGAAATAAAAAAAAAAAAAAAAAAAAAAATATTCTAACGAAAAATACTGGGATGTACAAACACACTATAATGTCAACAAAAATACAGACGTCAAATAATCAATGAAAACTTTTAACTGATTTATGTAAATGCTTAAAACAATGGTAAAGGAAAAATTCATATTAATTGTATCCAATAAATTTAATTTTATATTAAAAAAATATAATTCTTTTTAGATAAGTAGGTACTAGTTAAATATATTTTTTTTATAAAAAAATAATTATAAGCGCAAACGGCTTTTCAAGCCATACTTATATATGATTTATGTAGTTAATGTAAAACAATCAATTATTCTTTTTAAAAATAAATCAATTATCTGCCTATCTACATACAGTAAAACCCGGATAAGTACCTCGGTCTAAATGCCCCACTTTAATATGCACTTATGCGGGTTAGTCAGTTATAAAAGCCCGCTTAAGTGTCCATAAGTACTTATCTCTATATTTACATATATATACAAATTAAAACAAACATTTTTGATTAAAAAAACATTTAATTCAAATAGATTTTTTACACAAATTAAAACAAAAGTTTTTGATAAAAAAACATTTAATCCAAAAAAGCTTTTCCCGGCCTTTAGGGCACAAAATTTTCGTTTCGTCCCGGCGATCTCACTTGGACTCATCTGTATTTTATCGGCTGATTTTAAATGTGTACCTACATAAAACAATTTTTGTCAGGTAAGTTTCAAGAAAAGTATACAAAATAAAAGGCAGTTAAGCGGGCAAGGTAGCTAAGCGGAAGATACTTATACGATGAGTTTTATATGAAAAAATCCTCATAATATTGGTTCTAAAGCGTGTTAGGCACTTAAGCGAGCGGCACTTAACCGGGTATTACTGTATCTATTTTTGTTGTCCAAATTATCAGCGATCTTTTATAGGTACTCTTAAAATAAAGCTGTTAAAAGAGGGAGTTTGATTTTTTACTTGACATATCTATCAACTCAAATTTCTAAACGGAACAAGAGTTATAGGATGAGCAGCATTAGCAATAGACCTGCTAACCCTGTTATAAATTCTTTCATATGTACCTACATGTATACTTTCTTCCATCGTTGAAGTTCCTTATAACTCAAAACGCCAAACAATCACACTCATCCATACCAATTTAATTATTAGTTACCTAATTATGTATTCAATGAAACGATTAATGCTAACACACTAAATGCTAATTTACAAACTTTTTGCTCCCAAGTACGTATGCCATTTTTCCATAACGTTGTAGGTATCCATATATGTGGATACATACTGCATACATATAAAATGTACATAGTCAATATCTCATATCAATATCATGAACATCAATAATTTGGAACTGAAAATAATGCATCAAGCAGCAATAGGCACTAGATTTATAATACGAGCATGTATTATAAGCTGAAGCACTGAAGCATCACAATCTTTTTCCGTCCACTTCACACCCATTTTATTCACCTCACATTTCGTATGTGTATAGGTGCTTCTGCCTATATAAAAAGCTTTATATGAAATGTACTAAGCCAAATTCATACTCAGATGGCTGATCTTAAGATGCAGTAAGCAAACAAAATAGCATGCACACCTGCACACATAAAACGTTGATGTGAATTGTGAACACAAGAAATAATAATAATTGGCCTACGAACTTAAATCTTCCACATGCCCTAATGAGCATTTTTAATTTATAGTTTACTATATTCACGGCTCCAGTTTCCAGTATAACCTAACCCTGTACATTTCTTAGACGTGTTAAGAATATAATTCCCCGAGAACAGTTAAAACAATAAATATACTGGCTCTCCCAGAGAGCTTTTAAATCTTGAAAGCCCTCTGTGTCTGTATAAGCACTACATACATATATATGTACATTGTATACCTACGGATTCTTTCGAATTTTTCATCAGGTCTGTTATTCTGTGCAATGCTTTTACGCCCATCTTGGTTCCTGAAACAAACAAAGCAAAAGCATGAGCTGAATTGAAATGGGCAGAAGCCTTTACATGGAGGGCTCCTTAACCCTAGGGACCGACAGTTACATTGGGTTGTGAATACAAAAAAATCGTTGGACACAAATACCTTAGATAAGTACCTGAAAATTAACAAAAATTGTGTCGTCACCTTTTTTTCAAGAATCATCTTTCAAAATAACGCACTCGATTTTTCAGAAAGATCTGTCAAATGCTTTCTTGTGGCAGCTATTTTATATAGAAGCCTACGAAAATTTTCGTTAAAATTGAGAAAGGTAAAATTCGAGTGCTCATAAGCACAATATTTTGCGTAAAAAAACTAACATGCAAAGCAAACAAAATCTTGACAAATATTAATAAGATTATCGATTAGAAGCATTCAGCACTGGTTTCCCCAATTTCATTGTGATCGTTTAAGCACAACTAACGCCGAACGTTCTGGTCGCCAAATTAAAGTCACCACACAAGAAACTGTCGACAACACAAAATTCATCGTAATCGGTGAGTGAAAGTGAGAGACTCAGTTATTTCGGTTTAGCATACATGCATAACTATTTTGACATGAAGAAGCTTACCGCAAGATGGGTGACGCGTTTTTTACAATCGACAACAAACCTTGAAACCCATTCGTTTAACAACTTCATAGGTGAGTTTGGCGATGTTCCGGAAAAATCGACTGAATTTTTGCACTCGCCATTTCGCAACCGTGAATGAAACCTAGATTCACCACAACACACTAGAAAACAAGGTACAATCAAAACAATGACTTCGAAACAATCGAAGTCGTAGAAGGAGAAGGCCAAGGTGGATTTGTCAGCGAACATATTCATGGCAACATCAGTGTTATTCACATCGATTACATTAAAAAGGGTAAACATATAACCGCTAGATCGATTCCAAGCCGATTTGAAGTAAAAATGGCCGCATTTGGTGAAAAAAAAAGTTATTTCATTAGGCCGGTGCACAAGTCGGCAGTCGCAATGGAAAAATTGCATTAGTTACATTAAGAACTATTAGCTCAGCTTGCATTTGAAGAAGGAGGCAGGTAATAGATTTGGGTCGAATGAAAGATCATTGCTGAAAGAAACGCTTATTTGGAAGGCACCAACAATTGGATAAGTGTTTGATGTAGTTTGTCGAGCTAAAATGAGACTTGTTGAAAAATAAAATGTTTTTATGCCGAAAATAGTGTTTCTTATTTCATTTTTCAGGGACTTATTATTAATTAATAAGTCGACAGTGAGAATTAATATCGAACAATGAAAGTCAAGATATCCTGTTAAATATAAACTTATATTATACCTACTTATATATATTTTTTTTTTCAAAATTATGCGAGCGATAAATGAGTTTTGACTACCCTTAAAATGATCCAGCACAGTGCGTGCCTGATAGGAAAGTAGGGAAGGATTTATAAGGAAATACCGATGCATATTGGCTTTGAATTTCTAAATATCAAAATGGGACGGCGAATTTTTTTTAAAATTTAAAGTTTGCGCATATGTAAGCGATTATACTGAATCCAACAAAAATAGTCAGTACACCCCTTATGGGAGAGCTTTTTGAAATACACTGGTGCCTGCTGCTGAAATTGCCACTGAAATAAACCACTGAATTAAATACAAGTTATATTTGTAATCTTGTTAAAACTAGCGTATATTCCACCATGACCTAACTAATGCACATCTAAAGCTTAGTGTAAACGATTGGTAGATCTTACAATATTATCAGATCTGAATATAGTTTTTTTTGCATCATACAATTATTTTATTGTCAGACAATTTAAAGTAATTTTGGAAGTCGCGCAGTTTTGCGAACAGATAGAAATGTTTATCAAAAATACTCGAACTCAAAGTGTTTGAATTATTGTTATTTTTTTTTTTATGTTAAAATGAATAGTTATAGAAAAATGATTCCGATAATAAAAAAATATATGTTTACCGTTATTTTTTAGTTAAATGAAACAAAAAGCGTTCTTAAGTTTTGTTTTTAATAAATATATATATATTTTTATTAATATTATATATTTATTATCTTCCAATTTCGGCTTTTACTTTCTGAAAAATCAACTAGGAATAGTTTGAAAAGACAGACAAATAATTATGTGTGTACTTTATTGATAGAAAATCTACCAATCTCTTACAATTTAAGCAACGGTGTACACACATAATTAATTGTTAGCTCATTGGTAGATAATTGTCAGACTTTTTTAGATCTGACAATATTGTAAGATCTACCAATCGTGTACAATAAGCTTAAGTTAAGTACACACTGCTGCCTATGTGCCTTCAACATGCACTCAACTCTCAACCGCAACCCTCATTTTGTGCTTTTAAAATAAACACATTACATGTCGACTCCACGTGATATCTGTTACGTCAACGAAATATCTGTCGTTAAATATCAGTCTATTTTTTTTTTCTTGGCTGGTCAGTTCATGTCTTGACAATTCATTGAAGCAATAGTGGTTTGAAAAATTAATTGCATGAAAAAAATATCTTAGAGCCTGATATACTCCTGTTAATGAACATTAACTAATAAAAATGATGTACTTCAAGAATTTAAGTACAAACAAACATTTTTGAAGGGTACCAAGAGAATACTTACCGGCATGTATATATATATATATATATATATATAGGAATGTATAGCTATACAAAGCAAAAACTAATGAGATAAAATGTCATCAGCACACAAAAAAGGGAAAAAAGGACATCCGTCAAATTTAATGTCAGGCATCGATATCAAGACAAAATCGAAGAGAGGGCTCGCTGATATCCTAACACAACAAGAAACAACGCGACTCCATTGGAGATTTCATGACAAGATGAGTATTATGTGAAAATTTATTGCCAGTGAGTCGTTCTGTTAATGAAAGTTATAACTGATACGTTCGTGGTAATTTAGTATGCTTTCTACTGCAAGTGCAAGCCTATAAGAGTTTAAAGACAGTATGCAAACTTATTGGCATCTATTACAGTCAGAGTGAGAGGCAAGCGTCCTATCTTTCCTGTACAGATTTTTTTTTTGTTGGACAGAGTATAGGTAAATGGGATAATAGCATTCACATTGGTTTTAAATGCTTGAATATAGCTATTGGAGCGGAAAATTCGGTCGGGTAAAGCATTCCACATTTATGTGGTATGGCTATAGACAGAATCTCTATAAATACTTATGACAGCACGTCCGAAGTCGAGCTCAAGGGTAAACTGATCCTTTTTTTGTAAACAAAATAATATTCAACTTACAGAATAAAGTTTAATTTTCATCATATCATATCATATCTTATCATATCCTTTCTATCATATTTCACCGATTGAGGATTGAGGACAGACATGCTTCTGTGAAGTCTAAATTGAAGACGCCAGCATTTGAGTATCACCTGGTATGTAAAGTGTTTGCAAGTTTCATGTACTGTACATTAATACTCTCATAGCGATAGCGTTATCCTTTGTCGTTCCGGGTTTTGTTTCTATTATTTGAGGCTGCGATTAGAAATACCATTTCCGAATAATGTTGATAAACATAGGCAGAACTACTCGTTTCCTATTTGTGATGTGAAAACTATACTAAACACCTATACATTTCAGTAACAAACAAAGTTTTGTATAGTTAAGGATCTTTTTGGTAAGTTAGAGGTGCTTGGAAATAATAGATGCCACAATTGATGTATTTTACCAATTAAACATTAGTAATAACTAGGTCTAGGATTTCCATGCAAATGCATATTTTTTATGAGAAACTTAAGAAACACAGCATTAAAATACAAACACGAATCAATCAAAACGACATTTAATCGTTAGTGCATATTTTTGCATATTTTATTATAAATGCATATTTAACGTTTATTTGCATATTTTCGAATAACAAAATAATCCTGAAGTAAAAACTGCACACGTGCCTTTAATTTTTTACTTTAATCAGTTTCTGTTGACAACTTTTCCATTTTACACATGTATATGAGTTAGAATGCTTGTTTTGTAACTTGAAATTTTCGCCAAGTGTCCCAAACTTGGGTTTTTTTCCCTATGGGTATTGACAGGAAAATGTGAAAAAACGAATTTTCACGTTACCAAACACAGTAATTTTGTTGTGTATATGACAGAAAATGTTTTTGAGTTTTGTTTGACAGTTTTCTTTTTGTTCTATTCCAAAGTTTCTGGATTTACTTTCATGTCGATGATCTTTTGTTAATGGTTGTATTTTTTGTATATATAAGAGCTTATATAAAATTTAGGATTTACTTTATCAAGCGATTAATTTGAGATATGTAGTTATTTCAGAAACAATGCCGAAAGCGAAGAAGTCTGTAAATGCAAATCTAATATGTTCCGGACAACCGGCACACTTTCACAACCGATGGAACAATTCTTTTTTATAGAATTTGTAACTTTGTTGTCTCCTTCGAGAAAAAAATTAAAATTGGCCAACACCTGAAATCTATTAAACATACGGAACTGAAAAAAGAATATAGTTCTGCAAAATCGCAATTACAACTCGTTTCGTTTAGAACCGAAAACATTTTTAATATGGACTTATGTGAGACACTTGTTGCTGCTGATAATCCGCTAATCAAGCTCAATAGTCCCCCAATTTGAAAAGGTGTTTGTTTGAAGTAAAAACTTGATTATTAAAATGTATAATTTATTAATTGAACAAATAAGATCCAAAGTTATTTATTTTTCTGTTCGATAATGATATAAACCTAAATATTACTAAACAATAATACTTGTACTTACAAATGGTTCCTATGTGTAACAAGTTTTAAATGTATATTTTAAGCGCATATTTTGCATTTTTAAGTGTATGCAAATCCTAGCCCTAGTAATAACTAATACTTACCCCTAAATTACTGAGTTTTTTTCTAGAATTGGTTAAAACTATAGTTCAGAGAAAATCAAAAACCATTTTACTTGAAATTCGTTTTAAATATGGTAAAACGTCTATTAGTTGTAAAGAAATTGCAATTATTAAGTTCCATTGACCTATTTTTGTTACAAAGCTCTTTTTGAAAAAAGTCAATAATACGACCCTTTAAGTCTTGAAGCAGTT
This sequence comes from Philhelius pedissequus, assembly GCA_910595825.1. Taxonomy (NCBI): domain Eukaryota; kingdom Metazoa; phylum Arthropoda; class Insecta; order Diptera; family Syrphidae; genus Philhelius; species Philhelius pedissequus. The sequence continues at coordinate 121,594,895 of OU343162.1, forward strand.
AGTTGTAATGAACGAAAACAATTTTTTCAACATGTGCTGATAGCAAACGATTTGGCTTTTCCATAAAAACTATACCTACACCCTTCGGAAGAAATGAAACAAATACACTTGTTCTTGCTGCCACCACACTGTATGTACTACAATGATACGTGTGTCATAAGTATGTCGCCGGTAGGAAAATTCGGAGACCTGATATTTGGCATTCGAACAAATTACAAGGCCTGGCATTTCTAGTGAAAAGCAGTAGACATGCTGTCAGTTCTGAAAAAACACTGCGCCATTCACTTCCAAAACTAATAAATACATAATACAAAATAAATATATTTATATAAAAATAACTTATGATGACTTATTAAATTGGTACAACTTTGTAAGCTCAAACTCTATATTATATTTTAATATTATTTTTTTTACGGCAGACGGCATGCTTTGTAATTATTTCTTATAATATAAAATTGTATTCTATGATTTGAAAAAGTAAAAAAAAAATTGAATTGATATGCATTTGAATTGAGTTTTAGTTTGAAATTTAGAAGACCAAATGAACATTTAAAAACAACATCAAAACTATTTCTGGGGCTTTCAGTATTCACTCTAGCGTCCAGCTTTTGATAGAAAATTTGCTAGGAATTTTTAAACATGTAACGATTAAATTTTTCTTCGAACTTATGTTACTCTACCAAACACAAGGCTGGAAGGACATGTGAGAGATATGTTATATGTTAAAACCAGATTGTTTGTGAATTATTTTCTTAATTAACTGTTCAATGTAAATATATTATGATAGATTTGACTCACTCAGTAGCCGATACATAACATTCAAAGACGAAAAAATTTCAATCAGCTTAAATCCTGAACTCTGAATTCTGCTTTTATCTTCACGAATACGGCTCCTTTGTTTGTTTTTACCTTCAAATTCCTGACTCCCTGTTTGAAAAATTATTCACACTTTGAAACTACACAAACGCACGAGGTGTGAAAGATAAAAGATAAGATTTTTAAGTTGGCTCTTATTATATACGTGGTAACTTGGTGCGCGCCCTCAAGTGGAAATGAAGGGAAATAAGCTTCTGAATAAATGTACAATGATGAAAAACACATTGATTCGCCTTGTCTCATAATCATCCAACACCAGCATCATTTTATCGCATCACCCCCCATCTTCGTATTATGAATTTCTCCTTAGTGTGTCACTGCAATATTGCATAGTTAGCTGTATAAAAAAAAATAGACACCTCAGTGAGCCCTTGAGAAAACATAACAAGTGTCAGACCATAAAAGCATCTAATTAGCTATGCGAGTGACGTTTAACACGAAACGTCAAAGAAAAGAACCTAAAGAAAAGTACCAGCAGCATGTAGGAATTGTTGTGAATGTGACAAAAGGGATGGGTAGCGCTTTTCTCACATTCTTCTTAATTTTTTGCACACAAATATAAGATACTTGGCGTTTTATGGCTTCATATATAGTATATATTTTTATATATATATTATACATAGGTATGTCCCGGTGAGCCACTCAGTAGCGTACAAAAATTGCATATCTAGAATGAATACTGATGGTGTGAGAAGTATCCCTTCAGGATTGAATTGTCACTTCTTTTAAGAAGCTTTCCTTGAATGAAATCGGTAAAGGTAAAGGGGTGTTAGAATAATAAAGAGTGGCTTGAAAAAATTAACAACGGTATATGCAACACAAACCTATCCATGCCATGACTTGCAATAGTATTTGTTGTCTTTTGTTAGGCCTTGCCCTTCATTCGAGAGTAAAAGTTACTTGTGTATATTCACTACGGCATAAATAGCTACAATAAATACAATAGATATGTAGTATTTGTACCGAAAAATTAAGTATACTACTATGTTTCATGTACTTGTTGGTAAAAGGCTGCAGTTTTAACTTTTATAATACATAATATCGATTAATTTATAGTAAATCCCGTTCAAAATCTAACCGTCGCGTCGTCGCTTAGAAAATACCCCTTTCAACGTCAAGTATTTGCTATTATTAATTTACAAATTAAAGACTGTAATTAAACCATTTATTTTTTACCGCTTATTCACTAGTTCTCATTTACTTCTAGAATGGAAGTAAATGCATTTATTGTCACTAACATAACTTCATTCTAGTGTGTGGGCGTGAAAGTAATATTAACCCAAGCCGCTGTCATACAGGTAATTAAACGCAATAAAATAATTGAAAATAGTTATTCGCTCGATTTTAAATGTCAATTGTCAAAAATTTATTGACATCGATATGCGGCTTTATGGAAACCGCAATTTTACTATCGAATTGAAGATGGCGATCCAGAGTTAATTCTATAAGTTTGTTGAGTTAATTCGAGATCTAAATTGAATAAGTCCCCTTTCACACAGGGAAACCAGTTGCTGGAGATTTTTTGATGTTTTACTTTAATTGCCTTGTAGCTTTCACATGAAGAAACTGTCACCAGGAAACTGAGGAGGAAACTGGGAAGATTTTGTTGGGCTAATTGAAATGCAAATCAGTTTTTCTTGTGTGAAAGGGGACTAACAAAACACGAAAGTTCTTCGAAAAACAGTCAAATCTTGTTCCTGTGCAGTACCTACATTAATTCGTAGTTTTTGACAGAAAGGATTGCTCATGGGATAGTAAAATATTTCCCCAGGCTGCGAATTTTAGTCCAATAAATTTCTTTGGACAAAATTATGAAGATTGTCAAATTAAGAAGGAAAAAACAATAGATAATCTGTCACATGTGTCATTACAAATGTTGAAATAAATCGAATTTATCGTGTGTCGTGCACTTTTGTTTTTTTTCCGTACTTTTATGAAATTTCGTAGTTCTCTGGGAGAGTTTTATCCCCCATATTGGAAAACAGCCCCTCTATGCACTTTTGTCCACAAAGTACGTAAACACAGCTATCATGTTGTGAAGTATTTACTCTATGAAAGGTAACAGTAAAATAATAGGCGGTTGATATGTTTTCTATAAATTGTGAAAAGGCAAAAGGGTATTTTTTATCGAGATTATAGGTTAATTTTATGGCTTTGATTGAACAGCAAGAACTTGAGTGTGCTACCACCAAGTTTTTCTCTTATTATATTTTTGTTTGCAATTATAGATATTTCACGAATTGCCAGGTCGATGTTCCTTTTTTTTCTAGTGGTGCTGATCTACTTTTTCATTTTAATTGAAAAACTTCTTTTTTTTCCTCTATCCAGTATTGATCCCAGATCAATACTGGCCTTAGAGTAGAAGCCAATAGATTAGTTATTTAAGAAATTTTAGAACAATATGAAATGGAGCATTTTTGGGCAAGTTTTGCATTTGGAAAAAAATCGAACTGGTGATTTTAATCAAACTCAACATTACGATGATGAAGAGCACCAAAAAGTGGGTCCCGCAATTCCGTATGTCTGTCTGTCTATCTGCCTGTCTGCCTTAGTGTCTTCTATCTGTAGATTGATCTACAGCCAGTTTAGGCTGAAGTGATTTTCCTCAAACTTGGTATAAGCGTTTTAGGTGATTGTCTGGAATAGACCATACAATTTTTTCTGCCATCCTAATTATCTCAAAAACGCCTTAAACGATTTTGATAAAAAATAGTATGTGCTCTACTATAGGCATTGTCTACATTTCGGCCAAAAATGTTTTTTACGTATATTGTCATTAACGGTACCTGGCCGATTTTCAACCTTCTCAAAAAGCGGATCATCCACGGATTTCGATCAAAATGTTTATTGTTAATATAGGAGGTCCTTCGAATTCTAAATAATAACTCATTCCAAAATTTTTAATTTTTTTTTGGATCTTAGAAAAAATTTTTTTTTTGAAAATTCAATTATATTTCGAAATCGGGTGGACGATTTTTTAAAATTTTCTTAGTATATATTATAAATATTTAAAACTGTCATACCATTTTTTTTAGGAAAAAATTAAAATAAAAAGAACTTTAAAAATATATTTATAATCTTTTGCATACAATGTGATCGAATATATACATAAGAGTAAGTACGTGCGATCCAGTCATGCATTTCATTTGTTCTAATAATGTGTGATTAAAATGTCGAACTGTATTTTATTACTAATGCATTACTTGTCCCTTATACAAGTAAGCATGCTAACATATGTCAAAGTAAAAATGGGCTTAAAGAGTAAGTTCATACGAACCTTCATATAAAACAAACAGGTCACATGGAGAGAGTTAATTAATTTTAATGAATTCTTAGCTAGCAGACTGTTGCAGTATTGTAGGTGAAAGCATTTGTAGGTTTTAGTGAAAATTAGCTCTTTGAAGATGGAGATTCTTTGAGTTGACAAGTCATTTTGTGGGTGTTTTTTTTTTATTTTCAACGCTCAGAATAGTAACTTTTAAGTATAAAAATGCAATATGTTTCAATTAATTTGAAAAGTTGTTAGATCTCCATTGAATATAAATTAATACAAGGTAATTGTTTGAAACTTATGCAAACACAATGTACCTACATTGCATTAATTAATTAATGCATTAATTGGTTTGCAGATGAGAGTACCGTCAGCTTTTTATATATACATTTTTATGGTTATATCCTTTTCCTTTGCATGTGGAAGTAGAATGGCAGCTCGTTAGACTCTGATATCATACCTTATGTAAAGAAGGAATCAAGAACCGCGTAGAATTTAATGCTTCAAAAGCTTAATGATGTCTCTTGTCGTTAAAAAAACTTTAGTTCTAAAAATTGCAAAAACCCCAAAAATGTCAATTGAAATGCGAATACGAAAAAACAATGATATTTTAAAAGTTGAGAATTTTTATTCTACTTTATTATTTGTTTATAAAATTTACCATATTTATGAATATTATATCTCAAAGCTGTGGAAGAACAGTTTTGCTCTTCTTAAGACTCTAATGCATTAGCGCCAATTGCTTCGAGCATTGGCAAATTCAAAAAAAAATAAAATGCACAACTGGATCGCACGTACTTGCTCGTATGTTCGATCACATTATATGCAAAAGATTCTTAATAAAACGGATAAATAAAGGGTTATCCATTTTGCGGTTTCAAAAGTAAACGTAAATAAAACACATATAAAATATTTTTTTTTTCATGATATTTCTTTTTAATTATAAAGTTCGAACGTTGACATTATGTGTGAAACACTACATCGATTCACTGACAGACTGACAGACTGACAGACTGACAGACTGACAGACTGACAGACTGACAGACTGACAGACTGACAGACTGACAGACTGACAGACTGACAGACTGACAGACTGACAGACTGACAGACTGACAGACTGACAGACTGACAGACTGACAGACTGACAGACTGACAGACTGACAGACTGACAGACTGACAGACTGACAGACTGACAGACTGACAGACTGACAGACTGACAGACTGACAGACTGACAGACTGACAGACTGACAGACTGACAGACTGACAGACTGACAGACTGACAGACTGACAGACTGACAGACTGACAGACTGACAGACTGACAGACTGACAGACTGACAGACTGACAGACTGACAGACTGACAGACTGACAGACTGACAGACTGACAGACTGACAGACTGACAGACTGACAGACTGACAGACTGACAGACTGACAGACTGACAGACTGACAGACTGACAGACTGACAGACTGACAGACTGACAGACTGACAGACTGACAGACTGACAGACTGACAGACTGACAGACTGACAGACTGACAGACTGACAGACTGACAGACTGACAGACTGACAGACTGACAGACTGACAGACTGACAGACTGACAGACTGACAGACTGACAGACTGACAGACTGACAGACTGACAGACTGACAGACTGACAGACTGACAGACTGACAGACTGACAGACTGACAGACTGACAGACTGACAGACTGACAGACTGACAGACTGACAGACTGACAGACTGACAGACTGACAGACTGACAGACTGACAGACTGACAGACTGACAGACTGACAGACTGACAGACTGACAGACTGACAGACTGACAGACTGACAGACTGACAGACTGACAGACTGACAGACTGACAGACTGACAGACTGACAGACTGACAGACTGACAGACTGACAGACTGACAGACTGACAGACTGACAGACTGACAGACTGACAGACTGACAGACTGACAGACTGACAGACTGACAGACTGACAGACTGACAGACTGACAGACTGACAGACTGACAGACTGACAGACTGACAGACTGACAGACTGACAGACTGACAGACTGACAGACTGACAGACTGACAGACTGACAGACTGACAGACTGACAGACTGACAGACTGACAGACTGACAGACTGACAGACTGACAGACTGACAGACTGACAGACTGACAGACTGACAGACTGACAGACTGACAGACTGACAGACTGACAGACTGACAGACTGACAGACTGACAGACTGACAGACTGACAGACTGACAGACTGACAGACTGACAGACTGACAGACTGACAGACTGACAGACTGACAGACTGACAGACTGACAGACTGACAGACTGACAGACTGACAGACTGACAGACTGACAGACTGACAGACTGACAGACTGACAGACTGACAGACTGACAGACTGACAGACTGACAGACTGACAGACTGACAGACTGACAGACTGACAGACTGACAGACTGACAGACTGACAGACTGACAGACTGACAGACTGACAGACTGACAGACTGACAGACTGACAGACTGACAGACTGACAGACTGACAGACTGACAGACTGACAGACTGACAGACTGACAGACTGACAGACTGACAGACTGACAGACTAACAGACTGACAGACTGACAGACTGACAGACTGACAGACTGACAGACTGACAGACTGACAGACTGACAGACTGACAGACTGACAGACTGACAGACTGACAGACTGACAGACTGACAGACTGACAGACTGACAGACTGACAGACTGACAGACTGACAGACTGACAGACTGACAGACTGACAGACTGACAGACTGACAGACTGACAGACTGACAGACTAACAGACTGACAGACTGACAGGCTGACAGACATACAGACGGACAGAATTTTTAGACCATCTTTTTTCGTCTTCGCTTACGTGCGTCGTCGTAATGTCATGTTTGATTGTTATTTCAAAACTTTTTTTTTTCGATGAATGCATAACTTGCCTTATATAGTACCTATAATCGCAAGTAAAAATATATTAGGTGTAGTAATATTATATTACTATTTGCAACTCAGTTTCACTTTACTATCAAAAACCGTTATATGCTGATACGGGTACATAGTTTAGGTATATATTGATAACGTTAACATGCCAAAATCAAAACTCCCCCTAACAAATTATAAAATAATTTTATTTCTTTTTGGTGAGTGTGCTTCTTATTATTTGTGCAATTACTAAGATCAATTAGTCCTCTTTTGTATTGACGAAGGACACAGTTTAAATCTCTCGCAAAATACCCTTCAGAAAGTGTCAAATGCGAGTATGTGTATTGTGTATACGTACATAGGTAGATATCCTTGTATATGGAGCGTATTGCTTCTTTGTATAGAAATTCGCAGTCTCAAGTCTGTCATCACATCAGTAACGTGATACTTTCTCTCAATTATCATCTTCAAACATCATCATGGTCGTCATCTCTTCAATTCATTTTCAATTGAAAACGATATTTAATTGATGACCACAAATACCAAACAAACGAATCGAAATCAAATCAGTGGAATTGCCATATAAAAGCAAACGGTGCCTCTGCTCGAACGCCTAATTGTTCAATTAACTAATTTCCCCCTAGCAGCACATTCGATATTTTCGTCTTCTCATTGCTCTTCTGAAAAATATAAAAATAATTGTTTTTCTCAGTAAAACGTTCTGCTTAATGCTTCAAGTATTTAAATACCAAATGAAAACACTTTTGACGTGAAAATTATGAAAGATACAGGATTCCTGGAAATCAGAATCTTGGAAATCACCTTGTGTTTTGCTGCAGCTCGGGATCGGAGGCTACTCGGTACACCACTGTTTGCGTTCTACTATATGGTGAAGAGTGGTTGATATTTATTTTCACAGAACGCAAGATGAGACATATATGTATGCACCTACCTACATTTCAACTGATACATACATATGCTGTTGTAACATTGCAACTAGTGTACGGACTGCGCTCTACGTGAAGATTCATCAAGTCTCATCTATCCACCCGTCGTCATAAGTACGCACGGCCTCAAGTGGAAACGTTCACTCATCATGATAATCACCATTGGCTAGTGGATATACATACCTACATACATATGTACCGACTACATCATAGAGGATCAGAAGTCATCTATGTTTTTACTGCGTGTCCCCGCTAAATGTCAGGATTTTCAATTACAACTCTACAATATGTGGAAATATGAGTGCTATATCGAGGAAGTGTTTCGATTTGATGTGTATTTTTATATGTAGTTTTAGATGAGTTTTATTTTAAGGTTGTCATTGTGGTTTGAATTATACTCTTATTTTAATCACTATCGATTGACGTTTGGAACGTCTATACGTATTGTATATGATATGGCGTTGGAACTTGGAAGCTTTTGGTTGCACATGGTAATGAAGAGACTCATCACGTGTTTCTTTAAATGCAGTATACATTGTTTTTTGAATTGGTCTAAGAATGTCGATCTTGTATATTATCGGCTTATTATCAGTTGTATACCAAGTTTTCGTAGTTTTGCAGAAGAGAGTGGGTACGCATACGAGAGAGCATAAAATATTTTGCTGGGAGCAGGGTTGGCCGAACTGTCACTTTTTTGTATAAACTACATTAACTACGTAGTTAATGTAGGAAATTAAACAAATGATTCTAGCAGACGTAGTTTCAAATGTCAAATCGTCTGAAATGTCATTTCATTTTGAAGTTTGAATTCATATTTTGATCATATAATTTATCATATATTTTTTATTTTGCGACTTGTGAACAAATTGAAGTTTTTGTCTTAATAAACGGAACTAAATTACGAGATTATAACAGTTTTTTTGGTTGTTTTCAAGTTTAGATCGCACTGGTCTTTTGTGCACACATAAGAAACCGAAAAATTCAAAAAACCTGTTCACATTCACTTTTCTATACACTGGAAATGAATTATAAAAACAAATGCGATGACTACTGAAGCATTTGGATTTGGAAGAAAGTCAAATTAAATATAGGACAAGAAACAAAATTTGGGGTACCCCTATTTCCCTACGTATGTCTATACATTTCAGTTGGTCGGAATCGCGTTTCATTGAACTTGGGTCATTGGGTGAGATATTGTTTTATTCAAAATTTTGGAATTTGATTCTATCCGGTTGAAATTCAATTGATTTTCTTAATTTACTACGTTAAAGTAGCAGACGTAGCAAATTGTAGTAAATAAGACGCGTAGCTTATTCCATTTACTACGCGTAGTTTTTGACGTAGAAAATAGCATGTAGTTAGAACGGCCAACCCTGGCTGGGAGTTTCAGCCCAAGAAATTTGTTTGCTCACAATTATAATGACTGTCAAATAAACGGTGATTTTTTAAGACCTTGGTTTTTGAAAATTCAAAAAAACACAGAAACTTGTAAAAAGTGAATGAAATTTTTATTTGGATCGATAAATCAATTTCTGCCATTTACTTTTTAAAAATAATTTCACTTAAATGTTGCCGGCGGATACGCTTCAGGTGGTCCATTCTGAAGGTCCAATTTTGGCAAACTTTTTCACACATTTCGGCCGGAATCTCACCAATGACGCGTTCAATGTTGGCTTCCAAGGCAGCAATCGTGTTTGGCTTGTCCCCATAGACAATAGACTTAACATAGCCCCACAAAAAATAGTCTAACGGGGTCAAATCACATGATCTTGGTGGCCAATTGACTGCGCCAAAACGTGAGATCAACTGCTCACCAAATTCGCCTCTCAATTGATGCATGGTTTCGCGTGTAGTGCGGCATGTGGCACCGTCCTGTTGGAACCACATGTCGACCGAGTTCAATTCTTGCATTTTCGGCAAAAAAAAATCTGTTATTATCGAACGGTACCTTTCTCCATTGACCGTAACCCTGCGGCCTTCATCGTCCTTGAAGAAGTACGGCCCAATGATGCCGCCTGCCCATAAACCGCACCAAACAGTGCATTTTTCGGGATGCATTGGTAGCTGCTGAATTTCCTCTGGCTGCTCTTCACTCCAAATACGGCAATTCTGCTTATTCACGTATCCATTTAGCCCAAAATGAGCCTCGTCGCTGAAGACAATTTTGCGATAAAAAACGGACGTAGCTTGCGAAACACATTTTTCACAGAGCACAAATTTTGATAATAAATTTCAATAATTTGCAAACGTTGTTCAGGAGTAAGTCTATTCATGATGAAATGGCAAACAATACTGAATCGAAATGTCAAATGTTCGTGGAATTTATCATGTGTGATCTGTCAAAAATATAAACGTCAAAAACCAAGTAGCAAAAAAAATTAACACATTCTGAAAACGTAGCTGATAGCTACTCAGTCCAACAAAAATAGTTAGTACAGAGAAGATAGGCTGTAATAGATGCCAATAAGTTCGTAATGTTTTAAAGCTCTTACCAGGTTGCTATAATAAGCATAAATTACCACAAATGTAGCAGTGGTAACTCTGATTAAATTTATTTTAAAAGCACACAACGAGGCTTGAATGCATGAATAATGCACATAAGCAGCAGTGTGCACTTCGATGTGCAGTAGATAGGTCATTCGTCATTGTAGAATATACGCTGGCTTACAAAAATAATTTGTATGTAACTCAGTGGTTATTTTCAGTTGGAATTTCAGCAACAGGCACGAGGGTCTCAAAGCTCTCCCGTAGGTCTGTATTTAACTGTTTTTGTTGTATAGACTATAGTCAAGTTTCGGGTTTCTGATTGGCCAGCTGGCAAAAAAAATCTTTTTTTTAATTAAAGGAACTTATCTACTGGAAAGCGAGACAAGAAATATCTCCCTCTATTTCAATTCAAGTGCATTTGTGTCAGAATTATCAGCTGTTATTTATCTGCCAGCTTAACTTGGTCGAGCAGCCAATGTATTTAATAATGTGGAGAATTGCGAAGACATATATGATTGTATAACGAATGGAAAGAAATTTGCACAATTTAACAAGAAATTGCATTTTCTATCACAGAAAATATTGGAATTATTTTTTTTACATTTTTGAAGTAAAGTAAAATTAAATAAAATTGAAAATAATCAAATTTGTCATGTCGTCCGACTTATTCGAGTAATTATTTCAGACATTCAATCACCCATAATAGTTCTTAGCTGTTTTTCCAACCGTACCCAGTTCTCTTGTCTCATCCTTACAAGGGTGGAAAGGGGATGGAAGTAGATAGATGGATGGATCGCAAATAGAAATAAAATGCACGACTTGTTCGCAAGAACTTGCTCTTGTTGCTAACAACTTTAATGTAGTTATTCATTGAGGTTTAGTTAGTTAGGTGAAGTTATACTATGCAGGTTTAAAGCCTATGAAGGTAAGATTAACTTGATTCTTAGTATAATGAATTGTGGAATAGATCATTCAAGGAATAGTTACATAGGTACCTACACACAAATGTATATTTAAATATAAGTTATGGATTTTAATTATGTAAGTTATGAGAGTAAAATGTATTTACATATATATACATATTGATGGAACCTAAGTATGTAAACATGTACATATAATAATTAAAATGAAATATTAAGGTGGGTAGGTAGCTATATACATACATACAACTTCATATTTTAGGTGCAATATGCATACATAAGATTCATCTGATTTTTAAAGCATATATGCATATATAAATGTATAAGGGCCTACATTGTATTTAGTATTCAGTGACGTACGCAAAAATTCGTAAAAATGGAATAATAATAAGGTAGCAATAAATGTATAATACACATACTTATGTAAGTGTTTTTATATTGCTTAGTCATTATAGTTTGAAGGAAAACAAAGATGTCATTTAAATTCATGGATAAGTAAGAATATATAAAACAAATCAAAAATCGTTGGAGCGGTTTTTTAATAAATTAATTTTGTATGTATAATATTTTAAAAACATTCTTAGAATAAATATTTGAAACACTATTTTGAAGATATTATTCATACACATAAAACTCAAACTTAAAAAAAATTGTGTGACTGGTTTTTGAAAAATCGGTTTTTCAAAACAAAATTAATAATTTTTTAAAAATCGAAAAACTTTTTTTTTGAAAATTTGAGTACGCAGTTTTATTAACAATTTTAAGGAGCATTTGCATAAGAAAATTTATCGAAAATATAAAAAGTGGTTCTATTGGAAGTACCGTTAATAAGTACGCAAAAAAAATATTTTTATATTTAAAAGTGAACTGTACTAATTTAACACACAATTTTTTTATAAAAATTCTTGGAGCCGTTTTCGAGAAATAAATTTTATTCTTAACGGTTTTTTAACATTTGTATTGGGGGTACCGTTGTTTTTATTTTAGAAAAGTTTTTTTCTAACTATTCAAGATAATGTCAAAAAACCACGAAATACGAAGTTTTGAAAAAATCTATTGAGTCGTTTTGGAAATTCTGAACTTTCAAAAAAAAATAATTTCCAAAAAAAAATTTTTCTGAAACAGTTTAATGTATATAGTATATATATATATATAGCGTTTAAGTTCTCTAGGAGCCTCTGCGTAGAAAATTTCAAAAAAATCAAATTAACCGTTTCCGAGGAAATCGAAAACCAAAAAAATGGTTCTACTATGGTACCAAAAATAACAATTTTTTTCCCAAAAAAAATATCAAAAGGTACCATTTTCCTTCTTTAATTAACTGATTTTGTTTATAAAAATCGTTGGAGCCGTTTTTGAGAAAAATAAGATTTTTGTTTTTGGCCAAAAAAAATGTATGGGAGCTACTGTTATTTGTCGTCTTAAAAACAACTGAAAAAAACGTGTAGGCATATTACCGAAAAAACAATATGTACCAAGTTTGACGCAAATTTATTCAACCGTTTAGGCCGTAGACTCGAGGACAGACAGACGGAATTGGGGAACCCACTTTTTTGGTGTTCTCTTTGATTGTTAGAAATTTTTTTTTGTTTTAATGAATTAATAACTTGCCTTATAGTACCTAGTAAAAAAGCAACACCAGTGACCTTTACTTTTAAATTTCCGTATTATAATTAATCCTTAAATTCAACATAACTATAAATAATAATCACCAAGATCGTTGTGGTGAATGGAATATAGCAATGAGTTTTTTTTGTAATGTTTACTGCTCTTCATTACATTAATAAACATATATCAATCCTTAATTAATTTTTATTGGAAAGCAAATTGTATACACCTTAAAAAACATTTTATTAATCACTTTAATAAATACACATTTTGTTTTGTGTCTAGCACTACTTTTTGCTACACTTCATTCAACTCCGCTCAATTGAATTGAATTTTCTTTTCGTGGAGTTAGAACTCTAATCGACTTTAAAAAATCACATAATATTTTTTTGTCGAAATTGTCACACCAATTAAAGTGAAATATCAAGTGTAAAGTTAATTAATTCAATCAAAGAAAAAAATATATTGGTATGCGGTGCAGAGCTGTTTCAATACTCTTCAAATATTTTCTTCATAATTATTTTTTCAGTTAATCATCAATTTTATCATTAAATTAATATTTCTTATAAATTCCTAAATAGCTACATATGATCATAACCCATTTCAGTGATTTTTTTGTCCCATTAATTTGCCCAGAAAAAAATTATGTTTCTTGAACTAAAAGAACACAAACCCAAAATTTCTTCACATTTAAGTGCCATCGCAAACCACATGATCAACATAAAATTACGCAAAAAAATCCATCCTATTCTTATTCAAGCATTGTTGACTTTCTTTAGAATGTAATAACTATTTCCATAGAAATCTATCAGCATACTTGTCTTGTCGATTCTTCGGCCATTTGGTGTACGAAATTGCTAGTAGCAACTATTATTTTTAAACAAAATGCACAACACTAAGAATCCTGTAAAAACATCCTTAAGTGCCATTCGTGATGATGTATTTTTTTCGCACCTACTACTCAATAGCCACTTCAATAAAACGAATGAAAGACCAAGAGAAAATTGCTTGCGAAGAAAAAAAAACATCTACTCTAACTACCTACACAAAAACCCTGTAGTGTCCTTAGGAAAAACGTTAGACCATAATCTTTTTTTTCACCAGAAGGTAGGTAGGTATATCTACCGGTATTTTCCTTGTTTGTTTATACTGTAACAACTTAAATGGAGTAGTAGGAGCAGTAGCATGAAATTAAGAAAGTTGAACCACACCACACCAAACCACAAAAAAGGATAATATGTCATCATTAAATTATTTACACAAAACGCCTACTTTCTTCAAAGTACTTGAGCAAAAGGACCAAAAAGGTGCACTCCACTCGGTATAGAGTAAAAGGTAAGAAAGGACATCATCTTTATGGTGTTGGTCTCATGTGTCCGGACATCCTACTTGGCTTTGTTGTAATATACCCTTAGTTTTTTTTTTTTTGCTTTTTTTCTTGTGGAAGATTTTTGATGTATGTACACAACACATAGATTGTAAAATGCGGTTGCGCCTTTATTTTTATATTGTCGGTCAGGAGTGCAGCGTAACTCATCTACCTAAATAATCATGATGGTCTATAAGTACGCGTTGCCTTCGTGGTCGTGTAGTTATGTTATGGGATTCTTAATTGTAATCCACTTAACGAATTTAAGGTATTTACGAACTTTTCAATGCTCTCTATTTTTCTTTTGTCACAGGGTTCTTTTTGGTGCAATTTTCAATGGAATTTGATATTTATTTTGATGAAATTAAATACACGATCAATTTTATCCTCATTTGGAACAATGGATCTTAATATAATGTATTATACACATATACCTTACATACCTATCTGATTGCTTTTTTTGATGCCGGGTGTGGTTATCGGAGATCTTCTCTTAAGTACCTACGTGTTATCGTACACATACACAAGTTTAAAAGACTTATTCTACTGTCGCTTTCCGGAAATGGAATTCATAATACATAATTGGAAAATTAACTGAATCAACAATGTACCTATACAAAAAAAATTGGGATATTGAGGTGTATTGCCATTTTTCAATGGAACAAGTATGGACATTTTCAAAAATTCAAAACAGCTTTTAAGTTCAATATGACAAAACTCCCACTTCCGAAATAATTTTTTGAACAAAAAAATATTTTGTTTTCTCTCTGAACTATGTATGTACCTAGTTTTGATAAAATTTAATAATATATGTAAAAAATAAACAAGTAATCTTATTAAACGAGGAAGATTCGGAAGAATGTTGTGATGTACTTAAATGTATTCATGTTTTTGTCTTGTCAATTGTTTAACGAACTTGTCGGACTTCAGAGTGGACGAGATGATACATTCAGATCATTTTCCAATATACGTACAGGTCAATGTAGTAGCGCAACATGATATACCTGCCCAACAATGCCTGCTACCAAAACTACGGTGGAGACAGAGCGATCTAGAGAAGTACACTGCAACTCTAAATCATAATTCAAGTCATATAAACGTAAATGAACTACAGTCCATTAGTGGATCTGACATCCTCACTGCAGCTATAATAGAAGCAGCCGGACCTCTTCAACCAAGAACTAAAAGTAAGAGCAAACAACCCTGGTACGATTGGGAGTGCGAATCAGCGAGAAAAAAATCCTTTGCTTTTCTTCGGCTTGTAAGAAGAAACAATCCAACCCATGCAAAAACGATGTATCATGAAGCAAATAGCCATTTTAAATCTATATGTGCAGAGAAACAAAGGGTATATACACAAAATTTATCATCAATCCTTGCAAACATAAAAGATAGTCGTTCGTTCTGGAAGACGGCTAAAATGCTCAATGGGGCACATTTTACGAAGGGAACTATAGTTTTTTTTACAACGCTACAGACGACTACCTCCAAAAGCTAACACTGGTTTATAATTTCATATGGGATACAGGAGAAATACCAACAAGTTTCAAAAGAAGTGGAATTCTCCCAATTCTCAAAAAAGGAAATCCAAATGAACCAACCCAGTAGTTACAGGGGCATATCCTTCCTAAATGCGGTCACTAAAATATTTACAGGAATACTACTGGAACGTCTTACAAATTGGGTAAACGAAAACAACCTCTTAAGCGAATTTCAAGCTGGCTTTCGAAAAGAATACAGCACAGTTGATAACATCTTGTCCCTGACAAGCATCGCGAGGATATATCTGGACAATGGAAGAAAACTGTATGCGTTCTTCATAGATTTTAAGGCAGCCTTCGACTGTATCGATAGAAGAGCACTATTTTACAAGTTAAGCAACCTTGGAATCCCAACAAAAATGCTAAATATGCTACAAAAACTTTATGAAACTAACGAAGCTGCGGTCTGGGATGGAAATATCCTTTCCAACTGGTTCCAATCAACAACTGGCGTAAATCAATGCCTCTTGAGCCCACTTTTCTTCTCAATCTATTTGGATGATCTTACCAGCTTCCTGCCTGGAGGAATAAGGTTTGATGGTCTGGCAATTAAACTCTTACTTTATGCTGATGATATTGTCATATTGGCCGAAACTCCAAGCATGCTACAAATCATGATTAACAAATTGCAACGATACTGTTCACTTTCGAATTTCCAATTAAACACAAGCAAATCTAAAATCATGATATTCCGAAATGGTACAGGGC
Organism: Philhelius pedissequus; assembly: GCA_910595825.1. Taxonomy (NCBI): domain Eukaryota; kingdom Metazoa; phylum Arthropoda; class Insecta; order Diptera; family Syrphidae; genus Philhelius; species Philhelius pedissequus. The sequence goes on from OU343162.1 coordinate 121,611,577, forward strand.
GCCATGCAAGAGATGAACGGTCGACATGGCAAAATGAAGATCTTGAAACAGTAAACGAATACTGGTACCTGGGAGTTCTGATCACACCAACATTGTCTCTTAGTAAACATATCCAAGAAAAGCTAAGGGAGTGAAAACGAGCAATAAACTGCACTTGGAAAAACATCCTGAGCAAGCAAAACACTGCACATAGTGCAAAGTATAAGTTCTTCGACACTGTCGTGAGATTAATTATGTGATATGCAGCACAAATTTGGGGAATTTTCGAGTTTGACGAAGTAGAAAAACTTCTTAGGTATTTCATCAAGCGAACCTTCAGACTACCGGAAAATACACCTACGTATATGCTTCACCTTGAAACTGGACTACCGCCACTCTATATATACACACCCCGACTACATTTAGCATATATTGTAAAAATAATGGGTCAACCAAATCATCGTACCACCAACAAAATAACCCGATATCTCAAAGACAGAAATCTCCAATTCTTTGCGGAATGGATGAAACTGGGCGATGACCATGGTGTCCAACTACTCCATAAAAATGAAAGCGCCTTAAAAGACTCCATCCAAGGTCTTATAGCAAAAATAGATGAAGAAACAAGAAGTAGGTTTAAAGAACAGAGTCAACAAAGCCAAACAAGGTTTATTTATAAAACCCTGAATCATAATACCGGCGATAACAACTATTTCGAGGACAGAAACATGATGCAATTTATATCAATAATATTTAAAGCCAGGGGCGAACTAATCAATCTGAACTACTTGCCATATAGAAACGACAATAACACTGAGTGCACTTTATGTAACCTGCGAGCCAAAGAAGACATGCACCACTTTATTGGAGTCTGTCCAATCTTGAATCCATAACGAAGATCATTCTGGGGAAAACCTACTCTCTCATCTAACGAAATATTGCGTGCATTAAATGGGGAAAATTTGAATGTCCTCTACAATTATGTAACTTCTGCTTTAAAATACCGTAAGCAAATCATTAACGAAGCTTTTTGATATAATACTTATGTTTATCTAATAAATTATTTTTTTTTTTTGTAATGTAATAATATCAACCAAGAACAATCATGATAAATTTATAAAAGATCTCTTTTTTTCGACTGACGGCAGTTCCAAAGTCCTTTTGTGAAAATTGTAAAGAAAATTTTGTTATTATGTCTTATGTCAATAAAATCACATTTTACTACTACTACTACTACTACTAATATATATAGATACCTATATTAATTTTTAGAAGAAATGTAAAAAAACACAAATGCATGTGCATACGTAAGTATTGTTTTTGTTCTTTTTTTTCGGTAGCATTCGACTAATATTTTGCGTCTTAGAAGGGGGTACTATACAGCATCTAACTGATGAGCCCAACTGAAGTACCTGGGCGAAACGCATAATTTGGACTAAAGGTCACAAAGAACAAAATAAAAAGATACCTATATTAGGTACCAATAGTATTTGTGTATTGGTATGTATACCTAAATGTATTCCATTAAATTGAATTTTATTTAATTAAATTTCAAATTGATATAACTTAATCACCCATGTTAAGCAAAACATATTATTGACGCAATCTATTCACATGTAAAAAAAATTCTAATAAAAAATTTCTTTAAATATTTCTTCTTCCTTCTCATCACATTCTTGTCAAATTACCCAATTATTTCGAAAATAGCTTTTTCTTTGCAAACGTCGTTTTCAACTGAAATCCAATAGTATTCATCAAATACCTATCTTCATTATTTCCTTCATCCTTGTCCCGTATTTCCATATTCAACATTTCTAAACAGAGGGAAATCCAAGAAACCAAACCAGCAAGTAGACTGATACACATACATACATTCATACGTAGTAAATATGAACGTATTTCTGTCTGAGTGGTTTGTTAGCAGCCATCATTATTTCCGAGTACCCTCCTAGGTATACCCTCTGTACCGTTTCTATATATTCTGTGTCAGAATAATGTTTGTAACACTACCATGCCATAGTTACGAAGATTGGGTATCACATCATCTACATCAACCACACTACCCTACAAAAGAAGAACGGTAAAGCTGCTATGAGGACAAGGAGGAAACTAACAAAAGTGCGCAGACCAAAATCATAGTCAATAAGGATCCACCGCCACCATCCTCACGCCATTCTATTTAAGTTCGTGTATAGGTAGACGTAAACATCCCCAATCAACCCCCATTTGGAACAAATATCTACGTATCTCAATTTTTGGTGTTTTTTTTTTAAACGTTTAAGAGATATTTTTCCAACCCTGCACAAGTCCTAGACCGGAGATAAAATTTAAATTTAGAACTCTCTCGATGATCTTAAGCAGCCATTGTACATACAATAAATTTAAAGTCGCAAACCTAATAAACATATCGCGTTTTAAATTGTAAATTGGCAATTTTGTGTATACCTACTGTATATCCTGATGCCAATGTTGGGAATTTGGCTGGAGACAACTTTTTCGCCTCCTACCACAAGACCTTTCTAGGGGAATATCTATGTTTCAAGGAAGGGTTAGTTTAGTTCACAAAATTGGCATCCCTGTTGTTGTTGATATGTTTGGTAAATACGAAATCAACACGGAATTTTTAATTGCGATTTGGAATGTACATGAATATGTTTTCGCATATAAAAAAATTGATTATATTGATTAATAAAGAAAACTTTAATACCCATATTATTGACTTTTCCAAAACTAGATTTGCTTTAAAACTAGTTCAGAGAAAATCAAAAAATTGAAATTTTCAAAAATTAATTTTAGAAAATAATAATAGTTTTGCCATTTTGAACTTGAAATCTGTTATTAAATATTGAAAATTATGAATTGCAATTATTAGTTACAAGCCTCGGTTTGAAAAATAGTCAATAATATGACCGTATGTATGGTAACTCCGAAACACCTAACAGCTCTAAGCCTTATGTTAAAAAAATACTCTAGATAAAATAATCCACGGCAAAGACCCATAACAAATTGTTGCAAAACTGGTATCATTGGTTTTAATAAGGAAACACAAAGACAAAATAAATTGGAAAAGTAAAAAATGAAATCAAATTTCAATCCCTTGAAATTAATTGATATACAGGGTGTCCGCCGGGAAGGTATACTTTGTTTTGCCGTTATTTTGGTAAAAATTAGTCTTGACAGTTCATATTTGGCAGTCGTAAAGTAGACACGTGGCAAATTTGTTATGGAAAAATATTCGATAAACCAACGTGTTTTAATCGTTAAAACACTTTATCAAAATCAAGCATCGATTACTGTGACGATAAGAAAGTTACGTGCAATTTTTGGGAGAAACAACGTGCCAACAAATCGCACTAATTATCGTGTAGTGAATGATTTTGAAGAAAGAGGATCTGTAGGTGATAGGCCCAAGTATGGACCGCAATGTACTGCAAGATCGGCTGAAAACAATACTGCTACTCAAGGAAGTGTTCAAGACAATCCATCAAACTCAATTCGACGCCGTACTCAGGAGATTGGTTTTCAAAGAACAACTTTGGCCACAATTTTGCACAAGGATTTGCATTTGTTTCCATTTAAGATTCAGTTGACATAAGAGCTTCTTCCACAAGACCATTTACGCCGCCGTACATATGCCAGTAGGATGTTAAAGCTAGCCCATGACAACCCCGATTTTCATGAAAAAATCATAATGAGTGACGAGGCACATTTTCATTTGAATGGATATGTGAATAAACAGAATAGTCGGTTCTGTTTAATAGAAAACCCTCAAATTATTCATCACTTTTGCATCCATTAAAAGTTCTAGTCTAGTTTGCAATTTGGTCAGGAGGTATCATTGGGCCTTACTTCTTTGAAAATGAAAACGGCATAACGGTAACTGTGAATGGGGAGCGATATCGTGATATGGTATGGTGATTAACATGTGGTATCAACAAGACGGTGCCACATCGCATACAGCCAGGATTACAATGGAATTACTGCGAGACCTCTTTCCACAACAAGTTATTTCAAGAAATGGTTGATTGGCCTCCATGGACGCCTGATTTGACTACTCCGGACTTCTGTTTGTGGGGATATCTGAAAAGCAAGCCATAAGCATAACAAACCAGAAACGCTTGAGCAACTCAAACAAAATATTCGTGATGAAATTAATGAAATACCGCGTGAAATGTGTGAGAATGTAATGAAAAATGTGCTCCAAAGGGCTCGCATTTGTGAGACTAACATCAGAGGCGGACATTTATCTGATGTTGTATTCCATACATAATTGCCGACATTAAATAAAACATTTATCAATATAAGATAAATTCACTTTTATTTAATCAAAAATTATAAACAAACAAAGTAGCATACCTTCCCGGCGGACGCCCTGTACTTTATGAATTACGATTACTAAATTTGGTAGTCGGTTAATTGGATTTCTTTCCTAACGATTATAGGTACTATATGGCAAGTTATGCATTCTTCGAAAAAAAAAAGTTTCGACGAATGCATAACAATTTCAATCAAACATGACATGACATTACAATAATAGCGAAGACGAAAAAAGATGGTCTAAAAATTCTCTCCGTCTGTATGTCTGTCTGTCTGTCTGTAGGTATGTATAGACACCTACAGCCCAAATGGGTGGGCCGAATTGCTTCAAACTTGGTATATACAGGTTTTTAGGTATTGTACAGAGGGGAAATTGAAATTTTTGGTGTTCTCGCTCTTCCCAACTAATACAAATTTTACATGACTTTGCATTATAATTTTTTTTTTCAACCAACTGCATTTTATGTGATCGCATCGGCATAATGTTTTATTTTGACGTTAAATTGAGTACACTATCGACTTTGGACTCTAACAGCCCTATTCATAAAAAAAACACTTAGTCCACTCTTAGTCCATGGACTTACAAAACCATGGAATAAGAGTTAGACCATGGACTAAAATTTCCTATTAATAAAATATCGAACAAAATCTACTATAATAAGTATCACTCTACCTCTTTTTATTCTATGCCCCTGTAAATTTTGTTCTTGAATGCCAATTCTTAGTCCATCAATATAGACCACCGTCTTCGATGTAGACCATCGAAGGACCAAGTTTTAAACGTCAAATAGCAAAAATTGTGTATTATTAATAGTATTTCGCACTTTGTCCACGGAATAAGTCCTAAACCTTCCCTAGTCCATGTTTATTAATTTGGGTGTAAAATACAACTTATCTATATTTTTTTCAACGAGAAATTGAGTTTAAGAAAATGTAGTTGTCGCGACAGATCGTGGGGAATCAGGATCGTGTGACTTACAACTCTCAAAAATTCATGTGCTTCCTTGTCTTTAATTAAATACATTTTTTTTTTCTTCAAAGACAATTTGAAGGATTTGCTGAAATATTTTATACAATTGGTCTGAAAATTGTTTTGTAAGATGTCCTCCACACACCAAATACCGACATGGCACTTGGTAGTGCATACAATAAAACTCAGACTGAGTGGGTCCTCCAATGCTTTTTAGTATGGAAAATGGGAACTGTTTTCCGTAGACATCTTAGCAAATAAATTGCGCAGAAAATATGGCAGCGAAATGTGCTTTTTCAACAAATACTGACCAAAAACTAGTCAAAAAGCATATAGAAATGATCTCTCTGACTTGAATCGCATTGAAAATCCTTGTGAGATAAAGAAGGCTATATTCGTATCTTCATAAATTTTGGGAAGAGTGTTGCAATCATTTGTTGCAACTTATTCGTTTCGCTATTGATATGTATTTATGTAAAATCTTTATTTTTAAAATAACAATTTTGTTTGTTTATTTTGTTTCTTACTTACTTTTAGGTTCCCGATCCATGGAAGGTATCTGTCTGAGATAATACAGCCTTCCATCCTCAGCGATCCGGTCATATTGTTTCCAGTCAGCCAGACCAAGCGATCTGGCGTCCGCGACGACTTCGTCTTAAAATCGGAGGCTTCCTTGTCGTCACGAATCTGGGGGCTGGGATTCCAAGATTCCCTTGAGTAGAGCATTATTGTCCATTCTCTCGATGTGGCAAAGCCAATGCATTCGACGTGTTTTGACCTTTCTGTAGAATTCACCCTTGGGACCAAATATCCATCCAAGTATTTGTCTTTCAAAAGAACCCAGAACCAAGCTCTCTTTGTGCTTATCGTCCAGAACTCTGCGGCCATATATCAGGACTCACGCAGAATAAAGGTTTTATAGGAGTTTTGAAACATTTGTTTGGCCAAACCAAAAGTACCTACATAGCAGGCGTTTGTTAATTCTTCATCAGATTTCTCCTAAGTTGTAATTCGTGGAGTTAATGTTTTCTCCAAGGTAGATGAACTCCTTGATTACCTCCAAGTTTTTGCTAATAATTTTGAAATTTTGTCGTGGACGGTGGACAGATGTTTGTTTTTTTGTTGATAGCATATATTTAGTTTTATCATTATATTCACTAATTTCGCCGGTTCTTCAATCATTGTGAAGGACTTATTATTTTGTAAGTTAAGAAAATGTATTGCAATAACATTTATATATTTTTTATTGCATATTATGTAGTCTTTATTCTGAAATGCTAATTGAGTGAACTATTTTAAAGAAGCAAATAGTTTTTAAATGTGTATAATTATTTCACTTATTTTTTACATACTGCTATTTTATTGTTCGCAACTGTACCGGCTTCATAGTTATATTTCACCTTCCTTTTCTATAGTCTATTCTTTTGTACAAAACTACCAATTGAACAAAAGTAATCTAAAAATAAAAAAAATAAACGAGAAAGAAGGTTGACGAAATTGTTTTCAATTAAGCTGGGTAATAATGTAATCTCTCATCCCAATTTAACATTCATTGCCTTGTCCAAATGCATATGGCATGCTAACATAGCATAAGACACATCCTCAACACGCGTATTCACCCTTTTTAAAAATATTTTCAGGTATTTCAACCCCTTCTTACCACCCTTAGTCATGTTTGTTCTTGCATATATGGTACATGCAAAGTGTTGTTACACCAACACCATATATATACCATTTTTAAATATAAAAAAAAACACACAAAAATTAGAAACTCCAAGGTTCGTAAAAAGTAAAGTTAATACAAGTTCACCATACATTTCGACACCCTTTGCAACATCGTAACAAGTCCAAGAAAAATGTAAAAGTTTACACCCTCTTTTCGAAAAAAAAAAAATAAATAAAAGGATAAAGCAATGGTTTTCATGTTGTTCTCAGAACTCAGGAAAAGCCAATGTGTTTTGGTGGTAGGCCGTTTTCAAATATTTATCAACCCATCAGAACGTGCAAATTGCGTTCTGGGTGTGATAGCAATGATGATGGTGACATTTTCACCCATGGGGTTAGCGAAAAAAAAACAACAACCCACGACCAACCCTGTAAAAGACATTAAGTGTGAGTTAACAAATTGTACACGGGTAATATTCAATTTGATGGTAATGTCTCTTATACGTATATTTTCGGTACCAGCAGAGAAGATTGCAAAAATAAATAACCGAAACAGCCTAACGAAATGTTGTCGCGTCAGCCTTAAGTACAATGTTGCTCAAATTGACATCTTATTTTTAAGAGAGCACTTGAGATTAATAATTTATTTATCATAGCAGTATTGGAGGGGTTTGGTAGGTATTGGTAATCTTCTTTTGCTTCTTTGTAAGTTTAAATGAGAAACGACGGATTTTATATGTATTCTTTTTCCCAGTTTAAGTTAATATTTGGAAATAAAAGCGACCTGGATGATGTCATTATTTACACTCCTGAAAACTCTACATAAGTAGGTAATGTTGTATTTAGGTATATTATAAGTTATAATTCTTAATAAGTTAATAAAAAAAAACTCATTAATGATATGTACCACTTTCCAAACTAGCGAAACTATACACATATAGCTACCCATTCAAATGTACTTACACTTTATAAATCACTTTACTAACCATAACATGACCATATGAATCATAGAATCACCCACACTTGTAGGTACGTATACTCTTTTATTAACTCTCATGCCTGTTAATTTCGTTAGATTGGCTATAACACCTGTACAGTACAACACGGATGTAAGAAACTCCGAAATTCGTGAGTGGTTTCCATAGGCAAATGCGGATGAACAGTAGTATCTCGAAAATGTGAACTAATTAAAACAAGACAATTTAGGATTTTATAGGAATTTACATTGCTGATGATCAATTCCCGATATGTATGAAGTTTTGAACTGAAAAAAAAATATAATTTCAGTTTAAACAGAGATTTTTCATTTTCCAACTTCACGAACACGCATAATGCGATTCTCGAACTCAGTTTTTTTTTATTATAATTCGTTTTTTTTTTTGGGGGGGGGGGGGGGGAAAGGTAAATATTCATTTCAGTTTCTAAATTCGATTAATTATTAAAATTATACAATTGTCTTCATCCTTCTTTTTTGATAAAATAAGAACACAGTGCTTTCGAATCCGTATTATTTTTATTAAACAAGCAAAAAATCTGATTTCCAGATAAAAAACACAGCTTATCATAAAATAAAGCAAAATATAAAAACTGTCAATAATTCTGGAAAAAAAAACAAAGTTTTTTTGACATTAATCAAGGAATAGACGTTAAGGACAGAGTGTATGATATCCATTCAAAAAAAATTATTTTTTATTTATTTATTTCAACTGAACACAGATGTCTAAGTTGTTAAAAAATTTACTTATACAATATAACAGTAAGTTTAAATATACTAAATATGAGAAAGAAATACAATTTTACATACAAAATACAATAAAACAATTAACAGAATAATAATATTTTTTTAAACAATATTTCGATATGTTAAAATCAATTAAGTTATATAAACGATTAAAATCATTGCAAATAATATTTAAGGATGTATTTAATCCATAATTAACTCTGGCGGAAGTTATATAAAAGAATGCAGGATTACGTGGTTAACCTCCGGCGGGAATTTATGTTCAGCATACTAAGGATGTTTGAAGAATAAATTCATCCCGATAAAAGTCGAAAAGTCATCCCTCCTCTTCTTTAGCTTAGAAAGACTGAGCAGTTTCAAACGCTTTTCATATGGTGGTAGATGTTGATTGGGATCCCAAGGAAGATCACGGAGAACGAATAACAGAAGTTGTTTTTGAAGACTTTCGATTTTAGCAATGGAAACTTCGTAAGCAGGACACCAAACACAGGTGCAATACTCTAAGACGGGACGGACAAGTGAACATTACAGAATCTTTGAAATATGACGATGATTTAATTCTTTTGAAAATCTCTTGATTAATCCAAGCCGACTTGGATGCTTTACTTGAAAACATGTCAATATGAGTATTAAATGACAGTTTCGTGCCAAATAAAACACCCAAGTCATTAAAGGTCTCAATTCGGTCAATTAAACAGTCTTCTATAAAATAGGAAGAAAATATAGGTTTTCTCGATCTTGAATATGATATTACTTTGCATTTTTCCTTCTATTTAATTCCATTCCATTTGAAGTGCACCATTCGAAGACACTACCGTCAATATCATGTTGTAAGAACAAGCATCCACTTGGATTTGTATAACCATTAAAAAGCTTTAAGTCATCAGCGAAGATTAATATATTACTGAACTAAAATTTATCAAATAATAACTAATTTATTAACTGAATCGTCCTAAGCAAAACAAAATATATTGGGGATTATTTGAGATTTTGGCAAAAATGAAAGTATATTGGGGATTTTGTCCATAGGGCTTCTTTCTCCATGGGGATTTTGTCTTGTTTGATATAATTTTTTTTTGGGGATTTCGTCCGATAGAGATTTTTGTTTTTTGGGGATTTCAGGTGGCTCCCGGGTTAACTTATATTGCATAAAATATAATCCAAAGAGTAAATACATTTTTTTGTATTAATAATATATAAAAACAATGGCGCAAAATTTTAAACGATTTAGTAAGACGTGAAATCATTTTTAGTAGGATACTAAGTTAAAAAGAGGATTTTGCTAATTTTAAACGAGTTAAGTATTATCTTCTTAACATTTTACTAAAGTTAAAATCACGAAATGGCTACTTTAATTTTTTTAGTATCGTACTAAATCCATAGTGTCATCTAATATATCAGCCTCACAAGCGGAAGGCCCAGGTTCGAATCCTGCTGGTATACATTCTTGTTTGTTTTGTCAATAATGAAGTTAAATGATTAAAATATAAACATCGAATACTTATTTAGAGCACACGTTGGGTTTCCATCACCATATAATTAATTTACAAATCATAAACACAATAATTGTGTTCATCTAAATTCAAACCAGAAATTAGCATTTCACAAGTTAACAATTGGTTTAAAATTTATGAAAAGGCTAATATGTATATAGTAAATTGTTAACTAGTATCGTGTTAAGGCCTTAATAATAGGTTGTTTAAAATTTTGCGCCATTTATTTTATCAAAATCTTTGGAGACGCTTTCGGGATAATCATATGGTAGAAAAATTATATTGCAGGTACCTTTGTAGTTGGGACAACAAAAAAAAACCGATTTAAAAACCTATTTGAGCAATCACCTAGAACGCTCAAGTACCAAGTTTAATGAAAATCGGATCAACGGTTTAGGCTGTCAACCTACAAACAGACAGGCAGACGGAATTGAGGGACGCATTTTTTTAGTGTTCTCTATCATCGTAATGTCAAGTTTGATTAAAATGTCGACTTTGCTTTTTTTTTTCAAATGCAAAACTTACCTTAATCTACATATGTACATACATCGCAATTTAAAAATACCTAATTTTACCAATATACGTTCGTTTTGTAGAAAGGACGACCATTCTTACCTCAGATTATCGAAAACACAGATTGAAAATCATTGATAAGCAAATTTAAAATTGCAGGACCCAATTACACTTTACAAGAACGCCTGAATGAACTAATATGGTACAAGACTTGAAATCAGCTGTCTTAACTCATGTAAAACGAATTCCATTTTAGTAAAATTGCATCAGGTTGAAATTTGGTGGTTTACTGTATCTACTGAAAGTCTTCACAAAGATGTTTACATTTGAAGATGTGTTTCCACTAAAACGCACTTTTTTGAAAAAAACAGGCCAAATTTGTTGCGGTTGATCCGCTAGTGAAAAATTCTTCTAGCTTTCAATGCGATTTTTAATATTGTAATACAACACTGGCTCGAAAATTAGATTCACAACTGAACATTGTGGAGCAATGTTTTAAATTTAAATTTTTAATATGTAATACATTTTTTGATATAGACCAAATTATTGAAATTTCAGAAGTTGGTCGATTATTTATAATATACTCCCTTAATATCTACGATAAGTTTCTCAGTTTCATAAGTTTTTTAAAAATAATTTCATAGGAACATGTATATAATGTAGGCAGGTAACTTTTGTCAAGACACCACCGGTATAGTTTAAGTTCAAGTCTTGAAAAAAAACTAGAAAAAACTTCTTTATCGATGAAAATGCATTTTTTTTTGTTGAAATTGAAGTCCACTTTCAACTTTGACCAAGATCTCATATCAACGGAACTCACGTCGCTCTCTATGGTCGTTGTAACTTGACATGTGTATTACATGCATTTAGTATCTGACACATAAAAAAACAGGAAACTATCACGAGTCAAAACTGAACTGTAAAAATTTACACGACCCTATTAAAAACTACTATTAATATAAATATCTAGTTATTCTTGCAAGCATAATAAGGCCTTTAAACAAAGTCAATTGCCTAAAATTATACTCTTTCAATGTTCAATTAAAGAATTATATATACAAAAGTAAGATATGCACGATTTAAAATTCTTCTAATTGAGGAACCCAAATCACACTCTAACAAAAGGAAAAAAATGCAAGCAACAAAACGCCCACTTCTTTCTGCATGAATTGTCCTTCTTTAAATAACTTACATTGTGCCCACAAATTTATCGAGGCTCAATTTACCATAAACGAGTTCCTCTAAATTATAAGGTTTACCTATTGTGAATTCACTTTCTTGTCACAATACACCATACCCACTTTTTTATTTGATTCCATTTTCCATTCTTCAAATTAGGGTTAATAATCTCGTAAAATCCATATAGGTAGACATATGTATGTATATAGATGTAAATATATATGCTAAATACAGCACATGTCCTTTCTTCTTATCAAAAGGAAAAAGATTTGGCACAGATTACAATTTACAAGAAAAGGATTGCCCTCTCTTTTGATGGGATTTATCAAGAAAAGTTGTTCGGCTCAAAAAGGTGTTAAACCTAGAAATGATATTTGATATGATGAACAGAAAGGATTAGAAAATATTCTCTACTACTTCTTTCTTCTCCGTATTGAATGATTGTTCTTTAATTTGTCTCTTTTTACAGAGCAATCCCGCAACGATTATCACAATAGTTTAAATGGCAACGATGAACACTGCAGTAACGGCACTGGATCTAACACATCGAATTCTTCTCTGAGACTACACCCCGGTGGAGGTATCTCACCCGTCGAACATTCGCCTGCAGCTGCAGCAGCAGCCTTAGTTGGAGCACACCATGCAGCAGCTGTGGCAGCGGCTGGACATCACCATCACCATCATCTTCATCACCCGCATCATCATCATCATGACGGCTACGTCAACGGCGGCAGTAATGGAGTTTCAGGTCCTGGAGGCATGGTTGGTAGTAATAGTGGGAAGAAAAAGAATAAAAGACGGCATGGTAGAACAATTTTTACCAGCAATCAATTGGAGGAGTTGGAAAAAGCATTCAAGGAAGCACATTATCCAGATGTTAGCGCTAGGGAGCTACTGTCGATGAAGACAGGACTTGCTGAAGATAGAATTCAGGTATGTCGATTTATATTTTTATTGATATTTGTCGTTTTTTTATTTTTTTCTTATAATATTTGATTACTTATCAATGTTGGCTAAATTTAAATTGGGAAAAATTCCTTTTTAACTGTAGTGACCATTAGATTCTTGTGTTGAGTGTTTTTCTTTACTACTATTTTTATAAAACTAGCTGGAAAATTGATTAAAATAATTATGTATGTAAATACCTATCAAAAGTCGAGACCCTGTGTAAAGAATTAAATCCAAAACCCATCAGGTGTGTCAATAAAGCCAGAGGGCATAATATGGAACAATCGAAGTAGTGCTTTCGACCAAGACATCTTTCCGTCTAACTTATCTGGATCTGCCATCTGGATTGTATGGTTTTCGCAGGGCTCATGAATCAATTGATGCGTAATGACGACTTATACTCTTTCGGGTCAAAAAATAATCGACTAATCGACAAAATATCATACGGCAACACGGTAGTCAAAAACATGTTTATTGATGATATCCATTATCGTTTTCAGATTTTATTTGACACAATCTGCGATATCTTAAAACATGATAGCCGATATTCTTGCAGATCATAAAGTGATATACATAAAAACACAAAAACGACTTAACTTTTTGATCAAGGCATTGACGGTGTGGTGACAGAGTGAAAATAAACTCTGTAGAGACGCCAGAGGGAAGGCGCGATGACCGATTTACATTGTACGTGTAATCCTAGCTTAAGTTTCATAAGAACTTCGATTTATTTATTTATTTAACTCGACTGCAAATATTACACCTAAGTTGATTATAAAGTATTAAGATTTAACATTAGTGATTAGATATAAAAATTAACAATTTAATAAATTCTTCTTAATATTATTATTTGATAAGTTAAAGTCAATTATATGAAAAGAGTTCTTAAAGTCAATACGCATAATATTAAGTGGTTCATGTTCACTCTTGCAGAAACAATATAGAAAAATGTAGGTTTGCGTGTTGATCTTGGGCGAGTGTTGATATTCAGCATACTTAGAATTGGTGTAAAAATGATGGATCCAGATAATAATTGAAACAAAAAGATGACATTATGTACCTGGCCTTCTTTTCCTTAGCGTCGAAAGACTGAGCAGACTTAAGCGGTTCAAATACTGGGATGGAAGAAGTTGGTTTGGCTCCCACGGAAGACGACGAAGAGCAAACAACAACAATTTTTTTTGGACGCTTTCAATTTTATTAATGGCAACTTCATAGCTAGGGCACCATATACAACCACAGTACTCCAAAATAGGGCGGACAAGTGAGCAATATAAAATGTTTGCAATGTAATAATCAGGCCATTCTTTATAGAATCTCATAATGACGCCAGGCGGCTCCTTGCTTTGCTTATTATCGTGTCAATGTGGGGATTAAAGGAGGGTTTTGTATTAAATAAAACTCCTCAGTCAGTGAAATCACAACTCTATCTACAGTGTATTCTTCAATAAAGTAGTATGGCAAAAATGGTTCCCTACTTCTTGAATATTACATAACCTTACACTTTCTTCTGTTGAGTTCCATTCCGTTTGAGCAACACCAGGCAAAAATATTAGCAATGTCATGTTGTAGGAATAAGTATCCATTTGGTTTCGTAAAACCATAGAACAGCTTGAAGTCATCAGCAAATTTCAAAATCTTGCAATATGAATGATGTAATGTCATTAATAAAAAGAAGAAATGAAAGTGGACCAATGTGGCTTCCTTGTGGTACTCCGGATAAAACATTTATTTTCTTAGATCTACAATGTTTAAAAATAACGAATTGTGCGCGATTTTTTAAATAAGATCTTACCCAATCAATTATCCACTTTTGAAAACCATATCTTTCTAATTTATGTAGAAGTATGGAATGGCATACTCTATCAAATGCTTTACTGACAATTTTATGTTTTAATGTTTAGAGACAATTTTTTCAAAAGGCTTTGGTATACATGAAAGTTTTGCAATTCTTCGATAGTTTTGAATGTTATTTTTATTACCACATTTATGAAGAGGTATAATAAATGACGACTTCCATAACTCAGGGAATACACCAGTTGACAATGAACAATTGAATAAATATGTAATTGGTGAAGAAATATAAGTCTTACTTGATTTAAAGAAAAAGGACGGAATCTGATCAGGACCAGACAAACAGTTAATTTTTAATTCGACAATATATTGCACAACTTCCTCCTCCGTCAGTCTTAGGATAGGTATATTACAGGTTGGTCAGTTCCAATTAGAATTATCATTATGCTTTTTGAAAGAAATCAGCAAATATATTACTTATTTCTTTATCACAGTTTGAGGATTTACCATTATATTGCACAAATGATGGATAGGATGAACTATTTTTTTTTTTTTTTTTTTTTTTTTTTTAATTTAACTATATGCCTGTAAGACCTAAGGTCTTTTAAATGCAACCTGAATTGCACGGCAATAGTTTGGCACAGTAGATTTGAGAACCAGGTATTGACTGTCTCATTTTAACCCATTATTTCTTTTTGAACGAAAATATTTCCAAAAACTCTTTGGATTCTTACATATTTCAGACTTTATTTTAATAATATAAGCCTTGCCATACAATCGCAGTAAAACTACTTAATTTAACAAATATCCTTACAACTAATAGTTAACTTATTACAATTATTTAGGTGGCAATCCTGTTGTACTGAAATAATTGATTTTGAACGCACAAGAGGATGATCGCCTGATGCTCTTTCTGTAAATTGAAGAATTGCCCAATAACATCGGACAAGTATGTGATTGAACGAATGCTACTATATAATCTTCTCATTCTACTGGTATATTTTTCTCTGAATAGCTTAGCCTTTGTAAAAAAACGAAGTAAAAAAAATTAGAAAATATGTGACGGCAATGGCTCGACGAGTAAATTTGTACAATTCATCTCAGAGAAAGAATATTCATTTGAAATTTCTTAGTACCTATAAATTGTTAACTGGTGGTATGTTTACTGTTGGTTTTTCGTTTATATTATTATTTGTCGATAACAATTAAAATTTATTTAACAGCAAAGTTCACAAAAATGCAAACAACAAAACATTCGAACGAAGAGATTAAATGTACAACCATATCGGATGTTTTTGTAATTTTTGCAATGGCGGCAAATGTCGATTCTACTTGCACTTTTGTGAAGTAAACAGATACAAAATACACGTCAACAAAGCATGATTTAATAACGCGGAATAACTGTTTGTGTTTCGATTGACATTTGCCACCATTCACAATAATTATAGCATCTTCCAATATAGGGTGACAACTTTTAAGCTACCTCTTGCACCATTTAGAACCCACTGCCACCAAGTGGCTGTAGCAGATACTAGAATGATTGCAGGGATTGGTGAAAAAATAGATGGGTCTAACCAAATTGTCTTTACATATGAGTCCAGCATTTTCTTCAGGCGGAACTAAATAATTTACTGTGTCGAGAAAAACATTAATACTTGTAGAACTAAACTATTCTAAACCTAGAGAGTGTGAGTATACCTAAGTTGTATTAGATTAATAAAATGTATCCTCTCCGGTCAACATTCTTTTATGAGTTGGGTTTTGTATAGAATAGATCTTAATGCCCAATATTATTAATCCATTTATTTATAAATGCTTGAAGATATATTCTGAGAATATGCCAATATTCTGACTATTTACACAGACTTTGCAAAAGCGTTTGATAGGGTGCATCATAAAATATTATTAAAAAAATTAGAGGAAAAAGGATCCACTCAAATATGCTTAAATGGTTTACGGTTTATCTCTAATCCCTTTTCAGTAACTTCTGGAGTTCCGCAAAGGAGTCATTTAGGACCAGTGCTTTTCCTTATTTTTATAAATGACCTGCCTGATATCCTTTCAAACTCAATGCGTCTTATGTTTGCGGATGATCTGAAATTTCTTAGATGTATACAAAGTATAATAGACTGCGAGTTTTTGCAAAATGATATCACCAATCTCACTAAATGGTCCAAAACAAATCAATTAGCCCTAAATTTAACTAAATGTCAATGTTTTTCGTTTTCCCGTCGTTTGTTACCTATCGTTTACGATTATAACATTCAAAATAATCTTCTTGAAAGAGTTTCAGTAAAAAAAGGTCTTGGAGTAATTTTTGATTCGAAACTTAACTTTGTACATCATATAGAATTCATGGTGAATAAAGCCAACTCTATGCTGGGTTTTATTGCACGTAATTCTTTTGGTGTAAGGGACCCTTACACAATAAAAGCCCTTTATGTTGCTTATGTTAGATCGATCCTGGAATATTGCTGCGTAGTTTGGAATCCTCAGTACAATGTTCATATTACAAGAATAGAAAAAGTCAACAAAAAAATTTACTAGATTTGTAATTAAGAAACTAAGTTGGAACATTGAAATGTCTTCTTACAATGCAAGATGTCAGCTTATTGGCATTCAAACATTAGAAAACCGCCGTAAGATGTTGGCTATAGTTTTTATCAAAGATATTTTATCATATCACATCAATTGCGCTTTTCTGTTATCACGAATAGATTTATACGCTCCTTCTCGAGAGCTAAAATTTGTACAATATTCAGAGAAAATATTCATAGAGTAAACTACGCGTATAATGAACCGATAACTCGCAGTCTTAGGGAAATTAATAATTTATCAAATAATATTGATTTTAATTTTCATTGGAGTAGAAGCTCATTCAAAAATATGTTAAATTTGTACTTTTTAATAAATTAATGTAGGATTATTATAACTATGTACCTATATATAATATTGCTATGTCTTTACGTTTTAATTCATTAGTCTTTTTGAGATTGTAAACTCTAATTGATGTTGTAATGAGAAAGTATACACTATACATCCCTGTTGTAATAAGAAAGTATACATCCCTGCACAAGCAGATTCATAATTGTATTAGCAAATAAGTTTTAGTCCATTACCAGATGCCAAAGAATAAAGACATATACACAACACACAACAGTTAATCTCTTTATTTTCTAGAACATAAAACATGGTGTCAGAAGTGGCAGAAGTTTAAATTAATAATTTTATTATTTAACATACATACATAAATAATATTCAGTGTGAATTCATTTTAATTATAAAACGCAGTTTGATTGTAAATTGAATAAAATAAAGTACAAATTGTTCATTATAAAAAGTGACGCAATATAAAATTACATTGTGAGATCATGGATTTGCGGTTGCCACAAGCATTGGATTGTTCAGATTTACCAAAAGAATGGCCCCGATGGAAACAAACATTCATGATTTACCTCATTGCAAATAATAAAATGAAGGAATCAGAAACGACAAAAATTGCAACATTTTTGTGGCTCATCGGTCAACGTGGCATGGAAATATACAATACATTATTTCCAAATGATGGAAGTGTCAATGCAATGTTTGGTACAACAAAGAAAGCCAATGGAAAAAGTTCAATATACGTGAGGGATGAAAAAGACGAAAAGAAAAAAGGAGGCGAAAAGGAACAAGAAGGCGAAAAGAAAAAAGGTGACGAAGAAAAAGATGCTGATTCCGTTGTTGATGAGAAAACACATGTTCCAAATACACTGGATGACATCATCGTTGCATTTGATGAGTATTGTTTGCCGACAAAAAATACGACAATGGAAGCATTTAAGTTCAACATGATCGTTCAGAAGGAAAAACAACCATTCACAGAATTTGAAACAGAACTTCGTACACAACTACAGTACTGTGATTTCGAATGTTCTGGTTGCAACAAATCGTATGCAGATCGTATGTTGTTAGACCGCATTGTCATTGGTGTAGCCGACAAGAAATTACAGTTAAAATTGTTGGATGGAAAACAACAAACACTCACGCATGTTATCGATACATGCAAGGTATTTGAATCAGCATCGGCAAATAAACTTTTGTTGGATAAGACGCATGTTTCGCCACGTGAAGTGAATGCAATTGAACAACAAGTGGTACAGTGTGTTCCGACAAGCAATGTTCCATCAGAGGTGGATGCAATCAAAACCAAGTGTTTCAACTGTGGACAAACGTATTCTGGTCGTCATCGTCAATTTTGCCCAGCGAAGAACATCAAATGTAACTCTTGTGGACGTATTGGGCATTTTGCTCGGCTGTGTAAATCGAATAACAACAACAACAGCGGCAATATTAACAACAACAACAGACAAGGTGGTTTCACGCAACAAAAACAAGTCAACGCAGTTGAAAACTGGAGTTCCAATGGTAATTGTTTACATATAGGCATTATTCATATTAATAGTTGTAAATTAAATAAGCATAAACGTTTTGACAGATTGGAAGTAATTAATCGAATTCGATGGGAAAAATCATACGTCATTCAAGATTGGCCAATTAAATTTAAAATTGATTCTGGTTCAGATGCAAACTGTATTCCGATTGATTTTATTAAAAAAATTACAAAAGCAAACAATTTTTCACATGTTAACTGTGATGTTATTGACTATAGTTCTAATAAAATTAAAATTCATGGCCAAATAAAGTTGAATTGTTTTGATATTGACAAGCAAACTAGTCATTCTGCAAAATTTTTGATTGTTGACAATTGTTTTGAACCAATCTTGGGTCTTGAGTCAAGCATAAAGTTCGGATTGATAAAGCGAATTGATGCAATTCAATTGTCTTTCCCTAGTGTAGTATCGGAATTCGTAGAAACTTATGGGGAAGTATTTGATGGGCTTGGGAAAATTCCAGGTAAATGTTCAATAACGCTGAAGGAAAACTCTGTCCCGTCATTACACTACAAGAAACGTATACCCTTAAGCTTACATGATAAATTAAGAAATAAACTTGATGTTCTATTGCAAGAAGGAATCATAAGTTTTGTTGACCAGCCAACTGATTGGGTTAGCAATTTGCAAATCGTAGAAAAACAAGATGGTGAAATTCGATGTTGCCTAGATCCAAAGCCATTAAACATGTGTATTAAGCGTGAACATTTTCTAATTCCCACATTTGATGATATTATTAGTCGTTTGTCAAACAAACGTGTATTTACTGTATTAGATTTATGTAATGGATTTTGGCATATGGAATTAGATGAAACGAGTTCATATTTAACGACATTTATGACGCCGTTTGGTCGCTATCGTTGGCATCGGGTCCCTTTTGGACTGAAGAATGCACCAGAGATGTTTCAACAACGTATGGTAAAAATATTTGGTGACATTCCAGGTGTCGAAATTTATTTTGATGACATTTTCATTGCTGGTAAAAATGCTAATGAACATGATAAAACGTTAGCCATCTTATTAGAGCGAGCAAAAGTAAATAACATTAAATTTAACAGTAAAAAAATTCAGTATCGAACAAACAGGGTGAAGTTCATGGGTCATATAATTGTTGACGGAACCGTAATGCCAGATAATAAAGATGTTCAGGCTATCATAGGTATGCCTAAACCAGCTAGCAAATCTGACGTTTTGCGATTGTTGGGTCTATTAAAATATTTAGCACGTTTTATCCCAAGTTTATCTCAGAAAACAGCTAGTTTGCGTGAACTTACCAAGAATAACGTAAAGTTTGAATGGGCAAATGCTCATGATGCTGAATTTAATGAGTTGTTGAATATTATAACTAATAAACCAGTGTTGGCAATTTATGATCCGAAACTGCCAGTGACCATACAAACCGACAGTTCAAAGGATGGGCTGGGAAGTGTCTTGCTGCAGAACAACAAGCCAGTGGCGTATGCATCAAGAACACTGTCTAAAACTGAGCAACGCTGGGCTCAGATTGAAAAAGAACTATTGGCAATTGTGTTTGCGTGTAAAAAGTTTCATCATTATGTGTATGGACGAGAGTTCAATGTCGATTCAGACCATAAACCGCTAGAAAATCTAATGAAACGTGACATTGATGATATCACACCTCGCTTACAGCGAATGTATTTAATGTTGCTTAAATATCCAAGCATGACAATCACATATAAGCCTGGTAAGGAAATGTTGGTTGCTGACTGTCTTTCTAGAGCACCATTATCCGATTCAGAAGAGTTTGACAGTGAAATGTCAATGGTTATTCACTCAGTCATAAGGAAAG
Source organism: Philhelius pedissequus (assembly GCA_910595825.1). Taxonomy (NCBI): domain Eukaryota; kingdom Metazoa; phylum Arthropoda; class Insecta; order Diptera; family Syrphidae; genus Philhelius; species Philhelius pedissequus. Next base: position 121,632,419 of record OU343162.1, read on the forward strand.
CATGTATGTCCAAAGACAATTTTGAAAATTATAAAACTACCTTAAAAAAGGATGAGAAATACAGTCGCATAGTAAAATATGTGGAAACACAATGGCCATCATATCATCAACTTGATGATTTGAGCCAACGGTTCTACAAATATCGAGATGAGTTGCACGTTGAGAATGGCATCTTGTTTAAAAATCATTGTTTGGTTGTTCCAACGGAACTCCAAAGCAAAATCAGCAAGTGGCTTCATAATCCACATTTGGGCATTGAAAAGACACTGTCTCGTGCTCGTTTGCAATTTTTCTGGCCTGGAATGTCTACGGACATTACTGAACTTGTTAAGAGTTGTAAGGTTTGTGAAAAATTCACAAGAAATAATCAAAAGGAGTCATTAATTCAAGAAACGCCAGCACAATATCCGTTTCAAAAAGTGTCAACAGATATTTATGAATATGCAGGAAAGAATTTCATTGTTCTCATAGATGCATATTCGTGTTTTGTTATGTCACAAGAGCTTAGAGAAAAGTCCATTCGTCATGTTATAAATGTTTTCGAACGCATATTTTGTGAATACGGCTATCCAACTGAAATCAAAAGTGACAACATTCCGTTCAATTCACGTGAATTTGAAGTATATTGCAATAAAGTAAATATAACACAAAAATTATCGAGCCCGAGATATCCTCAAAGTAATGGTTTGGCTGAAAAGGCTGTTGCCATTGTTAAAAACATTCTCAAGCGTTGCTATGAGACGGGGGATATGAATGATTTTCAATATCGACTACTCGAATACAATACAACACCTGTAGCTAGTATGGGCTTGTCACCATCACAACTGTTCTTTGGCCGATTAATTAAAAGCCGTTTGCCAATAGATGAAAATCTGTTGGTAAGAAAAAACATCGCAGAAAACGTTGTGCAGAATAAGATGGCTGCAAAACGAAAAAAACAAAAATTTTATTTTGATCGGAATGCAAAAGATTTGCCAATATTGAATGACGGTACAAAAATTATGTTTAAGAAAGACGGAAAAGAATGGGTTTATGGAGAAATAGTTCGTAAAGTAAACGATAGATCTTACATAATTAGGGACAATTATAATAATTATTACCGTAGAAATAGACGTTTTATTGTAACATCAAGAAATTTGGACTTCAATGCTAGTGATGTTCTAACAGAAGAGTCACTATTTAACAGTTTAGTACCCATTGCAAATAGTGATAAATGTAATCGTTCATTTACTAATGATGTATCGAATAATGATAATATTGTTCTTGATGATTCTAATGTAAACAGTTCAACAGAAGATGTAAATAATGTAAATCAAAATAATGTAAATCAAAGTAATGTAAATCAAAATGTTCCATATGTGACAAGAAGTGGAAGAAGTGTTAGACCACCAAATCGTTATGGCTTTGATTAGGTTTATGTAATCAATGTTAATTAGTTAATTTAAAAAAAAAAAAAAAAAAAAAAAAAAAAAAAAAAAAAAGCATGTAATGAGAAAGTATACACTATACATCCCTGTTGTAATAAGAAAGTATACATCCCTGCACAAGCAGATTCATAATTGTATTAGCAAATAAGTTTTAGTCCATTACCAGATGCCAAAGAATAAAGACATATACACAACACACAACAGTTAATCTCTTTATTTTCTAGAACATAAAACAGATGTAAGTAAATAAATAAATAACTAAATAAATAAATAAATAAATATGCCAAAAATTGGAAAAAAAAATCAAAATTGTTTTGTTCTAAGAATCAGATCTTGTACTGGGAGTGAATCATAAGAGCTTCAAAATATCTGAAGAGGATTTAAATAAATTCCGATCTGAGTAGGTACCTACTGTAAATAGTGTAAAGACAACGTATGCACTAGATATGTATATAGTTTTGAGAGGCGTAAACATATACAAATATTTACATCATGGTTCTTGGGTATGGCATTAATCTGTTGAACACAAAACAATAACACTACCATTGTTCGCTTTTGCAGAGGCTTAACCCGCATTTGCAGGCATGGCTGGCTTATTACTCACACGATGGACATGGAAACTAATGCCAGCCATATTGCATCACATTTTAAGATGAATGGTTGCACGTATGTATGTATGTATGCTTACATACATTAAGCTATTCATATATGGGCTCTGCTCAATTGAAAAGTTACCTTGTGCATTGCAGTAGGTACTTGTCTTCCCCTAAAAGAGTAATGGCAGCCAACCAACTCGCTATCTAAAAATCACACAAACACGGCTTATTTTGGTGGCTGTCTCACAACGTGCGTGAGTATACACGACAAAGACTGGTAATAATTGAAGAGGTCCTTTCATTTGTACAGAAAATGCTTCTATACTCCAATAACACAGAGCTGGTTGCAAAACTTTTCATGTTCGTTCTTATTGATTTAACTTTTTGCATTGCGTATCTGATATGTGTGTAGTCGTACTGTTTAAGCAGCCATTGTCAGGTGTAAAACAGAAATGGCTGCCGCAACTTTTATGATGAAAAACGAACGTGTAACCTGCTGCCTTTTACTTTGGTTCAGTTGTGAACAGCTCTTTAAAAACATTTATCTACCTATTCGCACGCCCTCTTTTAGGTTTATTTATATATAGTGAAATTCACCTTACGTTTCATTTAAAAGCTTATTTTTATTAATTTTAAGTGGATTTTGACATTGTAGCGGGTTTTGTTTTTGACAACATTTCCTGAGGAAATCAGTGTTTACATATAATAATATCTACAATATCTAGCCGACTTCGAAATTAGACAGACGTTGTTTTTTCCAACAGATCATGTATCAATGCGTAAACGAAATGTCATAGGTCAATCAAATTGTTATGAATGAAAGCCTCATTTTTACTATTATATAAAGACGAAACAATTATTAATTTTGTCACGGGTTATCTCAGAAAGTATAAAACCGATATACTTGAAACCAATTTTGCAATTTTCCTTATTCTTTTATGAATGTTTAATTTCTGTTATTTGTTTATGTTTGTTGAAATTTATTTTTAACTTAAAAAAATCGTACACTTTTTTGTCGAAGTTGAACAACATATTCAATTAAATTATGTTCTTAAAATTGCTTGATATTTATAAAAATGAGATTTTGCGAATAAGGTCAAAAGATTTATGTAAATTTTAAGCCCTAAAAAAGCGCCAAATAAAGAATTTATAATTGCAGGTACTTACTCTTATGTTCGATCACATCGTATGCAAAATATTCTTAATAGATACTGTTGAATATATTTTTATCGTTTTTTACTTAATTTTGTATATACAAACGTTCTTTATTTTTTTTTTAAATGGTGTGGCAATTTTAAATATGTAATATAGATTTAAACCTAAATTTAAAATCATCCACCCGTTTTCGAAATATTGAATATTCAAAAAAAAAACAATTTTTTTTCCAAAATCCAAAAAAAAATTCTAAAAATTTGGTATGAAGTATTATTTATAATTCGAAGGACCTCCTATATAAATTTGTTGTCGAAAATTCGTAAAGCCGCTTATGAGAAAGTCGAAAGTCAAAGAAATGGTTGTATGGCAGGTACCGTTAATAAGAAAATATCTAAAAAAAAACGTTTTTAACCAAAATGTTTGTTAATTTTTGTAATGTCACTATACCTATAAAGCTGTGCACATAATTTTTCTTATCAAAATCGTTTAAGCTAGTTAAAACGTTTAAGTACCAAGTTTAAAGAAAATCGTATCAGTGGCTTAGGCTGGAGATCTTTCTACAGACACATAGACAGAAGGAATTGCGGGACCCACTTTTTTGGTGTTCTCTATCATTGTATTTTCAAGTTTGATTAAAATCTTGAAAATCTTAAAACTTACAAAAATGTAGTCCTATATCGCAAGTAAAAATAGACGTCCGAACATGCGCATTATATGTTAATTTTAATTATTTTTTATTGCAAAGGTACCTACAAGATATACAATATAAGCAGTTTTATTATTTTCAGGACGTAGTGAATACTAAATATTTTTTGAACCCACTCTTGAAAGAGCGACATAAAATTGACCATGAGGAAAACAATTTCCCTAAGATCCTTTTCCACCGAAATATGAAATTGGAAAAAGTGTATTATATGATCTCAAATTATGCAGGAAATTCCTAGATTGTGGATGAATACTATTGAGTCAGTGAACATACATTTTAAAGGTTCGGCAATAGAAGGAATATTTACTTTAACATTAGCTCAACAAATGCTACTAAATTCCTCAACCCATTTTTTAGCTTTGCAAAAATTTGCAAATCTTATTAATTTTTCCCAAATCTCTTATTTTGTTGTTCGAATACGAAAACTGTGGTACATGATTAAAAAGCCACTCTACTCCCCAAAAACTGATTAAGGCCCTGCTGATACACAACTTAAGCATTTAAGTTCTACTTAAGAACTTACGTGACAGTTTACGCAGAGGAAAAAGTAGCCCTTAAGCTATTTAAGTAGAACATAAATATTTATGATTCGTATCAGCAAACAAGCCTAAGACTTAACATATTAATACTTGCTGTTTCTACGTTAATCGATGAGCAAACAATTGAGTGGACAGAAATTCAGAAGCAAACAAACAAAAGAAAATGCACACACACGCGGAACGATAATGAAATGGAACAAAGCAACAACCCAGTCACTGATTGAATGGAATTCACAGATGCAAAAATACAAAAATTTGATAAATTTATAATTTGTACATACATTATTTCTCAGCTTATAAGTACAGTTAAGAAATGATTAAGTACATTTTTTTCTAAAGCGGTCCCTAGACGCTCAATATTATTGCGCAATATTTGATATTGCACAATATTATTGTTCGTCTGTAGATAGTATTGCAAGGTTGTGCAATATATTGTGTAAAATCAAAACGTTTTTGATATTTATTGCGCAACCTAAAAATATTGTATCGTCTGTGGGTACTATTGAGCAATATTTGCTAAGTTAATTTTCAAGTGCCGAGAAGTAAACACCTCCGCGAGTGAAAATGTCAAAAACCAAACAAGATGAGGAAAAATTCATTATAGAGATGATTGAAATCATAAGCTAATAACATAAAGACCCGAAACCTCTGCTTTCATTTGACATTTGCTTACAAGCTGAAACACGCACACAGGTAAATTTTCTGTTCGTCTTCCTATAAACACATAGACAACACAACCCTAGTAATTTGTTTTTGTTTTGTTTTTGGATTTCCCATCTATTCATGGATAGAGTTTCAAAGCTACAAATACAACAATGTAAACAAATGTGCTTTGGGGGGTGAAACGTACGAAGGTTACCAATCTTATTATTGCTTATTTGTGATTGAAATATATGAAACCTTGCCGGCTTTGTGGAATATAAGGAGCAAGGACTATAGCAACCGAAATACAAAAAAAAATGATCAATTTGAAAAAATGCTCTCCAAATACAGAGAAAGATATCCGGAGGCTGACAATAAGCAAATAATCCGAAACTCAATTCTTCGTGATTTTTTTATCATTTAACATTAATAAATTTTCATGAGTACATTTAATAAATTTTCTTGAGTAAACAGATATCTTTTTTTGTACTAATCTTTCATCCATCTGCTCTTTTTTTTTCTTTCTTTCTTAAGCAAACAGCGAGTGCATTGGCCACACAACAAACTTCGTTATCACCCAACATGTTGTCTAGACAAATATCAGCACTCAAATAAACTATTAGAAGAAATTTTGTACCATGTGGGGAACCTAGCCAATAATATTGTGCAATATTTTGCGCAATAATATTGAGCGTCTAAGGACCGCTTAAAAGTTACTAATCTAATTCAACAAACATATTTAACAAATATTAAATATTCTAAAACATTTATAAAAGAATACGGAAAATTACAAAATTGAGTTCAAGCAAATCGTGTTGATACTTTCTGAGATTACCCGTGACAAATCGATGTTTCGACTTTGTATGATAGTAAATAATAGTAAAGATGCAATAAATATATTGACGTAAAGTTTTAGACTAATTTTAGTACGACAGAATTGATCATCGATCTGCCTTTTAACCAATTACAACAGTTAAGATCACCAAATAGCAATTGTATCTTTATAGCATCATACTTAATCAATAAATGACACTTAAACATTTACAACCGCCAAAAAGTTATGTTTGCTTAGTTCTTGGCACTCTTTTAAACTCGCTCAGCTGAAGTATATGAAGTGCTTTAATATTAGCATGTTTAAAATCAGAATTTTTAAAATTTAACGTCAATAATTTTAATTAAATCATTGTAAGACCTAAGGGCACTTGAATACAACCTGCTTTACACTACATACTCTTATAGGGTTTTATATGTAAGGTTTTCTTGTAAAACAAAATAATCAGCTTGAACACCTGCCACTCTGAACAATTATTACCACGCGGAAGGATAATTACACAAGACTTATTAATTAATTTACTTAATTCACCATACTTATTTTTCATTTTTATTTATTATATAGTATTATTGAATGTTTTAAATTAACCAACAAATTGTTTATTTGGCTGTAATTATAGCTATTTCACGACTTACCAAGTCGATCATCAGATCTCCTTGTTTTTAGTAATCGGAGTCTGCTTTTTAATTATAATTTAAAAACCACAGACCAGCGATCTGCACTACGCATCATAACAACGAATCCACATGATCAGGTCTAATCCAATGTTTTTTTATTTGTTTGTAGTTGTTTATCAATTGCATTGAAACGAACAGCGTTTTTATTAGTCACACAACTGTTTGAGTTATGTATCTACGAATCATGATACTATTATATACCGCTTTCACACGCCGCGAACTACTTCGTCGATCTATTGTGTCGGCACGGTTTTTTGGTCGTGTGAAAGAGACTGTGTCGACACAGCAGTTCGATTTCTGGAGATCAAAGTAGTATGTCGGCATGGCGGCGTGTAAAAAGGATCGAACTAGTACACCGGCACAGTATCTGTTTTGTTTCTTTGTTGTTGTCTGTTCATGTTCATATAATTCATCTTATTTGCGTTTTTCGTTCATATAAAATTAATCTGCTTAATTACTTCTTGAAAATAATATGGTGACAGACATTTTCACTTCAATAATTTATTTTTTTAAAGTAAATTTGACAACTTTTCTATTTGCCAGCTGGTTTTAACATAAAATTATACTTCGTCGAAATGATAGATCAATGTAGCGTGTGAAAGCGGTAATAGCTTTGTTCCCTGACTTCTTCTGGGCTGTTCTTAGCAGAAAAGTACCTAAAATGTGTTTCTGTTCAATCAGGAATTGTCTGTTCTAAATTGTTCTTATTTGATGTTCAGTAAAGTGTTATAGAATAGAAAAAAGAGGATTTTCTGGTCTGGCTTTTGAATTTGAGATCAAACTAGAACACAATGATGAGTGAGAACTGTCAAAATTATTTCTTTTTTATTCTATTTTGTTTATTTGGTGGTTTGTTTTATTTTTGATTTGTGGTTAGAGTTAATATACCCCTTTTCTGTTTTTATAATTATGTATTTATTAGTAATAAAATCAAAAAGTGCATTATCAAAAAGAAAAAAATGCATACTTGTTTTTGTGTTGTTGTTTTGATAAATGACGTTTAATTGACTGCTCTATATTAGTATACCTTATGGTTCTGGTGTTTTTTTTTCAGTGAATGCAGATAGATATTGATTTTTAATGCGGTTGGTTCTAAAAAAGAAAACAAGAATACCATTTAAAAATTCATCTAAAAATAAAATCATAAATATGTAAATAATTTTTGTGGTTATATAAAATACAAAACTTATATTTTGTAAGCGATTTTGTTTCTATCATATATTTTATTTCATTTATAAATAATTCCGGGACTTTATCATAATGGCAACAACATTGGAATTAAAAATTAAGGTATACAATATAATTCATATAACATTGTTGTATATATATTGGAGCTTTGGCATGGTATATAAAAACTCTCCCTTAATTAGATTTTTCAGTAATATTTTTTTTAAATTATAAGACTATGTGTACCTATATAGTCACACACCAATATACACTTCTAGTTCCTTAAATATCCCATATTCACCTAAAAGTGGATTAAGTATATCTTCTCTTGCCCCTAATAATGGTCTATTGACGTGAGAACGACCAAACGACCCATGAATAAAGAAATAAATGTGTTATTTTTTACAATTTATAAGCCCAAATGGTAGAAATATATTTTTTTTAATGGTTGGTTACTAGAATTTGCCTTTTAATTTCCAGAACACGATAAATTTCAATAATTATAAGTTAGGTATGTTAAGATATATATATGTATGTAGGTATTAGGTTTTGGCAACTGAAAACTAGACGCGCTTTTTAAAATACA